>CM054059.1:324146535-325346535 GCA_028641055.1 Alopecurus myosuroides
TCCTCTCAATGTGTAGAATTTTTTGGCACTCGCCAAATTTAAATTTGACCATATAAAAATTGTTCAATTTCATATGTGTTTGTTTGATGATTTTTGGCATAATTCAAATTCAACAAATCCAAAGATCGTAAATAAAATATTTTTGGAAACCTTAAGATGTTTCATTTCATATTCTTTGTCCCAAAATAATTTGTGAACAAATTAAATTAGTATTTAGAATTAAGTTGTCTATTTGAGTATTTTTGACATAGATTTATTTCTATAAATAATTAGAATATGTTCCCTTAAGCAAAATTGCTCCATTTGGTAACCTTGAACCAGAGACACCAGTACCTAAACATTTTGGACACCCTGGACCATGACCATGTATTTTTAGCCAAACATCCATCATAGTAGTCCACCTAGTTGTTTATGTGTTAGAGTTTGTTTCTATCCTTTTTACCTTTGTTGTGGTGGCTATTTTGGAGCAAAGACCAAGTCCCTAGTATGTGTCAATCACATATAAGACCAAGTAGTGAACCTTAAACACTAGTACCATTGTTTTCTATCTACTTCTCCACTCCCCTATTCTTGCTTCAAAAATTCATCAAGTTAGCAATATGGAAATCAAGACTCAAGCACAAGAAGGAATTTCATTATCAACTTGGTGGCAACATGAAGAGCTAAAAGGAAGATCATGGAAGATTTTTTTAAGAAAATACCTGGACCCCACAACTAAAAGCAACTCAAGAAAGTGCAAATTCATGAAGTGATAAAAAAGAAGACCAACCCCTTTCTCCTTTTATCTTTTCTTCTCCTCTTCTTTTTTCACTTAGTGGTGTTTTTACATGTTATCAAGATCAACCCTTAGTTTGTGCCCATCCCATACCTAAACCAACTAGTGAAGTGAAAACCATGAGGATTTATCAAGCTCAAGAGAGGCTTCACAACAAGGAGGAAACTACGATAGAAGCATGAAGACGATCTTCAAGAAAAAAAGCATGTGAATACTTGGAGAAAATCTATACAAGTTCAAGAATAACAAGTTGTTTTTGTCCAACCATTGACCCAAATGGAAAATCCCAATACTTTATCTTATTTTCTCTATTGTTATGAAGTTAGTTGAACCTAGACCTACCTTAACCCAAAATGGAAAGACTAACTTAGATCACTCAAATGTATTGATTAAAAATGACTAAGTGTTACACATTGTTATGTGCTACTTTAGTTGAAGAAGTGATATGATCACCCTTGCTGAACTCTTGGAACTTCCTCGACAAGTATGGTTATAATAAAGTTAGATCACATCAAACTCAACCTAGTCCATCCCAAGTAAACCCCTTGAACTTCCTTAACAAGTATGGAACCAAGATAAAATGAATCTTTCAAAATCAAACCTTAACCTTATCCTAGAAAACTTGGTTTAACACATTTTGTTATGTTTGTTGCCTTGTATGTTCACCTGTATGTTTGATTATTGGGATGCTTGTTTATTTTGTTATTATGTTTTCAATGTATAGATTGTATGGAGAGCAACGATCTTTTGTGAACAGAGTGTAATTTCTTCACCAACTTCAAAAAGTCAAGTAACACACCATCAACTACCTATTATTTTCCTCTGTATTACTAGAGTTTTGAGTAGTATGCATGATAGGTGATTTTCTCTAAGTACTATTCTATGCTATATCCTAGTAGTGTGTAGACATCCTTATAACTTGTTATTTTGAAGCCTTGGTACTTAGTATATGCTTAGCATTGCTACAAAAATTGTTTTACTTGATGTTGTGAAAAAAATACTAAGTATAAACTTCAATGAACCACCTGGGGGATTTGGTTGTTTGGCCGATGAGAGTTGAGTGTCTCCCCGAGGGGTGTTCACTTGAGGAATGCCACCCAGGAACAAAGTGATTAAGATGTTCCCCAAGTTTATATTGCTTCCAGTTCAACCTTTAGTAATATGGGATCTGTCTTGATGAACTAAATTATGAGGGTTCAGCCTGGGCTTGACAAGCAGATGTAGCATAATTATAGGTGGAACGGGTCTTGCCATTGGGTTGAATTCTTGCTTCTGAAAGATCTCGTCTCAATCCTTCTTCTTTCCTTAATGCACTCATGGTGTATAGGATGTTTGGTTCGATTTGAGTCTAAAGGTGAAAGTGCAGAAACTCTACAGAGTCAACGAACTAAGATCTTAGCCGTGTCCCCGGTTATGGACAACATTGAGCAGCTGGACAAGGATGGACGGAAGAATCACAACACAATTTTCAATAAGTAAAATTTTGACCAAGTGAACAGTATTGTGGTGCTTGGATTTAAATCCAATGTTGCCACCCTTTGAGAAGAAAAGATTTTTTTACAAAAGAGATAGGAGAAAAACTGGCTTTATGCAAACTTAGCCAAAACTCCACTCGGCCAAATAAGCATGTAAATATAGTTTTGCCATTTTATATCCACCATAGTGTTAGTTGCCAATACATTAAATGGTATTGACCCCCTTGTGGATGCATATTCCATCCTGCAGATGAATCTAAAGACGAGTGAGGATTTCGTTTAGGATCTCGAGTCTACCACAAACATGTTTTTCCTGTGGCACATGAATACGATGGGCTCAATGTTGTACTATGTTTTCCGCTGTAATACTTTGTTTTGTACTAGTCTTCTAAGACTATGCAAGTTGTAATGTTATTTGTAAAGACTCGATCATGCGATGTAATAGAATTTGACGCATTTGCATGATATTTTATTTTGTACTATGGTGCTAGCAATTGATCTAGGGACTAGCACAATAACACATATGTTCTTGCATTATTTAAATGTGGGAACGCTACAAAATGGTATCAGAGCATTGTGTTGCCTATAGGTTTCGAGACCCTAATTTTGGTAAAGACCCTAGGATTGAAAATTTTCCTATGTTCAAACTTTCTAGAAACAAAACATCTCATCTTAATCTTTCTCATATCCTCTCATCTATTATTCACCTTCAAAATTTTCTTCTCTTGTTCTTGATGACCTACTTCTTTAATACCATAAGGCATGATTGTTGATGACCATACCATGAAGTGAAAGAAGTATTTTCACCACATGTAAACCTACACTCAATATTAGTGAAGAACTTGGAGAAGGACTCAGATTTCACAACAATCAGAAACACCTCGAGACACTGAGAGAAAGATTTGAAGAAACTCAAGAAGTTACAGATGAGACCATGAATCTAGTTACTATGTTAGAACAACGTTAACGTGTTAGTGTATTGATCATAAATTTGAGTAGGGTATGACAATACTAGCTAAAACTTGTTTTTTGGTGTGATGTATGATTTATAGATGTTTGTAAGATGATTTTCCTTGATCTGCTGTGTTGGGGTAGGATCTTCTTTAGATCTTTGTAATCCCTACTCATGCATGCTAAGCCAAACAAAATCCTATACCCATTCACCAACCATAGTGATCTACCATATGAAGTGCAACATCAAACATTACACCTAAGAATGTTATGACTAGTTCCCTATAGAGACACAAACCATCTAGTTGAGGAATATGATATATATAAAGATATTGTGTGAAGGAACAATCACATCCATGATCAAGGCCAACTACATCCTAATGAGAAGCAAGCCAATCAACAAGAGAAGATAGACAAGTGGACTCAAAGTTGCATGAGGTATGAAGATTTTGAAGCTTTTCCCTACACCAGGAGAAGAATAGATGAAGAAACTACAATAATTCAGTTAGTGAGGTATAAGAGTTTACGCAACCCCACTAGTGTAATAGCCTATAGTTTAGCTCAAGTCCGTCTTACAGATGGGAAGCCTTCTGTTAGACAAGTGAGGTGACCTAGTGTTATTGAACGAGATTCACCAATCTAAGTACAAGGTAATGATTGAGTACAACATGGATTGGCCCCCATGGTGACTACTCACATTATTCACTTTTGCTACGATGAATGGTAAATCTGAGTGCCACACCTATCAGAGAGACGACAATGTTAAGCCTGGACCATAGAATGGCAAGATACAATAATAACCCTATGTTAGGCAATTGTTGCTGAAACATACTATTTGCGGTGAGGAATCAAACCAACCTTGGAGGTATCAAGCGAAGGAAGATATTTCCTACCATGAGAGTTTCGTTAGAAATAGCATGATGCTTGCTTTCAAGGATGACAAAAAAAGATGGAAGATTGCCAAGGGCATCAAAAGACCAAGTTGAGAGTGACCCAAGGACTTTTGATTGACCCAAAGAGTGACACCTCAGTGTCAACTGTAGTTCAACAAAATTATGTTGGTTTGTAACTCTACCATGAGGGAAAGTTTTACTCAAGCCATCTTGAGTAAAATCACATTTCAAGCCATGTGAGTAGACACACCCCTAATAGGAATCAGATAGACCCATAGGACCCTAAAGGTTGTATACATGGATTCAAGACCGACCCCAAATACCAAGGAGTTGATATATGCTATAAAATAATATTTTGGATGATGAAGTATGGCTCCAGCTAAAGATATGGTAAAAAAACAATTAGTTAAACAAGAGTTTTTAGACTACCCACAAAAGTTTCTTTTAAGGGTGGTAGCCCACCTAGTTGCTATGGAACCCAAGTAACCCAAACCTATCTTTCTATCTAGCCTTCCCAAATCTCGGGATGAGATTTCTTTTAAGTGTGGTAGTCTGTAACATCCCTGATTTTTGGAAAGTGCAAAAATCACAAAAAATTGAAACTTTTTGTTTTCATGTTAGGTAAGTCACCAAAAAACAAATGAGATGCAAGAAACAAAATGAAACAATACATATTGGAATTAAGAATCCATTATACCTCTATTCCATAAACCCTAATACCTTATTCAAAATTAAGTTTCTTTATCTAAAGGGAATAATTTGTTCTTAGCAAACCTCTTTACCTAAAATGTTTCTAACCGCAATATTACTTGAAAATGATTTCATAACATTACAAACTTGAGGATTACAAACCAAAAGAATATTTTCACCATATTTAAATATTTTATGATTTTGCAATTAGTTAAGTAACTACAAAATGTTCTATCCAACCTAATAGTATAAAAAAGTTTTATTAACCACATGTTTTTCCAAATGGTGGTTTAAACTTCTATGTGATAATAATAATTCATTTGTCAACTTTTAGTTATTTAAATCTATTTTAGAATCCAAATTCAATTATAAACATTTTCCACTAGTATCAAGTATTAAGCTATAAAATGTTTTCCAATAAATTATTTTGATAGGAAAATGAATTACACACTTTTGGAAACAACATTTAATATAAAGGTAACTCTCAAAAAAATATTATTTAGCCACAATACTATCTATTTGACTTGCTAATTTAAAAATGGCAATAAGTTGCTATTAGTAAATCCCTCATATTCTAAAAATTATAAAATATGAAATTGTATGGAAATGGCTATCAAAAATATTATTTGACTTATAGAATGTCCAGGAAATTTTATAAAACCCAAATTCAAATTATTTGATATATATTTTTTATATTTAAAATCACATTAAGGGCTATTAATGATTATTTCAAATTTTCAAAATTTAAAAATTCAAAAGGGATGGAAACATCACCAAAGTGATCTTATTGGAAAGACATTGTTTTTATATGAAGTTAGAAATTTATCTAGGGCTAATTGGATTAATAAAACATGAGATATTAAGGAAATAGAAAAACAAGATTTAAAAAAAATGATGACGTCATCATCATCTTCAACGCAGAGAAACGGCTATGGCCGTTTTGGCGATGGATTTTTGCCGAGTAATTTCTCAAGAATAAGGACATTAAACTCTCACCTCCCTGGCTCCCCTTAAAGCTCTCGAGCCCCTCTCTCTTTCCCCTCTCTTCCTATCTGGAATCGTGCCCCTAGGCCGCCAATTTGCTTGATGGAGATGCACGGGTCTGCCACGATGTTTGATCGATTTCGGTGAAGGTAGGAAGCCAACCCTTTTTGGCATAATTTTGAGGACCAAAAAGGGTTGGCATAATTCAAATTCATAATCTAAAGGACCAAAAAGGGTTGACATAATTTAAATTTAACCATATAAAAATTGTTCAATTGCATATGTGTTTGTTTTGATGATTTTTGGCATAATTCAAATTCAACAAATCCAAAAATTGTAAATAAAATATTTTTGGAAACCTTAAGATGTTTAATTTCATATTCTTTGTCCCAAAATAATTTGTGAACAAATTATATTTGAATTTAGAATTAATTTGTTTATTTAGTATTTTTGACATAGATTTAATTCTATAAATAATTAGAATATGCCCCCGTAAGCAGAATTGCTCCATTTGGTAACCTTGAACCAGAGACACCAGTACCTAAACATTTTTGACACCCATGGACCATGACCATGTATTTTTGGCCAAACATCCATCATAGTAGTCCACCTAGTTGTTTACGTGTTAGAGTTTGTTTCTATCCTTTTTACCTTTGTTGTGGTGGCTATTTTGGAGTCAAGACCAAGTCCGTAGTATGTGTCAATCACATATAAGACCAAGTAGTGAACCTTAAACACCAGTACCATTATTTTCTATCTACTTCTCCACTCCCATATTCCTGCTTCAAGAATTCATCAAGTTAGCAAAATGGAAATCAAGACTCAAGCACAAGAAGGAATTTCATTATCAACTTGGTGGCAACATGAAGAGATAAAAGGAAGATCATGGAAGAAATTTTTAAGAAAAGACTTGGACTCCACAACTAGAAGAAACTCAAGGAAGTGCAAAGTCATGAAGTGATAAAAAAGAAGAACAACCCCTTTCTCTTTCTATCATTTCTTCTCCTCTCCTTTTTGACTTAGTGGTACTTTCGCATGTGATCAAGATCAACCCTTAGTTTGTGCCCATCCCATAATTAAACAAACTAGTGAAGTGAAAACAATGAAGATTTATCAAGCTCAAGAGAGGCTTCACAACAAGGAGGAAACTACAATAGAAGCATGAAGACGATCTTCAAGAAAACAAGCATGTGAAGACATGGAGAAAGTCTATACAAGTTGAAGAATAACAAGTTGTTTTTGTCCAACCATTGACCCAAATGGAAAATCCCAAGACTTTATCTTATTTTCTCTATTGTTATGAAGTTAGTTGAACCTAGACCTACCTTAACCCAAAATGTAAAGACTAACTTAGATCACTCAAATGTCTTGATTAAAATGACTAAGTTTTACGCATCTGGATGTGCTACTTTAGTTGAAGAAGTGATATGATCACCCTTGCTGAACTCTTGGAACTTCCTCGACAAGAATGGTTATAATAAAGTTAGATCACATCAAACTCAACCTAGTACATCACAAGTAAACCCCTGGAACTTCCTTAACAAGTATGGAACCAAGAGAAAATGAATATTTCAAAATCAAACCTTAATTTTATCCTAGCCAACTTGGTTGAACCCATTTTGCTATGTTTGTTGCCTTATATGTTCACTTGTATGTTTGATTACTGGGATGCTTGTTTATTTTTTATTGTGTATTCAATGTATAGATTGTACGGATAGCAACGATATTTTGTAAAGAGAGTGTAATTTCTTCACCAACTTCAACAAGAAAAGTAACACACCATCAACTACCTATTATTTTCCTATGCATTACTAGAGTTTTGAGTAGTATGCATGATAGGTGATTTTCTCTAAGTACTATGCTATGCTATATCCTAGTAGTGTGTAGCCATCCTTATACCTTATTATTTTGAAGCCTTGGTACTTAGTAGATGCGTAGCCTTGCTACAAAAATTGTTTTACTTGATGTTGTGGAAAATACTAAGTATAAACTTCAATGAACCACATGGGTGGATTTGATTGTTTGGCTGATGAGAGTTGAGTGTCTCCCCGAGGGGTGTTCACTTGAGGAATGCCACCCAGGAACAAAGTGATTAAGATGTTACCCAAGTTCATATTTCTTCCACTACAACCTTTGGTCATATGGGCTCTGTCTTGATCAACTAAGCTGTGAGGGTTTAGCGTGGGCTTGACAAGAATATGTAGCACAATTATAGGTGGAACGGGTCTTGCCATTGGGTTGAATTCTTGCTTCTAAAAGATCTCGTCTCAATTCTTCTCCTTTCCTTAATGCACCCAGGGCATATAGGATGTTTAGGTAAATTTGATCTGAAGGTGAAAGTGCACAAACTCTATAGAGTCAACAAACTAAGAGCTTAGCCGTGTCCCCAGTTATGGACAACATCGAGCAGCTGGAAAAGGATGGATGGAAGAATCACAACACCATTTTAAATAAGTAAAATTTTGACCAAGTCAACAGTATTGTGGTGCTTGGATTTCAATCCAATGTTGCCAACCTTTGTAAAGAAAAGATTGTTTTACAAAAGAGACATGAGAAAAACTAGCTTTAGGAAAACTTATCCAAAACTCAACTCGGCCAAATAAGGATATAGATATAGTTTTTCCATTTTATATCCATCATAGTGTTACTTGCCAATACATTAAGTTTTATTGAACCCCTTGTGGATGCATATTCCATCCTACAGATGAATCTGAATATGAGTGAGGATTTCGTTTAGGATCTCGAGTCTACCGCCAACATGTTTTGCCTCTGGCACATGAAGAAGATGGGCTCAATTTTGTACTATGTTTTCCGCTGTAATACTTTGTTTCCTGCTAGTCTTCTAAGACTATGCAAGTTGTAATGTTATTTTGTAAAGACTAGATCATGCGATGTAATAGAATTTGACGCATTTGCATGATATTTCATTTTGTACTGTGGTGCTAGCAATTGATCCAGGGACTAGTGCAATAACACAGGTGTTCTTGCATTATTTAAATGTGGAAACGCTACATTATAAAACTACATAGAAGATCAGGGAACCATGTTATTTAGTGAAAGACATTATGGTGTTGCTATTTGTATAACTGCCCATTTCATCCTGAGAGTTATATTACGTATGATCATTTGTGTTACTACTGTATGCAAAAGACAAGGATTTATGCTATCTAATTTGTGAATTTATATGTTGAGATGTGGCGCGTCTTGTGTTTACTTCTCCTAAAAAGCTGTAAATAACCTTATCGATGATGCTGAAGATACTTGGCGATGGCAACTCATGTTACAGATGTCTATTTAAATCGTGTCAATATGTGGTACTTGCATACTTAGTATCTACATAGCTACTCCGAGTTGGTTACTATTAGTTATGCCCCAAGCATTCCAATACACTTGTGGCACCCTACTATTATCTTTATCACCTGCTTCCCACTTGCTGGCAGTTAGTACTAGTATCACTGATAGTATGTCTTTTTTTGCTTGCTCTACAACTATTTATGCACAAACTTCCATTGGAAGACAGCAAGTAAAGGGGTGCTGAGACCGCTCAGCCTCTAATTCAGTATATTGCTTTTCTTTCTATAGGTAAATTATTTTTTAACTTGATGAGATGAATGATAGATACCTATTCTTTTGTGCCTTGTCGCAACATCCTTTATCTATACGGCGATATGCTTGATCTAGCTGTAGCTGCTTCATCTTGACTAGGTGAGCACAGTACTGTAATCCTGATATTTGATCAGAACAAAATTAACTTTTTTCCTGTATCTAGGATGGATGATGAATCTGTATTCCCATGCCATGTTAAATGGCCGTCATTTCTTGCATCGTTGGAATGTTTCATTTTCTTGGTTGTTCTATAGTTTTTCACGCATGATTCTTCCACTTCCAGGTGAATGTGGATTTCTGAAGCTAGAAGAGGAGGGGAAATAAGGACTTATGTTATTTTTATCATCTTAATTTTCTGATTTTCTGTCTTTGTTGTATCGAGTGTAGAATAGTTTTGCTGGGCACTTGGCTCAAACAATTTTGTGGAGAATAATTAGTAAAGATTTGTACCGCTGAAACAAATGGTTGCAATAATGTGTAATATTATATATTTTGTTCCATAATACTTTATTTGTTCCAAAACCTAATCCGAATTATGCTGGACCTAAATAGAACATCGTGATGTAGAAATGAAACACTAACTGGGCCAAATTCTGAATAATGAAAAAAATAAAATATATTGGATCAGTATTCGTGGAATAACAAAAAAAAAGCGTCAAAAGTAAAAGGCCCATGAAGGAAAAGCTCGTACAATAAGGCATAAAATATCCAATGCTGAAAAGCCCATACAATATTCGACCTGATCCATTTAGCTATAATAAAACATGCAGAAAAAATCTCAAAAGGCAAAAATATTGGGCTTTGCCCGTCTAGAGATGCATTGTGTACTGAGATGATTTTACTCTTTGACCTTCTTGTTTAGTTATAATTTTGCCACGTAGGATTGGCCATGGTAGTACATCGCATGCCCAAAACAACTGGTCATAGAGTTATGACTCCCTGAGTTGGTCATAGAGGTTATGACCATTCCATTAAAAAAGTCGTTGACGACCAAATAAGACACTCGGTATATGACTTTTAATTTTTTGTCAAAAAGGAGTCATGAATGAAACCCCGTGACCATACAATGACAAAAATTGAGAGTCATATATCAACATATTTCTTGTAGTGAACGAATGATTGAGCAACACGAAAAGATATAAAATGAGGAAAGACCATCAGACAATTCTCAACCAAACATAAGAAAAACAACATGCTCACCAAGGTGAGCATGAGAAACAAAAATCGTTAATAAAAAATGAGGGCACAAGATGCAATGGGATAACACAAGCACTCAGAAGGAAAATACTTTTTGGAGTCACCAAACATAGGAAAGGGTACATAGGAGTTGGAGTCCAAAGGAATAGTATACCAAATAGAAATGTAACTCCTATTATGTGTATAAGTTTCTAAGTAGAAAACAATCATGATGATATACATCCACAAATAAGCATAATAGTTACGAAAGGAAAGAACATGATATCCAAGAGAAAGTCACGAATAAACCAATAAGATCCTTTTATTGAAAGCATAACACAAAGCTAAATTGTACCTTAAAGGGGGATAAATGAATTTCCAACACAAAACAACGAAGACATCACAAATATAAATAAGGGAAATTTAGATAGTTGCAATGTTTTGATAGAGGCAAGTATCACAAAAAAGGGAGAATAATTTTACAAATAAAGAATTTTCATGCCAAGATGCAACCTACACAAGGTTGAATATAAGAAAGGTATGCATGAGGTAGATAGTTGTTACCGAGATGGCATTGGTGATGTTGTAGTAGATAATAATTAATTCATCATCCTAGCTTGACTCCGATAAGCATATGGTGACAACACCTTCCTTGAGAATGAGACAAGCACCCAATGCATCTCAAATGTACCTAAAACACATTTAAGTACAAAATGGTCCCCAATATTATTGGGTCCAAAGTAGTTAGAAAAACTACAATACATAGGATAAGCTCCACATAAATAATTCATATTGATATGAAATTGAATTTCATGCACATCTTAGCCGATTTAGGATTTGGTGGAGTTTACCCTATATATCGAATCAAAGAAAGTAAGCATGCCATAACAAATGAATTAGTAGATACGCATGAATATACTTTCACGAACCAAAATAGATATGATTTGGACAAAAACACTAAGAAAACAAAAGAGGGTGCACAAGATTGTGACACGACAAAAGGTTGCCCAAATTATACCAAAGATCCAAATCATCACGTGGTTGATAAGATACCAATTTGAAAAGAAATCAAGTGAAAATGAGATACACAAAGAACCACTTAATACTAGAAAGAAGCCAATTAAAAGTTACATCAAGAAATGAGATAATGAACTCCCAAAAGTGATACAAAAAGAAAGATTCATTAATGAAAAAAAGTCCAATATCCAAAATAGATCAATTTGAAAATAAAACAATGAGAAAGATAACCGTCTCCCAAAAATAGCAAGGTTCCAAGAACTAAACCTAACCCTCTACACTCTTCATGATGGAACAAAGTACCAAGACGAAAAGGTTTGTCTTCCATATATAGACACGTCATCAGGATTAATACCAATTTATAAAGACCTAATGAAAAATGAAGAAAAATAGTCTTCTAAATGATATAGGAAAGCTCACCCATAATTTGTGCATTATTTATACTTTTGTATTTGAATACAATATGGATCCTTGCTTTAGCTTTACAAATTAGAACACCAAATAAATACAAGTAAAACAAAGGGATTCTCAATAGGCAAGTAAGACAATGGGAGTGAGCACAAAGAAATTACTTGGCAAGAAATAAGGAAAATAAAAGCAATATCCCAAGTAAATATGATCAATAAATTCTACCACAAATATGATTATCACTTGTAAAGGACAAGGAGTAAGGAGTTATTTATCGGTGGTATGTTGAATAGATATTCATGATTATATTCACAAAACAAAAGCATACGAAAATGATAGGAATTAAAACACCATTATTATATAGATATTCTTGGTGGCTTCAATAGATGAATGATCATGCAAAGCAATGATTAATATATCATGAAGCAACCGGTTTCCGAGATAGTACAAACTAGAGCACATTTGAGGAAACTTGGACCACGAAAATCTCTCACAAACAAGACACCAAAAGATGAGAAAATAAAGGCATTTAAACCAAATTGGAACTTGTTTGAGAAAACATGCCACATAGGAAGAAGATAATTAACAATATCAATTCTAGGTGGAAAAACCTCAAATGTTCACATTCTTTAGGTTTGTAATATGCACAAAGCTTATTAATCCCCCATAATGTGACAATCCTTATCTTATTAACACGAGGCAAACAAGGACCAAAAAAGATAATTAATAGACATTATAGAATTTGAAATTTTCATGAGCATGACATACCATATAGAGACTAGATAATATTGAAATAACAACACTAAGTGGTATTCCTCATGTACACACATTTTAGGATTGTGAAGTGCCAAAGGCATATTACTCTCCCAAAATGGGATAGTACATTAATCACTCAAAAGAGCCAAATAAACAAACAATATGCAATAAGGCTCAAAGCAAACTCACACATATATGTTGTGCGAACCGACAAAAACATACTAGATTACTCAAGGATAAGTAAGTAGTAAGCATAACACATACAAAACACAAGAAAGGTACAAAACCAACACATGCAAAGGGGAAAGCAACTTTCAATGTATATATAATTTAAATACAAGTTACCACAAGAAGGAGCATGGGATATGAGATAGAGACATGATAATCGAAATGACTTGGCTTGAGGAGATATAATTGATGAAGATCCCTTAATTCTTCATGATATAGCCAAATCTCCAATGACCTCCAATAACACCTATTGATCGAGTTTGAGCTTGTTTGTCCCCAACCAAGTTGGGTCCTAGGAGGTTAGTAACAATAGGCTTGGCAACCCAAATGGTTCTTTTCTTGACACCACTTTGAGTACCAACATATTTAGCAAACACATTGCCCACATTATCCTACCGAATAGAATATACACCATCAATTATGGTAGGGTTGGATAATGTACCATTAGTGTATGAAAAAGCAAGATGTCCCTTTTCACGACATAAATAGAAACAACGAATACTTCCACTCTTCTTAGTTGATTTCTCAACTTGAGGAGCATTAGCTTGAGTCTTCTTGGGAAGAGACCCTTCTTCAACTTGAAGTTGAGATTGAGGACGGACTTGTGGACGCTTACCTTGTTGATTCTCACTAAATGCTTCTTATCCAAAGGGCGTGATCTAACATGATGCCCTTCAACCTTGCAATTGAAGCAAACAATCTTGGCCAAATTCTTGACTTGTTCATGGCCCTTCTTCTTGTCGACCTTGGACTTGTTCTTGTGATTGGAAATGAATCCTCTCTTGTCATTGGGGGATTTTTGGACACTCAACATATTGTCAAGTGTGGAGTTCCCTTTATGACACTTATCCAAGTCTTTCTTCAAAGAAGTGACTTGGGCCTTGAGATCATTAATTCCCTGTACAAGGTTAGTATCAACACAAGAGCTAGAGGAAGTAGATGCATCATTATTAGAGCAGCAAGGCATGGAAAGAAATTCATCACAAGATGTGGAAACATTATGAGTGGGAGAATTACTATGACTAGCATAAGGCGATATAACATTTAGGGTAGATGTTGTGCCTTTGTCCACATGAGGCTCACAAGATGCTATCTTAGAAGAAATAGCTGCATGAGATAACTTTAGTCTCTCATGGGACACTAGAAGATCCTCATGAGAGCTTGAGATATTTTCATGAGTTTCTTCCAATTTCCCATAATTACTAGTTAGCAACTCAAGTTGAGCCCGAATCTCAACATTCTCCTTTAATATGGATGCTTCACAAGAGATAGAGTTAGTAGCACAAGCATCATCATTTTTAGCTTTGAGGTCATTAGATATAGCAAGAGATAATTCATTGTCCCTTCTAAGATTAGAAACTCAAACGAAGTGAGCTGGTCTCACTTGGTTAGGGAAGTGGATGTACGACCCAGCCACCCAGGTTCAAATCCTCACGGATGCAGACTTGGGTTCTTATTATTTGAAATAAAAATCTACTGTAGGGGCTTCCCCTACCGCATTCCTTTCAAAAAAAATATTAGAAACTCAAATAACATAAGTTTCTTCTTGACTAGATAGTTTCTCTTCAAGAGAAGATCTATGGGAGCTCTCTTTCTCAAAAGTATTTTCAAGCTCTTTGTCCTTGATAGAATGACCACCAATTTTACTTTCTAAAGTCACGATGATCTCCTCCTTTTAATCTACAAGAGAGTTAGCCTCATCAAGTTGTTCTAGGAGAGCATTCACATTTTCCTTGGTCTCACCATCAAGGGTTGCTAACCAGAAAACTATCCACTCACCTCTATCACCATGAGATTTGGGTTCAAAGTAGAAGATACCTTTGAATCCTTGGCCATAAGGAAAAAGGTGGTAGATGACGTTGAATCATTACTTGAGGCATCACTCAAGTCCACATCTTGTTCCATAGAGAGTTCGGTTTCCTCTACATTGTTAGCCATACAAATACTTGAGGAAACACAATCAAATTTATCATAGGAACAAGATAAAGCAAGCATATCATCATGAGATTTAGTCAAGCAACGTCGACATAATATGCAAAGACTATCAACACAAGCCTGTAAAACATTTTTTGTGGTAGTTGTGTTCAAATCCATAGATAAGGCATTGCAATAATATAGAGATGAAGGATCATCAATAATAAGCCCACTATCATTATTGCAAAATCTATCACTACTCACCATCTCATTAGTTTGTGGCTTACCATATTTTGGTGGAGTAGATGAAGTTGAGAAATCATCACGAATGGAAGCGTAGGGAGAACAATCACCCTTTTCAACATTGTACACACCATGTTTATCTTGAAGCTTTGTCCATAACATATGAGCATTCAGGAGACGAAAGAGAGTTTTCATAACTACAAGGCTCACAAGATGGAAAAACACATTAATAGCAAGATCATCGAGAGATAAGTTTTTCTCTTCCTCTAAAGTTGGATTTTGAGGATCCTTTGGAGGACAAAAAAATGACCTCTACAATTTTCTCCATATGTGGGTCCATGACCCAGAGATAAATGAGCATGCGAAATTTCCAAACATCATAGTTTGTGCCATAGAAATGACATGTGGTATCGTGCACTAATTCACTAAGAGACATCATTACTCTCAAGGCGGTTGATACGTCATAAACGTATCCTTAATTTATGATCTTCCATGTTGTTTTCATGTTTTTTCCCACATGTTTTCTATACGCTTTATGTCATTTTTATCGATTTACCGGGACTAACCTATTGACAAGATGCCACAGAGCCAATTCTTGTTTTCTGCTGTTTTTAGTTTCAGAAAAGTTGTTCTAGAAATATTCTCAGAATTGGACGATTCAAAAGACATGAGTATTAGAAGTCTCGGAGGCTCAAGGAAGTCCCAAAGAGACCCGGAGGGGGGCCACAGGGTGGCCACACCATAGGGTGGAGTGGGTCCCCCTGGCCACGCCACCAGGTGGTGTGGGCCCCCTGGCCACCCCCCAGGATCGCCCTTTCGCCTATATATGCCCCCCGATGCATAAACCCTAAAGGAATCGGCCTTTTCCACCAGAAACATCCGTAGCTCCTCCGTTGCCGCCGACAAGTTTTGGGGGACACAAATCTCTGTTTCGGCACCCTGCCTGGACAGGGAAGTGCCCCCGGAGCCACTTCCATCGACTCCACCGCCATCTTCATCGCTGTTGCTATCTCCTATGATGAGGAGGGAGTAGTTCACCCTCGGGGCTGAGGGCTCTACCGGTAGCTATGTGTTTCATCTCTTTCTCCCATGGTGTGATCTTTATGTGATCATGATATTTGTAATCTAGTTGATTAAGTAGATGTTACTCTTCATCTGTTATGCTACTCAACTGGTCTTGTTATGAGATCGTCGTAAACACTTTGATGACGGTGTAAAGGTGACAATGTGTGCACCGTGTGGTTTAGCATGATATTTATATCTTGTGTTGGATGACCCTATGAAATTGTGGTGTTTGTCTTGTACCTTCTAGGGCGCTCATAGTGACAACGTGGGTTTAACTATACATGGGAATGCCACTTTGAGGAGTGCTGTTACAGCCCTACACAATGAATTGGTGTTTGTTATTCAACCGGAGAGTGGTTCGTTGTAGCATAGTGAAGAGATGATATTTATGCATTCAATTATGTTATCATTGTTGAGAGTGTCCGCTAGTGAAAGTAGGATACCTAGGCCTTGTTTCTAAGCATCGAACACCGTTTACAATCAATTCTGCTACATGTTTGCTTGCTGCCCTTTTTATTTCAGATTACTACTATCACTTATAATCATCCATACTACTGGTATTTTACTCTCTCTCTTCTCTGAACTAGTGCACCTATACAACTGACAACTGTATTAGGAGTGTTGGGGACACAAGAGAATTCTTCTATCGTAATTGCAGGGTTGCTTGAGAGGGGTACCTTTCACCTCTTCCTCACTGAGTTCGATAAAACTTGGGTAATCCACTTAAGGGAAACTTGTTGCTGTTGTACAAACCTCTACACTTAGAGGCCCAACACTGTCTACAAGAATAGAAGCGTGTGTAGACATCAAGCTCTTTTCTCGCGCCGTTGCCCGGGAGGTAAGGTAAAAGGTACTCACATCCTCGGGTGTGAGTGCTCGAAGTTATTTCCTTTAGATTATGCAATTATATCTTTTTTTTCTTGTTTTTATTTTCACTAGTTAGGCTTCTTTTGACTTGTTCCTTTTTTTATTTTTACTAGTTAGAATTAATGGAAAACAACAAAAATATGAGAGAGCTTTATAATCTTTATCTTGACTTAAGACATGAAGTGTTTGAAGAGAAAATTAAAAAAACCTATGGAACTTTATTTGCATGCTAGTAGCAATGTTATTAGTATAAATTCTTTGAACACCATTATTGCTAATACTATGGAAAAGTCTAAGCTTGGGGAAGCTGGTTTTGATGAATATGATATTTTTAGCCCCCCAAGCACGGAGGAAATTTTCTTTGATGATACTTTGCCTCCAATATATGATGATTACAATGATGAATATGTCATTTTTAGCCCACCTACTATTGAGGAGAAGATTAATTATGATTGCAATATGCCTCCTATATTTGATGATTAACGTGATGAGAATGATAATGATAGCTATTTTGTTGAATTTTCTCCCACTGCTATCAATAAGAATGACTATGCTTATGTGGAGAGTATTAATTCTTTTATGCAGGTGGCTCATGATAAGAATGTTTTATGTTATATTTATATTTTTAATTTTATTTATGATTCTACTGAAAGTTATTATTAGAGAGGGAAACATAGTCTTATGCATCTCAAAAATATAAAGTTTCCACTCTTTATGTTGAAAATTTTGAAGTTGCATTTATTTTGTCTTCCTATCCTAGCCACTTTGTGATTTCATGACTTGTTTTTCTACAAGATTATTTTTCATAGGAAGTGGGTTAGACTTAAATTTCTTTTGCATTTGCTTATTTATTATCTCTTTTGCTTCAATTAATATTTGTTATGTGACCATCTTCTCAAATTATCATGCCTAGCTGAAAAGGCTTTAAAGAAAATCACTTCTTGGGAGATAACCCATGTTTTTATTTTTGATTTGTTTTTCTCTATTTTCTTTGAGTCAAGGGGTTGAATAATTATGTAGAAACTCCTTTTTATCTTTATTTTCATGTTTAAGTTGCGCCAAGTAAAGTTTCTGACGAGAGTTGGAGTTGGTTTTGGATTTCTGCGCAGAAAACAGATTTCTGCTGTCCACCGTAAACAAACGTGAAAAATCCAGAAAGATCGGAATGAACTGAAATTTTATGTGATGACTCCTTAGCTAATTATTAATTTTTTCTTTCTTTAAGTTTTTCGATCTGAGCAACGTAAGGTCCCCGAAAAAATTCGTCTTATAGAGTGTTCTGGTTTTGACAGATTCTGCGACTTTTATTGCATTTGCTCTTTTACGATGTCAAGTGGATTTCTTGCTTTGCGAAACATCACTTTCGGTAGCTAATTTTTTATAAGTATCAATAACACTTGTGCCCATACAGAACCCATGGATTTTTAATTGTTGCACTAACCCTCTAATGCGAATTACTCTTTGAGTGTGGTGTGAAGGAAGTTTTCAAGGGTCAAGAGAAGAGGGTGATATATGTGATCCAGAAGAGTGCAAGGTCAAAGCTTGGGGATGCCCCTGTGGTTCATCCAAGGATATTTTAAGAAGAATCAAGCATCTAATTTTGGGGATGCCCAAGGCATCCCCTTCTTCATCAACAATCTATCAGGTCACTTCTAGTGAAACTATATTTTTATTCGGTCACATCATATGAAGTTTACTTGGAGCGTCTGTTTGTTTTTCTTTTGTTTTCATTTGTTCTCTTCTGTTTTACTTGCTTCATTAATATAGTTGGACCCTAGCATTACTTTTTTGGAAGAGATACACGCTCCGCTTTTTCGTTTGAATACTTGCTATGCTCGTATTCTTAGTTTTTCTTCTAGTTACTACAAAAATTCCTATTTAGCTCTCGTTTTCATTGCATCTCTTGTTCAGAACTGTTAGTTTTAGTAGTGTTATGTGAGTAATATCATTTTTTATTGCTATATAATTTAGAGAGTTTTTGTTAAAGCATGTTTTGTATGGTGCTTGTTGGGAAAAGAAACTGCTTCTTGAAGTAGAATTTATAACGATGCAAGTAGAAGCTTGTATAGACTGTGGCTAGACTTTTTCATATCATGCTAGATGTTATTTTAATTCTAAAGCCCTGTGGTTATTTAGTAGAATGATTAGCCTCAAATAGCTGAGAGTGTTTATTGTGCCATTGAAAGAATCATGAGTTGTTCTTGTCATATTGAAGCAAAATTTGTGGTGATCTCCTTTGAATGTTTTATTTGGTCGAGTTGGCGCATGCTCACACCATGTTTATGACTACAAACCAGTCACTTATATCCTCCATGATCATTTAGTTTTTGAACTTGTGGTACCACTTATTCTTTGATTAATGATGTTTATGTTGCTATGCATGATTATGGCTCTTATGCTCTCTTGATTTGTCGCTCCCAGTCTTTTGCTAGCCTCCACCTGTACTGAGTATGAGCTCTACTCGTGCATCCAACTCCCAAAAACTAAAGTTTTCCCATTGTGTCCATAATATCTACCTACATGTGGTATTTAACCGCCACTCCAAAGTAAATTGCTCATGTGTTACCTTTAAAACTTTCAAAATTACTCATGTTTTGTGCTCCTGTATTAGCTCATGAGGACGTAAATAGAGAATCTTTATCTCATTGTGGACTGGACTTTCACACCATGGCCTAGTGGCTTCATCCGCTTATCCAATGATAGAAGAGCTGGCAGTGGGGTGCCCAACCCCAAATTAATAACAACAAATTCTCTTCACTATTTTGCCCCTGATTTATCAGTCAAAGCATAATTGTGTAAACAAAAGAGAAAGAGGGATGACCTTCTACCCAGATGTGTCCTTCTCTGGGAGCCACTCTTGTGAAGTCTAGTTGGCTTGTGACGTACCGTATTTTCTGTTTACCATTCGTTGACATAAGCATACACCTCTCTTAAAATATAAACACTCCTCCACGGTATGTGATTGTTGGCAGGCACCCGAGGATTCGGCTAGCCATGGTTTGTGTAAGATGGTTGGGAGGAGTGTCAAGCTTTTATACCTTTGTTTAATAAAATAAATCTCTAGCGCATGAGTGTATCCCTGCTTCCCTCTACGAAGGGCATTTCTTTTAGTTTTATGTTGAATCTCCATCTTCTAACTTTATGCACAATTGAGAGAGCATAGTTGCCATTCTGAGTTTTATGTGCATTTGTCCCAGAAACATTATTAATTGATTCATGATGTGTTATTGCTTATTCTCTAATTATTTGTTCTAGTCTTCCTCATGAACTTTGAAGGTGTCCTGGCATTTATGTTTTGCCCCACTCTTAAGGACTAGCGAAATATCACTTTGCCATTTTTTCTCTATACTTGAAACAAACGTATATCTTTCGTCGCGTTGTTATTTATGATCTTTTATTTGTGTTACTTCTAATGATGCAAGGTGATTGCTATGCTTTATTATTAAAATTCTATTTATCATGCTTGTGTTTAAGTTCTATGATCTCCGCTTACTTATGCTTTTACATTAATTATGATCAAGTTTATGTTGGTAGCATGTAACCTCAGAAATTATGTGTTTTTATCTTTTGCCTACTCCAGGACGAGTAGGAACTAAGCTTGGGGATGTTGATACGTCATAAACGTACCCTTAATTTCTAATGTTCCATGTTGTTTTCATGTTTACATTGTATGTCATTTTTATCGATTTCCCGGGCCTAACCTATTGACAAGATGCCACAGAGCTAGTTCATGTTTTCTGCTCTTTTTAGTTTCAGAAAAGTTGTTCTGGAAATATTCTCGGAATTGGACGATTCAAAAGCCAGAAGGCTTAGAAGTCCCGGAGGGTCAAGGAAGTCCCGAAGAGTCCCGGAGGGGGGGCCATGATACGTCATAAATATATCCTTAATTTCTGATGTTCCATGTTGTTTTCTTATTGTTTCCCACATGTTTGCTATACACTTTATGTCATTTTTATCGATATTCCGGACTAACCTATTGACAAGATGCCACAGAGCCGGTTCCCTGTTTTTTTGCTGTTTTTTGTTTCAGAAAAGTTGTTCCAGAAATATTCTCGAAATTGGAAAATTCGAAGCCCGGAAGTCTTAGAATTCCTGAAGGTTCCACGAAGCCCCGAAGAGACCCGAAGGGGGGCCTCGGGGGCCCACACCTTAGGGCGGCGTGCCCCCCTTGGCCGCGCTAGGGTGTGGTGTGGAGCCCCCAGGCCTCCACCGCCTTTGCCCTTTTGCCTATTTAATCCCCCCGAGACGTAAACCCTAAAGATATCCCAATTTTTCTCGAGAAACACCCGAGGCCACCATCATCGTCATCCCGAGATCGGGAGGGTTCCAGAGCTCTCCCCGGAACCCTGCCGGAGGGGGAAATCATTACCGGAGGGATCTACACCACCATGCCCTCCTCCTAAGTGATGCGTGAGTAGTTCATCCCTGGACTAATTCCTCGACTAATTCCGCAACTTTTTCGTTCTTTAAGTTTTTCTATCTAAGCAACATAAGTGCCTCGAAAAAATTCATCTTTACAGACTTTTCTGGTTTTGGACAGATTCTGCCATTTTTCTTGCATTTGCTCTTTTCGATGTCAAGTGGATTTATTTCCTTCACGAAACATTAGTGGCTGTAGATAATATTTAAAAGTATCAATAGCACTTGTGCCATACAGAACCAATGGATTTTTAATTGTTGCACTAACCCTCTAATGCGAATTACTGTTTGAGTGTGGTGTGAAGGAAGGTTTCAAGGGTCAAGAGAAGGGTCAAGTAGAGTGGAAGGTCAAAGCTTGGGGATGCCCCCTTGGTTCGTCCAAGCATATTTTTAGAATACTCAAGCATCTAAGCTTGGGGATGCCAAGGCAACCCCTTCTTCATCAACTATCTATCAGGTCACTTCTTGTGAAACTATATTTTTATTCGGTCACATCATATGAAGTTTACTTGGAGCGTCTGTTTGTTTTTCTTTTGTTTTCCTTTCTACAATAATATAGTTGGATCCTAGCATTATTTGTTTGGGAGAGAGACATGCTCCGCTTTTTCGTTTGAATACTCGCTATGCTAGTATTCTTAGTTTTTCTTCTAGTTGCTGCAAAAATTCTCGTTTTCATTGCATCTCTTATTCAGAGCTGTTAGTTTTAGTAGTGTTATCATGTTTTGTTGCTGTATAATTTAGAGAGTTTTCGTTAAAGCATGTTTTGTATGGTTCTTGTTGGGAAAAGAAACTGCTGCTTGCGTTAGAGTTTTTAACGGTGCAAGTAGAAGCCTGTATAGACCGTGGGTAGAATTTTTCATATCATGCTAGATGTTATTTTAGTTTAAAGCCTTGTGGTTATTGAGTAGCATGATTAGCCTCAAATAGCTGAGAGTGTTTAATGTGCCAATGAAAGAATAATGAGTTGTTCTTGTCATATTAAAGCATAAATTTGTGGTGTTCTCCTTTGAATGTTTTATTTGGTTGACTTGGTGCATGCTCACACCATGTTTATGACTATGAACCAGTCACAAATAGCCTCAATGATCATGTAGTTTTTGAACTTTTGGTACCACTTATGCTTTGATTAATGATGTTTATGTCGCTATGCATGATTATGGCTCTTATGCTCTCTTGATTTGTCGCTCCTAGTCTTTTGCTAGCCTCCACCTGTAGTGAGTATGAGCTCTACTCGTGCATCCAACTCCCTAAAACTAAAGTTTTCCCATTGTGACCACCATACCTACCTACATGTGGTAATTAACCACCACTCCAAAGTAAATTGCTCATGTGTTACCTTTAAAACTTCCAAAATAACTCCTGTTTTGTGCTCCTGTTTTAGCTCATGAGGACGTAAATAGAGAATCTTTATCTCACTTGTTGATTGGACTTTCACACCCTGTACTAGTGGCTTCATCCGCTTATCCAATGATAGAAGAGCTGGCAGCAGGGTGCCCAACCCCAAATTAATAACACAAATTCTCTTCACTATTTTTGCCCCTGATTTATCAGTCAAAGCATAACTGTGTAAACAAAAGAGAAAGAGGGATGACCTTCTACCCAGATGCGTCCTTCTATGGGAGCCGCCCTTGTGAAGTCTAGTTGGCTTGTGACGTACTGTATTTTCTGTTTACTATTCGTTGACATAAGCATACACCTCTCTTAAAATATAGACACTCCTCCACGGCATGTGATTGTTGGCAGGCACCCGAGGATTCGGTTAGCCATGGTTTGTGAAAGATGGTGTAACATCCCAGTGTTTGGGAGGTTATAAGGATCTAAATTTAATATGTGCATTTGCAAAGCATGCATCTAAAAGTATGGGAAATTTTGGCGCGAAAGTTTAAACAAACCAAAGTGACCAATGTTTCACTTGACATGATGAAATAGGTTTAGATCATCTGGTCAGGAGTACATTTGGAGTGATCTTTATAACATTGTATCTCTATAAACTAAATCATTTGATACGACAACCCATAATTTGTTATGATCAAACACAAATTCTCAACAACCTTAACCACAAGTCTATAAGTGACTTTGTATAAATCACTAGGTTTCTAGAACTCAAAGAGGGGTGAGTATCCAGAGCACATAACTGATGATCATACTTTCACAAATGAGTAATGCCTAATTTAACCATCTCATCAACAGAGATGTGATCTTCTATAAAACAAAAAAAATCCCTAAGTTATCAATTCATTTCCACAACATCTTTATAAATCATCTCATAATTATCAGGTGAACCATCACAAGTAAATAACAAAGTTTCAATAGAACACAAGTGATACAACAAGTGTTAACTCAAATCCCACAAGTGGGAAATGACATCATAATTGTATTAACATATTTATCGAATATATACATATCTTATCATCATAAAAGAAGTACCTAAAAAGAAGAAATAAATCTTCTCAAGCTACTATTAAATCTTGATCATTCCATATGATGATTTCAAATATCTATGTCTACATTATGCATGACAAAGATTACAAATGAAGAATATAAAGTATAATCATGACACCAGAGAAAACAAATAAAAACTATGACATAAGTCCTTAAAACCCAATAAGCTTCACATGCTCATTGTCTCATTCAACTTTTACAAGTGAGTATCTGAAATCTCAACACATCAATGAACCATTTGATCAACTTACTATTAAGTCATCATTCCATAAGAATTCCACACTCCTATTCAAATCAACCTTCAACAAATAAAGTATCTTTGGATTAAAGTATTTAGTAAAAAACAAATTATAACCTCTAGTAGAGGAAGTAAATTGAAAATGAAGTAAACCAATCATGTATGATATAAGAACATATCTTATGGGAAAAAAAGAAGAAGTTTATGGAAGGATAATAAAAGCATGAACTAACTCTTAATCTAGATCTTGTTATGTTGCCTAGACTACTTTATCTTATTTCCAACCTTCTCAAAGTCGGTCTGCAAGAGAAGCACCCACAAGAAAAGTGGAACTACCACCAGAAGATCTTCCGGAAGATTCTCTAGAATGTTTTAGAAGTGCTACTCCAATATACTATAAGAGTATTTTTAAACTCTTATATCCTGATTTGATCTTATTAACTCTCTTGAAATAGTGTGATATTCCAATGTTAGTGTTATATAGAAGTAGTTTGGTCACAAGCTTGTAGACCTGGTTAACAGATCACTTTTGTATACTCAAACAATTGAGTGTCATACACAAACAAAGAGAAGGTTGAATAACCTAGTACATCTCAGCCAATTGTATATGAGTAGTAATTTGGAGGCAAGTCTAGCCCACTTGTTAACAAATTCTTCTTATATGAATATGGTAACTTGATATCATAAAATAAACTTACATTCTTTTACGATCATCTAAGTAAAATTCTTGCTTGGAGTAATTGGATGTTTTCACCACAATGGGGAGACAGTTGAGGTTGGAAACCAAGATAGGAACCTACCTGCAATGGACAAAGGGATAACAGAAGACTAGTGGCAACTAGAGAGAAGAACATCAAGCAACAGAAGACCACAAGAAGCAACACTGCCTCAGTAAGGGATCATAAGAAAATATCCAGTGAATCATTAGGATATGTTAGAGAACCAATAACCTCTGTCAAACTCATTAGAGATGAGGAACACATAGTAATTACTTTAATGGAAACAATTAAACCAGTATGAAATAATAACCAGCCATTGCATCCACATATCTTCTGATATGTGGAGGTTAATGGTAACAAGATTAATATCTTGTTTTCCATATCCTTTTCATATGTAAGACTAACATATGATAATAAAAGTTCATCTATATATAACCATGTAAATGATTACATGTTCTAAAACAACATGGATAATATCCATATTGGAACTTATGTGGAAAACAAGAAATAAGATTCCAAAACCACACATGTTTTCCCCTGGATCAAGTGCATAAAATAACAAATATGGCTTACACACAATATAAATAAATGTCCACCAAAATTGATAACGATCTAAAATGTGAAAATAACAAAGCCTCATAAGAGAAAACAAGTCCATTCACCAATGTAAATCATCTGGTATGACATGGTATAAAGTTTCCTATTCAGTGATTTTTCATTTCAGTGCATAGAAAAACTACTAGGTAGTGTTCCCAAAATTATTTTCTAAAAAGAACTTGTAGCTAAAATTGTCCAATGATGATACACCACCTTGCTAACCACATGGTTGTCATATGTAATCATACTACTCATGCTTAAAATAATTTAATAGCCATTTAATAAATTAAAATAAGAGAAAACAACAAAATCACTTAATCTAGCACCCTAATAAAAAATACAAATATTGCTCAAATTCACCAAAACAAAACATGGTGAGATTGCAAATTTGATGAGCTTTCCAAATATAGTTTTAAATAAATTTTAAGTTCACAAAAAAGCCCAGAAAACAATGTTTTCTTTTCAGTTTTAAAGACAGAGGGACTTAGTTGCAAATAATTGTAATCCAAGGGGGTTATTGTAAAGTGGAAATTCATTTTTTCTTCAACCTCCGGACAGAAGGCAGAGGTGAGCCGCCGTGGCAATTCATCGATGCCACCTCCTCTCTGACCGCTTGCTGGGGACGATAAGCACACCACACCGACGCTGTAGTCCCCTTCTCCTCTCCCTCTCGCTCACTCTCTCGCTCGTTTGCTCTCTCTCTGTGGAAAACAAACAGCAACCCGAAACCCTAGCCGTACGGACGCCGGCCATTGCCGTCGACTCCGCGCACCTCGCAAGGAACCGAGAGCATCACCGGGTAAAGCATCGTCATCAACAACGCTGGTGGAGGAGATGCTATCAAGGTGTAGGTGGAGAACACTCATGGACTTATCTATTACAAGCCATAGATTAGGGCTGACATCGGCCATAGTAGATTTGGTTTTGAGCTACAGTAATTCTCCAGCTTGGAACTTCGAATTTCTTCTTCTGATGTTTCATTTGCAGGAGATCTTCTTGATTCATCAAAGAGATTCTCAAGATTTTGTAATGAAGTTTGTATCCTATAGCTTTGCTTCGACCCGCTGTGTTTCTGTTGTACCACTCTGAGAGATGTAATATTCACGGATAAGTCCTTCTGTGAGTATTATGTCACCGACTTGCGCACTACACATGCAGTGGTGTGCTGGGTCACCACAGATGGTTAGGAGGAGTGTCAAATTTTTATACCTCTGTTTAATAAAATAAAATCTCTAGCACATGAGTTTTCCATGCTTCCCTCTGCGAAGGGCCTTTCTTTTAGTTTTATGTTGAGTCTCCATCTTCTAACTTTATGCATAGTTGAGAGAGCATTTTTGCCATTCTGAGTTTTATGTGCATTTGTCCCAGAAACATTATTAATTGATTCATGATGTGTTATTGCTTGTTCTCTAATTATTTTTTCTAGTATTCCTCATGAACTTTGAAGGTGTCCTGGCATTTATGTTTTGCCCCACTCTTAAGGACTAGCGAAATATCACTTTGACATGTTCTCTCTATACTTGAAACAAACGTATATGTTTTGTTGCATTGTTATTCATGATCTTTTATTTGAGTTACTTCTCATGATGCAAGGTGATTGCTATGCTTTATTATTAAATTTCTATTTATCATGCTTGTGTTAAAATTCTATTATCTCAGCTTACTTATGCTTTTACATTATTGATGATCAAGTTTATGTTGGTAGCATGTCACCTTAGAAATTATTGTGTTTTTATCGTTTACCTACTCGAGGACGAGTAGGAACTAAGCTTGGGGATGTTGATACTTCATAAATGTATCCTTAATCTCTGATGTTCCATGTTGTTTTGTTATTATTTCCCACATGTTTTCTATAAACTTTATGTCATTTTTATCAATTTCCCGGACTAACCTATTGACAAGATACCAGAGAGCCAATTCCCTGTTTTCTGCTGTTTTTAGTTTCAGAATTTTTTTTCTGGAAATATTCTCGGAATTGGAAAATTCGAAGCCCGAAAGTCTTAGAATCCCCAAAGGTTCCCCGGAGTCCCGAAGAGACCAGGAGGGGGGGGGGGGGGGGCTCAGGGGGCCCACACCATAGGGCGGCGCGCCCCCCTTGGCCGCGCCAGGGGTGATGTGGGCCCCCCAGGCCTCCACCGCCTTTGCCCTTTCGCCTATTTAACCCCCCGAGACGTAAACCCTAAAGATACCCCACTTTTTTCCGAGAAACACCCGAGGCCGTCTTCATCATCATCCCGAGATCGGGATGGTTCTAGAGCTCTCCCCGGCACCGTGCCGGAGGGGGAAATCATCACCGGAGGGGTCTACACCACCATGCCCTCCTCCGAAGTGATGCGTGAGTAGTTCATCCCTGGACTACGGGTCCATAGTAGTAGCTAGATGGTTGTCTTCTCCACTTTGTACCTCATGTTTAGATCTTGTGAGATGCCTATCATGATCAAGATCATCTTTATGTAATGCTACATGTTGTGTTTCCTGGGATCCGATGAATGTTGAATGCTATGTCTTTTGATTATCAATCTACCATGTTATCTTCACGCTTATGTTATTTATGATCTTGCGTGCTCTCCGTTATTAGTAGATGCTCTGGCCAAGTAGATGCTAGTAACTCCAAGAGGGAGTATTTATGCTCGATAATGGGTTCATGCCTCCTTTTCATCTGTGCTCGAGTGACAGAAACGTGACAGATGGAGGATGTGTTGTTTCCATTAGGAAGAAAACAACAGTGTTTACCTAGTTTACATTACACACTTTTCTTACAGCGATAATCTGTTGCTTGCAACTTAATACCCAACGTTTCTTCGAATGATATTCGGAGGGTGGATTATTAGACATAGATGCAGTTGGAGCGCGGCTATGTATTTTTGTTGTAATGCCTGCATGAATCACATAGCAATCTTTATGTCTTGCATATGCACTACGGTGCAACCTTCATTTTTGTCAATTGACCAGCTGTAATTTTTTCACCACACATGTTATTTATCTTTCACGGAGAGACACCACTAGTGAACTGTGGACCCTGTTCCTTTTTTCCTCATACTGATAAAACACCTACTGCTTTCATACTGCTGCTACTTCTTTGATACTGTTTTCCACACCATATGTTTAACCTCTTTGTGTTCAGCAAAGCCGCTGAGATTGACAACCTCACTGCTTCATTGGGGCAAAGTTATTTGATTGTGTTGTGTAGGTTCCATGTTACTTCTGAACCGGTAGTGCGCCCTGCCATCTCGGCTGCTTCAACCTTCTGAAGTTACTCCTTCCTCCTACTGGTCCATTAAACCTTGGTTTCTTACTGTGGGAAAACTGTTGTTGTGCTCATCATACCTTCCTCTTGGGGTCTCCCAACGAGTGCAAGATCTGCACCATCAGGCCACAGGGTGGCCACACCATAGGGTGGCGCGGGTCCCCCTGGCCACCCCCCGGCATCGCCCTTTCGCCTATATATGCCCCCCGATGTATAAACCCTAAAGGAATCAGCCTTTTCCACCAAAAACATCCATAGCTCCTCCTCCGCCGCCGACAAGTTTCGGGGGATAGAAATCTCTATTCCGGCACCCTGCCGAGACGGGGAAGTGCCCCCGGAGCCATCTCCATCGACTCCACCGCCATCTTCATCGCCGTTGCTGTCGCCTATGATGAGGAGGGAGTAGTTTACCCCCGTGGCTGAGGGCTCTACCGGTACCTATGTGTTTCATCTCGCTCTCCCATGGTGTGATCTTTATGTGATCATGAGCTTTGTAATCTAGTTGATTAAGTAGATGTTACTCTTCATATGTTATGCTACTCAAGTGGTCTTGTTATGAGATCTCCGTAAACACTTTGATCACGGTGTAAAGGTGACAGTTGTGCATCGTGTGGTTTAGCATGATATTTATATCTTGTGTTGGATGACCCTATGAAATTGTGGTGTTTGTCTAGTACCTTATAGGGTGCTCATAGTGAGCGTGGGGTTAACTAGACATGGGAATGCGACTTTGAGGTGTGCTGTTACAGCCCTACGCAATGAATTGGTGTTTGTTATTCAACCATAGAGTGGTTCGTTGTAGCATAGTGAAGAGATGATATTTATGCATTCAATTATGTTATCATTGTTGAGAGTGTCTGATACGTCTCCAACGTATCTATAATTTCTGATGCTCCATAATCATATTATGCCAATTGCTACTTGTTTTCTCCATTATTTATAGCATTTTTATATGTTTTTCGGGACTAACCTATTAACAAGATGCCAAGTGCCAGTTACCTGTTTTCTGCTGATTTTGGTTTCAAAAAAGTTGTTCTGGAAACATTCTCGGAATTGGACCCCACAAAGCCCAAAGTGCCTATTTTCCCTGGAAGCATCCAGGACACCAAAGAAGAGTCGAAGACAGGCACCAGGAGGGACACACCATAGGGTGGCGCGGCCCCTGGAGCTCCACCGCCTTTGCCCTTTTGCCTATTTAATCCCCTGGATGGAAATCCTAAACACCTGATCAAAAATCCCTGAAAAGTTCCGCAGCCGCTGTCATCGTCAACCCTAGATCAGGGGGGTTCTGAAGCTGTTCGGTACCCTGCCGGAGAGGAGATCATCACCGGAGGCTTTTACATCACGATGCCTGCCTCCGGAGTGATGCGTGAGTAGTTCATCCTTGGACTACGGGTTTGTAGCTGTAGCTAGATGGTTGTCTTCTCCTCGTATGCCTCCATGTTTAGATCTTGTGAGCTGCCTATCATGATCGAGATTGATCTTATGTAATTCTATATGCTGTGTTTGCTGGGATCCGATGAATATTGAACTTATGCCAAGTTGATTATAGTATTTATTTGCATATCCTATTTGTGATCTTGCATGCTTTCCGTTGCTAGTGGTTGCTCTGGCCAAGTAGTTGCTAGTGACGCCAAGAGGGAGTATTTATGCTCGATAGTGGGTTCATGCCTCCTCACCGCCTTGCTCGAGTGACATAAACGTGAAGGGGGAGGATATGTTGTTTCCATTAGGGAGAAAACAACAGTGAGAGTGCTCGTGTGCATAATCATTGCTTACATTACACACTTTGTTTAATGCAGTTATCTATTGCTTGCAACTTAATACCTAAGGGGGTTCGGATGATAACCTGAGGGTTGATTATTAGTCATAGATGCAGATGGATTTCTGTAACATCCCAAATTTTGCTAACAAAAGTGTGTGGTGTTGTGTTCATCTCATACATGCATGAATCAAAAATTTAAACCATGTTTTAACCAATTCAAATTTGTGAATTTAAATGGTTTGACAAAAATACCACAAATAGTACTTAATTTGGTTTCCAAAATATTGTATTGGAAAATATTCCAAATACCCCAAAGAAACACAAGGTTTTGTTGGAAATTTGACAAGGTTTCCAAAACTTATTTTTAGCAAATTTTATCCTTTCAAAAAGGCCCGGAAAACATGGTTTTGTTGCAGTTTTAAAGGACAGAAGGGCTGTTTTACAATTTCCAAAACTTTCCACGGGGTTTTGTGAAAATGGTCTTCTTCAACCTTGGACAGTAGGATGCACCTGCATGTCCTCCTCCCCGACGTCGGTTGCCACCTCCTGCTCCCTCTCCCGACGCAGATAGACGCGAGGAGGTGTCCAAGACGAGCTCGACCTCACAGAACCCTCCTCTCCCTCGAGCTCCCTCTTCCTCTCTGTTTTTGCCGCGCGACCGAACCCTAGCCTGAAGGCCGCCGTCGCGCCCCGCCATCTCCGGCCGTCCCCCGAGCAACCGGTGGCATATCCCCTGTCTCCTCATCGTCCTCAACGCCCTCAAGAACTCACGCAAGGCAGGAGGACCGGAAATCAACGCTTGCACCTATTTCTTCTCCACGGCCGGCGGGAGTTCCGCCGTCGATCCGCCATCGATCCGCCGCCGTACGGCCTCCCCTGCCTTCCCCGACCTCTCCTCTTGTTCCTGGTGAGCTCCCGAGCACATCAGTGTTCCCCGCTGCCTCCCTACCCCTCTGCAAACTCCGGTCACCGTGCGCCTCCCACCGCCGCCGCGGTACCTCGACTTCGGCCATGCTCGGCGACCAAATAGAAGCGGCTCCACCACCCCAAGACTCAATGTGAGCTCCTATACCTGATGGTGCCTTCAATTTTGAGAATCATCCATGGAATCGTGGGATTGAGTGAAGCAAGAGACATTTCGAGCTCGGCTGACATCACCATGACGTAAGCCTGACTTCATAAACCTGTTTCTTTTCTTTTACTCAGAAATGTTTATTAATTACAGAAAAATGATTAATTTTGTAATTTAATAACTACTGTTTTATAACTCAAAAAAGTAGAATAAAAATATGGAGTTGATCATAAAAATGTAATCTTTCCAAATATGTCATTTTCAATCATGTTTGAGAAAGTTGATTTTTGGCCATTTATTTAATGTTGTTTAATTCATTTAAAATAGGAAAATAAGATTTTGTTCACTAAAATTAGAAAATTAAAAGTTATATACCAATATGCTCAAAATGACAAATGCAACCTAGTTGTGATGTTTTCAAACCCATTTGAGCACTTTTAGCTTGTACTCACCTTCATAACCACCCGAATTGCCCTCCGGGGTCTATTTCGGGCTAAGTTCAGTAAAAATGCATAACTGACATGCGAAACCTAGCAACCCAACGATCATGTTTAGGGATTTATTTAAGTGCATTAACTTGTTCATGCATACATGTTGTGCATTGCATCGATGCCATGTGTTGATTGTTGTTCTTCTTTTCGGTGTTGTTCCCCCTCGGTAGAATGCGACTCCGAAGTGAAGGCCGGCAACTCCATGACGAATACTTGATCTTAACCGACAAGTCAAGCACTTATCCGAGAAGACATTTATATTGGTTTTCTTATAACCAAGGCAAGCATAACCTCTTATCTGCTCATATATGTTTTCCAACAACATTTGACTCTCGTACTATGCATTCGATTCCAAATTATTTGATGCTAGTTGATATAGTTCACCTATAAACTGCATTGCCTCAATATCCTGATCCACTGCTCCTAGCCGCCATAGATTTGCTTGTGCGCATCGCCAGAGCCTCATATTTGCTTATCTTAGATTTACATGTTTGTTTACCTCTGCTCCATCCGGTTGATGAATCAGAGTTGCGATAACCTAGTATGATATGATGACGTGGTGATATGAGCAATGTGTGGTTAACTTGACTAAGGCTTGGACGCGAGGCCACTTGGGAAGTGGTTGTTCGTTCCGTACTTGCCACCCCTAGGAGTAAGGTCGGGGCGCAGAAGCCAAGACTGAGCGTACAACCATGCACGATGGCCATGAGCCTCACCGACCGACTAACTTAGCTGGCTTTATCCATGAGTCACGTAGTTTGAGATTTCCATTCGGCAACGCAAATAAAACCTTTTAAACGGTTTTGAAAACAAAATGCTCCGCTAGGGCGTGACCAGGGCCAAGTGATGGACGTACACGGATCTTGACCCCGCCTCAGAGAGACAGGTGCCGTCAGGAGGATGGCCAACTCCCTGTTGACGGGGTGGCCCTGTCTTGGGTTGACTCATGGATAGGGTTGGGTAAGGTAAAGGTCGTGGCCTACCACACTCTACCGGCACATCGTCGGAATTGTGCCAATAGCTTGGCATTAAGAGTCGGTTGGTACGTGTGGGTAAAGTGTACCCCCCTGCAGGGGTAAATCTTTCGGAAAGCTGTGTCCGCGGTTAAGGACGACTTGGTGGAAGTATTTTGGCCATAGATAACCTGAATGTGGCGTAAAAGATGTTGACAAATCATGGAGTCAATATATGAAGGGTTCCTCCTCGGAGATGCTGAGAGGGGTGATCCTTGTAGCATGTGAGATGCTGCGAAATGATGTTGGTGGATTCAGAAGATGATGGTTATAGTAGTGAGTTTCACATCTGTTTTGAAAACCTTCTATGAGACGTGCTATTCCTCCTCGATTTGGAAAACAAAGATTGCTTTACGCAAATCAACCTTCATAAAACCCTTTATTAAACCAGCAGATATATAATAGGTTAACTAAGTCTTGTTGAGTACCTCCCGTACTCAGGTTTGCTTAAATTTTGGTTTAGGTGGAGTTCGTCACTTCAGTGGCGGTTCAACGTGGACATCAACGAGTAGTTTGGGGTTCCCAGATAGCAGCCTGGAATCTATGGGCTGGGACGTCGCCTTATGTTGCGGCCTCTTAGGCCTTTTTGGTTCTTGTTGACTAGCAACATAACTTGCCTTCCGTTGTCTGATGTAATGTTGGGTCGTGTGACCTCTGCTTGTAAGCTATACTCTAGTAACATCTGTTTAATACAACCTTCATGTTTAGAGTACTGCTTTGATCGGTTGTTGGTTTCGAGCTCATTGTTATACAGTTTTGGCTATGCCTGCATAGTTGTCACAGTCGAGGGGTTGTGGAGCCGATGATCCATGTCCGAGCCCGCCTGCCGATGTGATTCGGCCTGGGGCGAGGTAACCCCAGTAACTCTTGATTGTTGTTGCACTTTCTGGACACATAGCATCTCTGTATAGCTTTGGTCCCGTTTCCTCTAGTTTCATTCGATTCGTGGACGCTTTGATATGCATAGTTGGTTATGACTAGCATGGATACAAGGAGTAGTAGACTGGGGATCCCGACTACGTGCCGATGAATCCAGTCTGCCTGTTGTTGTTTGTTGCGGCCGGGGCTGGTAACCCTGAAGCCCTTGTGAGTCCATGGCTAGGAGCACATAACAGTATGTATATCTCTGGGTCCGGGGTCGTGATAAGTCATGGTATCAGAGCAGGACTGCCTGTAGGAAAACCTTACTGCTTGGTCGATGTTGAGTCTAGTGTTTGCGAAAACTATTTTGAAACCTCAGATGGATTGTGAAAAACCTTCTTAGGATTCTTTTTACTCCTTATCTGGTATCGCTCTAACTCTGGGTCACCTTACCTGTTTTGGTTTGAAAAGGTTTTGCTATCTCTACTAGTCATTCGAAACCTAGGCGCCTTCATTGGCAAGGCCGTCTTTTACCCAAGTTGACCTAGTGTTAAAAAGTTTCTAGAGTCGTGTGTGTTCCATGTTCCGTCATCCTTTGATTAAAACTGGGAGGTTTCCTTCAATTCATAATCTCTCAAAGTTGTATGGATTCCACATTCTTACATGCTCCAAAGTCTCAAATCCTGAGCCTCGAGATCTGCTTTTCATCTCGATTGTATTCTTTGTCTTTTGACCAGATACTTCCGGAGCTACGTTCGTCTTTGGAAGGATACTTCGTGATTGCTACTCGTAGTGTCCTTTAAGGCACTCAGATAGTAGTTACCCCTCCCTTTGAGTTTTCAACCTTGTACCTGAACCGAAGGTCACAGAATGTGCTGGATTGAAATGTGTTGAATCATGTGGTTCCTAATCATGTGATGTGTATGCTACCAGAACAGGATGCCGACCTTCAACCCAAGTTCTGTTTCTTTGGATCCTGAGGAATCTGTTCCACCTTAGGGTGTTTAGGCAATTCCAACTCTCATAGCCATAGGTTTTCTCTAGGAATCAAAAGGATGACGACAAGAGTGTTCTTTATGATTCTCATATATTTGTTCTTGGTTCAGCTATACCAACCTTTTGGCATGGGTTCTACACGTGAGTATGACCTTGTGCATCCAACGTGATCTCAGGATTTCCCAAGAGCACGTTCCTAACTTTGCTTGCTTCCAAACCTCTTCTACTGTTTGGAATACAAGTTACATATGGTGTTGGATTCTTCCAATGCATTTGTTCTTGTTTCCCGTCATAACGTTCCACCTTGGAATGTAAGGAGAAACAAACTCCAGTACCTTGTTCATCTCTAGTACCAGGTCAAAGTTTGGTAATGTGCAGATTAAAGAAGTTTCAATAGCTTCTGTTCTGTTCCACCTTTGAGTATCACACTCTTTTATATCAAGAGGTTGTGTTGTGTTTCATGGCCTTATAGATAAAGTGATTCTTTTACACATTTTCACTCACCCTTCCTCCAAGATTGAATGCTTGAGTATGATGGGTCTGTGCATTGAGGTGTGTATCAGGTGTTCCTAGCAATTTCCATTGCTTCGAAAAATCTAAGAAACATCTGTATCTTTCTTAGCACTATTGGTCATCCGGTCTCTATCTGAATTTGACTGTGTTACCAAATCCATTCATTCCGGTGCACATTCTTGGTCAAAGAGTTAGGTTCATGCCGAAGCTCTCAGGATCATATTGATTGCTTTCAAAAGCAAGATTCTTCTCGAACTCCAAGACATACCTGTGGGTTGTGATATTCTGGATGTCTTACTAGAAGTACCACCAGGTTGTTACCAGACCGTAATGTCTAAACAAAGGGTAACTTGAACTCCTCCTTTCTCCAAGAAACTACGCTAGACACCCTAGACTAGCGGTTGATCTTAAACAATAACTTGGAGAGTTGAAAGGCAAAAGCTCCACCTAACTTGATCCTTTGTTAAGGGATGTCTAGTTTCCTTTGTGTTGATGCATGATAGAATCTCCTCAATGTACATGCTACCATTCCCCTTATGTTTTTATTTGGGCTACCGTCAAATCAAGATCAGATCCAAGGACTATCTTGATGGTGTTTTCAGTCATGGTGTTTGGCCCGAGTACACCTCATGTCCTTTGGTCTGATCAATAATCTGCTTTGTACATGTATCATATGAACCCCTCTTCTTGGAGTGTCTTGATAAAGATGTTGTTGAGCCCATCTACGACATTCTTGTTTTCTCCAAGTTGCAAGAGGTTCATGCTGAAAAAATGGCAACAATGTTGGAAACTTTCGAGAACCATCTTTGTGTCATCACGAAGTTGTGTTCTGGATGTTCGAACTGACTTTCTCGGGTTCGTGTGCTTATGGTGAAAGTTGTCGCCATGGGCCCGAGTATAGTTTTCTTGTTCCTTCGAGAATAATCTCAAGCCGGTCATGCATGTGTGGACCACCCTTGAGATGGTAGGTTGTTACCTCCACTCCTTGATTAAGTTTGCATCCACACCAAGCCACTGACTGATTGTTTGTAAAAGAGAAGAAGTCTAAGAACTTCGTTATCTTTATAATCGTTTTCCTAACAAGGACTCCGATGTGTTTTGTTGCAAGTAGTCCATGTAGGTGCAGAAGTCTTTCGTAAGTTGCTAATACATGAGTTTAGCAATCTCGCTCATTTTCTCGAGCTTGACATCGTAGTCCATGTCTTGAGAATCTAGTAAGTGTATCTCGTTGGTAACCGGTGCAATCTCTTCGTTCAAACATACCGAGCCTGAGCTATAAATCCACTACCCAGAGCTGAATCTCAAGCAGCAACGATGGTTAGTGTTTCCTCAAGAGTATTGAATCAGGTCTTTTCAAAACCCGGCATGGTTGATGTTGTGGTTGACACAATTAGCCGGAAGGCCTAATGTCATATCTCTTTGAATCCGTAATAACAACCACTCTCCGTGAGAATTCTGGTGTGGCTTATTCTAACAAGTTTTCCTTTCCGTTCTTCCAAACCGGAGTTCTAGTTTCACTTGATGTACTATAGAAGGCTCGTCGTGAGCTTGCGGTCGGTTTCTATGACATCCAGGATAACTTGGAAGTTGATCTTTCCAAATATCTCTCCGTTGATCCTCCAAAATTTTCTTTCAGTGGAAACAATTTCATCGTGAGAACCATCTCGTGGTGTTTTGTAACCGCCATTGATCAGTTCCCTTCTTCAAGTTATTTGTACTTGAAGTTCTGTTCATCCCACAGATTGTGTGAATTTGTCAGTTACTTCAGCCATGGGATCTTAACCATGTGGTAAACGTATTTCTACGACAAATCCATAATAGGAAAGAGATCCCTTATTCCTCTCGATGTTCCAAACCCTCGTTGGTTATTCATCCTTATGGTGTGACCAAGGATTCTTTCTTTATTACGGTGCTTCAACTTCTTTTGGTTACTCATATTCTGTCGTGAAGTAACATCCCGATCCTTGACAAGGATTTCAAGAAACTGTTATGGAATGGTTGAAAGTTCCGTTATCTTCCGTGTCCACTCCGAAGAGTGAACATGATCTTGTATCAAATTCTCTCCGACTCACGATTACAGTGTTTTCTCGTGTTCTCCCTCGTCTACGGATATTACATTGTGATATTCAAGATCATTCTCCACATCTTGGTATTCGGTTTGAAGAAACCTCGATGTCATAAGTTGTCCAACCTTTCTTTTCCAAAAAGATTTAAAGTCTTGTGCAAAGCTCATATTCTAAATCCTTTCAAGAACCATCGTTCATAAACCTGAGACCTTCTCTCAGTTCCCTCCGTTACCTTGATGTGTTTCATGCGCGATAACTCAACAGTTCTTTATGAACACTCCTATCATGAGTTAGCCATGAGATACTCGATCTTCGTGAAGATCAAATCCTACCAGTTTTCCCTCTTACCTAAGGTGTATCCGTTCAACACTTCACGATGCTACAGATCGACCTCCTCGAGAAAAGAATCGTAAGGTTCGAGAAGTTTGTTCAAAACCGGTGTTCCTTCTTCTTCTCCTTGGGGAATCTCGGGACGAGATTCTTATAAGGGGCGTAGATTTGTAACATCCCAAATTTTGCTAAAAAAAGTGTGTGGTGTTGTGTTCATCTCATACATGCATGAATCAAAAATTTAAACCATGTTTTAACCAATTCAAATTGTGAATTTAAATGGTTTGACAAAAATACCACAAATAGTATTTAGTTTGGTTTCCAAAATCTTGTATTGGAAAATATTCCAAATACCCCAAAGAAACACATGGTTTTGTTGGAAATTTGACAAGGTTTCCAAAAATTATTTTTAGCAAATTTTATCCTTTCAAAAAGGCCCGGAAAACATGGTTTTGTTGCAGTTTTAAAGGACAGAAGGGCTGTTTTACAATTTCCAAAACTTTCCAGGGGGTTTTGTGAAAATTAATCTTCTTCAACCTTGGACAGTAGGATGCACCTGCGTGTCCTCCTCCCCGACGTCGGTTGCCACCTCCTGCTCCCTCTCCCGACGCAGATAGACGCGAGGAGGTGTCCAAGACGAGCTCAACCTCACAGAACCCTCCTCTCCCTCGAGCTCCCTCTTCCTCTCTATTTTTGCTGCGCGACCAAACCCTAGCCTGGAGGCCGCCGTCGCGCCCCGCCATCTCCGGCCGTCCCCCGAGCAACCGGTGGCATATCCCCTTTCTCCTCGTCGTCCTCAACGCCCTCAAAAACTCACGCAAGGCGGGAGGGCCAGAAATCAACGCTTGCACCTGTTTCTTCTCCACGGCCGGCGGGAGTTCCGCCGTCGTACGGCCTCCCTTGCCTTCCCCGACCCCCTCCGTTTGTTCCTGGTGAGCTCCCGAGCACATCAGTGTTCCCCGCTGCCTCCCTACCCCTCTGCAAACTCCGGTCACCGTGCGCCTCCCACCGCCGCCGCGGTACCTCGACGTCGGCCATGCTCCGGCGACCAAATAGCAGCGGCTCCGCAACCCTAAGACTCGCTGTGAGCTCCTCTACCCGATGGTGCCTTCAATTTTGAGAATCATCCACGGAATCATGGGATTGAGTGAAGCCAGAGACATTTCGAGCTCGCTGACATCACCATGACGTAAGCCTGACTTCATAAACCTGTTTCTTTTCTTTTACTCAGAAATGTTTATTAATTACAGAAAAATGATTAATTTTGTAATTTCAGTAACTACTGTTTTATAACTCAAAAAAGTAGAATAAAAATATGGATTTGATCATAAAAATGTAATCTTTCCAAATATGTCATTTTCAATCATGTTTGAGAAAGTTGATTTTTGGTCATTTATTTAATGTTGTTTAATTCATTTAAAATAGGAAAATAAGATTTTGTTCACTAAAATTAGAAAATTTAAAGTTATATACCAATATGCTCAAAATGACAAATGCAACCTAGTTGTGATGTTTTCAAACCCATTTGAGCACTTTTAGCTTGTACTCACCTTCATAACCACCCGAATTGCCCTCCGGGGTCTATTTCGGGCTAAGTTCAGTAAAAATGCATAACTGACATGCAAAACCTAGCAACCCAACAATCATGTTTAGGGATTTATTTAAGTGCATTAACTTTTTCATGCATACATGTTGTGCATTGCATCGATGCCATGTGTTGATTGTTGTTCTTCTTTTCGGTGTTGTTCCCCCTCGGTAGAATGCGACTCCGAAGTGAAGGCCGACAACTCCATGACGAATACTTGATCTTAACCGACAAGTCAAGCACTTATTCGAGAAGACATTTCTATTGGTTTTCTTATAACCAAGGCAAGCATAACCTCTTATCTGCTCATATATGTTTTCCAACAACATTTGACTCTCGTATTGTGCATTCGGTTCCAAATTATTTGATGCTAGTAGATATAGTTCACCTATATACTGCATTGCCTCAATATCCTGATCCACTGCTCCTAGCCGCCATAGATTTGCTTGTGCGCATCGCCAGAGCCTCATATCTGCTTCGCTTAGCTTTACATGTTTGTTTACCTCTGCTCCATCCGGTTGATGAATCAGAGTTGCGATAACCTAGTATGATATGATGACGTGGTGAGATGAGCACTGTGTGGTTAACTTGACTAAGGCTTGGACGGGAGGCCACTTGGGAAGTGGTTGTTCGTTTCGTACTTGCCACCCCTAGGAGTAAGGTCGGGGCGCAGAAGCCAATACTGAGCGTACAACCATGCGCGATGGCCATGAGCCTCGCCGACCGACTAACTTAGCTGGCTTTATCCATGAGTCACGTAGTTTGAGATTTCCATTCGGCAACGCAAATAAAACCTTTTAAACGGGTTTGAAAACAAAATGCTCCGCTAGGGCGTGACCGGGGCCAAGTGATGGACGTACACGGATCTTGACCCCGCCTCAGAGAGACAGGTGCCGTCAGTAGGATGGCCAACTCCCTGTTGACGGGGTGCCCTGTCTTGGGTTGACTCATGGATAGGGTTGGGTAGGGTAAAGGTCGTGGCCGACCACACTCTGCCGGCATATCGTCGGAATTGTGCCAATAGCTTGGCATTAAGAGTCGGTTGGTATGTGTGGGTAAAGTGTACCCCCTGCAGGGATAAATCTTTGGGAAAGCCGTGTCCGCGGTTAAGGACGACTTGGTGGAAGTATTTTGGCCATAGATAACCTGAACGTGGCGTAAAAGATGTTGACAATGCATGGAGTCAATAGATGAAGGGTGCCTCCTCGGAGATGCCGAGAGGGGTGATCCTTGTAGCATGTGAGATGCTGGGAAATGATGTTGGTTGATTCAGAAGATGATGGTTATAGTAGTGAGTTTCTCATATGTTTTGAAAACCTTCTTTGAGACGTGCTATTCCTCCTCGATTTGGAAAACAAAGATTGCTTTACGCAAATCAACCTTCATAAAACCCTTTATTAAACCAGCAGATATATAATAGGTTAACTAAGTCTTGTTGAGTACCTCCCGTACTCAGGTTTGCTTAAATTTTGGTTCAGGTGGAGTTCGTCACTTCAGTGGTGGTTCAACGTGGACATGGACGAGTAGTTTGGGGTTCCCAGGTAGCAGCCTGGAATCTATGGGCTGGGACGTCGCCTTATGTTGCGGCCTCTTAGGCCTTTTTGGTTCTTGTTGACTAGCAACATAACTTGCCTTCCGTTGTCTGATGCAATGTTGGGTCGTGTGACTTCTGCTTGTAAGCTATACTCTAGTAACATCTGTTTAATACAACCTTCATGTTTAGAGTACTGCTTTGATCGGTTGTTGGTTTCGAGCTCATTGCTATACAGTTTTGGCTATGCCTGCATAGTTTTCGCAGTCGAAGGGTTGTGGAGCCGATGATCCATGTCCGAGCCCGCCTGCCGATGTGATTCGGCCTGGGGCGAGGTAACCCAGTAACCCTCGATTGTTGTTGCACTTTCTGGACACATAGCATCTCTGTATAGCTATGGTCCCGTTTCCTCCAGTTTCGTTCGATTCGTGGACGCTTTGATATGCATAGTTGGTTATGGCTAGCATGGATACAAGGAGTAGTAGACTGGGGATCCGGACTACGTGCCGATGAATCCAGTCTGCCTGCCGTTGTTTGTTGCGGCCGGGGCTGGTAACCCTGAAGCCCTTGTGAGTCCATGGCTAGGAGCACATAACAATATGTATATCTCTGGGTCCGGAGTCGTGATAATTTCGGTCTATGTATATTATTGTAATGCCCGCACTAAATATCATAGTAATCATCATGTCATATATGTGCACTACGGTGCAACCTCTATTTGTCAATTGCCCACCTGTAATTTGTTCACCCAACATGCTATATTTTATGGAGAGACACCACTAGTGAACCTATGAACCCCGGTCCATTTTCCATACTGTTAAACAAACCACAACAATTTCCTTCTTTCTTTAATTACTGCAAGCATACGTCATTTTCCACACTATACGTCTAATCTTTGTTTTTAGCAAGACCGATGAGATTGACAACCTCACTTTACTGTTGGGACAAAGTATTTTGGTTGTGTTGTGTGTAGGTTCCACGTTGTTGCTGACATCGGTGAAGCGCCAGCACCACCGTCAGTGGCATCAACCTTCATGAGATCCTCTTCCTCGTACTGGATTGATAACCTTGGTTCTTAACTAAGGGGAATTTCCTACCGTTGTGCTTATCACACCCTCCTATTGGGGTATCCCAACACACAACATCAGTGTCCACTAGTGAAAGTAGGATCCCTAGGCCTTGTTTCTGTTGGGAATATGCCCTAGAGGCAATCATGTATGATGTAATTCCCAATGTATTCATAAAGTTATTAAGTTGTCCTTGTTTTGAACATCTGATATATGTCATTGAATATGTGATTCGATTGTGGAACTACGTATTCATGTTGTTCATGCTAAATTGTCCTTGGTCATTAAGGTTGTGCTGGACACACACCCTAGACTAATGTGAGTGTTGGCTGATGACACGGTTCCACTTGTCATGGGCATGGCGATGCCATTCCAATGTTCACAGACTTGGCTAAAGAGTTTAGCAAGTCAGACTGACCCATATCGAGATGCAACGAGTAAGTCGTTATTTGCATGTCTCAATCAATGTAATCCTTAGACCTCAGGTTGTCGCACTATCCAAGTTGTGGATCACCGACTGACCCATAACGCTGATCTGTCACAAGGCAGTTATAAAGGCAGAGTTCGGGTCGAATGAGAAGCAAGCTACGTGATGTGGATAATCAAGATGGGATTTTACCCCTCCGACTGGAGAGATATTCTATGGGCCCTCTCGAGTGATGTGATATCGGAAGCATGGCCATGCGCGACTCAGTTAAGTGTTAACTGGGTCTATTGACTAAGAGTTAGTCAGATGAATCATATATCACGGACCGAGAAGAGAGTTGAGCTATTTAAGAGATGACGATAGTTCGCCTATGGTTCGACAAGGTATATCGTGAGGCAAAAGGAACTCGGATGAAAGTCACATTGGAAGGTATGTCGTCATGACTCTATGGCACTTGGGAGTCGGCACGTTCTGCTAGGAGCCGCTACCAATTGATCGATTGGGAGTGAGACTCCAATCGTGTCCAAGTCGCCATGAGCCTGCAGGGTCGCACACTTAAGAGCGGGAGCAAGTATATTGGTCGGGTTGGACCCGAACCGGAAATGGACTAAATTAGTGAGTTGGACTCACAGAGGGAATGGGCCACAAGCGTTGTGCAGCCCACTCCCACTCGCTATATAAAGAGGAGCGCAGGTTGCCCAACGCGCATTAGTTTCCACTCCCATGCGTTGGGAACCCTAGCCCCACTCAGTCCAGCCGCCGCACCGGACCTAGCAGTCTGCCGTCGGAGCTCCTCCTCATACGTGTGGATACCGACAGAGGTGATGTACGTTCAGCACTTTGACGATCGTGGGATTGGATCGGCTGGATCGGATCGTGGGACTACACTGCATCGACGTGCTTCATCGTTAATCCGCACCTGCACGTCTAGTGGTAATCCTCATGGCCTTCTACCTCGGCTAGATCTTGGAAGTACCGCGTAGAAAAGTTTTTGTTTATCTCTACGCGTTCCAACAGTGGTATCAGAGTGGTAGCTTCTCGTTTTAGGCCCGTGATTGCACATATGTGATATATAGTTAGCGTTAGATTGGATCTAATTGCTGTTTTGGTGGTCGTTCTATAAGATAGATCAGTTTTGTACAAGGTTGATTGGATCAATCATACTCGGGGGTTAATGGATGATCTGGTTTCCGTGATCATACTGCTAAGGTCGTGGAACAACTTACCCCTACCGGTCGGTTTCCGCCATCGGGGTATACCGTGACACATAAATCCAGTTGCGGTGATGGAAGATCAAAGAGTTTGGTCGAATCAGAATAAGTATCAGATTTGGGTAAAATTGTTTTATCCGATAAAGAAATCCATGTTCAAAATGCAGATGAGATGGCTTCGCCCTGCCGTAGCGCCTTAGATGTCGTTACGAATTTCACAACGCCGGTAGATATCGTTTCTATGCATAACTTGTTTTTGCAGGATGTTGTGAATGGTATGGCTTATATGCATGTGATGTGTGTAATCCATACGTGATCTACCTATCATGTTTTTGTCAGCCGACTGGAGCCTAGGTGCTGTCATTTTATTGTATAACGGCCTGCGTGTCGGATTCTCTATGTAATTTTTCATTTACTAGCTAGTGTAGTTTTTGGGAGAACTCGGTTGACATGCAAGTCGATGTACAAGTCGGCTACATGGAGTAAGATGGCACGTGACAAGAGTTGGCACGAGTCGGCTTACAAGCTTTATGGAGATGGAGATCACGATGAAGAGAGCCATACCATTTCACATTATAATTTCTTTATTTGTGTTATTGTTATTGTAACATCCCAAGTATGAAAATCTCCCCCCTAGAATGTTTTGTTTCATGTTTAATTCAAGTATTGCATCATGTCATCATCTTTGCATTTGTTTTCTATATGAAATTCCAAACAAAACTTTCAAATCATTTGCCATACTTGTTATGTTACTTTGTGTCAAATAAAAACTACAAAACAAACCAACAATTGTTTCCACCAAAGTTGTTATCAAAAACTTAAATTGGCTTAACAGTCAATTATTTCTTTTGATACCAAAATTGTTCAAATCACTTAATTACCAAACAATAACATCAATTAAATTTTTTTTGGAAAACAAAGTTTGTTTAATGGTGTTGTGACAAAAACAAAACTCTATAAAATTTTCCCTAAATTTTTTTCCCTAGCACAAACCTCTCCTTTTTCTCTCTAATGGCTTTGCAGCAAAAAAAAAAAAAGTGAACAGAAAAGATTAAAAGGAAAAGAGAGGGGGAAAAGGAGGCAGCCCACGTTGGGGCCAGCCCAATTTGGCCAAAGGCCCGTACCCCCTCACGACCTTCTCCTACCTCTGTACGGAGTTCATCTCCAACGAACACGTCGACAGTTACAGAGAAGAACGGTCGATCCGCACATCCCCCTCCTCTATAAGCTTCTCGATGCTCTCCCCTCCTTGCCCTAGTTTCGCTCCTCCCCTCTTTCCTCTCGCGCCGCTCTCCTTCCTCTCTTTCTCTCCCTCACGGTCCTTCTCCTTTCTCTGTACCGAGCTCCTCATCACCGACGCCTCCTTCTCCGGCTCGCCGCCGGCGCTACGGTGCCCGCCCGGCCGCGGTAGGGCCGGGAACGGAACCGGCCGAATCCCCTCTCCCGCCTCGTGCCTTCCGTCTCCCCCGAAGACCGCCGGAGCGCCGCCGCCATCGCCGGTTTCCGCCACCGACCGAGCTGCTCCTCCATCGAACATCTCTGTAAGCAGACGCCTGCCCGCCATCTCCTCGCCTCCTTCCTCTCGCACGGGCCCACAGCCGCACCGGCCGGCCACCGCACCACCACCGCCCGGCCGCACGCACCTGCGCGGCAGACCGCCGCAGCGATCGCCGGCGGGCGTCGCTCGGTCGAACGAACCTGTGCCTGCAGCTGTCGAACGAACCTGTACCTGCAGGAACTGAACAAGTTTCAGTTAACGTCGATACTGAAGGATAACCTGCAACCCGCTCTTTCCTTAACAAGCGAACCAGCGCAGCCCAGTGGCCAGTGCCCTGTGCGCGCAACCGCGGGGTCGCGGGTTCGACTCCCCCCCGCGCGTTGGCCACAAACCATTTTTTTTTATTTACAGATCTACACAGCACTCCATATTTGCCCACAGGTCCTTGTATAATTATTATAGGTCCCTGCAATTTTGTTTTAAGTCCCTAGCTGTGAAGAAAATGGCAGTTTAACCACCAAACTTTAAAAATGCCTAACTAATTATTTACAACTCCAAATTTAACATTTTTTATATGTTTTCAATACCAAATTTAATTCTCTATCTAATTAAGCCATTTGTTTTCTGTTTTGACCATTGCAAATAATTTCAAATTTCAAATTCAAACTATTCCTTTCACATTTGATAAATTCCATAACTAATTCAATATTAATCCAAATCATACAAATAAAATATGTTTTCCATACCATTTTGAAACACGAATTCAAATATAAATTTTGTTTCATGGTTTGAACAATTTAAATTGCCTAAATAATTTAAACCTTGTTTAATTCAATTAAAATTGCTAAAATCATAACTTGCTCAAATTTAATTATTCTTGAACATGTAAAATATGTTTTCCAACCAGAAAAACATAACCTTTTCAAATATCAACTTTGTCATTTGTTATGAGCAACTTAACTTGATGAAAACAACAACTATTTGTGTAACACTATTAAGTAACCAAAATTTCCAAACTTAATAATGATTTCCCTAACTTGTTAACTATCATTCCAATTGCATCTAACTTTGTTTACTTCTTATTATCATCATGCATGCATCATGTTTAACTACTTACACTTGTTAATCAAATGTAGATCATTGCTTCAACCTAAACCATTTGCATCCATATGCAATTCACATTGCATATGGGTCCAATTAAATTGTGTTGCCTTGTCAAGTAGTTTACTTTGATGCATCTATTAACATGACATGCATCATCCCATGGTTGTGCATCCTATGCCATGTATTGATTGTTCGTCTCTTTCGATTGTGTGTTTGCTTCTTCTCGCTTTAGACGACGACGTTGAGACCGAAGAGACGTACGGTACCCCTTCTAAGGATTTTAGCTCAGTACCAGGCTACTGGGTTTGCAGGCAAGTTATCACTCACATGAATCATCGAGTTCCCTTCCACACTTGTTGTCGATACTATCCTTTTGTCTATTATTGCTAGCCCTATGTATCGTTGCTTGTTCTCCGAACCTACCACATGATACCCTGAACCAATGATATTGTCTCACCTCCATACCTACAGCCATTGTTTGTGCCTGTTCTCATCTAGCATGCTTAGGGTTGCTTTTGCTCGAGTCTGTTGTCGGTTACTTCTTCTACTATTATTATGGTACCGGGGGCTCGAATTTAATCAATCAATCCTGTTAATTGCTACTGGTAATAATAATTTGATGTTAAGGCACCGGCAGGAGGCCCTAAGTGGTTTTGAGGCCTGCTAGTGTCGACCCTAATAGGAAAAGGGTCTTGTCTACTGATCCATGATGAGCGTGCTCACCGCATCCGGGTGGTAGTATGGGACCCCCCTCGACTTAGACTTGATCTGCAGTTTGTCCGAAGAGCCACACTTAGTTCGGGTGTTCCATTTGCTCCTTGCATAATGGGAGGTATCCCCATTGGTTACTGGTGATGATGATGATGCATATAGGGCGAGGCCTGTGGTGCCGGGGGGTGTGGTTTTCACCCTTGCGCTTAGGTTAGGCGGACTGGCCGGGACCTTATAGCTCCGTGGCTCCTAGGATGGATTATAGAGAGGGTTTGGGTCGTGTCAAGTCCACCTAAGTTTTAGTTGGTGGCTTGAGTGTGTACGGGTACTGGAGCACACCCTGCAGGGATAAATCTTCTCGAGAAGCCGTGTTTTCCGCGGTTATGGATTACTTGGTGAAAGTACTGGCTAACAAGTACTCAGGACAACTTAAACATAATGATCAACCATGTATCACCCAATGCTAAATAACTTGACTAGTAATAGGTCATTCACACAATAACTTGACTCATCTTTAATACAACGGTGTGAGTTATCCTCGGATTGCTTCTTCGGATAAGGGGCGAGATCCAGGATGGGTTTGTTTGAAGTTATCTTTCAGTTGGTTACAATTCCTCGATCTTATCTTTTCTGTTAGCCGGAACTAGTAGTATCTTCTGTAGTTGGTTAGAGCAGCCCGCGGCAGCTTTTATAATACCTATCTTCTTCCGTTGAACCCAAGCATCCCGGCTTGTGTTGAAGAGTAACTCCTTGATGAAATGTGAGTCTTGCTTGCCAGTACTTGGATGTACTGACCCCGTTGGGGCTGTGGTTTACGCAGACTTCGACTACGACTACGAGGATCACCAGGATGGCTACTTCGTGGAGTTTGACGAGACTGCAGACGAGTAGATAGCGGACCCGGGCAGGATCCGACGACTTCGTGGATGGGCTCCGTTTTCCTTTCATTGCCGGCCTCTTAGGCCTATTTGGATTTGTCTGTACTCAGACCTGTTGAATGCTTCCGCTGCTATGTAATGATGCTATGTTGGGACATGTGTCCTCTGTATGAGTGTATTTGCTATCTCTGCCTTAGTGAAGGCTATTTGCAATCTTATTTCAATCTTTTGTGTCTTAGAGATATGTTGTGGTATCATTCCGTTTAACGCTGTTGACGTACCATGTGTGATTGGTATGAAGTACGTCGACAGTAGTGCCTATGGTCTCTAGTGGATAGTTTACATCGACGGTGGAATAGCAGGGCTTGTGTTGTCGCGCATAAGCGCAGGCCTACCAGGAAGCTGGGACGTGGGAGCAGTTATGCCCCATAATCCGAGCATCTGCTATCTAGTTCGGCCCGATGAGTATCCCCTAGAAACCAGGGTGCGACAAATGGTATCAGAGCCTGTCTGCCTGTAGGATCCCTTTTACTGGTCGCAGTTTGAGTCTAGAAACTATTTTGTAGCTATATAGGAAAAATGAAACGTGAGAGTAGGAATTCTGCCATTTTATTTCTTTCCCCACCCACCCTCCCTTTTCTGGTAAGGAAGTGCAACGTTGTTTTTCTCTTCTCATCTAAACTTTCAAGTTAGGATTTCACGTGTTCTGGGTTCTTCCGTAGTACCTCAGGTGTTTGTGGTCTCCTGTTTCCCAGTTGTTGCTTCGACATCGTCCTTCACAAATCTTCTCTTTCGTGGTTAACCTCCATCCGTTTTGTTCCGGAAATTTTTCTTCTTCAACACCGCACCCGTGTGGTACTCAAACCATTTATGGTGAACGTTGAGGGTAGTATATGTTTGATCCATGCTACCTTCTTACCGTCTGAAGTATTCCTTTTAAGCACTTATATTGGATTTTGTTATCCGGTTACTGTGTTAATCTTGGTATCCTCTTCAGGATGGAAAGTGGTGACGAACAACCCACACTGCCACCTGAGATGGGGAAAGTGCTGTCTCAGATGACGCAAGTTATAAAGCAGATGCAGCAGAACCAAGACCTTGGGAGTAATGGCAACACCCGGGTGTCTATTCGGGAGTTCCTTGAGCTCAATCCGCGCACGTTTGATAACTCCTCCGAGCCATTGGATGCTGATGACTGGCTCCGTGAAATGAACCGTACTCTTATGGTAGCTCATGTGGCTGACGAGGACCGTGTTCCTTACGTGACCTACCTTCTCCGTGGACAATCCATGTCTTGGTGGGAGAATTTCCAAGAAATGAGAGGTCCTAGTGTGGCAATCACATGGGAGGATTTCAAGCAAGCATTCGTGCGCCATCACATTCCCGATGGGCTCATGGAGAAAATGCGTGAGGAATTCTATTCTTTCACACAAGGCAATCTGGACGTTCTCGAATACCAAAGAGAGTTCAATCGTCTGGCTCGCTACGCCGGAGATGAAATCTCCACGGAAGCGAGAAAGATGGCAAAGTTCCGCAGGGGTCTCAACCCGGAACTCAAGTATGCTCTCACCAACGTCAAGGCCAAGAATTTTGAGGACCTCGTCAACATCGCTCTAAATGAAGAGCATGGGCGCAAGTTGGTTGAGGAATCTCGCAAGCACTCTCGTGAACAGGCTAATCTCTCGAAAGCTATCATGCCTCCACAAAAAGGAAGAGTTTGGGTTCCATATACCACTCCAACACCGCCCATCTGCTTGCCAAGCCCGGCAGGAATTCTTCCCCGCCCTCCCACCCCAGTGGTATCTTCAGGAGGTGCTCCGTCTCAGCCAAGACCAACAGCTCCTCGTTCTGCTGTTACATGCTACAAGTGTGGACAGTCGGGCCACTATTCCGATAAGTGTCCGCAAAGGCACCTCTTTCCACCTCCACCTCGCCACAGGTCGACCCCGACAAGAATACGTGGTCCTCCGTTGGGTTGCTACAACATCAACGACCTTGGCGTGAGAACCGTTAAGGTGAACCATGTCAAGGCCCGGGGAGCAGAAGAATCTCCAGACGTTGTAATGGGCACACTTCTTGTGAACTCGTTTCGTGCTAAAGTCTTGTTCGATTCTGGTGCTTCACACTCTTTCATCTCTCAATGTTTTGCAAACGACAGTGGAATCAACTTCGAACAGTTGTCTATCCCTCTCCTAGTGAAATCACCAGGATCTAGCTGGCAAAGCAATAAAGTTGGCCAGAACATCGAGATCACAATTGGAAACCTTCCATTCCAGGCATCCCTGATAGCTCTCCACTCTTCAGATATTGATGTCATTCTTGGGATGGATTGGCTGGTAGCCAACAAAGCAGTCATTGATTGTCCTGCTAAGTCTGTCAAAATCACACACCCTTCTGGCCAGATAGTCTACTTCCATGCTGAAAATCCAGTTGCTCAACTCTACACTCTCAATGAAAATCCTCTACCATCTATTGAAGCTATTCCGGTGGTTTGTGACTTCCCCGATGTCTTTCCAGAAGAATTGCCAGGAATGCCCCCTGACAGAGCAGTTGAGTTCGTGATCGAACTTGAACCAGGCACTGCTCCAATCTCCAAACATCCATACAAGATAGCTCCTCCTGAACTGAAGTTGTTGAAGGAGAAAATCGATATGTACATGGAGAAAGGTTACATTCAACCTAGTTCCTCGGCTTGGGGATGCCCAACTCTGTTCGTTGCGAAGAAGGATCAAACAAAGAGACTCGTGGTTGACTATCGTCCTCTCAACGAGAAAACAATCAAAAACAAATATCCAATTCCTCGTATCGATGATCTGTTTGATCAACTTGCTGGAGCCTCAATATTCTCCAAGCTGGACTTGAGAATGGGTTACCATCAAATAAAGATCAGAAAGGAAGATATTCCAAAGACAGCTTTCACCACTCGGTACGGTCTATATGAATACACCGTCATGTCCTTTGGTCTCACCAATGCACCGGCGACATTCTCCAGACTAATGAATTCTGTCTTTCATGAATACCTCGACAAGTTCGTTGTGGTATATCTTGATGATATTCTGGTCTACTCAAAATCCGAGGAAGAGCATGGAGAACATCTTCGTCTCACTCTAATGAAACTCCGCGAGCATCGTCTATATGCCAAGTTCTCCAAATGTGAGTTCTGGATTTCAGAAGTGGCCTATCTTGGTCATATCATCTCTGCCAAGGGCATAGCCATTGATCCTGAAAAGGTTAAGGCAATTGTTGATTGGAAACCTCCTAGGACGGTGAAGCAAGTCAGAAGTTTCCTTGGCTTGGCTAGCTATTGCCGTCGTTTCGTCGAAAACTTCTCCAAGATTGCAAAACCTCTCACTGATCTCACCAAGAAGGACAAGAAGTTCGTTTGGTCTCCACAGTGTGATGAAAGTTTCAATCTCCTCAAAACTAAACTCACTTCTACTCCAGTTCTAGTTGGTCCAGATACCACCAAACCTTTCCAGATATTCTGTGATGCTTCTCTCCAAGGCCTAGGTGCAGTTCTTATGCAAGAACGTCAAGTTGTCGCCTATGCTTCACGTCAGTTGAACCCACATGAGCAAAACTATCCCACTCATGATCTTGAACTTGCAGCAGTTGTGTTTGCCCTCAAGAAATGGAGACAATACTTGTTGGGTAACAAAACTGAAATCTTTTCCGATCATAAGAGTCTGAAATACATCTTCACTCAACCAGATCTAAACCTCAGGCAAAGGAGATGGATTGAAAAGATCAAAGACTTCGATCTTACCATTTCTTACACTCCAGGCAAGGCTAATGTTATGGCCGATGCTCTCAGTCGCAAGTCGTATTGCAATAATCTCATGATCATGGAAAGCCAACCTCCTCTTCATGAAGAATTCCAGAAGCTGAACCTTGGTCTTGTTCCTCAAGGTTATCTTGCAAACTTGACAGCCAGTCCAACTCTCGAGGACAAGATTCGTTCTGAACAACTTCGTGATGCTGAGATCAAGAAGATTGCAAATAACATCAAAGCAGGCAATGTGAAGTATGAGTGCTTCTCAATGGATGACAAGGGAACTGTGTTCTTCGAAGGACGCATTGCGGTTCCTCAAGTTCAAAGTCTCAAAGATGTTATTCTCAAGGAGGCTCATGAAACTCCTCTCTCCATCCACCCTGGAAGTACAAAGATGTACCAGGATCTTAAGACACTGTATTGGTGGTCTGGCATGAAACGTGAAGTTGCTAAATACGTTTCTGAATGCGACGTTTGTCAACGTGTTAAGGCAGTTCATCTGAAAACAGCCGGTCTTCTCCAACCGCTGAAAATTCCTGAGTGGAAGTGGGACATGATTGAAATGGACTTCGTCACTGGTTTTCCAAAGTCCAAGAAGGGCAACGATGCAATCTTCGTTGTTATTGATCGTCTCACTAAGGTAGCTCACTTCTTTGCTGTCAAAGAAACAATATCAGCTAGCCAGTTAGCAGAACTCTACACAACAAAGATTGTTCCTCTTCATGGTGTTCCATTGGAAATAAGCTCAGACCGTGGAAGTATCTTCACTTCTCATTTCTGGAAGAGTTTTCAAGAAGCATTGGGCACTAAACTTCTGTTCAGCACAGCTTATCACCCTCAGTCTCAGGGGCAAGTCGAAAGAGTCAATCAGATTCTCGAGGATATGCTCAGAGCATGTGGTCTCTCCTTTGGCATGAAATGGGAGGATTGTCTTCCATATGCAGAATTCTCCTACAACAACAGCTACCAGGCAAGCCTAGGAATGGCACCGTTTGAAGCACTCTATGGCCGCAGATGCAGGAGTCCAATCAATTGGTCTGGAGCTGGTGAACGTTCACTCTTAGGCCCTGACATTGTTAAGGAAGCCGAGGAGAAAGTTCGCATCATTCGTGACAATCTCAAGATTGCTCAGTCTCGTCAGAAAAGCTACTATGACAGCAAGCACAGGGATATGATCTATGCACCTGGTGACAAGGCATATCTCCGTGTAACTCCTCTCAGAGGCACTCATCGTTTTGGTGTGAAAGGAAAGCTAGCACCGAGATACATTGGTCCTTTCAACATTCTCTCAAGGCGTGCGGAAAATGCTTATCGTCTTGAACTTCCAGAAAAACTATCCAAGGTGCACGGTGTGTTTCACGTGTCACAGCTCAAGAGGTGTTTCAAAGATCCAGATCGTGCAGTTGATCATGATTCCATTGAACTGCAAGATGATCTATCTTACGAGGAGCACCCTGTTCGTATTCTCGATGAGACCGTTCGTAAGACTCGCAACAAGAGCACCAAGTTCTTGAAAGTGCAATGGTCGCATCATTCCGATAAAGAGGCAACATGGGAGACCGAAGAGGATCTTCGCAAGAAGTATCCGGACCTTTTCACTTCTCAGTAGGAATCTCGGGGCGCGATTCCTTCAAGGGGGGGCGTTTTGTAACATCCCAAGTATGAAAATCTCCCCCCTAGAATGTTTTGTTTCATGTTTAATTCAAGTATTGCATCATGTCATCATCTTTGCATTTGTTTTCTATATGAAATTCCAAACAAAACTTTCAAATCATTTGCCATACTTGTTATGTTACTTTGTGTCAAATAAAAACTACAAAACAAACCAACAATTGTTTCCACCAAAGTTGTTATCAAAAACTTAAATTGGCTTAACAGTCAATTATTTCTTTTGATACCAAAATTGTTCAAATCACTTAATTACCAAACAATAACATCAATTAATTTTTTTTTGGAAAACAAAGTTTGTTTAATGGTGTTGTGACAAAAACAAAACTCTATAAAATTTTCCCTAAATTTTTTTCCCTAGCACAAACCTCTCCTTTTTCTCTCTAATGGCTTTGCAGCAAAAAAAAAATAAGTGAACAGAAAAGATTAAAAGGAAAAGAGAGGGGGAAAAGGAGGCAGCCCACGTTGGGGCCAGCCCAATTTGGCCAAAGGCCCGTACCCCCTCACGACCTTCTCCTACCTCTGTACGGAGTTCATCTCCAACGAACACGTCGACAGTTACAGAGAAGAACGGTCGATCCGCACATCCCCCTCCTCTATAAGCTTCTCGATGCTCTCCCCTCCTTGCCCTAGTTTCGCTCCTCCCCTCTTTCCTCTCGCGCCGCTCTCCTTCCTCTCTTTCTCTCCCTCACGGTCCTTCTCCTTTCTCTGTACCGAGCTCCTCATCACCGACGCCTCCTTCTCCGGCTCGCCGCCGGCGCTACGGTGCCCGCCCGGCCGCGGTAGGGCCGGGAACGGAACCGGCCGAATCCCCTCTCCCGCCTCGTGCCTTCCGTCTCCCCCGAAGACCGCCGGAGCGCCGCCGCCATCGCCGGTTTCCGCCACCGACCGAGCTGCTCCTCCATCGAACATCTCTGTAAGCAGACGCCTGCCCGCCATCTCCTCGCCTCCTTCCTCTCGCACGGGCCCACAGCCGCACCGGCCGGCCACCGCACCACCACCGCCCGGCCGCACGCACCTGCGCGGCAGACCGCCGCAGCGATCGCCGGCGGGCGTCGCTCGGTCGAACGAACCTGTGCCTGCAGCTGTCGAACGAACCTGTACCTGCAGGAACTGAACAAGTTTCAGTTAACGTCGATACTGAAGGATAACCTGCAACCCGCTCTTTCCTTAACAAGCGAACCAGCGCAGCCCAGTGGCCAGCGCCCTGTGCGCGCAACCGCGGGGTCGCGGGTTCGACTCCCCCCCCGCGCGTTGGCCACAAACCATTTTTTTTATTTACAGATCTACACAGCACTCCATATTTGCCCACAGGTCCTTGTATAATTATTATAGGTCCCTGCAATTTTGTTTTAAGTCCCTAGCTGTGAAGAAAATGGCAGTTTAACCACCAAACTTTAAAAATGCCTAACTAATTATTTACAACTCCAAATTTAACATTTTTTATATGTTTTCAATACCAAATTTAATTCTCTATCTAATTAAGCCATTTGTTTTCTGTTTTGACCATTGCAAATAATTTCAAATTTCAAATTCAAACTATTCCTTTCACATTTGATAAATTCCATAACTAATTCAATATTAATCCAAATCATACAAATAAAATATGTTTTCCATACCATTTTGAAACACGAATTCAAATATAAATTTTGTTTCATGGTTTGAACAATTTAAATTGCCTAAATAATTTAAACCTTGTTTAATTCAATTAAAATTGCTAAAATCATAACTTGCTCAAATTTAATTATTCTTGAACATGTAAAATATGTTTTCCAACCAGAAAAACATAACCTTTTCAAATATCAACTTTGTCATTTGTTATGAGCAACTTAACTTGATGAAAACAACAACTATTTGTGTAACACTATTAAGTAACCAAAATTTCCAAACTTAATAATGATTTCCCTAACTTGTTAACTATCATTCCAATTGCATCTAACTTTGTTTACTTCTTATTATCATCATGCATGCATCATGTTTAACTACTTACACTTGTTAATCAAATGTAGATCATTGCTTCAACCTAAACCATTTGCATCCATATGCAATTCACATTGCATATGGGTCCAATTAAATTGTGTTGCCTTGTCAAGTAGTTTACTTTGATGCATCTATTAACATGACATGCATCATCCCATGGTTGTGCATCCTATGCCATGTATTGATTGTTCGTCTCTTTCGATTGTGTGTTTGCTTCTTCTCGCTTTAGACGACGACGTTGAGACCGAAGAGACGTACGGTACCCCTTCTAAGGATTTTAGCTCAGTACCAGGCTACTGGGTTTGCAGGCAAGTTATCACTCACATGAATCATCGAGTTCCCTTCCACACTTGTTGTCGATACTATCCTTTTGTCTATTATTGCTAGCCCTATGTATCGTTGCTTGTTCTCCGAACCTACCACATGATACCCTGAACCAATGATATTGTCTCACCTCCATACCTACAGCCATTGTTTGTGCCTGTTCTCATCTAGCATGCTTAGGGTTGCTTTTGCTCGAGTCTGTTGTCGGTTACTTCTTCTACTATTATTATGGTACCGGGGGCTCGAATTTAATCAATCAATCCTGTTAATTGCTACTGGTAATAATAATTTGATGTTAAGGCACCGGCAGGAGGCCCTAAGTGGTTTTGAGGCCTGCTAGTGTCGACCCTAATAGGAAAAGGGTCTTGTCTACTGATCCATGATGAGCGTGCTCACCGCATCCGGGTGGTAGTATGGGACCCCCCTCGACTTAGACTTGATCTGCAGTTTGTCCGAAGAGCCACACTTAGTTCGGGTGTTCCATTTGCTCCTTGCATAATGGGAGGTACCCCCATTGGTTACTGGTGATGATGATGATGCATATAGGGCGAGGCCTGTGGTGCCGGGGGGTGTGGTTTTCACCCTTGCGCTTAGGTTAGGCGGACTGGCCGGGACCTTATAGCTCCGTGGCTCCTAGGATGGATTGTAGAGAGGGTTTGGGTCGTGTCAAGTCCACCTAAGTTTTAGTTGGTGGCTTGAGTGTGTACGGGTACTGGAGCACACCCTGCAGGGATAAATCTTCTCGAGAAGCCGTGTTTTCCGCGGTTATGGATTACTTGGTGAAAGTACTGGCTAACAAGTACTCAGGACAACTTAAACATAATGATCAACCATGTATCACCCAATGCTAAATAACTTGACTAGTAATAGGTCATTCACACAATAACTTGACTCATCTTTAATACAACGGTGTGAGTTATCCTCGGATTGCTTCTTCGGATAAGGGGCGAGATCCAGGATGGGTTTGTTTGAAGTTATCTTTCAGTTGGTTACAATTCCTCGATCTTATCTTTTCTGTTAGCCGGAACTAGTAGTATCTTCTGTAGTTGGTTAGAGCAGCCCGCGGCAGCTTTTATAATACCTATCTTCTTCCGTTGAACCCAAGCATCCCGGCTTGTGTTGACGAGTAACTCCTTGATGAAATGTGAGTCTTGCTTGCCAGTACTTGGATGTACTGACCCCGTTGGGGCTGTGGTTTACGCAGACTTCGACTACGACTACGAGGATCACCAGGATGGCTACTTCGTGGAGTTTGACGAGACTGCAGACGAGTAGATAGCGGACCCGGGCAGGATCCGACGACTTCGTGGATGGGCTCCGTTTTCCTTTCATTGCCGGCCTCTTAGGCCTATTTGGATTTGTCTGTACTCAGACCTGTTGAATGCTTCCGCTGCTATGTAATGATGCTATGTTGGGACATGTGTCCTCTGTATGAGTGTATTTGCTATCTCTGCCTTAGTGAAGGCTATTTGCAATCTTATTTCAATCTTTTGTGTCTTAGAGATATGTTGTGGTATCATTCCGTTTAACGCTGTTGACGTACCATGTGTGATTGGTATGAAGTACGTCGACAGTAGTGCCTATGGTCTCTAGTGGATAGTTTACATCGACGGTGGAATAGCAGGGCTTGTGTTGTCGCGCATAAGCGCATGCCTACCAGGAAGCTGGGACGTGGGAGAAGTTATGCCCCATAATCCGAGCATCTGCTATCCAGTTCGTCCCGATGAGTATCCCCTAGAAACCAGGGTGCGACAGTTATGTCTCTTGTTTACCTCTATTTAGATAGTTGGTAGATTTTAATCCCTCAAAGAAGGTCTAGTCGGTCGCCCCGCCAGTGCTGCACCATCACAAGTCGGACATTCTTGGTAGTGGGCTCATAAAATGGAGGTGCTACCAATTCTTTCCGATTAGGTGGGTTTGAGTCGGACTCTTACAGTGGAAGATTTTGGTAAGCTAGACGGGTCCATCACAACGGTTGTGGGGCTCGGGGCTCGGTAGGTTGGGAGCCAGGGCATATGATGCCACCCGACTAACAGGAGTCGTATTGGATATGATTGGCAAGGTGTTGACTACCTAGATCACTTGACGAATAGCGGTGATGCTAAATCTCACTAATTGGCTTGCTTATTTAGGATCTTGAATCACTTAGCAACCATCGGAGGGGTGTTGGTTCTAGTGGGAGCATAAGTATTAAAGCGTTTAATATGCCTGCTCTTTTATGAATACATGTCTTAAGTGTTTTGCATATTTTCTGTTGTAGATCAATGGCACCTAGCAACCTTCCTCAGTTGTAACTTTTGCGTTGAGGTCAATCCTAGAGAAAGATAAGCTTAATGGAACTAATTTCACCAACTGGTATTGTAAAGGATAGTCCTCAAGCATGACAAGAAAGGCCATGTTCTAGACACTCCACTTCCAGATGAGCCTGATGATGATGCGACAGTTTCTGTCATGAATGCCTACTGTAAGACTAGAGATGAGTATACAGAAATCAGCTGTCTTATGCTTGCACACATGGAACTGGACTTGCAGCAGCAGTTCGACAATGTTGAGGCCTACGATATGATCGAAAGCCTCAAAAGTATGTTCTAGGCTCAGGCAAAGACCGAGAGGTATCAAGTCTCTCAATCTTTGCATGGATGTAAGCTCAAAGATGGCGATCCATTGAGTCCGCATGTAATCAAGATGACTGGTTACGTGCAGTCTCTGGATAGGCTGGGCTTCCCAATTAACGAAGAGTTCGCTACTGATATAATTCTGAACTCTCTTCCTAGTGCGTATGGTTCGCTCATCTCGAACTACCACATGCATGGTATGGATAAGAAGCTCACTGAATTACATGGGATGCTCAAGACAGCAGAGGCTGATCTCAAGAAAGGCGCCAGTCAAGTGTTGATGGTGTAGAATAAGGCTAAGTTCAAGAAGAGTTTTTGGACCAAGAAGAAGAAGGATAAGTCAGGAGGCAACGCCCATGGCCCTGTCTAGATCGCTTCCTCAAGGACTAAGCCATCAGCTACAGCAGGAGCCAATTGCTTCTATTGCAAGCAGGATGGCCACTGGAAGAGGAACTGCACCAAGTATTTGGCTGACAGAACCAAGAGTGGAAGTTTGACTTCCAACTCAGGTACGCTTGTATGCAATGTTATAGACATTTATCTTGCTGATGCACCTAACAGTTCTTGGGTATATGATACATGATCAGTTATTCAAATATGCAACTCGTTGCAGGGACTGGTAAGAACTAGGAGCGTGGCAAGAGGAGAGGTTGATATTTGGGTCGGCAACAAGGCGAGATTCGCTGCGTTGGAAGTCGGCACGATGAAACTTCATTTACCTTTAGGATTTTTAATGGAGCTGAATAATTGTTATTATGTTCCAGTGCTTAGTCGAAACATTATTTCCGCCTCATGTTTGATGATACAAGGTGTCGAATATTAAGAATAATGGTTGTTCTTTATATTTGAAAGATATGTTTCATGGCTTTGCACCCATTCAGGACGGGTTATTTGTTTTGAATCTTGATAGTGAATCGGTCTATAATATAAATGTGAAAAGGTTGAAACCAAATGATCTCAATATGACTTACTTTTGGAACTGTCGGCTTGGTCATATAAGTCAGAAGCGCATGAAGAAGCTCCATGATGATGGACTTCTAACTTCATTCGAGACATGCGAATCATGCCTACTAGGAAAAATGACCAAGACACCTTTTGCAAGGAGTTGTGAAAGGGCGTCCGACTTGTTGGAACTAATACATAGTGATGTATGTGGTCCAATGAGCACGACAGCCATAAGTGGTTATGCGTACTCTATTACCTTCATTGATGATTTGAGTAGGTATGGATATATCTATTTAATGAAACACAAGTCGGAAGCCTTTGAGAAATTCAAGGAATTCCAGAGTGAGGTACAAAATCAACTCGGCAAGAAAATAAAGTTTCTACGGTCGGGCCGGCAAGGCGAGTACATGATCCATGAGTTTGATGACCATCTAAAGAGTTGTGGAATAGTTCCTCAACTCGCTCCGCTGGGTACACCGCTGAGGAACGGTGTATCAGAACGGAGAAATCGGACCTTGTTGGACATGGTACGATCAATGATGAGTCGAACAGATCTACCTTTATCATTTTGGGGTTATTGTCTAGAAACTGCAGCGTTCACACTAAACAGAGTACCGTCAATAGAGAAGACACCGCATGAGATGTGGACTGGCAAAAGGCCAAGTTTGTCTTTTCTTAAGGTTTGGGGTTGTGAAGCATTTGTCAAGCGACTTCAGTCGGACAAGCTCACGCCCGAGTCGGATAAGTGTATTTTCGTGGGGTGTCCGAGGGAAACCTTGGGGTACTACTTCTACAACCGAGAAGAGGGCAAAGTGTTTGTCGCTCGGAATGGTGTCTTCCTTGAGAAATAGTTTCTCAATCGGGGATTCAGTGGGAGCACAATGCAACTTGAAGAAATTCGAGAGGAACCGGCTAGGGGCGAGTCGGCAAGGGCCTTGGAGGCTGAGCCGGTCGTGGTACCTACACCGGTAACATCACCTGGACCACGGAGATTTGCCAGATTACAAAATGCTCGTGATGTTTTACTGTTAGACAATAATGAGTCGACAACTTATTCGGAAGCGATGGTGGGATCTGATTCCGTGTCATGGCTTGGAGCCATGAGATCTGAGTTAAAGTGCATGGATGAAAATCAAGTTTGGAATTTGGTTGATCTGCCAGACGGTGCAAGACCCGTCGAGTGCAAATGGGTCTTTAGGAAGAAACCTGATATGGATGGAAATATTTCCGTCTATAAAGCACGACTTGTCGCTGTGACGCCCCGAGATCGAGCACTATGCAGTTTTCAACATTCCCGCCAAAATCCGCATAATAACCGATTCCAGGTTGCCACTTGTGATAACATTACAACAGTTCACGAATATTCCGCAACAACAACAGAAAAGATATATACAAGAAGACTCAAACGAGCCAAGGATACAACTGATACAATACAAAGATCCAAATAACAGCGGAAGAAACAACATAGTGTCCGGCTACGGACAAGATACAAACTGGACTAAGAGTCCTGGAGATAACCGAAGGCGTCCAATCCCTGCCCAGGCCAAGCCGGAGGGATTCCCAAGATAACGTCGTCAGACTTCAAACCTGTTGACTGCAATTTGGAATATGCAGCCACGAAAGGGATTCGTGGGTCAGTACGGTTAAGTACTGGCAAGTGGATAAACCATACTCACAAGATACCAGAGTAACCAATCATCACAAGATACAAATACTTTGGGTTCAACGGAAAGGAAAGGATTATTGCAAAGAAGCGGCAGCGGGCTGCACTAACTAACTACAGAGACTCGCTACAACATCCGGCTAAAAGAAAGGGATAAGATAGCGTATCAGAACCAACTACAACTACTCACCAAACAATACCCATCCAATGTCACCCCCTACTAAGGAAGCAACCTAAGGAAAACTCACACGGTTGATTAAGGTGACATTCATTTTGATGGTGGGGGTAATCCATATTACTAGTCAAGTTATCATCGTTAAGTGTAAGTTGTCTGGATACTTGTTAGCCAGCATTTTCACCAAGTCATGCATAACCGCGGACAACACGGCTTCTCGAGAAGATTTAACCCTTCAGGGATGCACCAATTTGGCCGTACACGTAAGAATGACCCGCCAGACGGGGAGCAAACCCACCAAGCGAGGCACTCAACACAACCCAACTCTTCTTCGCCTCAAGCCCAAAGAACCACGTGCAGTTGAGCGCACGGCTAATCAAGCCCCACAAAGAAAAGGGGAACCTCATAGCACTCTAAGAACGTGTCTCCCTAAATGCCGACTACAAAAGTTCCACCCTGGCGCCAAGGGCTCGCACCTGCATATGCATGCGGCAAATGGAAAACCCGAACTAAATGAGGCGATTTGGACGAGATGCGAATCGAATCAGAATTGCGGGGGGCGCCCATACTAGCTTCCCACATGCGGTTAGTGCGCTCATCTTGGATCAATGGACAAGACCCTTTTCCTAATTAGGGTCGACACTAGCAGGCCTCAAAACCACGCCGGGCCTCCTGCCGGTGCCTTATCATCAAATTATTATTACCCAAAACATTAACATGTTGTTGATTGGATTGAAACCCAACTATCAAACTAAACGGGTGATAAGACGGACAACAAGACTTGAGCGCAAACAACACTAAGCATGCAACTACGACACAAGGGCCAACGGGGTAAACAAACAACTGGTAATAGGAAGTGGAAGGAAGGCTATATCATGGTTGCAAGGTAAACATATAATAGGATCGAGACACAAGCATCGAATCATAAGGCTAGCATAAGAACAACGGAAAGAATCGGTAACAAGTGATGAAAGGCAGCCATTTGGCAGCAAGTGAGTATACTTGCCTGGAATCCAGCAAGTAGAGGTACATCCGAAGAACTTGTTGTTGCTCACATCATCTCAACGTCCTATCCGCGAAGAAGCAACGAACCTCGAACAAACACCGGATGCAACAATTACTACTACGGCAAAAGATCCAGCATGATCAAGATATGGATGCATGACAAGTTTAAGGATGCATCAAGATAAACTAGTTGACATGATAAACATATTTAAATGGGCCCATATGCAATTTGGATTGCATAAGGAAAGCCCATGAATTAAGGTTGAATTAATTGATCTACAATTTACCAGCATGTGAGAGTTGATTAGCATGATGCATGGATGATGAAAACAATAAGAAAACAACAATAACTTCAATTTGATATGTTGTTTCCCAAGTTTGGAATTTTATTTATTAAGTTATGAAAACTTGCTTCTTAAAGGTGTTACACAAGCATTTGTTGTTTTCACCAATTTTAATTGTCCAAAATAGATAACAAAATTCATATTTGGAAAGAACACACAATTTTAGATGGAATGCATATTTCATTTGTTGAATAAGGAATTAGAATGAATTAATTATGAATTAAACAAGTTTAAACAAGATTTAAATGAATTTAATTCAAGTATGAAATCATTTGAATTTTTTATTTGTTCAAAACATTAAACCAAATTCATATTTGAAAAGTTTATACTTTTCTAGTTTGAAAACATATTTTATATGTTGAAAAAGAAATTAATTTGACCAAGTTATGAATTTAGCAATTTTAAATGAATTAAACAAGCTTTAAACAAGATTTAATTTATTCAACCAAACTTTAATTATGCAAAACAGGAAATAAAGTTTATAGTTGGAAAGGTGGTTCAATATACATGGAGAAAACATATTTTATTTGTTGGAAAACAATTTTAAATGATTTAGTTAAGCATATTACCAATTTAAATGCATTAATTAAGAGGTGAAGCAAATATTCAATTTAAATATTGCAAACCAGAAAACAAAGTTGATATTCAAGTGTGGCATTTAATTTTGGATGGAATTCATGTTTTGAGTATTTAATTTGGAGCAACCATTTGAAAGTTATTAATTATGCCATTTAGTTTGTTATTTTTAAGGATTATTAAATAACCTTAATTTTAATTGTCCAAATTGCATAACAAAGGTGATAAACAGAAAGTTCATCGAATTTTGACTGAAAAACATATTTTACATGTTAAATTTGGAGGTTGTATGAATTATTTACAAGCATTTTAATCACAGGGGCCAATCTGTGATTTTTAGGGACCTTGTTGCGAAAAGAAGTCTCAGATCTGGATCGGGGATCCAGATCTAACCGGATAGCAGCCTAACCACAGAGGCTGACAGCTGGGCCCCCGGGCTGCGCTGGCGCTGACGAGGCTGGGTGCACAGTGAGGTGGCGCAGGGGGTCGCTGACGGGCGGGGCCCGCAGCGCGGCGTAGCGGAGTAAAAAGGGTTGGGCAATTTCGCCCGAGCGGGGAATCGATCCCGTGCCCTCGCGGCGCGCGCAGGGATGCCAAGCCACTGGGCTATGCTACTGCGTTTGTTAGGTAAGCACTCTGAATCTTTTTGAGGTGCCTTACGCTCGCTAACTGAATTTTTGACTGAACAAAGTTCATGCTTTGGCACGAGGGAGACAGGCAGCAATCGGCGGCGATCAACGGGATGGTGGTGTGCGCTTGCATGTGGAGGCGTGCAGGTGTGTGCTACAGAGGTGCGGTGTGTGTGGGAATCGTGTGCTGCACCGCGGCATGCACGCAGAGGGTCTCGAGGACCATGCGCGAGCTCGCAGCCATGGAGGCTATGGCGTACAGACCTCCAACGTACAAAAATTGACAGGTACCAGATGCAATTGAGAGGGGAAAGATCGGGAATGGAAACGGGAGCTCACCGGGGTGCTGTCGACGGCGTTGGCTGGGCGTGACGGTGTCGGAGGCGGAGGTGCGATGGCGATACCAGCCACTGCAACCTCTAGCCGCCGGAGTACAGAGAGGAGAAGGGAAGGGGAAAACGAGGTGGCGGCGCAGGGAGGAGAAGGGAGGAGGGAAGAAGGGGGCGGCCTAGGGTTTGGTGGCCTCCCTTGGGGTAGATAAGGGAGAGGGGGAGCAGTTGAGGTGGGGGACCTCGGTGACAGCGACATCCCTCTGTACGGACAGAGGTAGGGGATGAGGAGTGGTGGGCTGAGGGAGGTGGGCTGAGGTGGTGGGCTTGGCCAGGTGGGCTAGAGGGGAAGAAAAAAATGGGCTGGTCTGCCTCTCTTGTTGTTTTTAATTTTCTTGTTGCACCTTTTTTTTTTGTAGAAAAGAGAGAGAGAGAGAGAGAAAAGGATAGGGATTTTGGGAGTTTAACTTTTTAGGAAAATAATTTTCAAAACAGTAATGTCAAAGCAATGTTAAACTTAATTTCAAAAATTTGAAATATTAATTTGATTTTAATTTGTTAGTTGAATTACAAGTAGGGTTTTCACATAGCTTTGATTTTTAAAATAAACAAGTTTTATTTAATAAACTCAAACACTATGAAAACTTAGTGAGTCTAAAATGCTTGCAAGATTTTAATTCTTAAACCACAATTGGATCATGCCCATTATAAATGATTTGATTTGAAGTTGAATTGGAATTTACCATTAGGGTATTAATTAAAGGGAAAATTTATTAACAAGCAATTTAAATAAATCAACTTCAAAACTATTGAAAAACAATTTGAGTTGTTTCGTTTGCAACTTTTAATTGGAAATTTTGGACATGTTTTGAAAGTTTAAATTGGTTTGGATTTTTGAGTGGTTTTGAGAACAGGATGCAATGCATATGAGGCATGTGATGCAATGCAAAAAAAAGAAAAACAACCAATTTTCTAACTTAGGGGGAACACCCCAGGTGTTACAGACGACGCCACTAACAAGGGATTGCGCCCTCGCAATCCACCCACTAACCCGGGAGGGGAAAGAAGTTCGACTATCGATTCTTCTTGCTTCCAGTTGATCTCCTCGACACCACTAGCAAGGGCTTCTCGACACCACTAACAAGGGGATCTTGCTCGGGCTGATGACGATGTTCTTCCACCAGGAATCTTCCGATGATCGAACCTATTAGGTTAAAGGCTCAGAAAACGTCCATCCACGTTGGATCCTAACACTTTGAAAGATAGACAAGGGGGGGGGGAGAGTGATAGGGACATAATAGAGGTCCATGAGGTTTATTCATGCTTGAGTTGGAAGGAAATATTGAGTCTCACTGATGTTTACTATAAGGTGAATTCTTTCCTAGTAATAAATAGTGTTTGTGTTTATGAGAATGTTATACTACCTAAGCCTATGAATTTATGTATGATTAGGTTTATTAATAACACAAACATGGATGGAGAAGAGGAAGCAAGAAGCAAAGGAAGAAGGCATGGAAAACAACAACAAGGAATAAATGTTTCAGTTCGGACTGCCAGGAGTCCCGAATTTGACATAGTCATGGATTCTTCATACGGGCTCCAAATACAGCAAACGAGCACAATACGGATAGGGAATTTGATGGGCTTTCCAATGGATCCGGCACCATCAAGAAATACGACTCGTGCAAGCCGTGGTGACCGAAACAATCCACGAATAGTTTTCTGCCAGATTCCAAATAGGGTCCAATTGGCTGTACCCATGTCGGATCAGTTTGTATCCGAGTTGGTTGAGTCCAAACAAGTAGGAATAGGTGAATTTCGTGGGGAAACACCCCACCCCATCATATATACCCCTTGGGGCGAATTAGATGGTTAGACTACGTTAAAACAAAAACCCTAGACTTCTAGATTGTATTGCTTGAAGCATTCATCTTGAATCATCATACCTTTGCAAATCTGAGTGTATTCTGCTGTTCCACTGGGAATAAGGAGAAACAGGACTACTTGTAGTCGGTGGCTACGTGTGCAAGAGTGTCGAGTCTCGAATATCCGAAGGGGTTAAGTGCTGTTGCAATTGGTAACAGGGTTTAGCCAAACGAGAGAGCGAGGTATCACATTGGTTATCAAAAGTTCACTGAGAAGATCGGGCTACCCCATATCAGAGAGACTCCAAAACAAATAAGATGAGAGGAGAAATAGAATAGAGATAAGGAGAAAACAAGAATCCTATTGAGATGTTTTCCAAAATAGTTTAGCAGAAATAGTTTTTGACACTCTAGAAACAATGACCATTAGCGAGGTTATCCTACAGGCTTTGCGGACCCGTTGCTTCGATAACCATTCGTATCGAAACAATCTCGGGAATCAGAACCAAGGCTCTGATACCATTTGTGACGCCCGAGATCGGGCACTATGCAGTTTTCAGCATTCCCGCCAAAATCCGCATAATAACCGATTCCAGGTTGCCACTTGTGATAATATTACAACAGTTCACGAATATTCCGCAACAACAACAGAAAAGATATATACAAGAAGACTCAAACGAGCCAAGGATACAACTGATACAATACAAAGATCCAAATAACAGCGGAAGAAACAACAAAGTGTCCGGCTACGGACAAGATACAAATTGGACTAAGAGTCCTGGAGATAACCGATGGCGTCCAATCCCTGCCCAGGCCAAGCCGGAGGGATTCCCAAGCTAACGTCGTCAGACTTCAAACCTGTTGACTGCAATTTGGAATATGCAGCCACGAAAGGGATTCGTGGGTCAGTACGGTTAAGTACTGGCAAGTGGATAAACCATACTCACAAGATACCAGCGTAACCAATCATCACAAGATACAAATACTTTGGGTTCAACGGAAAGGAAAGGATTATTGCAAAGAAGCGGCAGCGGGCTGCACTAACTAACTACAGAGACTCGCTACAACATCCGGCTAAAACAAAGGGATAAGATAGCGTATCAGAACCAACTACAACTACTCACCAAACAATACCCATCCAATGTCATCCCCTACTAAGGAAGCAACCCAAGGAAAACTCACACGGTTGATTAAGGTGACATTCATTTTGATGGTGGGGGTAATGTATATTACTAGTCAAGTTATCATCGTTAAGTGTAAGTTGTCTAGATACTTGTTAGCCAGCACTTTCACCAAGTCATCCATAACCGCGGACAACACGGCTTCTCGAGAAGATTTAACCCTGCAGGGATGCACCAATTTGGCCGTACACGTAAGAATGACCCGCCAGACGGGGAGCAAACCCACCAAGCGAGGCACTCAACACAACCCAACTCTTCTTCGCATCAAGCCCAAAGAACCCCGTGCAGTTGAGCGCACGGCTAATCAAGCCCCACGAAGAAAAGGGGACCCTCATAACACTCTAAGAACGTGTCTCCCTAAATGCCGACTACAAAAGTTCCACCCTGGCGCCAAGGGTTCGCACCTGCATATGCATGCGCCAAATGGAAAACCCGAACTAAATGAGGCGATTTGGACGAGATGCGAATCGAATCAGAATTGCGGGGGGCGCCCATACTCGCTTCCCACATGCGGTTAGTGCGCTCATCATGGATCAATGGACAAGACCCTTTTCCTAATTAGGGTCGACACTAGCAGGCCTCAAAACCACGCCGGGCCTCCTGCCGGTGCCTTATCATCAAATTATTATTACCCAAAACATTAACATGTTGTTGATTGGATTGAAACCCAACTATCAAACTAAACGGGTGATAAGACGGACAACAAGACTTGATCGCAAACAACACTAAGCATGCAACTACGACACAAGGGCCAACGGGGTAAACAAACAACATGATGGGGGGATAGTAACCCGGTAGGCCAACTCCAAGGTGTAACCCGGCCCAAAGGACGCCGTGCGGGATCCGGCTAAGGATAACGAGAATTCTGGAAGGCCCAAAGTTTGTAGGCCTCGTAACCCGGATTGTGGGTTGCGGTAAGGAAAGCTAGGGTTTGTAAGCAGAGTTCGGATAGGATTCAAGCTGCGCCTTGGAGGGCAAGCCAAGGGGGGGTACGGGTGCTTTATAAACCGGCCCCTAGGCTTAGTTTGGCAGAGATTCACGACATAATCATATCACCTGTTATCGAGTATCTAGTATAAATCGAGAGCCATATTCGAGACTCGGCGAGTTGAGTGCCGATTCCTAGATCGCTTATCACCATGTTCTCTTTCGAGCTAAACCCTCTCCCAAATACCTGTGTCGACTTGCCCCAAGATCAGTTACCCCTGGTAACATCTGCCGTGATCATCCCACGACAGTTGGCGCCCACCGTGGGGCCTGCGTCCAAAGGTGTTTACATTACGGGAGAAGCTCGGAAAAGCATGAGGAACCTCGTCGTCGGAGAGATCTACGTCAACGACGAAGGAGAAAGGATGGTGGACGATTCCGGCTGGGAGCTAGAGTCGGATCACCTCGAATCCGGATCTACTGTGACGATCGGCCAGATCAGTATCTTCATCGGTATGGTACGTACGCTTGATTTAAAAGGACAATATCATGTGCATGTTACAGGGACTTCTAGCAGGGACAAAGAAGCCCTAAAACAAGCGATGAATTCGGTTTCCTCGGCCGTTCCGGGATACTTGAGATGGGCGGAGCAAGAGGTAACGTGGAGCAGAAGGGATCACCCGGGAGGAATAGAACGCCCCGGAATCTTGGCGTTGGTGGTTGCGCCGCAGGTCAACGGTTACGAATTGAAAAAGGTCTTGATGGATGGCGGGAGCAGCATCAACATCCTGTATTGGGAAACCTTCTTGCGCATGAACCTCAAGGAATCTCAGCTGCAGAAAAGTTCAACAGTCTTTCATGGAATCGTGCCGGGTCATTTGGCGCGCCCTGAAGGAAAAATTACACTGGAGGTTGCTTTCGGAGAGTCAGTGGATAATTATCGAGTGGAGTGGCTCACGTTTGAGGTGGTCAAGTTGCATAGTCCTTATCATGCGCTGTTCGGAAGGCCGAGACATTTATAGACGATCTAAAGGAGACGTTCAAAAACCTAAGAAGATATCAGATGAAGCTCAACCCGACAAAGTGTGTGTTTGGGGTTCCAGCTGGCAAGCTACTCGGTTTTATCGTTTCAGAGAGAGGAATTGAAGCCAACCCGGACAAAATCAAAGCTATCTAGAATCTGAGAAAGCCGGAAAATTTGAAGCAGGTTCAAAAGCTTGCAGGCTGCGTGGCAGCCTTGAGCCGGTTTCTATCCAGACTCGGGGAAAAGGCAATACCCTTGTACCGGCTCCTGAGGAAATCCGATAAATTCGTATGGAATCAAGAGGCGGATGAGGCCTTCGAGGCACTAAAAAAGCAGCTATCCGAGGCACCCGTGCTAGCAGCCCCGGGCCCCAAAGAACCTATGTTGTTATATGTGGCAGCTGGCCCCCGAGCTGTCAGTGCGGTAGTGGTAGTGGAACGCAAAGAGGACGGAAAAGGTTATCCAGTCCAGAGGCCGGTTTATTACGTCAGCGAGGTATTATCCGAGGCAAAGCAGCGTTACCCGCATTGGCAGAAGCTGGTTTTCGGAGTCTTCATGGCCAGCCGGAAATTGAAGCCGTACTTCCAGGAACACCCTATAACAGTAGTCAGCTCAATACCAATGTCAGATATCATCAGAAACTCGGACGCGACCGGAAGAATAGCCAAATGGGCGATAGAGATGGGGGATTATCATATCAGCTACGAGCCCAGATCGGCAATCAAATCCCAGGCCTTGGTCGATTTCGTTAATGATTGGACGCACACCGGAATGACTACCATAATTCCAAATTCCGAGTCGTGGACCATGCACTTCGATGGATCGAAGCAATACGAGGGATCAGGAGCTGGAGTGGTTCTAACATCACCCAAGGGGGATAAATTGAGTTACGTACTACAACACTTTGATTGTTCAAACAACGTGGCCGAGTATGAGGCCCTATTGCACGGCTTAAAGGTAGCCAAGGAGATGAACATTAGAAGGATACGATGCTTTGGAGATTCGGACCTTGTGGTACAACAGGTATCAGGAACTTGGGATAGAAAGGATGCAACCATGGCAGCGTACCGCAGGGAGGTCGACAGGGTTGCGGGATGTTTTTCCGGGTATGAGGTGGAGCATATAGACAGAAGAAAAAATGAGGCAGCAGACGCCCTTGCTAGACTCGGCTCGCGCAGAGAGCCGGTTCCACCCAACGTTTTCCTGGACGAGTTATGGCGACCGTCAGTTAAAAATGAGTCAGAGGAGGAACTGGCAAACCAAGACCCGGATGCAGCACTCGTGGCCACTATACGCACTATTCCCGAATGGACAGAACCGTTTTTGGCCTACCTATCACGGGGCGAGTTACCACAGCAAGAGGTGTTAGCCAGGCAAATTTTACGACGAGCAAAGGGGTATTCTATCATCAACGGGGAATTATACAAGAGAAGTGCCGCGGGGGTCTTTTTGCGCTGCGTGGCACCAGAAGAAGGCCAACAGATCCTTAAGGAAATCCACGAAGGTGATTGCGGGCATCATGCCTCCACAAGATCCCTTGTGGCCAAGGCCTATCGACATGGATTCTTCTGGCTCACGGCTCTAGCAGATGCGGAACGGTTAGTAGCAAGGTGTGACGGATGTCAAAGGTACGTTCGCCAAATCCATGTGCCGGCTATGGAATTACGGACCATCCCGTTAACTTGGCCGTTCGCTGTCTGGGGTATGGACATGGTTGGCCCCTTTCATATGTCACCTTGCAAGAAGACACATCTTTTAGTGGCTATTGATAAGTTTACCAAGTGGGTCGAGGTTATGCCAGTTACTAATTGCGAAGCAGCTACAGCGGTCAAGTTCCTGAAAAGAATTATTTACCGATTCGGGTACCCCCACAGCATAATTACCGACAATGGAACCAACATGTCCCTTGGAGAGATGGAAAAATTCTGTGGCAGCAATGGGATCCGGCTTGATGTAGCATCAGTCGCTCATCCACAGGCCAACGGGCAAGTGGAGAGAGCAAATCAAGAGTTACTTCGCGGATTAAAACCACGACTACGAGTTCCATGTATCAGGGCCGCCGGTGCATGGGTCGAAGAACTTCCTTCCGTGGTCTGGGGTATCAATACTACACCCAACAGATCCACTCAGATGACACCCTTCTTCATGGTCTATGGCGCCGAAGCAGTATTACCAAGCGATATTATTCATGATTCACCGAGAGTGTCATCTTATGTTGAAGTGGAGAACGAGAAGACCCGGCAGGACGCCGTGGATATGTTAGAAGAACAAAGAGAACAAGCCTTGGAAAGGTCAGCCATATATCAGCAGGATTTACGGAGGTATCATAGCCGGCGTGTGAAAACCCGGGTCTTCCAGGAAGGAGACCTGGTTCTGCGCCTGGTTCAGTCAAACGAAGGAAAACACAAGCTATCACCACCATGGGAAGGACCTTTCATCGTAAGCCGGAATCTGCATAATGGGTCATATTACTTGATAGACGCAAGGGAAGAATCGGCCACAGTGAACGACACCACTCATACCATTGCACCTATGCAAGAAAGAGACAGACCATGGAACGTGGCTCAGCTACGCCCGTATTATACTTAGCAAGGATTATGTTGGCGCGTGGAATTAAATGATGTAACAGGCAGCAGGTTTCAGACGTACTCTTTTCCTATCCAGGGTACCCTTGGGGACTGGACGGGTTTTTAATGAGGCGGCCTGCTGACCTAATTTTTCATATCAAATAAAGAGGCGATTATCAAGAAAAGAGGTGGTTATTATCTGTACTTTCAGTACGGTGTGTATCTTTAGGTCTTGAGGGCTGGTCGCTCATATAGGCACAGTTGCAAACTCAAAAAGACCCGGCCTTGATGCCAATGAGTTATAAGGGCCGGTTACTCGAAAACGAGTGCGGCTACAATCTTATAACCGGACAAAGAAGTCCAAATTTCTCGGCTATTCTTACTTAAGCTCGATGTGACTCGCAATAAAGTGGCATGATTTGTTCGCTTACGATTACAGTCAGCCATGAAGCCCAATGGGACTTGCCTGACCCTGTTTTCGTATAGATGTAATAACATGGTATCCACGCGAAAGCCGGCTTACAGTACAAGATAGTCGAAAGGGTCATCTAAACCACAAGTTATGCAGAGTATAAGGCTGATAGCCGGAAACTCAACGGTTATTAAGCATAACTTTAAATCCTATGTGAAACCGTCCTGGGGTTTTTGTGAATCTAGCAGCAGGCAAATTGTTCTCCTTTAAAAATCAAGTGTCCTAGGCTCGGAAATCCGGGCCTGGGGACTCGCGAATTTTGAAAGAGAAAAATATTGTTCAGTTGCTAAAATTCCAAGAAGCCAAACATCCGGGTCTTGGGGGCTTGGGGACTTAGAAGCAAGTCCGTTCGCCAAACACCCATGAAACCCGGAAGCCGGGTCTCACAAAAGGAAAAATAAAGAAGTGCGGGTATCAAGAATAAAGCGAGTTGGATATCAAGAACAAATAGGTGCAAAAGTAGATAAATCAAAAGCCCAAAGAGGCGTAAGGTGCATCAGGAATTTAGAGTGTATTACAAAGTTTTACTAAAAAGTATCAAAGGAGCACAGGCGCACCAGTTAAAAAATAAATTGTTTCAATGGCACTGTGGCCGACTGATGCATATGAAGTAATAGATGTCACTCGATATTCTAAGCCGCATGATCCATCTTGGCTTTGCCCTTGCCGTCGCTTGTGGTAGCAGCGCCACTCGGATTAGCAGCAATGCCGACTCGCGCAGGTGGAGGGACGACAGGAGTAGAAGTAGCAGGCATAGAGTCGGCTTCGGCCTTCTTCTTGGCAGCTTCTTCCCTTATCTTGGCCGCCTCCTCCTTCCACCAGGCAAGCATGTCGTATGGCTTGGGGCGGTCCGCCCTGATGATTTTGTCGTTAACATCATATGCAGGAAGAATGGTATCAATCTCCAAACCAGCGGCAATAACGCTAGCCGGATGACGGATTTCTTTTTGAATAGCCTTGAAGTCCTTAGGCGAAAACTTGGATCCATCCGGGTTGAACTCCGGAAACCCGCCCATCAGCTTGGCCGGCTCTAGCTTAGGAAAATAAGCTTTAGCCAGCGCGAGTCCTCGGGTCACACCAAATCGGCAAGATGAACGCTTCCAGTGCCAAATCCACTCAGGGATAGTGGAGCAGAATTCTAGCAATCTCTTCATGTTGCTTGGCCTGATACCCGGCAGTCGCAACTCGTCAAGAATCCAACCAATTCCGGCACTAAGCTGCCAGATAGTGTCCTTGATAAGTTTCAACTTGATAGTGTCATCTTCTTTAGGGGCTATGTCACACGGGCCTGTTAAAGACAAAGAAAAAGTAATAAGTAAAGGGATACGGTTGTCCATCTAAAGAGAATCCGGGTCATGAGTGCTAAAATTCAAGGATCATACCAGTTGCGGTGCGATAGATATCGGCAATTTGCACGGAGAGCGTTGTTAATTTATCCTCAGCCTCGTGAGCTCTTTTCCTGTACTTCCTTATGATTTTTTGGCTCCTACGAGCTTCAGTTTCAGCTGCTTCGCGAAGGGCCGTCTCCTTTTCGATTCGCTTGGCGGCCTTGGCTAGCTTCTTCTCAGATTGCGCAACGAAGTCCTCAGAGGAAACACGAAGAAGGGTCAGTCGGAAATATTATGCAAAGTTCCAAGCAAATTACTTAGTAATTCACTCCGAACTTGGGGACTATATGAGGAAATAGATGGTATTACTCGGGTTTACTTTGTGTTTGGTTATCAAGACATCTAGGATATTTTCTTCATTGGCCCTCAAAGTGTAGAGGGCATCAAGCATCTGGGCAAACGTCATGTCTTCAAGGCGAAGTCTTGAAGGGCCGGAAGATTGGCCTTCCTGTTGAAGGACTTTTCCGGGTCTTGGGGTCGAAACCCGGACCGTCTGAGTGTCCGGGTTAGGAGAACCCGACTTGGTCTCCAAGATGATATCTTCGTCTACATCTTCAGAGGACTTGGGTGATGCGGTTTCCGGTGGAGCTGGGTCCTTAAAGGGGTCTTGTTCCTGTTCATCCTCAGCCTCGTCATCAGCCGCAACATCCATGTTAATATTTGGCTCCTCATCTCCTTGCTTTTCCGCTTCGGGAATATCCGGGTCACTGATGGTAACTTGGACACTAAAGGGAAAGAAGGAGATAGTGGTTAGTGGCACGTATTAAAAAAGTTAATAAGTGCAAAATAATATCGAATAAAGGTCACTTACCCGGTGTTCACGGCATAGTCCGGTGGGAGCTCGCTGCTGGAGGCAGATGATGTCGACAAAGGTACCGGCTGCGGTACCCGGAATTGCCCGGCGAGTGGATGATTAGGAGATGGATGGCGTTGAGCAGATTTGGGAGGCTGAGGTGGAGGAGTACTAACTCGGTGAGCAGGTGAAGTGGAGATACCCAGGTTAAGGGGATCATCCCCCGGGGAACTCCGGGTCACCCTACGTTTAGCCGAGAGGGGATCCTTCAAGAATGGTGAATGTGATAATCGTTCATTAAGTTTATGCATAGTGTCAAAGGAGTAAGGCTCAGAAGACATGGAGGAGAAGGGAACCTTTGCAACCACCCCTCTGGCCTTCCTCTTGGTTCCGACCGTGGCTTCCTGGTCGGATTCGGTGGTTTCCGGGTCATCTTCTTCTTTTTCCTCCTCGTCCTCTAACCCTGAAAGTTGAGCATGTATCAAACGAGGAAAAGATGAATGATAGGAAAGGTAGCACAGGTAAAAGGTGAATATAAGATTAGGGAAAATACCTTCGTCGTCTTCAACCGGCTCATCCTCCTCTTCCGGGTCTTGGGAAGGAGGAGAGGTTTCGATCCTCCAGAAGGGATCGTCAGCCTGTGATCAAAGAGATGAAAGCAAGAATTAGAAACTGTAACAGGTAAAAGTGCCGAAATAAGCTGAAGGAACCAGGTCTCACCGCTGGAGCTGGTTGCTCCCGAGTAAATGGGGGTAACCCGGCGATATTTCTTATCACCTCTAGCTTCTCCGTCAGGAAGCTTTTGATGATCTTGTTGGTGTCACCGGCGGCAAAGTTCTTGGTGGAGTATCGGAGCGAGTCCGTGATGTGCCCCGAGTATTCACACATCAACTTGGTGCGAATGGAGTTGGGCTGAACCCGGAAATCTACCCAGGTCTTCACCAAATTAAGCCCAAGAAGGCCTTGGGCCGAGAGAGCAGCTAACTTAGCCAGCAAAGGCTGGATTGCCTCCCTGTCAGAGTCAGGGGCAAAAGCGCTGAAAGATTCGGAAGGCTCAAGGAGACTCTCCGAGTAACCCGGCAACTTCCTCTCGCCATCCGGGGAAGTGTCATAGCAATAAAAGAAAGATAATTGCCAGTTTTTGACGTGGGAGTTCAGGTTGAGAGTTGGCATTGGTGAGTGCTTGCAGCGTTGGATAGATACCCCACCGCAAGTAAGAAGCGCTCCGTCGCTGCTCTCGCGGCACGGTTTGCACTGGAATAGTTCAATAAAAAGAGCCAGACTTGGCGGAACGCACAGGTATGACTCGGATAAAACGATGAAGTGGGTAATATTCAACATAGAGTTAGGCCCTATGTCGAATACCCGGAGGCCGTAGTGGCTTAAGACTTCCCGGAAGAAAGAGTGACCCGGAGGACGGAATCCCCGGGTCACGTGCTCGGTGAAGCAAATTACCTCATTTCCGGAGGGAGTGGGCCGGGTCTCGTCGCCTGGTGCCCTCCAGTGTATATCCTTTTGAGAAGGGAGGATTCCTAGCTCGGCCATCCCATCCAGCTTGGCCTTTGTCGCTGTGGACCGACCCCAATTTGCCGATATGGTTTGGGTAGCCTTTGCCGGGGCCGGCTGTTTTCCTTGCCTCTTCGGAGCCATAGGGTTGACCTGCAGAGTACAAGAGGTATGGGAAATGAGACTCGGAAATATTGGATTATCCGAGTTGGAATATTGGGACAGTGTGAAGACTCATAAATATCCGGGTAACGTATCATGGAGCAAAAGATTGCGAGTTGTCCGGGTGTTAAATACGGTTGTGGAAATTACTAGTTACTTACGTATTGAGGTGAGTTTGGTGTGCACGGATGGTTTCCCATGCCTCTACTGCGAGCAAAGTAACTGGAAAAGGAGGATTTTCTGGGTATTAATAATGTGCGCGGAAATTTGGGCGAAATGGATCTAGGTCAGGAAAATTTGCGAAAGATTCTATGAAGAAATTGGAGATTAAAAGTGATAGGAGGGTGGTGTGAGATCATCCCCCCGGTTATTGGAGGAACTAGCAAGTATCTAAGTGGTTTAATTTGGTGCAGTAAGAGCAATGACTCGCGGATCGACCAAGATCCAATCTAAAGAAAATTTGGAAATTGTGAGGTCTAATTGATGGATGCGAGATGCTCACTGAAGAAGATTGGAGTAGTGCGCGGCGGTGGCGGATAGCGCCGAGCGGATGCTTCTTTGCGACTGTCGGCCAGATGCTCACGGACGCGGTGGCTGAGGTCGGCGGCGGCGCGGGACGAATTGCGGCAGGATGGATCCGTGGGCGAGCGCGAGGTCTCTGTGGAGGCGCTCTGCGTATTCGAGCACGGAAGTAAAGGGAAGAAGAAGGAGAAGTGAGCCGCTGGGATTGGGTTAACCCTTAAGTGCTTATTTATAGGGTGAGGAAGAGTAAACCTAGGCCAACGGGCGTGAGCCGGGAATTACGGATAAAATCGTATCCGCCCGGATTTTCTGGGATATACGTCAAAAGGTTAGGCGAGATTTCCAAAATAGACGTGAGGCGCGTTTTTCCCGTGGCCATCGGATTGGATAGACAAGTGAGGTGAGCTGGGTCTCCAGCATCGTGCCAGGGTATTAGCCCAGGAAGATGAGCGATGGATTCGGAAAAGGCCGAGTTACTATATGATCACCGTGGAGTTAGGCCTGACTGTTTATCAAAGAAATTTAACCCGGCCTACGTGAATTGGTACACTTGATATTTTTGCAGGGAATAGCGCGCGCTTCAAAGAGAACTTCGTGAAGCCCAAGCTATTCTGGGGACTACTGATGGGGGGATAGTAACCCGGTAGGCCAACTCCAAGGTGTAACCCGGCCCAAAGGACGCCGCGCGGGATCCGGCTAAGGATAACGAGACTTCTGGAAGGCCCAAAGTTTGTAGGCCTCGTAACCCGGATTGTGGGTTGCGGTAAGGAAAGCTAGGGTTTGTAAGCAGAGTTCGGATAGGATTCAAGCTGCGCCTTGGAGGGCAAGCCAAGGGGAGGTACGGGTGCTTTATAAACCGGCCCCTAGGCTTAGTTTGGCAGAGATTCACGACATAATCATATCACCTGTTATCGAGTATCTAGTATAAATCGAGAGCCATATTCGAGACTCGGCGAGTTGAGTGCCGATTCCTAGATCGCTTATCACCATGTTCTCTTTCGAGCTAAACCCTCTCCCAAATACCTGTGTCGACTTGCCCCAAGATCAGTTACCCCTGGTAACATCTGCCGTGATCATCCCACGACACAACAGGTAATAGGAAGTGGAAGGAAGGCTATATCATGGTTGCAAGGTAAACATATAATAGGACCGAGACACAAGCATCGAATCATAAGGCTAGCATAAGAACAACGGAAAGAATCGGTAACAAGTGATGAAAGGCGACCATTTGGCAGCAAGTGGGTATACTTTCCTGGAATCCAGCAAGTAGAGGTACATCCAAAGAACTTGTCGTTGCTCACATCATCTCAACGTCCTATCCGCGAATAAGCAACGAACCTCGAACAAACACCGGATGCAACAATTACTACTACGGCAAAAGATCCAGCATGATCAAGATATGGATGCATGACAAGTTTAAGGATGCATCAAGATAAACTAGTTGACATGATAAACATATTTAAATGGGCCCATATGCAATTTGGATTGCATAAGGAAAGCCCATGAATTAAGGTTGAACTAATTGATCTACAATTTACCAGCATGTGAGAGTTGATTAGCATGATGCATGGATGATGAAAACAATAAGAAAACAACAATAGCTTCAATTTGATATGTTGTTTCCCAAGTTTGGAATTTTATTTATTAAGTTATGAAAACTTGCTTCTTAAAGGTGTTACACAAGCATTTGTTGTTTTCACCAATTTTAATTGTCCAAAATAGATAACAAAATTCATATTTGGAAAGAACACACAATTTTAGATGGAATGCATATTTCATTTGTTGAATAAGGAATTAGAATGAATTAATTATGAATTAAACAAGTTTAAACAAGATTTAAATGAATTTAATTCAAGTATGAAATCATTTGAATTTTTTATTTGTTCAAAACATTAAACCAAATTCATATTTGAAAAGTTTATACTTTTCTGGTTTGAAAACATATTTTATATGTTCAAAAAGAAATTAATTTGACCAAGTTATGAATTTAGCAATTTTAAATGAATTAAACAAGCTTTAAACAAGATTTAAATTATTCAAACAAACTTTAATTATGCAAAACAGGAAATAAAGTTTATAGTTGGAAAGGTGGTTCAATTTACATGGAGAAAACATATTTTATTTGTTGGAAAACAATTTTAAATTATTTAGTTAAGCATATTACCAATTTAAATGCATTAATTAAGAGGTGAAGCAAATATTCAATTTAAATGTTGCAAACCAGAAAACAAAGTTGATATTCAAGTGTGGCATTTAATTTTGGATGGAATTCATGTTTTGAGTATTTAATTTGGAGCAACCATTTGAAAGTTATTAATTATGCCATTTAGTTTGTCATTTTTAAGGATTATTAAATAACCTTAATTTTAATTGTCCAAATTGCATAACAAAGGTGATAAACATAAAGTTCATTGAATTTTGACAGAAAAACATATTTTACATGTTAAATTTGGAGGCTGTATGAATTATTTACAAGCATTTTAATCACAGGGGCCAATCTTTGATTTTTAGGGACCTTGTTGCGAAAAGAAGTCTCAGATCTGGATCGGGGATCCATATCTAACCGGACAGCAGCCTAACCACAGAGGCTGACAGCTGGGCCCCCGGGCTGCGCTGGCGCTGACGAGGCTGGGTGCACAGTGAGGTGGCGCAGGGGGTCGCTGACGGGCGGGGCCCGCAGCGCGGCGTAGCGGAGTAAAAAGGGTTGGGCAATTTCGCCCGAGCGGGGACTCGATCCCCCGCCCTCGCGGCGCGCGCAGGGATGCCAAGCCACTGGGCTATGCTACTGCGTTTGTTAGGTAAGCACTCTGAATCTTTTTGAGGTGCCTTACGCTCGCTAACTGAATTTTTGACTGAACAAAGTTCAGGCTTTGGCACGAGGGAGACAGGCAGCGATCGGCGGCGATCAACAGGATGGTGGTGTGCGCTTGCGTGTGGAGGCGTGCAGGTGTGTGCTACAGAGGTGCGGTGTGTGTGGGAATCGTGTGCTGCACCGCGGCATGCACGCAGAGGGTCTCGAGGACCATGCGCGAGCTCGCAGCCATGGAGGCTATGGCGTACAGACCTCCAACGTACAAAAATTGACAGGTACCAGATGCAATTGAGAGGGGAAAGATCGGGAATGGAAACGGGAGCTCACCGGGGTGCTGTCGACGGCGTTGGCTAGGCGTGACGGTGTCGGAGGCGGAGGTGCGACGACGATACCATCCACTGCAACCTCCAGCCGCCGGAGTACAGAGAGGAGAAGGGAAGGGGAAAACGAGGTGGCGGCGCAGGGAGGAGAAGGGAGGAGGGGAGAAGGGGGCGGCCTAGGGTTTGGTGGCCTCCCTTGGGGTAGATAAGGGAGAGGGGGAGCAGTTGAGGTGGGGGACCTCGGTGACAGCGACATCCCTCTGTACGGACAGAGGTAGGGGATGAGGAGTGGTGGGCTGAGGGAGGTGGGCTGAGGTGGTGGGCTTGGCCAGGCGGGCTAGAGGGGAAGAAAAAAATGGGCTGGTCTGCCTCTCTTGTTGTTTTTAATTTTCTGGTTGCACCTTTTTTTTGTAGAAAAGAGAGAGAGAGAGAGAGAAAAGGATAGGGATTTTGGGATTTTAACTTTTTAGGAAAATAATTTTCAAAACAGTAATGTCAAAGCAATGTTAACCTTAATTTCAAAAATTTGAAATATTAATTTGATTTTAATTTGTTAGTTGAATTACAAGTAGGGTTTTCACATAGCTTTGATTTTTAAAATAAACATGTTTTATTTAATAAACTCAAACACTATGAAAACTTAGTGAGTCTAAAATGCTTGCAAGATTTTAATTCTTAAACCACAATTGGATCATGCCCATTATAAATGATTTGATTTGAAGTTGAATTGGAATTTACCATTAGGGTATTACTTAAAGGGAAAATTTATTAACAAGCAATTTAAATAAATCAACTTCAAAACTATTGAAATTTTTTTTCAGAGTTTGGTTTGCAACTTTTAATTGGAAATTTTGGACATGTTTTGAAAGTTAAATTGGTTTGGATTTTTGAGTGGTTTTGAGAACAGGATGCAATGCATATGAGGCATGTGATGCAATGCAAAAAAAAGAAAAACAACCAATTTTCTAACTTAGGGGGAACACCCCAGGTGTTACAGTCGCGAAGGGGTTCCGACAGGTTCAAGGAGTTGACTATGACGAGACCTTCTCGCCCGTAGTGATGCTTAAGTCAGTTCGTATCATGTTAGCCATAGCAGTCTATTTCGACTAGGAGATATGGTAGATGGATGTCAAGACGACATTCCTTAATGGAAATTTAACCGACGACGTGTATATGATACAGCCCAAAGGTTTTGTCGATCCAGCTAACGCGACAAGGTATGCAAACTTCAGAAATCCATTTATGGGTTGAAGCAAGAATCTTAGAGTTGAAACATTCGCTATGATGAGGTAGTCAAATCGTTTGGCTTCATCAAGAGCAATCACGATTCTTGTTTATACAAGAAGTTTAGTGGGAGCAAAGTAAATTTTCTAATCTTATATGTGGACGACATATTACTGATGGGAAATGATGTCATGATGTTGCAAGAAACCAAAGAATCATTGGAAAGGAGTTTCTCAATGAAGGATTTGGGTAGGCGAATTACATACTGGGAATTAGGATCTATAGAGATAGATCAAGGCGGCTCATTGGATCGAGTCAGAGTACATATCTGGACAAAGTTTTGAAGAAATTCAAAATGGAAGAGTCTAAGAAGGAGTTCTTACCGATGTCCCGTGGTGTAAAACTTAGCAAGACTCAGTGTCCTTCGACGACTGATGAGCGAAGTTGCATGAGTGTGATCCTGTATGCTTCGGCAGTCGGATCCATCATGTGTGCCATTATTTGTACTAGGCCAGATGTTTCCTATGTTCTAAGTGTAACGATCAGATACCAGGCTGATCCTCGCGAAGCCCACTGGGCAGCGGTTGAAAACATCCTTAAGTACTTGAGAAGGACTAAGGACATGTTCCTAGTTTATGGATGTGATGAGGAATTCAGTGTAAAGGGTTACACAGATGCGAGTTATCTCACCAAATGAGATGATTCTCGTTCGCAATCTGGATACGTGTTCGTCATGAACGGAGGGGCTATGAGCTGGAAGAGTTCCAAGCAAGATACCGTGCCTGCATCTGCGATAGAGGCTGAGTATATTGCTGCCTCATAGGCTGCAAAGGAAACTGTTTGGATTAGGAACCTCCTGATAGATCTTGGTGTGGTTCAGGGCGCGTCCAATCCATTGGAAGTATATTGTGACAATAATGGTGCTATCGCACAAGCCAAGGAACCTAGACAACACCAGAAGAACAAACATATACTCATGCGTTACCACCTCATTCGCCAGTTTCTCGAACAAGGTGATATCAAGTTATGCAAAGTACACACAGATGCAAATATTGCAGATCCGTTGACAAAGGCGCTACCACAACCAAAGCATGATGCGCACATGAGAGGTATGGGCATTCTATGCCTAGGCATATGATGTCGAGATGATTGACTCTAGTGCAAGTGGGAGACTGTTCGGAATATACCTTAGAGGCAATCATGTATGATGTAATTCCCAATGTATTCATAAAGTTATTAAGTTGTCCTTGTTTTCAACATCTGATATATGTCATTGAATATGTGATTCAATTGTGGGACTATGTATTCATGTTGTTCATGCTAAATTGTCCTTGGTCATTAAGGTTGTGCTGGACACACACCCTAGACTAATGTGAGTGTTGGCTGAAATATTGAAACCTAAGCAAGTTAATAGTATGAAAAATCAAGTTTATTGGAAACAAATAAATGGTTTGATTTGAAAGTTTTATTTGGAAAGGTTGTAACAGAGCAAGTATGAAACATAATGGTTTGAAATTTGATTCGAAATTCAAATTTGAAACACATACCACATGCAATGCTTATGATGACATGATGCAAAACATAAATTAAACAAGGAGCAAGCATTCTAATGGTGTTTTTCATACTTGGGATGTTACAAAACGCCCCCTTGAAGGAATCGCGCCCCGAGATTCCTACTGAGAAGAGAAAAGGTCCGGATACTTCTTGTGAAGATCCTCTTCGGTCTCCCACGTTGCCTCTTTATCGGAATGATGAGACCACTGCACTTTTAAGAACTTGGTGCTCTTGTTGCGAGTTTTGCGCTCGGTCTCATCGAGAATGCGAATAGGGTGCTCATCATAAGAGAGGTCTTCTTGCAGTTCAATGGAATCATGATCAACTGCACGACCTGGATCTTTGAAGCACCTCTTGAGCTGTGACACGTGAAACACATCGTGCACCTTGGATAGCTTTTCTGGAAGTTCAAGACGATAGGCATTTTCTGCACGCCTTGAGAGAATGTTGAAGGGACCAATATATCTTGGTGCAAGGTTTCCTTTGACACCAAAACGATGAGTGCCTCTGAGGGGAGTTACACGGAGATATGCTTTGTCTCCAGCTGCATATACCATGTCCCTGTGTTTGCTGTCATAGTAGCTTTTCTGACGAGATTGAGCAATCCTCAGATTGTCACGAATGATGCGAACTTTCTCTTCGGCCTCGTTAACAATGTCAGGGCCTAAGAGTGAACGTTCAACAGCTCCAGACCAATTGATTGGACTCCTGCATCTGCGGCCATAGAGAGCCTCAAATGGTGCCATGCCTAGGCTTGCCTGGAAGCTGTTGTTGTAGGAGAATTCAGCATTTGGAAGACATTCCTCCCATTTCATGCCAAAAGAGAGACCACATGCTCTGAGCATATCCTCGATAATCTGATTGACTCTTTCGACTTGCCCTTGAGACTGAGGATGGTAGGTTGTGCTGAACAGAAGCTTGGTGCCCAAGGCTTCTTGAAAGCTTTTCCAGAAATGAGAAGTGAAGATGCTTCCACGGTCTGAGCTTATTTCCAATGGAACACCATGAAGAGGAACAATCTTTGCTGTGTAGAGCTCTGCTAACTGACTAGCTGAGATTGTCTCTTTGACAGGAAAGAAGTGAGCTACTTTAGTGAGTCGATCAATGACAACGAAGATTGCATCGTTGCCCCTCTTGGACTTTGGAAAACCAGTGACGAAGTCCATTTCAATCATGTCCCACTTCCACTCAGGGATTTTCAGAGGTTGGAGAAGACCGGCTGTTTTCTGGTGAACTGCCTTGACACGTTGACAAACGTCGCATTCAGAAACGTATTGAGCAATTTCACGTTTCATGCTAGGCCACCAATACAGTGTCTTGAGATCCGTTACATCTTTGTACTTCCAGGGTGTATGGAGAGAGGAGTTTCATGAGCCTCCTTGAGAATGACATTTGAGACTTTGAATTTGAGGAACTGCAATGCGTCCTTCGAAGAACACCGTTCCCTTGTCATCAATTGAGAAGGACTCAAATTTCTCATTGCCTGCTTTGATGTGCTCTACAATCTTCTTGATTTCAGCATCACGAAGTTGTTCAGAACGAATCTTGTCCTCGAGAGTTGGACTGGCTGTCAAGTTTGCAAGATAGCCTTGAGGAACAAGACCAAGGTTGAGCTTCTGGAATTCTTCATGAAGAGGAGGTTGGCTTTCCATGATCATGAGATTATTGCAATACGACTTGCGACTGAGAGCATCGGCCATAACATTAGCCTTGCCTGGAGTGTAAGAAATGGTCAGATCAAAGTCTTTGATCTTTTCAATCCATCTCCTTTGTCTGAGGTTTAGATCTGGTTGAGTGAAGATGTACTTCAGACTCTTATGATCGGAAAAGATTTCAGTGCGATTACCCAACAAGTATTGTCTCCATTTCTTGAGGGCAAACACAACTGCTGCAAGTTCAAGGTCATGAGTGGGATAATTGAGCTCATGTGTGTTCAACTGACGTGAAGCATAAGCCACAACTTGACGTTCTTGCATAAGAACTGCACCTAGACCTTGGAGAGAAGCATCACAGAATATTTGGAAAGGTTTGGAAGGATCTGGGCCAACCAGAACTGGTGTAGAAGTGAGTTTAGTCTTTAGGAGATTGAAACTTTCATCACATTGTGGAGACCAGACGAACTTCTTGTCCTTCTTTGTGAGGTCAGTGAGAGGTTTGGCAATCTTGGAGAAGTTTGGGACTAAGCGACGACAATAGCTAGCCAAGCCAAGAAAACATCTTACTTGCTTCACCGTCTTTGGAGGTTTCCAATCAACAATTGCTTTAACCTTTTCTGGATCAATGGCTATGCCCTTGGCAGAGATGACATGGCCAAGGTAAGCAACTTCTGAAATCCAGAACTCACATTTGGAGAATTTGGCATAAAGACGATTTTCGCGAAGCTTCATGAGAGTTAGACGAAGATTTTCTTCATGCTCTTCCTCGGATTTTGAGTAGACAAGAATGTCATCAAGATATACCACAACGAACTTGTCGAGGTATTCATGGAAGACAGAATTCATGAGTCGAGAGAAGGTCGCCGGTGCATTGGTGAGACCAAAGGACATGACGGTGAATTCATATAGACCGTAGCGAGTGGTGAAGGTTGTCTTTGGAATATCCTGTTTTCTGATCTTTATTTGATGGTAACCCATTCTCAAGTCCAACTTGGAGAATATTGAGGCTCCAGCAAGTTGATCAAAAAGATCATCGATGCGAGGAATTGGATACTTGTTTTTGATGGTCTTCTCGTTAAGAGGACGATAGTCAACAACGAGTCTCTTTGTTTGATCCTTCTTCGCAACGAATAGAGTTGGGCAACCCCAAGCTGAGGAACTAGGTTGAATGTAACCTTTTTCCATGTACATATCAATTTGTTCCTTCAACAACTTCAGCTCGGGAGTTCCTATCTTGTAGGGATGCTTAGAGATTGGAGCAGTACCTGGTTCAAGTTCGATCACGAACTCAACAGCTCTGTCCGGAGGCATTCCTGGCAATTGTTCTGGAAAGACGTCAGGGAAGTCGCAAACCACCGGAACATTTTCAAGTGAAGGTAGAGGTTTTGCATTGAGGGTGCATAGCTGAATGAAACTTGATTCATGTGGAGAATAGATTATCTCGCCAGAAGGGTGGGACATAGTTATTGACTTTTGTCGCACCCGGACTTCTAAAGGATACTCGCCGTTCCGTTGAACAGTAGTAGATTGGATTACGGGGCTTACCGGCACCCGCGTCCTCTTACGAGTAGGCCAACACACGTATGTGTGACAACCAACCCCTATCTGTTCAGCGTCGACGTAAACTATCCCATAGAAATCAGGATACTTCCATTGACGTACTTCAAAACATACACACATGGTACGTCAACGGCATTGGAACAAGTGATATCACGACAGATCTCTACGACACAAAAGATTGAAATAAGTTGCAAATAGCTCTCATTAGAGCAGAGATAGCAAATACAATCATCCAGAGGACACATGTCCAACATATCATCATTACATCACAGCGGAAGCATTCAACATGTCTGAGTACAGACAAGAACCAAATAGGCCTAAGAGGCCGGAAACGAAAAGACGGAGCCCATCCACGGAGTCTCGGATCCTGCCCGGGTCCGCTATCTACTCGCCAGCAGTCTCGTCATACTCCACGTAGTCGCCACCATGGGGATCTTCGGATACGTCGTCTGCGGAAACCACAACCCCAAAGGGGTCAGTACATAAACGTACTGGCAAGCAAGACTCACAGTTCACCAAAGTGTAACCCGTCAACACCAAGCACAGATGCTTTGGGTTCAACGGAAGAAAGGGGATATGAAAGATGCTACAACTGGCTGCTCCAACCAACTACAGAACATACTACAACTTCCGGCTAACAGAAAGGAGATAAGATCGCGTATCGTAACCAACCTACCAACTAACTTCAAACAAACCCATCCTGGATCTCGCCCCTTATCCAAAGAAGAAATCCGAGGATAACTCACACAGTTGAATTAATGATGGTTCAGATTATTGTGTCAATAAGCCTATTACTAGTCAAGTTGTTAATCATTGGGTGTAAGGTTGTTAATCATTAGGTTTAAGTTGTCCTGAGTACTTGTTAGCCAGTACTTTCACCAAGTAGTCCATAACCGCGGAAAACACGGCTTCTCGAGAAGATTTATTCCTGCAGGGTTGCACCAATTTGGCCGTACACGTAAGAATGACCCGCCAGGCGGGGAGCTAACCCACCAAGCGAGGCACTCAACACAACTCAACTCTTCTTCGCATCAAGCCCAAAGAACCTTGGGCGCACGGCTAATCGAGCCCCGAAGAAAGGGGACCCTCATAGCACTCTAAGAACGTGTCCTCCTATATGCCGACTACAAAAGTTCCACCCTGGCCTGGGCTCGCGAAAACATGCATGCGGCAAATGGAAAACACGAACTAAATGAGGCGATTTGGACGAGATGCGAATCGAATCAAATTGAGGGGGGCGCCCATACTCGCTTCCCACATGCGGTTAGTGCGCTCATCATGGATTAGTAGACAAGACCCTTTTCCTAATTAGGGTCGACACTAGCAGGCCTCAAAACGCACAGGGCCTCCTGCCGGTGCCTTATCATCGAATTATTATTAACAATAACATTAGCATGATTCATTGTTTAACATCGAGCCCCCAGAACATAATGAAATAGTAACAGAAAGTAACGGGTAACAGACTCGAGCAAAACAACCTAAGCATGCTAGTAAGACACTGGCTCAAACAATGGGGTTGTAGGAGTGGAGGTGAGGCAATATCAGGGTTAAGGGATTCATGTGATAGGTTCGTAACAGAAACAACTATTCATATGGCTAGCAGAATTAGACAACGGAAAGTATCGGTAACCAATGTTGAAAGGAACACAGTGGTTCATGTGAGTGATAACTTGCCTGCAAACCCAGTAGCCTGGTACTGAGCTAACTCCTTAGAAGGGGTGTCGTAAGTATCGTCGGTCTCAACGTCGTCGTTTATCCGAGAAGAAGCAAACAAACAACGCAGAGAACAAACAATCAATAACATGGCATAGTGCACAAACATGGGATGATGCATGACCATTTAATTGATGCAACAAAATAAACTAGTTGACAAGATAACATAACATAATTAAATGGACCCACATGCAATTGGATTGCATATGGAAAGCCCATGAATTATGGTTGAATTAATTGTTTTACAACTAATCATCATGTGAAAGTGGTTTAGTATGATGCATGGATGAGGAAAACAGAAAAATAACAACAATAGAACCAAATGGAAATAAGGTTTAACAAGTTTGGAATTTCAGTTATTAAGTTAGGAAATTTTGGTTACTTAAAGGTGTTGCTCAGGCATTTGTTGTTTTCATCAAGTTTAATTGTTCAAATTAAATAACAAAGTTCATATTTGGAAATAACACACAATTTTTAGGTGGAATACATGTTTCACTTGTTGAAAAAGGAGTTCAAATAAATTATTTATGAATTAAACAAGTTTAAGCAAGAATTAAATGAATTTAATTCAAACATGAACTTATTTGAGTTTTTATTTGTTCAAAACATTAAGTGAGATTCATATTTGAAAAGCTTATACTTTTAGGGTTTGAAAACATATTTTATATGTCCCAAAAGAATTTGATTTGATCAAGTTATGAATTTAGCAATATTAAATGATTTAAACAAGGTTTAAATTATTTAACCAATTTTAATTATTCAAAACATGAAACAAATTTTATATTTGAAAAGGTGGTTTAATTTTGCAGGGAAAACATATTTCATTTGTTGAAATTGGATTTAAAATGAACAAGTTATTATTTTGGCAATTTTAAATGCAATAAACAAGAAACAGTTGTTTTCAGCAATTTAAATTATTCAAAACAGCAAACAGAGTTTATATTTGGAAAGTACATGAAAAGTTGATTGGAAAACATATTTAGTTTGTGGAATTTGGAATTTTTATGCTCAAGTTATGAATTTTGCAAAATTTAGTGAATTAAGCAAGTTTTTAAATATTTCACCAATTTAAAATATTCAAAACAGCAAACAAATTTTATATTTGGATAGACAATTCAATTTGTCATAGAAAACATATTTAAAAAGTTAAAATTGGAGTTAAGATGAATTAGTTATGCATTTTACAAGATTTGGTGCAAATCTGCCATTTTTTAGCTGCTAGGGACTTGGAAAATATTTTACAGGGGCTAGAATTAATTACCAGGGGCCTATGTGTGATTCTGAGAAGTTCTGTGACCAAAACAATTAGAAATAAAAAGGTGGGGATTTTGGTGGGCAGGGGGGATCGAACCCCCCACCTCCTGCTTCCTGCGCACAAGGGAAACCAGATGGGCTAGTGTGCTGTTTGTTGGTAGAAGGGGATCTCGGGGGGGTATGAGGTGTGGATGCGGGACTTAACTGAATCTGTAACTGAACCGATCTCTGCACCTCGACAGGGAAAAAGGCCAGCGATCGCTGCTGCTCGCCGGGGTGGCGTCTGTCCGTGGGGTGCGGGCTCGCGGGTGTGTGGGGCTGCTGGCCGTGATGCGAGAGGGAGGGAAGGGAGAGAGACGAGGGGAGACGGAGGTGGGGTGCTCACCTCGATCGGATGGAAGGCGGAGCAGGTCGGGGCGGACAGGGGCGATGGTGGCGACTTGGAGGGGATGGCGCCGGCGGTGGGAGGCCTCCCGGTGCCCACCGAGGGGGTGGAGAGGGAGCCCGCGGTGAGGGCTTTCCATTCCCGCCCTCACCGCGGCCGGAGGGTGACGGCAACGCCGGCGATCGCCGGGGGGAGGTGGTGCTTCGGGTGGGGTGCAGGTTTCAGATACTGGGAGCTTCAGAACAGAGAGGAAGAGGTGGGAGAGATTGGAGGCGGGGGAGAGGAAGAAGGAGGGAGAGAGAGAGGTCTGAGGGAACCCTAGGGTTAGGCATTAGGTTTATAGGGGGAGGGGATGGTGCCTGCACCGTTCACTGCACCTCCACTGCTACGTGGATACATGCAGATGCAACCGTACAGAGGTGGAAGAAGGCACGAGGGGGTATCGGGTCAAAAGGGGGTTTGGGTGGTGATGGGCTGAGGAGAAAAAGGGAAAAAAAGGCATGCTGTCTCTCTCTCCCTTGTGTGTTGTTTTATTTTTATTTTTGCTCTCTTTTTTTTTGTAAAAAGGAAATTAGAAAGGAATTTGAGGTAGATTTTCAAGTCAGAAAATCATGAAATAATTTCCTATGCATTGGGAATTCAAAATGCCCAGCTGCACAAAATTTGTTTTTTCAAAATCTCAAATTTTTGTTGCTATTTGAAATTCAAATGAATTTGAATGAATTTTGCGATAATTGAAAAGGTTTGAAATTCCACCAAATTAATTGTTGCAAATTCAAATTTATGGAAAACAAAAAACTTATTAGATTAGATTATTTTATTTGAAAAGGTTGTAACAGACCAAGTGTGAAAACATAAGTGATTTGAATTTAGTTGAATTTTGAGAATCCACACATGAAAGCAATATGATGACATGATGCAATACTTTAATTAAACAAGAAATCAAACATTCTAAGGGACATTTTCATACTTGGGATGTTACAAAACGCCCCCTTGAAGGAATCGCGCCCCGAGATTCCTACTGAGAAAAGAATAGGTCCGGATACTTCTTGGGAAGATCCTCTTGAGCTGTGACACGTGAAACACCTCGTGCACCTTGGATAGCTTTTCTGGAAGTTCATATTGATAGGCATTCCTGGCAACTCTTCTGGAAAGATGTCAGGGAATTTGGAAACCACCAGAACATTTTCAAGTAAAGGAAGAGGTTTTTGTATTGAGGGTGTATAGCTGGATAGAACTTGATTCATTTGGGGAATAGACTATCTGGAATGTGGTGATTCAGGAATGCTTCCTCGAAACAACCCCAGGTGATAGGAATGCCAGCTCTCATAGCTTGGTAGTTTTCGAAACAACAACAACCTTTCTGGCCAGATAGACTTGATATTTGGGAAGTTTTGATTAGACGCCGGTGGAAGAATTGAAGTGGAAAACAACAACAAGATTTCAACGGACGAAAAGGATGTTGAGAAGAACAGGATATCAACATCGGGGAAAACGAGAACAAAACACTCCTGAGGTACTACGGAAAACCCATCCGGGCTTCTAAAGGATCAATATCTACTGCTTAAGGAATAGAGGATTTGCTTCCGGGCTTACACGCCTCCGTTCTCAATCGTGAGTAGGCAACATGATAAATCATGTCACAACCACCTCCATTCCTATGGTCTAGTAGATATAACCATCCCAGAGAAACCAGGATTCGTGAAAACCTAACTTGAAAGTTTAGGTGAGAAGGGAAAACAACGTTGCACTTCCTTACCAGAAAAGGGAGGGTGGGTGGGGAAAGAAGAAAAAGAACAGAATTCCTACTCTCACGTTTCATTTTTCCTATATAGCTTCAAAATAGTTTCTAGTCTCAACTGCGACCAGGCAGACAGGCTCTGATACCATTTGTCGCACCCGGACTTCTAAAGGATACTCGCCGTTCCGTTGAACAGTAGTAGATTGGATTACGGGGCTTACCGGCACCCGCGTCCTCTTACGAGTAGGCCAACACACGTATGTGTGACAACCAACCCCTATCTGTTCAGCGTCGAGGTAAACTATCCCATAGAAATCAGGATACTTCCATTGACGTAGTTCAAAACATACACACATGGTACGTCAACGGCATTGGAACAAGTGATATCACAACAGATCTCTACGACACAAAAGATTGAAATAAGTTGCAAATAGCTCTCATTAGAGCAGAGATAGCAAATACAATCATCGAGAGGACACATGTCCCAACATATCATCATTACATCACAGCGGAAGCATTCAACATGTCTGAGTACAGACAAGAACCAAATAGGCCTAAGAGGCCGGAAACGAAAAGACGGAGCCCATCCACGGAGTCTCGGATCCTGCCCGGGTCCGCTATCTACTCGTCAGCAGTCTCGTCATACTCCACGTAGTAGCCACCATGGGGATCTTCGGATACGTCGTCTGCGGAAACCACAGCCCCAAAGGGGTCAGTACATAAACGTACTGGCAAGCAAGACTCACAGTTCACCAAACTGTAACCCGTCAACACCAAGCACAGATGCTTTGGGTTCAACGGAAGAAAGGGGATATGAAAGATGCTGCAACTGGCTGCTCTAACCAACTACAGAACATACTACAACTTCCGGCTAACAGAAAGGAGATAAGATCGCGTATCGTAACCAACCTACCAACTAACTTCAAACAAACCCATCCTGGATCCCGCCCCTTATCCAAAGAAGCAATCCGAGGATAACTCACACAGTTGAATTAATGATGGTTCAGATTATTGTGTCAATAAGCCTATTACTAGTCAAGTTGTTAATCATTGGGTGTAAGGTTGTTAATCATTAGGTTTAAGTTGTCCTGAGTACTTGTTAGCCAGTACTTTCACCAAGTAGTCCATAACCGCGGAAAACACGGCTTCTCGAGAAGATTTATCCATGCAGGGTTGCACCAATTTGGCCGTACACGTAAGAATGACCCGCCAGGCGGGGAGCTAACCCACCAAGCGAGGCACTCAACACAACTCAACTCTTCTTCGCATCAAGCCCAAAGAACCTTGGGCGCACGACTAATCGAGCCCCGAAGAAAGGGGACCCTCATAGCACTCTAAGAACGTGTCCCCCTATATGCCGACTACCAAAGTTCCACCCTGGCCTGGGCTCGCAAAAACATGCATACGGCAAATGGAAAACACGAACTAAATGAGGCGATTTGGACGAGATGCGAATCGAATCAAATTGAGGGGGCGCCCATACTCGCTTCCCACATGCGGTTAGTGCGCTCATCATGGATCCGTAGACAAGACCCTTTTCCTAATTAGGGTCGACACTAGCAGGCCTCAAAACGCACAGGGCCTCCTGCCGGTGCCTTATCATCAAATTATTATTAACAATAACATTAGCATGATTCATTGTTTAACATCGAGCCCCCAGAACATAATGAAATAGTAACAGAAAGTAACGGGTAACAGACTCGAGCAAAACAACCTAAGCATGCTAGTAAGACACTGGCTCAAACAATGGGGTTGTAGGAGTGGAGGTGAGGCAATACCAGGGTTAAGGGATTCATGTGATAGGTTCGTAACAGAAACAACTATTCATATGGCTAGCAGAATTAGACAACGGAAAGTATCGGTAACCAATGTTGAAAGGAACACAGTGGTTCATGTGAGTGATAACTTGCCTGCAAACCCAGTAGCCTGGTACTGAGCTAACTCCTTAGAAGGGGTGTCGTAAGTATCGTCGGTCTCAACGTCGTCGTTTATCCGAGAAGAAGCAAACAAACAACGCAGAGAACAAACAATCAATAACATGGCATAGTGCACAAACATGGGATGATGCATGACCATTTAATTGATGCAACAAAATAAACTAGTTGACAAGATAACATAACATAATTAAATGGACCCACATGCAATTGGATTGCATATGGAAAGCCCATGAATTATGGTTGAATTAATTGTTTTACAACTAATCATCATGTGAAAGTGGTTTAGTATGATGCATGGATGAGGAAAACAGAAAAATAACAACAATAGAACCAAATGGAAATAAGGTTTAACAAGTTTGGAATTTCAGTTATTAAGTTAGGAAATTTTGGTTACTTAAAGGTGTTGCTCAGGCATTTGTTGTTTTCATCAAGTTTAATTGTTCAAATTAAATAACAAAGTTCATATTTGGAAATAACACACAATTTTTAGGTGGAATACATGTTTCACTTGTTGAAAAAGGAGTTCAAATAAATTATTTATGAATTAAACAAGTTTAAGCAAGAATTAAATGAATTTAATTCAAACATGAACTTATTTGAGTTTTTATTTGTTCAAAACATTAAGTGAGATTCATATTTGAAAAGCTTATACTTTTAGGGTTTGAAAACATATTTTATATGTCCCAAAAGAATTTGATTTGATCAAATTATGAATTTAGCAATATTAAATGATTTAAACAAGGTTTAAATTATTTAACCAATTTTAATTATTCAAAACATGAAACAAATTTTATATTTGAAAAGGTGGTTTAATTTTGCAGGGAAAACATATTTCATTTGTTGAAATTGGATTTAAAATGAGCAAGTTATTATTTTGGCAATTTTAAATGCAATAAACAAGAAACAGTTGTTTTAAGCAATTTAAATTATTCAAAACAGCAAACAAAATTTATATTTGGAAAGTACATGAAAAGTTGATTGGAAAACATATTTAGTTTGTGGAATTTGGAATTGTTATGCTCAAGTTATGAATTTTGCAAAATTTAGTGAATTAAGCAAGTTTTTAAATATTTCACCAATTTAAAATATTCAAAACAACAAACAAATTTTATAATTTGGATAGACAATTCAATTTGGCACAGAAAACATATTTAAAAAGTTAAAATTGGAGTTAAGATGAATTAGTTATGCATTTTACAAGATTTGGTGCAAATCTGCCATTTTTTAGCTGCTAGGGACTTGGAAAATATTTTACAGGGGCTAGAATTAATTACCAGGGGCCTATGTGTGATTCTGAGAAGTTCTGTGACCAAAACAATTAGAAATAAAAAGGTGGGAATTTTGGTGGGCAGGGGGGATCGAACCGCCCACCTCCTGCTTCCTGCGCACAAGGGAAACCAGATGGGCTAGTGTGCTGTTTGTTGGTAGAAGGGGATCTCGGGGGGGGGGGGGGGTATGAGGTGTGGATGCGGGACTTAACTGAATCTGTAACTGAACCGATCTCTGCACCTCGACAGGGAAAAAGGCCAGCGATGGCTGCTGCTCGTCGGGGTGGCGTCTGTCCGTGGGGTGCGGGCTCGCGGGTGTGTGGGGCTGCTGGTCGTGATGCGAGAGGGAGGAAGGGAGAGAGACGAGGGGAGACGGAGGTGGGGTGCTCACCTCGATCGGATGGAAGGCGGAGCAGGTCGGGGCGGACAGGGGCGATGGTGGCGACTTGGAGGGGATGGCGCCGGCGGTGGGAGGCCTCCCGGTGCCCACCGAGGGGGTGGAGAGGGAGCCCGCGGTGAGGGCTTTCCATTCCCGCCCTCACCACGGCCGGAGGGTGACGGCAACACCGGCGATCGCCGGGGGGAGGTGGTGCTTCGGGTGGGGTGCAGGTTTCAGATACAGGGAGCTTCAGAACAGAGAGGAAGAGGTGGGAGAGATTGGAGGCGGGAGAGAGGAAGAAGGAGGGAGAGAGAGAGGTCTGAGGGAACCCTAGGGTTAGGCATTAGGTTTATAGGGGGAGGGGATGGTGCCTGCACCGTTCACTGCACCTCCACTGCTACGTGGATACATGCAGATGCGACCGTACAGAGGTGGAAGAAGGCACGAGGGGGTATCGGGTCAAAAGGGGGTTTGGGTGGTGATGGGCTGAGGAGAAAAAGGAAAAAAAAAGGCCTGCTGTCTCTCTCTCCCTCGTGTGTTGTTTTATTTTTATTTTTGCTCGCTTTTTTTTTTGTAAAAAGGAAATTAGAAAGGAATTTGAGGTAGATTTTCAAGTCAGAAAATCATGAAATAATTTCCTATGCATTGGGAATTCAAAATGCCCAGCTGCACAAAATTTGTTTTTTCAAAATCTCAAATTTTTGTTGCTATTTGAAATTCAAATGAATTTGAGTGAATTTTGCGATAATTGAAAAGGTTTGAAATTCCACCAAATTAATTGTTGCAAATTCAAATTTATGGAAAACAAATAACTTATTAGATTAGATTATTTTATTTGAAAAGGTTGTAACAGACCAAGTGTGAAAACATAAGTGATTTGAATTTAGTTGAATTTTGAGAATCCACACATGAAAGCAATATGATGACATGATGCAATACTTTAATTAAACAAAAAATCAAACATTCTAAGGGACATTTTCATACTTGGGATGTTACAAAACGCCCCCCCTTGAAGGAATCGCGCCCCGAGATTCCTACTGAGAAAAGAATAGGTCCGGATACTTCTTGGGAAGATCCTCTTGAGCTGTGACACGTGAATCACCTCGTGCACCTTGGATAGCTTTTCTGGAAGTTCATATTGATAGGCATTCCTGGCAACTCTTCTGGAAAGATGTCAGGGAATTTGGAAACCACCGGAACATTTTCAAGTAAAGGAAGAGGTTTTTGTATTGAGGGTGTATACCTGGATAGAACTTGATTCATTTGGGGAATAGACTATCTGGAATGTGGTGATTCAGGAATGCTTCCTCGAAACAACCCCAGGTGATAGGAATGCCAGCTCTCATAGCCTGGTAGTTTTCGAAACAACAACAACCTTTCTGGCCAGATAGACTTGATATTTGGGAAGTTTTGATTAGACGCCTGTAGAAGAATTGAAGTTGAAAACAACAACAAGATTTCAACGGACGAAAAGGATGTTGAGAATTACAGGATATCAACATCGGGGAAAACGAGAACAAAACACTCCTGAGGTACTGCGGAAAACCATCCGGGCTTCTAAAGGATCAATATCTACTGCTTAAGGAATAGAGGATTTGCTTCCGGGGCTTACACGCCTCCGTTCTCAATCGTGAGTAGGCAACATGATAAATCATGTCACAACCACCTCCATTCCTATGGTCTAGTAGATATAACCATCCCAGAGAAACCAGGATTCGTGAAAACCTAACTTGAAAGTTTAGGTGAGAAGGGAAAACAACGTTGCACTTCCTTACCAGAAAAGGGAGGGTGGGTGGGGAAAGAAGAAAAAGAACAGAATTCCTACTCTCACGTTTCATTTTTCCTATATAGCTACAAAATAGTTTCTAGTCTCAACTGCGACCAGTAAAAAGGGATCCTACAGGCAGACAGGCTCTGATACCATTTGTCGCACCCGGACTTCTAAAGGATACTCGCCGTTCCGTTGAACAGTAGTAGATTGGATTACAGGGCTTACCGGCACCCGCGTCCTCTTACGAGTAGGCCAACACACGTATGTGTGACAACCAACCCCTATCTGTTCAGCGTCGACGTAAACTATCCCATAGAAATCAGGATACTTCCATTGACGTAGTTCAAAACATACACACATGGTACGTCAACGGCATTGGAACAAGTGATATCACAACAGATCTCTACGACACAAAAGATTGAAATAAGTTGCAAATAGCTCTCATTAGAGCAGAGATAGCAAATACAATCATCGAGAGGACACATGTCCCAACATATCATCATTACATCAGAGCGGAAGCATTCAACATGTCTGAGTACAGACAAGAACCAAATAGGCCTAAGAGGCCGGAAACAAAAAGACGGAGCCCATCCACGGAGTCTCGGATCCTGCCCGGGTCCGCTATCTACTCGTCAGCAGTCTTGTCATACTCCACGTAGTAGCCACCATGGGGATCTTCGGATACGTCGTCTGCGGAAACCACAACCCCAAAGGGGTCAGTACATAAACGTACTGGCAAGCAAGACTCACAGTTCACCAAAGTGTAACCCGTCAACACCAAGCACAGATGCTTTGGGTTCAACGGAAGAAAGGGGATATGAAAGATGCTGCAACTGGCTGCTCTAACCAACTACAGAACATACTACAACTTCCGGCTAACAGAAAGGAGATAAGATCGCGTATCGTAACCAACCTACCAACTAACTTCAAACAAACGCATCCTGGATCTTGCCCCTTATCCAAAGAAGCAATCCGAGGATAACTCACACAGTTGAATTAATGATGGTTCATATTATTGTGTCAATAAGCCTATTACTAGTCAAGTTGTTAATCATTGGGTGTAAGGTTGTTAATCATTAGGTTTAAGTTGTCCTGAGTACTTGTTAGCCAGTACTTTCACCAAGTAGTCCATAACCGCGGAAAACACGGCTTCTCGAGAAGATTTATCCCTGCAGGGTTGCACCAATTTGGCCGTACACGTAAGAATGACCCACCAGGCGGGGAGCTAACCCACCAAGCGAGGCACTCAACACAACTCAACTCTTCTTCGCATCAAGCCCAAAGAACCTTGGGCGCACGGCTAATCGAGCCCCGAAGAAAGGGGACCCTCATAGCACTCTAAGAACGTGTCCCCCTATATTCCGACTACCAAAGTTCCACCCTGGCCTGGGCTCGCAAAAACATGCATGCGGCAAATGGAAAACACGAACTAAATGAGGCGATTTGGACGAGATGCGAATCGAATCAAATTGAGGGTGGCGCCCATACTCGCTTCGCACATGCGGTTAGTGCGCTCATCATGGATCAGTAGACAAGACCCTTTTCCTAATTAGGGTCGACACTAGCAGGCCTCAAAACCACACAGGGCCTCCTGCCGGTGCCTTATCATCAAATTATTATTAACAATAACATTAGCATGATTCATTGTTTAACATCGAGCCCCCAGAACATAATGAAATAGTAACAGAAAGTAACGGGCAACAGACTCGAGCAAAACAACCTAAGCATGCTAGTAAGACACTGGCTCAAACAATGGGGTTGTAGGAGTGGAGGTGAGGCAATATCAGGGTTAAGGGATTCATGTGATAGGTTTGTAACAGAAACAACTATTCATATGGCTAGCAGAATTAGACAACGGAAAGTATCGGTAACCAATGTTGAAAGGAACACAGTGGTTCATGTGAGTGATAACTTGCCTGCAAACCCAGTAGCCTGGTACTGAGCTAACTCCTTAGAAGGGGTGTCGTAAGTATCGTCGGTCTCAACGTCGTCGTTTATCCGAGAAGAAGCAAACAAACAACGCAGAGAACAAACAATCAATAACATGGCATAGTGCACAAACATGGGATGATGCATGACCATTTAATTGATGCAACAAAATAAACTAGTTGACAAGATAACATAACATAATTAAATGGACCCACATGCAATTGGATTGCATATGGAAAGCCCATGAATTATGGTTGAATTAATTGTTTTACAACTAATCATCATGTGAAAGTGGTTTAGTATGATGCATGGATGAGGAAAACAGAAAAATAACAACAATAGAACCAAATGGAAATAAGGTTTAACAAGTTTGGAATTTCAGTTATTAAGTTAGGAAATTTTGGTTACTTAAAGGTGTTGCTCAGGCATTTGTTGTTTTCATCAAGTTTAATTGTTCAAATTAAATAACAAAGTTCATATTTGGAAATAACACACAAGTTTTAGGTGGAATACATGTTTCACTTGTTGAAAAAGGAGTTCAAATAAATTATTTATGAATTAAACAAGTTTAAGCAAGAATTAAATGAATTTAATTCAAACATGAACTTATTTGAGTTTTTATTTGTTCAAAACATTAAGTGAGATTCATATTTGAAAAGCTTATACTTTTAGGGTTTGAAAACATATTTTATATGTCCCAAAAGAATTTGATTTGATCAAGTTATGAATTTAGCAATATTAAATGATTTAAACAAGGTTTAAATTATTTAACCAATTTTAATTATTCAAAACATGAAACAAATTTTATATTTGAAAAGGTGGTTTAATTTTGCAGGGAAAACATATTTCATTTGTTGAAATTGGATTTTAAATGAGCAAGTTATTATTTTGGCAATTTTAAATGCAATAAACAACAAACAGTTGTTTTCAGCAATTTAAATTATTCGAAACAGCAAACAAAATTTATATTTGGAAAGTACATGAAAAGTTGATTGGAAAACATATTTAGTTTGTGGAATTTGGAATTGTTATGCTCAAGTTATGAATTTTGCAAAATTTAGTGAATTAAGCAAGTTTTTAAATATTTCACCAATTTAAAATATTCAAAACAGCAAACAAATTTTATATTTGGATAGACAATTCAATTTGGCACAGAAAACATATTTAAAAAGTTAAAATTGGAGTTAAGATGAATTAGTTATGCATTTTACAAGATTTGGTGCAAATCTGCCATTTTTTAGCTGCTAGGGACTTGGAAAATATTTTACAGGGGCTAGAATTAATTACCAGGGGCCTATGTGTGATTCTGAGAAGTTCTGTGACCAAAACAATTAGAAATAAAAAGGTGGGGATTTTGGTGGGCAGGGGGGATCGAACCCCCCACCTCCTGCTTCCTGCGCACAAGGGAAACCAGATGGGCTAGTGTGCTGTTTGTTGGTAGAAGGGGATCTCGGGGGGGTATGAGGTGTGGATGCGGGACTTAACTGAATCTGTAACTGAACCGATCTCTGCACCTCGACAGGGAAAAAGGCCAGCGATGGCTGCTGCTCGCCGGGGTGGCGTCTGTCCGTGGGGTGCGGGCTCGCGGGTGTGTGGGGCTGCTGGCCGTGATGCGAGAGGGAGGGAAGGGAGAGAGACGAGGGGAGACGGAGGTGGGGTGCTCACCTCGATCGGATGGAAGGCGGAGCAGGTCGGGGCGGACAGGGGCGATGGTGGCGACTTGGAGGGGATGGCGCCGGCGGTGGGAGACCTACCGGTGCCCACCGAGGGGGTGGAGAGGGAGCCCGCGGTGAGGGCTTTCCATTCCCGCCCTCACCGCGGCCGGAGGGTGACGGCAACGCCGGCGATCGCCGGGGGGAGGTGGTGCTTCGGGTGGGGTGCAGGTTTCAGATATAGGGAGCTTCAGAACAGAGAGGAAGAGGTGGGAGAGATTGGAGGCGGGGGAGAGGAAGAAGGAGGGAGAGAGAGAGGTCTGAGGGAACCCTAGGGATAGGCACTAGGTTTATAGGGGGAGGGGATGGTGCCTGCACCGTTCACTGCACCTCCACTGCTACGTGGATACATGCAGATGCAACCGTACAGAGGTGGAAGAAGGCACGAGGGGGTATCGGGTCAAAAGGGGGTTTGGGTGGTGATGGGCTGAGGAGAAAAAGGAGAAAAAAAGGCATGCTGTCTCTCTCTCCCTTGTGTGTTGTTTTATTTTTATTTTTGCTCTCTTTTTTTTTGTAAAAAGGAAATTAGAAAGGAATTTGAGGTAGATTTTCAAGTCAGAAAATCATGAAATAATTTCCTATGCATTGGGAATTCAAAATGCCCAGCTGCACAAAATTTGTTTTTTCAAAATCTCAAATTTTTGTTGCTATTTGAAATTCAAATGAATTTGAGTGAATTTTGCGATAATTGAAAAGGTTTGAAATTCCACCAAATTAATTGTTGCAAATTCAAATTTATGGAAAACAAATAACTTATTAGATTAGATTATTTTATTTGAAAAGGTTGTAACAGACCAAGTGTGAAAACATAAGTGATTTGAATTTAGTTGAATTTTGAGAATCCACACATGAAAGCAATATGATGACATGATGCAATACTTTAATTAAACAAGAAATCAAACATTCTAAGGGACATTTTCATACTTGGGATGTTACAACTTTTGAGCACAGTCAATTCTTGCTTTATTGGCGTTCAGCCAATCCATACCAAGAATGACATCAATGTCAGAATTGCCAAGCAGTATGAGAGAAGCAAGGAATATGTGGCCTCCAATTAGAATTTGATTTTTGTGACTGATCTTGGACGTTTGCATAGTTGCTCCAGGGGAGTTGACCACTAGCGGGGAACCCAAACCAACAAAAGGGAATTTAATTGCTGTCGCAAAGATCTTTGACACGAAAGAATGTGATGCTCCGGTATCAAACAACACTTTAGCTGAATTAGAGTTTACGGGAAATGTACCGGGAACGACGTCAAGAGCTTCCTCAGCTTTGTCGATCTTGACATGATTCACCCTTGCGGTCCTCCCGACAGGCCTGTTGTTGGAGTTGAAGGCCTTAGGCAGGGGAGCGCGCACCATTGCCTGGTTTGTGTTAGGACGAGGTGGTGGTGGAGGTAGCTGCCTCTGCGTGCACTTGTCGGCGTAGTGCCCCGTCTGCTTGCACTTGTAGCATGTGACGACACGAGGAGGCCCTGGCCTTGGCTGCCCCATTGAAGCCCTTGTATCATGCACCTGAGCAGGGTTGGGTGGGCGGGGAGCGAAGCCTGGAGAAGTTTGGGCGTATGGAGCCCGAGTGACAGCACCATTTGGTACCCAGATGCGGCGCTTCTGCGGAGGGGTGGTCATGTTGGAGGAGGAACCACCCTCACGCGAGTGCTTGCGAGACTCCTCGAACGCCTTGCGCCCATTTTCTTCATTGAGCGCGGTGTTAACGAGATCCTCGAAGCTGTTGGCCTTGACATTGGTGAGGGCATACTTGAGTTCCGGGTTAAAGCCTCTGCGGAACCTTGCCATCTTCTTAGCTTCAGTGGACACCTCATCTCCAGCGTATCGAGCGAGGCGATTGAACTCACTCTGATACCCGATGATGTCCAACTTGCCCTGCTTGAGAGAGCAAAACTCTTCACGCATCCTTTCCATGAGACCATCTGGAATGTGGTGCTTCAGGAAGGCTTCCTTGAAACAATCCCACGTGACTGGCATCCCAGTTCTCATGGCCTGGAAGTTTTCCCACCAAGTAGCTGCCTGACCCTTCAGCAGATAGGAGGCATACTTGAATTTGTCTTCTTCAGCTACGTGTGCAATCTCCAGAGCCTTGGCTATCTCACGGATCCAGTCATCAGCGTCTAAGGGCTCGCGTGTGGTCACGAAAGCTCTCGGACCCAGACTGAGAAACTCCTTGATGCTCACTCATGGAGCTGTCTGGTTGATGTGCTGATTAGCCTGAAACTGGGCCATCTGCGTCATGACTTGGGTCATCTGAGTCAACAGCTCCGCGATTGGCGGTGGCTCAGGCGTGTTGTTCCTTGTTGGCGGCATCCTGAATGGAAATGCATTTTAGCACAACAATAGAAAAGGATAGACTTGGCAACCAAAAGAGAGATTATTCCGACGCATGAATAGACAACCACAAGGTTCACCATCACATGTTCAAATACATCAGAATATCCAATACACCATAAATGGTTCGAATGCTAAAGGATAACTAAACATAGCTAAGAATGGATACATCGGTACTCCCATGCTCATCATGCAGGACGGCGGCGAGGAGTACGGCGAGAGGTACGGTGAGGAGCACGCCCACGAAAGTAGGTGGAACGACGATCCACGTAGATCTGACGTGGTCTGAGACCGACTCTAGGCGTGGTGAAGTACATAGCGTCGACTCCCTGTGCTCCAAAGCGGGGAATCCCAATGTAACCAGCACCAAGGTTAAGGAGTGGACCTCGGATCGGCTCGTAACCTCCAGCATCTGGCAGACGACGCCCAACTGGCTGATCGAAACGTGCAAAGCGCTCGTCTCCAACAAAGTCTGTGGTGTAAGTCGCCAGACGAGTCAAAGCAAGGTAAAGCTGCTCTCTGACTGAAGCCAACTCCTGAGATAGTGTGCGGTCAACTGCGTCACTGTGTCTCACAAACTGAGCGGTGGTGTGCAGCCTAGAGTTATCATGCTCGTAAACATCCAAGTTGTCATAGAGAGTGAAGTGAGCTCCCTCCGAAGTGATGTAACAACGGGGGATGTGGCGATAGATAGAATCGCCAAATCCCCAGTAGTCAGCACGAAGGACGGTGAGACTCACATAAGCTGCCTGCTGCACAACCATATCCACTGTGGAACCCACTGCCTCGTAGCGGTGGACTACGCTCATGCCATCATCTGACAGAATGTAGACGATAGCCTGGTAGTAGGTCTGCTCAAACTCTCGCTGCTGCTCGTAGACCTGGTACTCTGGTGCCCAACGGAACCCCAGAAAAGTGACCATGTCTCTCAGCATCTCCGGATAACCGGCAGTGCTCTCGCAACGAGTCATACGAACCACCTGCGGGTAGAACCTGAGATCCATCTGCAGATGATCGGGGAAGCTTTGATTAGACGCCGGTAGAAAAACTGAAGTGGCAAGCAACAACAAGGTTCCAACGGACGAAAAGGGATCTTGAGAAGAACAGGATATCAAAGCAACATTCGGGAAACACGAGACCAAACACTCCTGAGGTACTACGGAAAACCCATCCGGGCTTCTAAAGGATCAATATCTACTGCTTAAGGAATAGAGGATCTGCTTCCGGGGCTTATGTGCCTCCGTTCTCAATCATGAGTAGGCAACATGATAAATCATGTCAGAACCACCTCCATTCCTATGGTCTAGTAGATATAACCATCCTAGAGAAACCAGAATACGTGAAATCCTAACTTGAAAGTTTAGATGAGAAGAGAAAAACAACGTTGCACTTCCTTACCAGAAAAGGGAGGGTGGGTGGGGAAAGAAATAAAAGAACAAAATTCCTACTCTCACGTTTCATTTTTCCTATATATCTACAAAATAGTTTCTAGACTCAACTGCGACCAGTAAAAGGGATCCTACAGGCAGACATGCTCTGATACCATTTGTCGCACCCGGACTTTTAGAGGATACTCACAACCCGCTAAACAGTAGATAAATGGCTTACGGGGCCTACCTGCACCCGCATCTCAATATGAGTAGGCCAACACGTAAACGTGTGACAACCATCCTCTACTATTCATCGTCTGTGAAACCATCCAATAGAAATCCGAATACTTCCATTGATGTACTTCATAACATACACACATGGCACGTCAACGGCATTTGAACAAGTGATATCACAACAAATCTCTTAGACACAAAGAAATAGAAATAAGTGGCAAAAGCTCTCACTAGAGCAGAGATAGCAAATACAGTCATGCAGAGGACACATGTCCCAACAAGTCATCATTACATCACAGCGGAAGCATCCAAAGTGTCTGAGTACAGACAAGATCCAAATAGGCCTAAGAGGCCGGAAACGAAAGAACGGAGCCCATCCACGAAGTCTCGGATGCTGCCCGGGTCCGCTATCTACTCGTCAGCAGCCTCGTTATACTCCACGTAGTAGCCACCATGGGGATCCTCGGAATCGTAGTCTGCAGAACACGCAGCCCCAAAGGGGTCAGTACAGACGAGTACTGGCAAGCAAGACGCACAAGATACCAAAGTGTACCCGACAACACCAAGTACAGATGCTTTGGGTTCAACGGAAGATAGGTGACACAAAGGTGCGACAGCGAGCTGCACTAACTAACTACAGAGACACGCTACAACATCTGGCTAAAAGAAAGGGATAAGATAGCGCATCGGAGCCAACTACCACTAACCTCAAACAAACCCATCCTGGATCTCGCCCCTTATCCAAAGAAGCAATCCGAGGATAACCCACACAGTTGGATTAATGAAGGTTCAAGTTATTGTGTTAATGAGCCTATTACTAGTCAAATTATTATTAATTAGCTGTAAGTTGTCTAATCCTTGTTAGCCAGCCCTATCACCAAGTCATCCATAACCGCGGACAACGCGGCTTCTCGAGAAGATTTAACCCTGCAGGGGTGCACCAATTTGGCCGTACACGTAAGAATATCCCGCCAGGCGGGGGATCAACCCACCAAACGAGGCACTAAACACAACCCAACTCTTGTTCGCATCAAACCCAAAGAACCACGTGCTGTGCGTGCGCGGCTAATCGAGCCCCCACGAAGAAAAGGGGGACCCTCATAGCACTGGAAGACCACGCCGCCCTAAATGCCGACTACAAAAGTTCCACCCTGGCACCAAGGGTTCGTACCTGCATATGCGTGCATCAAACGGAAAGCCCGAACTAAGTGTGGCGATTTGGACGAGATGCGGATCGAATCAGAGTTGCGGGGGGCGCCCATACACGCTTCCCACATGCGGTTAGCGCGCTCATCATGGATTTAGAGGACAAGAACTTTTCCTGAGTTCGACACTAGCAGGCCTCAAAACCATACCCGGCCTCCTGTCGGTGCCTTATCATCAAATTAGCATTACCTCAAACATTAACAGGTTGTTGTTTAAACATCGAGCCCCAGAACATAATAAATATGGTAACAGAAATAACGGACATCAGACTCGAGCATAAACAACCCTAAGCATGCTAGTAAGACACATGCAACAAGCAACGGGGTTATAGGTGTGGAGGATAGGCTATATCAGGGTTACAGGATAACATGTGATAGGATCGGATCACAAGCAACGAATCTTAAGGCTAGCAGATTAGACAACGGAAAGTATCGGTATCCAGTGTGGAAAGGACACAATGGTTCAGGTGAGTGAATACTTGCCTGCAAACTCAGTAGCCTGGTACTGGGCTAACTCCTCTGAAGTAGTGTCGTAAACCTCGTCTGTCTCAACGTCGTCGTCTATTCGGGAAGAAGTAAACAAGCAACAAAGAGAGACAAACAATCAATAACATGGCATAATGCACAAACATGGGATGATGCATGTCATTTTAATTGATGCATCAAAGATAAGCTAGTTGACATGGTAATCATATTTAAATGGGCCCATATGCAATTTGGGTTGCATATAGAAAGGCCCAAGAATTTAAAGTTGAATTAGGTGATCTACAAATAACCATCATGTGAAAGTTGATTAGAATGATGCATGGATGATGAAAACAATAAGAAAACAACAATAGCTTCAATTTGAAATGTTGTTTACCAAGTTTGGAATTTTATTTATTAAGTTATGAAATTTGGCTTCTTAAATGAGCTACACAAACATTTATTGTTTTCACCCATTTTAATTGTTCAAAATAGATAACAAAATTCATATTTGGAAAGAACACAAAATTTTAGATGGAATACATATTTCAGTTGTTGAAAATGGATTTAAAATGAGCAAGTTATTAATTTGACAATTTTAAATGCATTAATTAAGAAACATTTGTTTTCAGCAATTTAATTTATTTAAAACAGAACACAAGGTTGATATTTGCAAAGTTCATGAAAAATGGGATGGAAAACATATTTTATATGTTCAAAAAGAATTTAGTTTGACCAAGTTATTAATTTAGCCATTTTAAGTGATTTAACCAAGATTTAAATTATTTAACCAATTTTAATTATTCAAAACAGGAAACAAAGTTTATATTTGGAAAGCTTGTTCAATTTTGCATGGAAAACATATTTTACATGTGCCATTTGAATTAAATTTGAATTAGTTATGAATTTGACCAAATTTGAAACAGTTGTTTGAATTTGAATTTTTGGAACCATTTGAAATGTTCAAAACAGTATACAAATGGTTTTAACATGTAGATAATTTAATTTGGTATGGAAAACATATTTTATTTATTAGATTTGGAATTAATATGCAAAAGTTATTTGAATTTGAAAAACAGGGGCTATTCTGCAATTTTTAAAAGTCTCAGATTTATTCTAGGGGCTTAGGTGCGAAAAAGAATTTCAGAAAAGCCCCTAGGGCTTCTGCTACGCAGGGCAGAGCAGCCCTGGGTCACTGGCCAGTGGGCCAGCGCCTAGCTGGCGCCTGCGTGGCCGCGGGTGGAAGCTGTCGTGGCCACCACTGTCGCTGACAGGTGGGGCACGCACGGCTGCGTGGCAAAGCAAGAAAAAGGGGTGGCTTTTATTCCGCGCGGGGGGATCGAACTCGCGCCCTCGCGCTGGGAGCCGCTGGATCGTGCCACTGGGTTAGCTCGACGGTGGTGATAGGACAGAGGTGCGTGGGGTTTTGAGGTGGTGCTGCGCTCATCAACTGACGAAACTGAACCTTGGTTCAGTCTCTGAACCTGACGGAGGCGTGATCACCGGCGGCGACGCTGCGCTGCTGCTGCTGCTCGTGGTTGTGTGCAGGGGTGTGTACGCGTGCGCAACAGGAAGAGTAAGAGAGAGGGGAAGGAGGTGATGCTCACCGTGGGTAAGAGGAAGGAGGAGGGCAACGGCTCGGTGAGGGGACAGTGGCGATGACGAGCTCGTCGACGGCGCGGTGAAGGTGATCCAGCGCCTCCCAGGCCTGGTCGAGGAAGCGAGGAGGAAGGTGGAGGCTCGGGGGTCCCGTTCCCACGAAGTTAGCCCCTCGACGGCTTCCACAACCTCTACCCCACTCCCGTCAAGCTCCGGCCATGGTGGCTCCTCTCCGGTTCAGAAATTTCAGAAAGAAAAGCAGAAGATTGGAGGGGGATCCGAGGGGGAGAAATGGAGGTGACGGCGCAGGGAGGAAGAGAGGAGGGATGTCTAGGGTTTGGTGCTCTCGGGGTAGAAATAGGAGGAGGAAAGGGAGCAGGTAGAGAGGGGGGAGGTGCGGTGGTGCGCTGCTGGCGTCAGGTGACGATGGCCGTACGGAGGAGGGAGAAGGGGGCCGCGGGCCGTGTGCGCTGCGCGCTGGGGTGGCCCAGCTGGCTGGCCTGGTCTGCCTCCCCCAGCCCGTTTTTTTATTTTTATTTCTCTCTGTTTTTTTTTGCAGAAAAAGAAAAGAGAAGAAAAGAAGGGGTTTTGGGATTGAAAAATTTTGGGGATAATTTTCTATAAGTTATTTATTGCAAAAGCCCAGTTGTGCAAACTTTTATTTTTCAAAAATTTAAATTTTGTTGTTGTTTGTAATTTAAATGAATTTGATTGAATTTTGGCAATAATTGAAATATTGAAACCTAAGCAAGTTAATAGTATGAAAAATCAAGTTTATTGGAAACAAATAAATGGTTTGATTTGAAAGTTTTATTTGGAAAGGTTGTAACAGAGCAAGTATGAAACATAATGGTTTGAAATTTGATTTGAAATTCAAATTTGAAACACATACCACATGCAATGCTTATGATGACATGATGCAAAACATAAATTAAACAAGGAGCAAGCATTCTAATGGTGTTTTTCATACTTGGGATGTTACAATCATCATCATCGACCACTAGAGGATGCTACAAGGCATGGCTTCCATTTCCACTTGATGGAGGCTTCTTTGGCACAAGCAATGACCCTACCTCCTCCTCCAAGAAAGCCACCCTTTCCACAATTTGAGCTCAACCCAAGAGATGAGATGATTGAGTCCTCCTCGCCACATGCTATGACACTACCGACTCCAAGCAATGCAACGACTTCGACAAGTGCGCACACCTCAAGTGCCAAGACTTTGGAGCCTTCTAGTGTCCCTTCTCAAGCTTCTAGTGAGATGAGTGGTGAGAGAGAGATCCACCATCACGTGAGTGAGAGCCACAAGCCCATAATGAGTGGAAAAAGCATGAGTGTTCTTAGAGGCATTGCCATGATAGCCACCAATAGTGAGATGAGAGTTGAGAGCGAAACCCCATGTGTGCTTATCGACACTAACGGCTTACCAAATTTCTCTCCATCTTTGTTGTCTATTTTGCAGAGATTTGGTGACCCTATCAAGCATCCTCGACATCATCGACTTCTACACATACAAGGCTCTCCACAAAGCATGAACATCAACACCGACTTGAAGAGTTGGAAGGAGTACATTCCGCTCGTCATGATCCACATGGAGATTGACAAGCCCTTCTCCGACAATGCCTTCTCCATCCACATTCCTCAAGTCAAGATCTACACGGCGCGTCACAAGCACTTCGACATAAACGACTTCTACGCATACATCCCTCATGTCACGATGTGCATGGAGTTCGACAAGCGCGTCAACGACAATGACTACCACGTCTACATCCCCTTCGTCAAGATGCACTTGGAGTTCGACAAGCGCGTCAACGACAATGACTACCACGACTACATGCCAACAACCAAGATGTACATGGACTTCGACAAGAGAATCGACGACAACGCAACCAACGTCAAGTTCATGTACACTCTACCCCTTCCGCAACCCATGGAGCAACACTCTCTTGAGCTCTTCGACGACGACTACATCTCATGTCAAGCTCATCCTCACCCATCCATGGAGGATCATGTCAAGCTCGTCATCGCCTTTGGACCACACCCTCCACGAGCATACCTTGGCATGATCTTCGATAAGAGGCTCAACTTCAACGACTACACTGCCTCGCAAGATTTTCACCAACCTTCCAAGGAGGAACCTTTCATGATCTTCATCACCTTTGGACCACACCCACTACGAGCCTACCGTCACATGAACTTCGACAAGCGGCTCAACTTCAACGACATCTTCATCGTCAACATTCCTTCTCCCGCTCACATATGGATGGAATGAGGGTCGAGGTCGACTCTTTTTCAAGGGGGGGAGAAGATGTACCCACCGTATTCAACCAAGCACAACATCGACACACCACAAGGTGAACTCACTCCTATCTCCGTATGTTTCCGGTGACTTGGTGAACGGTGCTCTACCTCATGAAATACCCCTCTACATGCATAGGTGGGATCATCACATGGAGACCCAAGAAGGTTCCCAAGATGCTCAAGAACACATCCAAGAAGATGCACATGAAGCTAGGAAGGAAGTGGGTGAAGACGGCGTCAAGATCGGAGCTCCGAGGTGGAAGAACGGAGGGAAAAGGGGGCTCCCGGCCTCACCCTGGCCCCAGGCCGGCCTACCCTAGCCCCAGGCCGGCCTCCTCATCCCACCCTAGCCCCAGGCCGGGCTAGCCTGGCCCCAGGCCGGGCACCCCCACCCCGGCCTCAGGCCGGCCAGGCCGGCCTCCCAGGCCGGCATGCCCTGTTTTTGTGCGAAAATACACCGTTTTGGCCCCATTTTCACCCACCTACCCCCCTAGGCTATATAAGGGACTCCGGTGGCTAGATCTAGGGTTTAGGGATGATTTGAGAACTTCGGGCTTTTCCCTTGTATCCCTCTTGTGAGGTGACTCCTCTTACGAGGCTACTCCTACGATGTGTATCTAGGACCGTATCAAGATCTCTCCAAGGAGATACCCTTTCACCTTGTGATTCTAGTAGCGCTTGCCAACCTTCCCCTTGCGGCTTCTGTTGGATCGGTGGACCGACCGGTGAGAGGAATCGGTTTCAATTAGCGTGTTGTTGACTTGGGTTTGCGATCCCTCGTAGGCTTCACGAGTTATCTTCCCCCTTTTTGTGTTTCCACGCGTTTGCCCTCGATTTCCCCTCGATTCCCCCTCTCGTGTTCATCGCGTTCTTCGTGCGTTCTACGTTCGTTCTTGTCGATTCATGAAGATCGGGCCAACTTAGAGGTCAACACCTCATCAAATGCTATGGTGGGAGGAAGGAGGAAGAACAAAGAAAACAACAAATGAATCCCAAAATCTAGATCTAGAAGGTTCCCCTCACAAAGAGGAGAGATTGATTGGTGGAGTTGTAGATCTGGATCTCTTCTCTCTTTTCCTCAAGGGGGAGACGAATCATTAGAGGGATAGAGAGAAAGCAAGCTTTGAAAGACCAACAATGGAGGTTCAAACTTGCTAGAAGAGTTAGGGAACCATTGGGGAAGAAGACCCCTTAAATAGATTCCTTGGAAATCAAACCGTTGTGCCCAGATTCGCGCCGGGCTGGTACTACCGCCCGTGTGAAACTACGGAAATACCAGAACCAAAACGACAATATATTTTGCATACAGACTTCATTTTCAATGATCTTTGGCTCGTTGAATTCACAACGATGAGATCTACAAGATCATGCATATAATCATCATTTTACAACAAGGGAAGCGAAAACCAAATGGGGGAAAGGCTGGACCTCTCTAAAAGAGAGAAATTAGCAAAACCTTCAACATCAAAACCCAAACAAGTTTCTCACATGAAATCTGTTTTTGATGAAATTGGACTTTTCATGAAGAACATGACAAGCACCAAAATTTCATATAGATAAATGCCAAATAAGAACCAAGAAGGATGATGCTAAGTATGCAAAGGTTTGAGCTCTCTACGAACGATATGATCAAGCAATTCATTCGAGAGCCCCTCTTGATAGAACGGTTATCTAACCTATAATCCGGTCTATCAACTAACAACATGATACCCGTAAAATAGAAACCCTATCAAAGGTTATACCTTTTCCTTGCGCATTCCACTTGAGCTAGATGGTGACGTCATTGATCACTTCAAGTAGAACCATCTTCCTTGATTGCGCTTTGCTTAGTGAAGTCTCGTTTTTGTGCACAAAAATCAACTTTCGGGAAATTGCCCAGAAAAGATCCCATTGATCCTAAAACACCAGAAGACCCCGGGAGCCAGAAGGGGTCCAGGAGAGGGACCAGGAGGGGGCCACACCACCCCTGGCGCGCCCCCTTGGCTGCGCTGCGAGGTTGTGTGGGCCACCCCTGAACCCCCTCGGACTCCCCTTTCGACTACATATGCCCCGTAACCTAAAAACCGAGGGGGTTTGTCATATTCCACAGAAACACAACAGAGCGCCGCCACCACCTCGAAACTCGATTTGGGGATCAAAAGTTCCTGTTCTGGTGCCCTGCCGGGACGGGGATTCGAAGGAGATCATCGCCATCGACACCGCCACCTCTTATCCATCAACCATCTATGATTCCCCCGTCCATGTGTGAGTAAACACCGTTGTAGGCTGAGAGGGATGGAAGGGATTGGATGAGACCGATCATGTAATAATGCCAGATTGTTCGGGCATAGTGCCTAGTATCCATTGTTAGTGTTTTCTACTGTTGTTGCAACTTGTTATGCTTAATGCTTGTCACTAGGGCTCAAGTGCCACGATCTCATATCTAAACATGTTATTGTTTCATGAGTATAATTATGTTTCTTGATCATATTTGCCAGTTGTTCACACATGTCATTATCTGGAACCCGAGGCCCCAAAGGGACAGAAATTGGGACAACCGGAGGGGATGGTTGTGATGTGAGGATCACGTGTGTTCACGGAGTGTTAATTCTTTGCTCTGGTGCTTTATTAAATGGAGCACCTTAATTACGAGTAGTTTCCCTAGAGACCCCGCTGCCACGGGCTGGTAGGACAAAAGATGTTGTGCAAGTTTCTCACTGTGAGCACGTATGACTATATTAGAACACATGCCTATGGTTTGCCTAGATGTTTGATGATTTACTATTATTATCTGCAATGCCCATGTTTAGATTATTACATGAACTATGTTATCCATGCAACACCCATCCATCCATTCCCTCTATGCCTACGGTCCTTCCCATCCTGCTGTTTTCCGTGATTGCTACTGCTGTTACTATTTTACTACTGTTGTTATTTTATTTCTACTGCTGCTATAAAAATGTTACCACTGATAAATTGTTGCGAGCAAGTCTACTTTCAGGTGCAGCTGAATTGACAACTCAGTTGTTAAGGCTAATAAATATTCTTTGGCTCCCATTGTGTCAAATCAATAAATTTTGGTTTTACTTCCCTCGAAGAATGTTGCGATCCGCTATACTTGTGGGTCATCAAGCCTCAAGGGAAACAACTGGTAATTAAGGTGCTACTTTTAATAAAGCACCGGAGCAAAGCATTAACACTCCGTGAACACATGCCTTGTCCACAGATTCGGTTCCCTCAACTTCGTCACTGACAACGCCGGTGATTTCGGCGGAAGGCATGTGCTCGCTGGCGGCTCTGTCATCAGTTTTGGCATGCATCTGGTGTACCTTGCCACCGTGGTCATCTGCGGGTACCCCGTGGTGGTACTCGTTGATGCGGATCCTCCTGTTGTTCTCGCCGTCCGCGGCCAGCTATCGATCGCTCCGCGAGCAGCCTGGATGTGATGATGACCGGCCCGGCTCCTACAGCCGGAAACAGCACGACCGATGTCGCCGAGACTGCTAGCAAGTCGTCTCGGCCGGCTCACATGCCACTGGAGGGAGCTGTGAACCAACCGCGTAACTAGGCTCCCTCTACACCGACCCCAAGGCCATCTCCATTCGCCGATGTCATCGAGAATTTGAACGTGCCAGTGGCTGCTCATGCAGATCCGGCAGCAGTGCGGCAGCAACTCGAGGAGCAACGCGAGGCCATTCTCGTCGAGGTTGTCGAGATGTCCAAAGCCATGCAAGAATTCGATCTCGACCTAACCGAGTACAAAAAAGCTCATGGTTTCACTCCTGTTGTAAACAATCCTAGTTTGTTAGGTGTTGTGCGGAACCAAGGTCGTGATCTCGGTGCCGAGATGGCTAGAGATGGTAGAGCTGCTAGTAAGTCTGTTAGTGTCACCTCGGCTGATAGGGCCAAATATAGTTCTCCTGCTAAGAGCCTTAGGGCTATTGAGGCAGTTGCTGCCGAGTTGCCGCATTTTACCGGTGAATCTTGCGCTAGGCACCAAGACCGGCTTAATGAGCTTGATTTGGAGGCAAACAAGAAAAATGAGGCTTTCTGGAAGGAGAATCCGGGGGCAGGTGATTCTCAGATGGTCCACTGCAATGGTGGGAAATCTGGGGGCCAAGGCTCCTTTCCCCATCTCGGGGGCGAACGAGATCGGAGTGTGAACTCCGGGAAGAACAAGCAGATCCAGATCTACGACCCGGCTGGCGTCGAAAAACAGTTAGTTGTACAGAACCAGGCCGGTAAAGGACATGTTGCTAAAGGTGGGCATGCGACCAACCGAGTTCAGGCAGCCGGGAACGACCACAACCGCGATGGTCCTTCTCGGCAGCCGGTGGTCAACCCGGCTCGATAGCAACCTGGAGCTGGATATCAAGACCGATACAATGATGGCTACTCGGAAATGGAGAAGGTCGGGTATCCAAGATACGATCACCAGGCGGACGCTGGAGTACTCGCTACTCGATTGGGGCCCCGAGTATTACAGACGAATGATGCAATATACAAGCGCGATAGAATATATCTGTCGGAGGAGATGGAGGAGCAAGGCCCTCTGGGACCACTTTGTTTCGGTCCTCGGATCATGAATGAGACGGCTGTAGCCAAGTTCCAGCTGGCTAGGGGAACAAAAACTTATGACGGCAGCACCAAGCCGGAGGATTGGTTGAATGATTATGTCACCGTCGTGCACATTGCCGGTGGTAACCTCCGGTGGGCGGTGAGATATGTGCCTCAAATGTTGGAGGTCCCAGCCAGGATCTGGCTGAACAACTTGCCGAGAGACAGCATCAATTGCTGGCTTGACTTCTCGGATTCTTTGATCAACAACTTCACCAGCACATACCGGATGCCAAACCGTCCTCAGCAACTCTCCGCGTGCAAGCAGAGAGAAGAGGAGACTGGCCGAGATTATCTTACTCGGTGGAGCACATTGAGGAACACCTATCAAGGGGTGAATGAGTCCCAGGCTATTTCCTGGTTTGGGATGCAGGCGTGGTAGCATGCTTTAGCAAAAGTTGCAGAGGGAGATGTCGAGTACTTTGGCCAAGACCATCAAGATCGCCGACATGTACGCACTCGGAGATCAGACACAACCTTTACTGGACTCGGTTGAGCCGAGTAGAAGGCATCACGACAATGATGGCGCCGGATCCTCCAGGCGGAATGACTGCCCGGATTTTCGGAACAAGAGAAGAGATGACAGGCCAGACATCCGTTATGGCTCAAACCATGTAGTCGAGGTTGATCCGGATCAACCTGATGCTGACAGTAGCCAGAGGCAGAAGAACACTGCGCCCCAGTATGGGCAGAACCAGAATTACAAGAAGCAATGGACGAACCAGAAGAAGCCCGTAGATGACCAGCAGAGGTTCACCTTTGAAACAATGAGAGATGGGATGTGCAGCTACCACACTCGGCATCCGAGTAGGTCGTCTAACCATACTACCAGACAGTGCAGTTGTTGGGACCGGATCAAGAGCGAGGGATTTGGCCAATTGCCTCCTCCCCCACCTCTGCCAGCTCCAGGTTCGAACATCCAGCCCATCCAGGCAGCAGCCCCAAGACCTGCAGAGAACCAGAGGAGGCCCGAGAACTTGAATCAAGTGGCTCAAGGAGCCAACAACAACAACAACAACCGCAACAACAATAACTACTACAACAACAATGCTGGCGGCAGGGGTCGAAATGATTACCAGGAGCACCACCAAAGATATATGGTGTTCATCACCTAACCGTATGACAAGCAGAGCTTGCGCAGGCACGCGATGGAGGTCAATGCGGTGATGCCGGCTGTGCCGGAATACATGTACTGGTGTGACCAGGAGATTGTCTGGTCTCGGGCGGATCATCTCAAGATCATGCCTAACCCAGGCAGTTATGCTCTAGTACTGGACCCAACCTTCGTTGGGCCCGAGATCAACATGAAGTTCACCAAGGTGTTGATTGACAATGGGAGCAGCATCAACATTCTATACCGAGATGCAATGGTGAAGCTCGGCATTTCCGAGAACATGCTGCAACCTAGCCGGACTACCTTCCATGATATTGTGCAGGGTGTATCTTGTGCCCCTGTGGGCAGGATATGGATCGATGTGCTTTTCGGTACCCGAGAGAACCGCCGAACTGAGGGCCTGCAGTTTGAGGTGTTTGATCTTCATAGCCCTTATCATGCTCTACTCGGCAGGCCAGCCCTGTCCAAGTTCATGGCCTCAACTCATGCGGCCTATCTGAAGATGAAGCTCCCGGGTCCCAATGGCATCATCACCATCTCGGGTGATTACAAGCGCTCTCTGGAGTGTGCATCAGATGTATCTCGGTTGGCCGAGTCCTTAGTAATTGCTGCCGAGAAGAAGAAGATACAATAGGTGGTGGCCATGGCTCAAGCATCTCAACTTGGTATGCCCAAGATGCCCAACCCTCAGCACAGTGCCACCTTCCAAGACTCCCAGGAGACCAAGAAGCTGCAGATCGACCCCGAGTTCCCCAAGCATGTGGCCATCATTGGTGTCGGGTTGGAGAAGAAATGGGAAAAGTGAGCTCATCCACTTCCTCCGTGAGAGTCGGGATTTCTTTGCATGGTCCAATCAGGACCTACCGGGTGTCCCGAGGGAGTTGGTTGAGCACTCTTTGCATGTGAGACCGGATGCTACTCTGGTGAAGCAGGCTCTGCGGCGCTTTACTGCAGAGAGAAGGAAAGCCATAAGTGACAAGATCATAAGGCTGCTCGCAAGTGGATTCATCATGGAGTTGCTGCACCCGGACTGGTTGGCTAACCCGGTCCTGGTAGAGAAGAAGAAGGATGACCCAATGGTTGTTGTGGTATGGCGTATGTGTGTGGACTACACCGACTTAAACAAGGCATGTCCGATAGATCCATTCCCATTGCCCCGAATAGATCAAGTGATCGATTCTACGGCCGGATGTGAGTTGTTGTCATTCATAGATGCTTACTCTGGTTTTCACCAGATCCCTTTGAACCCAGCTGATCAAATAAAGACTGCCTTTATTACTCCATACGGGGATTATTGCTATCGTGTCATGTGTTTCAGTTTGAGAAATGCTGGTGCCACATACCAGAGGTGCATGCAAAAATGTTTGCACGGGAGAATTGGTAAAAATGTGCAGGTGTATGTGGATGATATAGCCATCAAGACCAAGGAGAAACACACACTCCTAGATGATATCCGAGAAACATTCGCAAATCTGCGAAAGTACCGGATGAAGCTGAATTCAACCAAGTGCACCTTTGGTGTCCCGGCAGGAAAGTTACTCGGTTTCCTCGTATCCAGCCGAGGTATCGAGGCCAACCCCTCCAAGATAAGAGCAATTGAGAACATGTCTCTACCGAGATCATTGAAGGATGTGCAGAAATTTACCGGCTGCCTAGCTTCACTTAGTCGGTTCATTGGGAGAATGGGGGAGAAGGCCTTACCTCTGTACCAGTTGATGAAGAAAAGTCACAAGTTTGTCTGGACCCTGCAAGCTGATGCGGCTTTTCAATATCTGAAGACCATGTTGGGTACGGCTCCCATCTTGGCATCTCCAGTGCCCAAGGAGCCCATGTTGCTCTATATTGCAGCTACCAACCGATTTGTTAGTGTGGTGGTAGTACTGGAGCGAGAAAATGAAGGAAAATCTGTGCAGAGGCCAGTGTACTATCTCAGCGAGGTGATCTCCAATTTGAAGCAAAATTACCCTCATTACCAGAAAATGACGTATGGAGTCTATATGGCTGCCAAGAAGCTCAAGCACTACTTCCAAGAGCATCCAATGACAGTGGTGAGTATTAACCCCATCTCGGAGATCATGGGCAACAAGGATGCGAGTGGCCGAGTAGCCAAATGGAGAGTTTTTGTTTAGTTTGAAATCATTGGTGCTGGAAAGAAGTAGTACAATTTCCGTGCTTATAACGGTGCAAAAAGAAGCTCGTATAGATTGTGGCTAGACTTTATCATGTCATGTTGGATGTTATTTTAATTCTATGCTTAGTAGTTATCATTTTAGCATGACTTGTCTCAAATAGATGAGAGTGCTTAATGTGCCATTAAAAGAATCATGAGTTGTTTTTATCACATTGAAGCATAATATTATGGTATTCTCCTTCGAATTCTTTATTTGGTTGACTTGGCACATTCTTACACCATGTTTATGACTACAAACTAGTCACTTATAGCCTCTATGATTATTTAGTTTCGGACTTGTAATACCATTTATGTTTTGATTAATAATGTTTTTGTCGCTATGCATGATTATGGCCATTATTGCTCCCTTAATTAGTCGCTCCCAGTCTTTTGCTAGCCATCACCTGTACTGAGTATGAGCTCTACTTGTGCATCCAACTCCCAAAAACAAAGTTTGCCAAATGTGTCCACCATACCTCCCTACATGTGGTATTTAACCGCCACTTCAAGTAAATTTCTCATGTGCTACCTTTAAAACTTTCAAAATTATTCCTGTTTTGTGCCCCTGTTTTAGCTCATGAGGACGTAAATAGAGAATCTTTATCTCACTTGTTGATTAGACTTTACACACATGGACTAGTGGCACATCCGCTTATCCAAATTTATAGAAGAGCTGGCAGCGGCTGCCCTGCCCCAAAATTGGTTACTATTAAATTCTATTCACTATTTTTGCCCCTGATTTATCGGTCAAAGCATAATTATGTAAACAAAAGAGAAAAGGGATGACCTTCTGACCCCAGTTGCATCCTTTAATGGGAGCCGCTCTTGTGAAGTCTAGTTGGCTTGTGACGTACTGTATTTTCTATTTACCATTTGTTGACATAAGAATACACCTCTCTAAAAAAATGTTTTCAATACCTCTGTTTAATAAAATAAAAATCTCTAGCACATGAGTTAATACCCGCTTCCCTTTAAGAAGGGCCTTTCTTTTACTTTTATGTTGTGTTTCCATCTTCTAACTTTATGCACAATTCAGATAGCGTAGTTTCCATTCTGAGTTTAATGTGCATCAGTCCCAAAGATTATTATTGATTGATTCATGATGTGTTATTACTTGCTCTCAAATTATTTGTTCTACTCATCCACTTCAACTTTGAAGATGTCCTGGCATTTATGTTTTTCCTCACTTTTAAGGACAAACAAAATATCACTTTGCTATGTTTTCTTTATGCTCGAAACAAATGTATAACTTTCAAGTGCATTATTATTCATGATTTTTTATTTGTGTTACTTTTCATGTTGCAAAGTGATTGATAAGTTTCATTGTTAGAATTATATCTTTCATGCTTGTGTTTAAAGTAATATGATCTCAGCTTACATATGCTTTTACAATTTAGATGATCAAGTTGATGTTGGTAGCATGTCACCTCAGAAATTATTTATTTTTATCGTTTTACCTACTCGAGGACGAGTAGGAACTAAGCTTGGGGGTGCTTGATACGTCTAAAATGTATCTATAATTTCTGATGTTCCATGTTGTTTTCATGCCATATGCTACATATTTTCTATACACTTTATGTCATTTTTATGGATTTACTGGGACTAACCTATTAACAAGATGCCACAGAGCCAGTCCCTATTTTCTGTTGTTTTTGGTTTCAGAAAAGTTGTTCTCGAAATATTCTCGGAATTGGACGAAAAAAAATCCCAGGATCTTAGAAATCTTTCACGTACACGGAGTCCGAAGGAGACCCGGAGGGGGGACTAGAGCCAGCACACCATCGGGTGGCGCCCCCCTCCTCTTGGCCGCACCACCAGGTGGTGTGGCCCCCCTGGCCACCCACTGACGTTGCCCTTTCGCCTATTTATACTTTTCCTCTAGAAAACCTAAATATCCGAGCTTCCATCCATGAAAATTTCTGTAGCCGCCGTCATCGTAAACCCTAGTTTGGGAGGGTTCGGAAGCTCTCCCCGGCACCCTGCCGGGAGGGGGAATCATCACCGGAGGGCTCTTCATCACCATGCCTACCTCCAGAGTGATGCGTGAGTAGTTCATCCTTGGACTACGGGTCCATAGCAGTAGCTAGATGGTTGTTCTCTCCTCTTTATGCCTCATGTTTAGATCTTGCGAGCTGCCTAACATGATCAAGATCATCTTATTTTAATGCTACATGTTGTGTTTTCTGGGATCCGATGAATATTGAATGCTATGTCTAGTGATTATCAATCTATCATGTTTATGTTATTTATGATCTTGCATGCTCTCCATTACTAGTAGATGCTTTGGCTAAGTTGATGCTTGTAACTCCAAGAGGGAGTATTTATGCTTGATAGTGGGTTTATGCCTCCCTTTCACTCACACTCGAGTGACAGAAACGTAACAGGTGGGGGATGTGATGTTTCCATTAGGGAGAAAACAACGATGTTTACATTGTTTACATTACACACTTTACTTAAGGCGATAATCTGTTGCTTGCAACTTAATACCTGAGGTCTGATTGGATGACACTCCAAGGGTAGATTATTAGTCATAGATGCAATTGGATAACGCTCTAAGAATTATGTGGTAATGCCCGCATGAATCACGTAGCAATCATCATGTCATGCATATGCACTATGGTGCAACCTTTATATTTGTCAATTGCCTAGCTGTAATTTGTTTACCTAGCATGTTATCTATCTATTTTGGAGAGAAACCACTAGTGAACTATGGACCCCGATCCATTTCTTTACACTGATAATACAACCACTACAACCGTTATTTTCCTACTGAAATTACTGTTTTCCTCTCATTCACTGCCATCACTGTTCTCTTCCCATTACTGCAAACAGGTATTGTTTTCCACACTATACGTCTAATCCTTTGTTTTCAGCAAAACCGGTGAGATTGACAACCTCACTGTTTTGTTGGGGCAAAGTAACTTAACTGTGTTGTGTAGATTCCACGTTGCTGCTGAACCAGTAGTGCGCACTGCCAACATCAGCTGCCAACAACCTTTAGAGGTGATTTATTTCTCCTACTGGTCGATTCAACATTGGTTTCTTTCTGAGCGAAGCTTGCTAATATGCTCTTCATACCTTCCTCTTGGGGGTCCCCCAACAAACATGTGTTACACGCCATCAGTAACTTATAAGGTCCCTGATGAACCACAAGTATAGGAGGTGTATCATAGTTCTTTCGATAAATAAGAGTGTCGAACCCAACGAGGATCACAAGGTGTTGACAACCAGTTTCGATGAAGGAATAACTGTAAATACTGGAAAATAGATTTGTAGGGGTTTTTAATATTGCAGATAAATAAAGTGCGAGTAAATAAAATGCAGTAATAATACTAGCAGCAAGTGGCCCAATCCTTTATTTAGCAAAGGACAAGTCGGTGAGTTTACTTATGATTAACAAACGTTCTCGAGGACACACGGGAGGTTTCTGTCAAGTGCTTTTGTTCCATGCAGCTGAATAATGTTCGGTGTTTTGATAAGTGTTGTGTGGGTGAAACTATGCTAATGTACCATACCATCCAAGACTAATACAAACTGGTGATTATACCCCTTGCAAGCATCCGCAACTACAAGAAAGTAATTAAGAAATAAATCTAACCACAGCTTTAAACTCCGGGATCCTACGCTCCTTCATGTAATGGTTTCCTAAAGGTGATTTAGGTTTCTGTCACTCTGGCAACCCCACAATTAGTAGCCAAATACACGATGCATTCCCCTAGGCCCATAAATGGTGAAGTATCAAGTAGTCGATGTTCACATGACACCACTAGAAGAATAACACCACAACAAATATCAAACATTAAATATTACTCAACATTACTTCACTACTAACAACTTGACTTATCCCATGTCCTCAAGAACAACACGAACTACTCACAACAAATCATGTAGATCATGATCAGAGGTGATATAATGGATGATAACAATCTTGTCATAAAGTGCAAACACCGATAAATCTCACAAGCATCAACTACTAACAAGTAATCCACACTATGACAGAGATCTAATGCAAAACAACGATAGAGGCCCCTAATTGTTACAGCGGGATGAAGGTGGATGATGAGGGTGATGGTTCTGGTGGTGATGATGATGACGATCTTGATGATGCCCGGAGCGATGACGGTGACGATGTCGATGATTTCCCCTCTCCGGAGAGGAATTTCCCCGGCAGATTTCTCCTTGCTAGAGAGCTTTTCTCTCTCGTTTGTTTTCCGCCCCGAGGCGGCGGCGGAATTAATATTCGAGGATGGAATGAGGCTTAGGGTTCCCTCGGGGCCAGGCACGCCAAACATGACCCCCATAGGTGGGCAAGGGTGGCCACACCCCTAGGTGGCGCGGCCAGGGGGCGCGCCACCCCTAGGTGTGGGCCCCTGGTGGCCCCCCTCCGGCTCTCCTTCTGGCTGAGTTCCTCCTCTGAACTTTTAGGAACCCCCGGATGTATCCCTTCTTCTTCTGATCTTCTGAACTATGGTATCTCGACGGTGCTTTTTCCATCAGATTTCTGATCCTGGTGTTTATTCTCCAAAAATTATAAAACATGCAAAATAAGATAAAAATAACATAAGAGATGCATCATAACATGAAATATATCGATGAATAACAGAAAATTATGATATAAAATAGTGATGCAAAATGGACGTATCAACTGCCCCCAAGCTTAGACCTCCCTTGTCCCCAAGCGAAACTGAACTCAGAAAACATGACCACAGGTTTATGGAGTGAAGAGTCGATAAATAAAATATGAACAAGAAGCATCACATTTACCTATGCACCAATCATTATAGAGAACAACTTCCTCTCATATGACTTGACTTGAAACAAGTAAAGGGAGTCACAAACAAAGATACAGAAGAGAGAATCAGAATTGGTAATGGCAAACTTCTTTCTTAGTGAGAGAACATTTAATGAAATTATACTTATCTTAGGTGAAGTCTTTATAACAAGGTTTACATTGTAGAGCTTAACATGTTTAATTATAAAAACTCTTTTACAGTGATTCATAGCTTTCAAAATAATATTCATTCAGATAATAAAGCATGTGCTAAACAAAGAAAGGTAGAAAACATGATTGAATAAATCAACATATAGATGATGTGATCACAACAAATCAAATGCTTGCTGGAGACAGAAGGAAATGGGTTTACTGACTCAACATAAAAGTAAAAGATAGGCCCTTCGCAGAGGGAAGCATTGACCACTCATGTGCTAGAGCTTTTATTTTAATAAAAAGAGGTATAAAATGCATGACACTCCTCCCATCCATCTTACACGCACCATGGCTAACCGAATCCTCGGGTGCCTACCAACAATCACAAACCGTGGAGGAGTGTCTAAATTTTGAGAGGTGTATATTTATGTCAACGAATGGCAAACAGAAAATACAGTACGTCACAAGCCAACTAGACTCACAAGAGCGGCTCCCATAGAAGGACACAACTGGTATAGAAGGTCATCCCTCTTTCTCTTTTGTTTACACAGTTATGCTTTGACTGATAAATCAGGGGTAAAAAGAGTGAAGAGAATTTGTATTATTATTTTGGGGCTGGGCACCCCGCTGCCAGCTCTTCTAGCATTTGGATAAGCGGATGAAGCCACGAGTCCAGGTGTGTGAGTCCAATCAACAAGTGAGATAAAGATTCTCTATTTGCGTCCTCATGAGCTAAAACAGGAACACAAAATAGGGGTAATTTGAAAGTTTTAAAGGTAGCACATGAGAAATTTACTTGGAGTGGCGGTGAAATACCACATGTAGGTAGGTATGGTGGACACGAATGGAAAGTTTTTGGGTTTAAGGTTTGGATGCACGAGAAGCATTCCCTCTCAGTACAGGGTTTTTGGCTAGCAAGGCTGGGTAGAAAGCATAAGAGTTAAAGGAAAACAAACAAAATATGCATATGATGAAACCAATCATGCAATCTTCATTGAAAGCACAAACGATCTTAACTTGTGAATACTAATTTTATGAGCTAATAGGCAAATTCCTCTTTCTTATACTAGTAACTCAAATTATTATTTCTGCTGACCCAAGCTAAGTTTTCCAAAACCAACTAGATTAACTTGATGATCTCTAGAGTCATACCAAATACTAATAGCAAGCTCAACCATCTTATATCTACTAATTGGAGGCACCATTAAAGCCTCCACGGTAATCCACATCATCAAAATTAATTAAGCCGTTAGATGTTAGATTTACGGCCAGGATGAACCGGGATGAACCGCATAAAAAATAGTTACGTACAATATGATAAATAATCTGACACGACAGACATGAGTCGTAACTGTGATGCGTTCAGGCCAGTCAAATAAATAATAACAACAAGACGTTCAAGATTAGATAAGCGAGATGTAAGAGTCCTATTCATATAGGATTAGATATCCACGTGCATCGCTTGCTCCAATACGTCACCTCAAAAGAAAAGAAAAAATAGAAGGTAGTTAAGATTTAAACGTATTCAAGGTTATGAAATCGATCACATCTTAATTTTGCATATCCGACAGGATTGTGTTATTTTTCTAATAACTGCGACCTGGGGCTGTGACGTTTCGGTGCCGATGCCAAAGGCAGTCCCGCCGGCGCCCAGCTTTCATGAGCGTCCGGCCGGCCGGAAACGCAGGATGCAGCATGCTTCGTCTTCACCACCATGCATGGCCGATACCAATGAAGTCAGATTAATGTTTTTTAGACAGTCTCCACAGGTACGTTTCTGCTCACGGGTGATTTCTCCAACCGTTGAATGTGTATATGTCAACAATAGTGATGCTACACTTACGAAATCAGCTTACAAAATCAATCTACGGGATCTGGTGGAGTAGTCAGAGAGTGGGCCCTGAGTGGAATTCAGGGGGGGCAGTTGGAGGGTGAGGACTAATCGGATCTCTACACGTAATTCTGTAACCCAGTCCGTATGTCGTTTCCTCCGTAACTCTAGTATCACATAAGTAGAAAACTGAAATAATGTGCATAGAAAGTAAATGATGAAACTTCTCATTAATATTTCAAGCCGGCAACTCACACCAACGGATACAACGATAACCAACTAGGGAGAGACACTTTCAGACTGCAAACCATCCTATATGATAACTTCTCTACTCATGATATGACTCTACTGAAAAGTAAAAAGATGAAAGATAGTGATGTGATACCGCGGCACTCCTCCCAAGCTTGGAACAAGCTGAGGGGATGTCAAAACTAATGACGAATCAATTCTTCGGTGGTGGTGGATCATTCTCATCCTCGGTCTTCCAAGGTAAAGGCTCTCCATCCAAAAATGACGTCCTGGTCTCCATCATCCTAAAACTAGCAGCAGAGCTTATACGTTTAAACCTGTTCTCATACTCACAGTTCTGGTTCTATACGTCATAGAGTTGTGCTTGCAGATCATTGGTGTCCTTGGTGAGTGAGAGAATCTCCTCCCAAAGCTTCAAATTCTCCCTCTTGTATTCAGCGATCTGTTATGTCTTTATCCTGTCGATGATCTCAACTTCACGCCGCCATCTTCTTGTACCTGAAAACTTCTTGCTCCAGTTCTTCCATCCTAGCGTCCAGACTGCCTTCTCCTCTAGGGCCCCGAACATCTTCAATCTGCACCTTCCCGTCCTTGAGCAGCAATTCCTTGGGATGCATCTTCAACTCGTTCAAGTACGGGTTGACGACGTTCTCAAAGAAACTGTCTTTGGGAGATCCAGGAGAAGCCATTGTTGCTCTAGTCTGAAGATGTAATCTGGCAGAAACAACTCAAAACAGAAACATGACGAGAAAACGATATCCGGACCGCAGGGGGTCTGGGGGATTATATAGCAAAAAGTCTCATAACGAAAGGAAAGTCCAGGTCAAAAACGAGTCGGAGAGGGGCTCCGGGGCTCCCACACCACGGGCTCGCATGGCCAGAGGTGGGCCCGCGCCACCCTATGGTGTGGAGCCTCCGGGCTCCGTCTCCCTCTCATTTACGGCTCATAATTTTTCATATTTTCTAAAAATAGTAAAAATATAAGTTCGAAGATGTTTCGCGAATGTTTTCTTACCAAAACTGTTGCCTATTCGAAAACTGGCTCTGCAGTTTCTGAGATATGCTTCTTAATAACCTCCTCCAGGATCATGGCTTGAATACAATCAACATTTTCATTATAAGGATCTCCAGAAATATAATGCTTGAGTCTTTGTCCATTCACCACTTGTGAAGATTTGTCTTTAAGGGAAACAATTTTAAATGCCCCCGAACGATATACCTCTTCGATAACAAAAGGTCCTTCCCATCTCGAGAGTAGTTTTCCTGCAAAAAATCTGAGACGAGACCTATACAATAGCACTTTCTCACCAACATGAAATTATCTTTTAATAATTCTCTTGTCATGCCACCTTTTAACTTTCTCTTTAAAGAGCTTAGCATTTTCATATGCTTCACTCCTCCATTCATCTAAAGAACTTAAGTCAAGCAGCCTTTTTTCACCAGCAAGATTAAAACCTCTATTTAGGTCTTTCACTGCCCAATAAGCTTTGTGTTCTAATTCCAGAGGCAAGTGACAAGCTATTCCATAAACCATTTTATAAGGATACATGCCCATGGGATTTTTGTAAGCAGTTCTATAAGCCCACAAAGCATCATTTAATCTCTTAGCCCATTTTTTTCTAGATTTGTTAACAGTCTTTTGCAAGATAGATTTGATTTCTCTATTTGATAATTCTACTTTCCCACTAGTTTGAGGATGATAGGGTGAAGCAATTCTATCGTCTTGAAGCAGGCAGGGGCATGCGCAGGTTTAAACTGGAAAAGTATGATAAACTGTTCAGGAGCATCAACATTTCCAATTTGTGGTACGAGGATGATAAGTATATCCTGTTAACCCAGGCACAGAAAGTGTTTTGTATGCCAGACAATGTAGGGGGAGAACACTAGCGAATAGCCCAAAAATTTGAGCATAGGCGGACCTTTGATGTCTCCGAACATGAGAAGGAAAAAGATGAGGATGTCAATGATGAGGAGGAGAGGCCTAGTATTCTAGCACATCAAGATGTCGAAGTCTCTTTCAATGAGGATGTTCATGCTAACCCGATATCCCATCCTCCGCCTCCAGCTACTCTGGAACGCACTGACATGTCTCCCCGCATCCTCTCAGCGGATGAGATTTGGGCATATATCTAAGATCGGAAAAAAGTGTCTATGCAGCGTAAGAAAGGTGAAGTACAAGATGGTGACGCTGAATTAGAAGTCAGTGAGGATGAAGTAGACGACACATATGCGGAGTATGACAATGATCCGGGTGCACTGCCCGCAGATGATAGCGATGCAGACTAGTGTTGCATGCCTGTGGGAAAGCTTGTGTCGAATCGATTTTGCATGCTTTTGTTGACTGATGCGCATGCCTGTTTGCATGTTGTGTGTTGAACTGTTGTGCATGCCTGCTTGCATGCTTGTGTTGAACTGATGTGCATGCGTGTGTGTATTCTTGTGTTGAACTGAAGTGCATTCTTGCATTTTCTTTGAATTTTGTTTGTTTGTTTGTGTGTGTGCGTGTGTGATTTTTAGCTATTTGTCTCGTATATGTCAAAACCATAGCATTAAACATAGAGTACATACAAGTGCTCATAAAATTGACCGCGAACATGATATTACTCAAGTGCTACCATTACCCAATTATCTTCCTTACATTGCTAATTTGCCATTATTCAACTGCCAGACATCATCATGCCAAGAAACATTGCAAATAAAACTGAAAAAACCCAAATCATCAATAGATTGTGGCCAGAATCTTGAATCTTGACTTGATGAGTAGGTTTTCCAGCAGCTTCATCAGCACCTTCTTTGTGTACCCCTTGCCGCAACACCTGATTTAGCTTCCGCCTCAACGCACTTATCTCTTCCTGCAATGTGCTATTCTCGTCCTTCTCTCTAAACACTGCATTACGCAGTTGAAGAACCACCTGTTCCTGGAATTCTGTCCATTCCGGGTCATGCCATGAGAACTTTCCACAACCATAAGGAATGCCATACTTTTGCAACCAAAATAAGATAAAATTTAACCAAAAGCAAAATCTTGCAACCAAACTAAAACTAAAGCATGAATATTTACCAAGCGTCTTTGGCATTTCAGGAATCTCCAGCCTGGACTATGGTCGGTCCAAGAAATCCACATGGCCATCTTCGAACCGCACAGACATTTTGTTTCATTGGAGTGTTCCAAGGCCACCGGAGTGTATGGCATAGGTTTGCGGCGGTGAGGAGGAAACCCCCCTTCGTGCGACGAGCACGAACTCTCGCCGCTAGCGGCCATGCTTTCCCCGCGCGCCATGTGAGACAGGGAAGAACCCTAGAATCGCCAAGGGAGAAAGAGTAGAGGGAAATTTAGCTACGCGCCCTCGTCAGCGGCAGTGGTGTGGTAACGGCGGAGGATTTACGGCAGCACCGGCGGAGGATTTACGGCAGTGGCTTTGCCGTGGTGTGGTCGAGTTATTTAATTGGTACGTTCAACTGTGTCAACGGCTAAATTGGGTCCCACAGTACCAACAAATACAAACGGTGCACACGGCCTGAAGGTGGGGCCAGGCACCAAGGGCGTGGTCTTAGCCAGTCAAAGCAGTCAAACAGGGCAGTATGTGTGGCCCCAAGAAAAATTCGCGACGTTCTACGTGACCAGGGAAGTCTCGTCGAAGGCAACTGGGCTCTTAGTGGGCTACTGGGCCGGAGACGAAAATCCGCGACATAAAACTAGCAAAAAGTCGAGCAAAACCAGTCCGCGACGGACCAATCCAATACGTCGAGAGCAAACTCCACTTTTCAACCATTCACGACGGAAACGCTCGACGTTATCAAAACGTTCCGCTCAAAACGTTCCGGATCGCACAGAATTTGGTAGTGGAAAGAGACATGCGGGTCAAATGATCGACTATTCTCTTTTCGAGAATCAAGGAACCCGGTATATATATGGGACATCAAAATTTTAGGGCAATATAGCCTATAGAGGGATCCAATCCGAAAATGATTTTCTTCCCGCGCGAGCATTCAGGAACTCACGACGAGACGCATATGTCTCCTCCTTCCTCTCTCCCAAAATATGGAACTAGATCTCTAGTGTCCATAGACTTTGGACCTAAAATACGTTGGATCTTATTGGATTGGGATAAGTTGGACTTTCTACTAAATCTTAGGTACAATAGTACTAGATGGTCCATTTGACATGTCGTGTATCATATCGACATGCTCTCCCTATAATATATCAACGCCGCCGCTCCTTCTCTCCCCACCGACGGCCACCCCATCATCGCAGCTCGCCGGAGATCGAGCCCCACCGCTTGCTAGTGGCCACCCCATCCTCGCAGCGTACCGGTAACCAACCTTGCCGCTCGCTGGACCCTACCCCGTCCTTGCAGCCTGTCGGTGACCAATCTTCTCAGTGAACTTGATGATAACCAATGTGATACCTCGATCTCTCCTTTGGCTAAACCCTGTTACCAATTGCAACAACACTCAACCCATTTGGATATTCGAGACTCCACACTCTTGCACAAGTAGCCACCGACTACAAGTGGTCCTGTTTCCCCTTATTCCCAGTGGAACAGCAGAATACACTCAGATTTGCAAAGTTAGTATGATTCAAGATGAATTCTTTGAGCAATACAATCTGGAAGTCTAGGGTTTATGTTTTATCATAGTCTACGTCTTCCAACTCGCAACTAGCTATTTAAGAGGGGTTTGGGTGCGGCCACAAGTTCCCTTGCGGAAGCACACAATCCCAATCCGAATAGGACTCAACCTAGACTCAATAGTTGAGTTTGGACTCAACCAAACCGACCCAAACTTGATACAAACCGACCCACCATTAAAGGGTGCGGCCATAATGGTATACAAACCATATTTATTACTAATAGGACTCTATGTGGTGCATTGATATCCATTGTGGGCGCCCTCCTCTTGTTTTCACCATCTCCTAGTGTGGAATAACAAGCTAGTAGTTGTTTTCCACACTTGTATTGTTGTTTTCACCATCTTCCATGTTTGTTTTCACCATATTGATCTTGTTTTCCAGCTCCTCTTGAAGTGCACCTCCATCCATGCTTGTGTTATCAACAAACCTGAGTATACATAAGTGCATGGATTTAGGTAGTATAAAGTTCTCATGAAAACAAACATCATATTCTAATAAGAGAGAATTCACCTGATGTTGTAATAACTTAGTTCTTGATCTTGTCATTGTTCCAATTCTCACTTCATCATGTTTCTCTTTAATAGCAACATCTTCAATGAGAGAAAGTGTAGAAGCACTAGGGATGTCCTCATCATCCTCCCCCCTTGAAAAGGCGTTGACCTCGACGCATCAAGGTCCTCTCCATGGTATTGTGATAGATCAGCAACATTGAAAGAATTACTCACTCCAAACTCATCACTAGGAAGATCAATCTTGTAGGCATTATCATTAATCTTCTGAAGCACTTTATATGGACCAGCACCTCTTGGCATTAACTTGGACTTGCGCAATGTGGGAAACCTATCCTGGCGAAAATGCACCCACACTAAATCTCCTGGCCGAAATAGTACTTCCTTCCTCTTCTTGTTAACTCTCTCAGCTACATGTCTTCCTGTTTTCTCAATTGCTTGCTTAGTCTTCTCATGGATCTTCTTCATAAAATCAGCATGTTTGAAGCCTCCATATTGACTCTCTCTTGTATAAGAAGTGGCAGCAAATCAAGTGGTGTTGTGGGTTTAAAACCATACACCACCTCAAATGGGCATAACTGAGTTGTAGAATGTACAACCCTGTTGTAGGAAAACTCAACATGTGGCAAACACTCCTCCCACTCCCGCGGGTTCTTTTTGATCATGGCTCGCAACAATGTAGATAATGTGCGATTTACCACCTCCGTTTGTCCATAAGTTTGGGGGTGAAAAGTAGTAGAAAACAACAAATTTGTCCCCAACTTCCCCCATAGTGTCTTCCAAAAGTAGCTCATGAACTTCACATCACGATCAGAAACAATAGTCTTGGGTACTCCATGCAATCTCACTATGTCCCTGAAAAACAGATTAGCAATATGCGACGCATCGTCGCTCTTGTGGCATGCAATAAAATATGACATTTTAGAGAATCTATCCACTACCACAAATATAGAATCATGTCCTCTTTTAGTTCTAGGCAAAACTAACACAAAATCCATACTAATGTCTTCCCAAGGTGTATCAGGTGAAGGTAGAGGAGTATATAAACCATGAGGTTTTAGTTTAGACTTAGCCTTGTTGAAAGTGATGCAACGTCTCACAAACCTCTCCACATCTCTTCTCATTCGTGGCCAATAGAAGTGATCAACCAACATCATCAATGTTTTCTCCCTCCCAAATTGTCCCATCAATCCACCACTATGTGATTCCTGCAACAATAACAAACGCAAGGACGACTCGCGAACACATAATTTGTTAGCTCTAAACAAGTAATCATCACGCAAATGAAATTTATCCCATGCTTTCAAATTAGTACAATTCGCATATGCATGTTTAAAATCATTATCTTGAGCATACAAACCTCTCACACTCTCCAAACTAGGAATTTTCACATCCAATTGAGTTAAAAGCATACTTTTCCTAGAGAGAGCATCAACAACTACATTATCCTTCCTTTCTTATATTTTATTATGTATGGGAAAGATCCAATGACTTCAACCCACTTAGCATGTCTTTTATTAAGGCTAGATTGGCTCTTTAAAAATTTCAAAGCCTCATGATCAGGATGTATGATAAATTCTTTTGGCCACAAATAATGTTTCCAAACCTCAAGAACTCTAACAAGTGCATACAATTCTTTATCATAAACAGAATAATTCAATTGAGCACCATGCAATTTCTCAGAAAAATAAGCTACAGGTTTGTTTTCTTGCATAAGTACTACACCAATACCAATACCACTTGCATCACACCCAATTTCGAATTGTTTATTAAAATTTGGCAATATGAGCAATGGGGCCGAAATCAACTTGTTCTTTATCTCATCAAAAGCAATATATTTTTCAACCCCCCACACAAATTCAACACCCTTTTTAGTGAGTTCATTCAAAGGTGCAGCAAGTGTACTAAAATCTTTGAAAAATCTTGTATAGAAACCAGCCAACCCATTAAACTTCTTACTTGACTAACATTGATAGGAATAGGCCAATTTTTAATAGCTTAAATTTTAGATTCATCCACTTCAATACCATGTTTAGAAACAACATATCCCAGAAAAATGACCTTATCTTTGCAAAAAGTGCACTTAGCAAGATTACCATATAATTGATTTGCTCTTAACACAGGAAAGACTTGTCTAATATGATCAACATGTTCATGTTCATTGTGGCTATATATGAGAATATCATCAAAATAAACTACCACAAATCTACCAATAAACTCTCGCAAAACATGGTTCATAAGTCTCATGAAAGTACTAGGTGAATTAGTTAAACCAAAAGGCATCACTAACCATTCATATAAACCAAATTTTGTTTTAAAAGCAGTTTTCCATTCATCCCCCTCTTTCATCCTAATTTGATGATAACCACTACGCAAATCAATTTTAGAGAAAACAACGGCACCACTTAATTCATCTAACATGTCCTCCAAACGAGGTATAGGATGACGATAACGCATAGTGATGTTGTTAATTGCTCTACAATCTACACACATGCGCCAAGTACCATCTTTCTTAGGAACTAAAATTACAGGAACAACACATGGAGATAGGCTAATGCGAATATACCCTTTATCAAGAAGCTCTTGCACTTGTTTCTGTATCTCTTTGGTCTCTTGGGGATTGGTCCTGTAAGGGGCTCGGTTTGGCAATGTAGCTCCAGGAATCAAGTCAGTTTGATGCTCAATACCACGCAATGGTGGCAGCCCTGCTGGCACCTCCTCTGGAAACACATCATCAAACTCCTATAAAACATGAGAAACACCAAGAGGCATAGGGGTCATGTCATTATAAACCAATATTTCTCCCTTGTGCATAAGCACTATAGGAAGCATACTAGGGTCCTCTCAAAATTCTCTCAAGTCCTCTTTAGTGGCTAACATGCATAATAGGCTCACTCCCTCACTTTTATTTTTACCACTCAGATTGGTTTTGCTATTTTCACTCACAACACTCTTGTTTTCACTCTCATGTCTCTCACTATCACTTCCAAGATTTTTTTTGTCTAGACTCATTTACAATTTGATGTGGTGGCATAGGCCTCAAAATTATTGCATTTCCATTCCACTTCAGCTGATAGGTATTTGCTCTCCCATCATGTGTCACACTCCTACCAAAATGCCAAGGTCTCCCAAGCAACATGTGACAAACTGACATAGGCACTACATCACACTTAATGGTGTCTTTGTAAGGCCAAATTTGAAATTCAACTCTCACCATGTGGGTCACCTTCATCTCTCCTTTATCACTAAGCCACTGTATATGATAAGGATGAGGATGTGGAATATATCTCAATTTCAGCTTTGCACACAACTCCTTGCTTGCTAAATTTCTGCAACTACCTCCATCAATAATAACTTTGCAAGCCAATTGAGGGCCTACAATTGCTCTTGTTTGGAATAAATTGCATCTCTGACTTTCTGGACTAGGGAGAACACTGAATGTTTTCTGTGTGCACACAAAAGTAGGATAGCTAGAAGGATATGCATCAACATGACCATCATCATCCTCCTCATTAGGGTAAGCATCATCACCTGTCTCATACTCATCATCAACATTAAGAAGCATAACTTTCTTATTGGGGCAATCTCTCTTGAAGTGGCCTTTTCCTCCACATGTATGGCAGCTCATGTCCCTATTTCTAGCTGTAGATGTTGTGGAACCACTTGCACTTGCTGCTGGTTGTACTTGCTTCTTAGAATTAGAAGTGGAACTCTCGGGTTTGATGGAAGAAACCCCATGGCTAGGAGCTGGTTGTGGTGATGGTGATGAAAAAGATAATCTAGGAGTGAATGTCCTCCTTGGAGCCATAAGAGCCTCCCCGGCCAACTGCTTTTCTGCCTCCCTTGCTTTATGTAATAGCTCATTCATATCATTATATTGCACATGCCTAACAATGCTCTTGATTTTAAATTGCAAGCCTGAGAGAAATCTTTGCATAGTATGTTCTGTATCTTCTCTCACTCTAGCTCTTTGCATGATCAGCTCCATCTCCCTAAAATAAGCATCCACAGAATTTGTACCTTGCCTCAAGTGTTGTAGCTTGTCATATAATGTTCTCAAATAATTTTTGGGCACAAATCTGTCTCTCATAACTTGCTTCATCTCCCTCCATGTGACATTTTTAGGTTCTCTATTTCTTGCTCTTGTTCTTGTAATATTGTCCCACCATAACAAAGCATAGCCATCAAAACCTGAAGAAGCAAGTTTAATTTTTCTCTCCTCAGTATACTCATGCATCCTCCATAAATTTTCAATTTTCAGCTCCCACATGAGATATTCTTCTACATCATCAGTATCAAAATTGAAGGATGGCAACATGAATTTTGGTTTGCCAAGCCCATCATCCTCTCGGTTTGGTTCTAGAATTTGGACTCTTCTTGCCACAAAGCCACGACCACCTGCATTGCCTCTCCCTCCACCTCGGCCTTGAGGACTAAAATTGCCCTCATCATTATCATTATCACCAAGAGCACTATTATTATCCTCCTAAGAAGGGAGCCTTTGAGTCACCAAATTTGTCAAAGTAGCAATTTGTGTAGCCAAATCTATGAGAGTTGCTTGCATAGTTGTAACTTGCTCTGGTGTGGCAGCAGCTGTATTAGAAACAATATCAATTTGCAAACCCAAATTCTGAACATGTGTATCCATATCCAATCCATGCTTGTCAATCAAAGAGTGCAATGTTGAATTTTTTGACTCAATAGTTGTAGTCAATTGATCTCTCATCTCCTCCAATTCTGTGCACTTCACAACCTCATCACCATTTGTCCTCTTAGCCTGCGCAGAAACATCACTAGGAGAAGCCAAGATTAATAGGTTAGTGAAATAAAAATTGCTATAGATTGTGGTGCCTCTCCCAACTCACTCAAAACCAGCAAAGAGGTGATCCTTACCGTTCTAAAGTGAATAGAATAACTTACCAACAAGTAATAGCAACTATTGTGACTTGGTGTGGAAAATAGAATACCTAGGGATTTTAGCTTTCACAATGGCAAAACAGGTTATATAGTGGGGCTTGGTAGGGATACCAACAATCACCAAGTAACAATCCTATTTGCTATTTGTGATGATACCAAAAGATGCTCCTAGGAAACACAAACCAATGGAGACAAATGTGGCAAAGCAAATATGTGGATGGATTTTTTGCAATGCTCTAGAAAGACTCTAGCCAAGCTCAAGATAGACATGCACAATATTTCTCGATTGATAGTGTCAAGATATAGCAAGAACAAAACAGCTCCAATAACAATTGAGAATATGATGCTCTCGGCCTCTTTTGTATTTCTGTTTTCTCTCTTTTTTATACCTTTTCTCTTTTCTATTTTTTGGTACTTTTCCAATGGCCAATATTAACTAGGAGCAAAAATAACAAGTGCTAACAATGTGACACAAAAGATATATATGATATGAGAAGCTTGTTGAGAGCAAAAATGTAGCTAGTCTTATGGGTAAGATACCTAAAATTTTGCTGTAGAAAGGCTGTGTCTAACATTCACAAAGTTCAGACTTGAATTCCTAAGGAAAATGGAAAAGAAAAACAAAAGAAAACAGAACAAAACTTTCTAGGAGACTCACAGTAGTCACGGCAGAAAACTGCTGTTTTCTCTGCCGTACGGCAGCAAAAGGCCCAAATTGGTGCCCGCGACAAGGATTCTCGGCAGAGAACAGCCCAAAGCTGTGCCGTGTGCGGCAGAGAGCGGGCATGCTAAAAGGCAGAGGGTGGCTGTGGTGCGGCGCACGTGTGTGAGGGCTCACGGCAGGGAATCGACAATTTTCGTGCCGCAGCAGAACACGATTCCGACTCGAACTAGGGATGCTCACGGCAGCGTTTTGCTACTTTTTGTGCCGCGGTAGGATTGGAAACCGAATCCAACTAGGAACCCACGGCAGCAATTGGTTGATTCTGCGAGCAAACACACCCAACCCATGTAGAATAAGGAGACAAACAGCGACATGAAAACTAGGAGAATTGGTGCTGCGGCAGAATTTGACTCACACTCGGATTAGAACAAGAAAACACCTCGGGTAGCTAATTTTTTTTGTGATTTTTGTATATGGACTCGGCTCAGAATTGAAGGACAACTAAGAACCCTAAACCTAACCGAAACCTAATGACCCAAAAACAGAAAAGAAACGCAAGATCAAACACACAACAACTAGAAATTGAAAAGTAGGGATTATCTATGGCTATGGCAATGATCTACACTAATATTTTTGTGGCTTTTTCTGTATAGGTATGAAAACACTCAAATCTAAAGGGATAGATACAGCTCACCGAGTAAACCCAGTAATCTGATACCAAGATGATCAGGGGATGCCCAATCTTCTCAGTGAACTTGATGATAACCAATGTGATACCTCTATCTCTCCTTTGGATATTCGAGACTCCACACTCTTGCAACAGTACTCAACCCCTTTGGATATTCGAGACTCCACACTCTTGCACAAGTAGCCACCGACTACAAGTGGTCCTGTTTCTCCTTATTCCCAGTGGAACAGCAGAATACACTCAAATTTGCAAAGGTAGTATGATTCAAGATGAATGCTTTGAGCAATACAATCTACAAGTCTAGGGTTTATGTTTTATCGTAGTCTACCTCTTCCAACTTGCAACTAGCTATTTAAGAGGGGTTTCGGTGCAGCCAGAAGTTCCCTTGCGCAAGCACACAAGCCCAACCCGAATAGGACTCAATCTAGACTCAATAGTTGAGTTTGGACTCAACCAAACCGACCCAAACTTGATACAAACCGACCCACCATTAAAGGTGCGGCCATAATGGTATACAAACCATATGTATTACTAATAGGACTCTATGTGGCGCATTGATATGTAACAGCCCAATTTTTGGAAGACAGGAAAACCTTGTTTTCAATAACCCAAAAATCAGGGCCAACAAAAACTTTTTAATATGTTTGACTTATGCTTGTGTTTTCATTTCTATTTGGTTGTAGTATGTGTTTGTGTTTGTGTTTGAGTTTGTTAACAACTAACATTAAAAACAATGATCATAACTTTCTTAAAACACAACCCTGGTGATCAAGTCATGACAAGAAAGCTTATCATCTTCATCCATCACACTGTTTTGGGAAAAACCTTTTTGAAAGTGTTTTGATTTAAAAAGAAACCCAAAAGACCAAGTTTTGAGGAAAACAAAAGATAATTTCCAAAACTAGATGAAAAGTATTTTGGAGCTAATCATCTCCAACCTGTTTTCAACCAGGGTGTTTTTGCAAGTATTTCAAAAACTCCTTCTCATTTCCTTCTTTTGCAAAAACTATAAAAGGGAACTATACTACCCCTGGGTTTTTCTTCATTATATTCTTTTGGAAAATAACAAGCTTTGAGCTGAACCTCTTTACAAAACCCTCTTGTCATGGTATGCCTTGATCACTACCTCTAATTAACACTTGAGAGAAACACCTGGAAATTAAGTTGAAGAACTTAGTTGTTTGAGTGGTCTTGTGTGACTTGTTATTTTATCTGCTTGTGGTGTGGTACTTTCTTGTGTGTGCTTTGAAGTATTTATTTATGTTTGTTGATTAATGTGTGTTGCTTTAATAAAATAAAACCTAGTAATAACAAGATCAAACATCAATACCATATTCCAACTCATGTCCATATGATCTTCTGTTTTCTTAAAATCTCCAACTTTGGGGACAGACCTCTATGACAAATCTTGAGATGGTCATCATACATATCATCATATATATCTATTCTATCCCTCCAAGTTGTTATTCTTGATGTTGAAAACACTTTGGTATCATCTTTCAAAGTCCTTTAGAAGGCATCCCTAAATATTGATCCTATTTCTGTTATCTTGAAGCACTTTGTCCATGTTACTCCAAATCACTCCTTATTGTTTTTAGGCCCAATGAACTTACCCTTGTCATCTCCATGAACTATACATCACCTCCATGTGGTCCATTTATTTTCCAAAGACCATTTGATTATTTATCTCTCATGGTTTTATCCTATTAAATAAACTCCTGTTTTCACCATTTTTCCACTTGGTGCCTCAAATGTTTTCAAAAGAGCTGTTTATTAAAAATCACTTTTGAGACCTATATCATGTACTATCTCATCCCAACTCAAAAATATTTGTTTTAAAATCATTTTACTATTTATTATTTTCCATTTTCCAAAAGGCCAGAAATGGACTTTAAAATATTTTGTGAAGAAAAGTATTTCCTAAAATCTTGGAAAAATTACCCAACATGCCTATGGTCATGTGGGACTTACTTATACAAAAACATTTGCAAGTTGTTTTGAACATTTTGGAGAAAACATTTAAAAACAGTTTCTGCCATTTTTGAATTCCCAAAATTTTGTGAAAGAAATGTTTTCATAAAATCTTGAGACCACCACCCCTAGACTCCATTTTTTTATCCTCTATCCAATGGACATGCTTTTGCACCTATGTTCCATTCAAAATTCTGGTGAAAACAAGTAAAAACCTTCTCTGTTGTTTTTGGGCACTATGGAGTTCATGTCTCTACTAGTAAATTCTTGCACTCTCTCTGTCTCTCTCATGTTCTGTGAGGTAGAAAACCTCCCCCTCACTCTCCTGGACATGGTATACCTACCCCTACACATCTATCTCTTCCTATCTCCCATCCATCAACATGAGGACAAGGATGGTGGCACTCACCATTTTTCTACTCTCCCTCACCACCATCCAAACCAGGAGCAACCCGTGCACCACAAGGACTATCTCCCACTCGTGACCCTCCCTGGCAAAGCCCCTTCTCTTCCCCTTGTCTTCTTCTCCCTGCCCATGAGCTGGCCATGGCGTCCAGGTCGAGCTCGACACGTCCCTCGCGTTCCGACACCTGGGGCGCATGCCCGAGCTCAACACCACGTCAACCAGCTCCACAATCCTTCCAGGAACCTACCCGTGATCCTCAGTTGCCCTAGCTCGATCTCCTTCCTCCTCTAACCGCTACCGAACACCTACGGGTGCCGAGCATACGCCCTTCCTTGCGGACTCCCCCATGCATTTCTTGCTCTGTTATCTCGCCATGGAGACGTTCTCACCATGCCCTACATCCCTGGCAACAAATATCCCGAAGAAAACCTCCTTGGCTAGCTCGTTCGAGCCGCCATGAGCGCCGCACGGACGTGCTCGCCGTCTTTCACGTTGCAACCACTCGAGGCCTCTCCTTGGTTTTCCACCTTGCCAAACCACCCTCCCTACTCATCAATCGGACATAGGAATCAAAATCCCTCTCCCCAGACTTCTTGTTCGCCGGAATCGGCCACCGATCCGCCGCGGTCAACCCCCTTGTCGAGCCGGTGATAGAGGGCCTCCCAGTCCCTCCTGTTTCCTTCCCTGGTCTTCCTAGGTTACCAATCGGCCCTAGACTCCATCTCCTTTGTGTTTATCCCACCGCAATGATGCCGCCGTCCATGCTCCTTCCGCCGGCCGCGAATCCCCGTCGGGCTCCATGCTCTGGCAACTCCCGCCAAGCGCCAGTGGTGGAGGAAGATGCGCCTCGTCATCCTGATCATCCTGGTGCAATCCATTCATCACGGCGGGCCTCCCATCTCCCGGCGGCGAGCTGGCCGTTCATAAGCAGCGGCCGGAGAGGACTCCGCCGTGCGTTTTCGTCACCGCCGGCACAGGACCACGTCGACGCCTCCTGGCCGTCGGATCCCTATCCAACGCACGCGTACCCCTTCGCGCGTGTGAGGCCACTGACGGCTGGGCCCCGCCTGGGCCCAGTGCCAGCCATTTGACTTCGTCGACGCGCGGGAAACTGGCGGGCCGGCCTGTTCTTCCTCGGCCCATCTCCCTCAGATCCAGCCCTCTAATGTTTTTCTGCAGGTTGTTTTCTGTTTTTCCTGCAGATCTGTTTCTAGCTTACTGGTTTAAATCATTTTGAAAATGTTAAAATGCAAATCTTGGTAAACCAAAAATCACAGATGTAGATCTACTAATTCCTAACCATCCCCAAGTTGCAGATCTGCATTTTGTGGTATATTTTAGGAGAAATAAAATAAATGGCAGAGAGACTCATTAACACCATTTACTTAATAACTTGAGTTTTATGTATCCAAATCTTGCAAACTCAACTGTTCTGAGTAGCCCTTGAATATATCTATCTGTTTCAGTTGACCTTGTGTTGACTTGAGTTGTGATATGAAAATGGAATGCATGTTAGTTTTTAGGCCAGAGAGCACTTCTGTGAATTGTTTAATTTTATTGGTGATGATTTTTGATGTGAATCCAATTGGGGTGGTTTTCTAGTGAGTAGGAGCACATTATACTATATTTTCATGATGTTAGGAGTTACATAATAGGATTGGTGCAATATTTAGTGTTTAGCCATTTTCTGCATATTATTGCTATGCCTTTATTAAATTGTGTGTTATATTGTTTTTGTTATAAAAGTGATTCCTAGCATGTGTAGGGTATCAATACATGTTTTATTTGTGTTTTGAGTGTGTCATTATCATGTTAGTAAAATGGGTGTGAAAAGCCATGTTTGTTATGGTTTTATTCTCATAAGGTGTTTTTCCAAGTAATAATAGATTAAAATTATGTTCTTCTTCATAATGGTATGATAAATTGAATAAATGCTTTATTATTGTTTTCCATATAATAGATACTGTTATTATAGCATATTATACTTGCTTGCATGCTTGAGTGAGCACAAGATCAAATTGTCATGCTTTGATAGTTTTAGATGATTTTCTGCCATAGTAGTTATATTGCATGCTTAATTTTTGAGGCATTAATTAGATTGTTGTTTTGATATTACTAGCATGTCTAGGTGTTGTTTTCTCTGTTATGTGGATGTCATCTTACAGATCCATCATGTTAGAATAAATCATGTTTAATAATCTCTTATGGTTATGCATGTCTGCTTGTCTAAATAGCCCTTTTTCATGTCTAGTTTTAATAGTTGTTTTGCTCCATGATTATTTTCATGTATTGAGTGATGCCATGATATGTTTGGTATTTATTTGTCTATGTTATTAGGTTGCTTAGATACTGGTTATATTAATTCTCCATGTTTAGGAAAGCATGTGTTACTATGGGCTTGTATTATTGCTTGTTATTATTTTCCTATGCATGTGTATTTGTTCCTAGGTTGTTTTGTTGTTATTTTGCTCATCCTCATGAATGACCAGAGAGTCATTTAACCTTATTTGAGCATGATATGAGAGTGGCACACCCACTGAACTCATGCCATTTTGGTTGAGGATCCATAGCACCTATTCTAGTGTTATTCATGTATGTTGTCTATGCATGTTTTGCTTGTTGGTGTGCACCCTAGTATTTTTGTTTGTGAGTGTACTTGTTTAATGAAATGCTTGCTGTATGTTTACATTTTATCAAGTGTTTGCCTTTGTTTGGTTCTGATTGGGTGTTTTCCTTTTTATGTTTACGACGTTAGATAACGGAGACGGTATTATTTTCCCGGAGAGGTTTTTATTGCAACTCTTGTTTATTTCAAGAGCAAGACCAAGACCAGTGCCAAGGCAAGCCATTCTAAATGCTTGCTGTTGTTTTACTTATCATTATCTATCATGCTTGTTTTACTTCTGAAGTTTTACAAAAGTTGATTCAAAAACTATTCTTTTAAGTGGACCATACCACTATTTATTTTATGTATCTAATATGCTATATCCACTATATAATCTTGGTGTTACCAAGCCCTTTAGATATTTTATTATCATCACTTAATCAACTTAAGTCCCCTAGTGGACATTTTAACTTTATGATTTTGGAAAGCAAAAGATTGGAAAAAAAAACCCCGAGGAAAGGTGGGACCTTGTCCGAGGGAGGTTTGTGAGGAAGGAAATGTTTTCGACTTGTTTTCCAAAAATGACACATAACCTAGTCTTCGCCGGACAACCAAGCCGTGCTGCCACATTACCCTAATATGGGAACGGGGTCTAGCAAATTGCTTGTTGGTGTTAGTCCGTGTCTACCTCAATGTGCTATAGGGGTTAGAGTCCCCCGAACGGAATTGTCGCCAGGAGGGAGAAATGGGACATTCAGAGTGTGGGGATTAAGTTCGCCACCGGTTGCAACAGTTGGGTCTCCTGCCATGGCGGTGTGTTGTCAGGGGAAACCGGATCAATACGGCTGACTCACTCGGTGCCGGGGAGAACAAACCCAGTTGAAGAGGTAGTCATTTACTAGCACTGACATAGTGGATGGTTAGGACCAGTTATCCGATGTTTGCATACTGTCTCGGACAGTCCGTGGTTGTTCACGGCGGATGTACTGGATCTTGTGGATTTGTACACCTCTGCAGAGTAAAACTATTCAGAATAGCCGCGCCCTCGGATATGGGCAGTTGAATGGCCATGTAGCTAGTATTGTGTCAATGTTTTCAAAAAGCTGGAAAGGTGCTTTGGAACTTGTACCTGGGAGGTACGTTGAAAGGGAATGATTGTACCTTTGAGGTACCGGATAAATAATGATCTTAAAGATGTGTTCTTTTCCAAGAAGTTTTGCAAAGAGAAAATGTTTTCTTGATCTAGAATGTTTTATCAAAACCTTGTGGACATGCTTTATCTACAAGAGAAATGAAATATCTTTTGAAGTGTCTTCTTCAACAAAGGAGAATTAAAACTTGTGCAACTATGATGAGTCTTAAATTCATCATGGCTAGTTGAGCCCTAATTAAAGCCTTCCTACCACCTTTATATCTGCATACTTGCATGTTTAGCTTTCATTTAGGGTGACTTGCAGGAGTACATTCAAACGTACTCATGAATGGTTTCGTCCCTGGCTATTGTCTTAGCCAGACTTTGAGCAGAAACCCGGAGAACCTGAAGAAGATGGTGTCGCTGACGGCTATGCGAACTAGGAACGTCTCCGAGTCAGTAGCCTGTAGGTAGTCAAGGCGTGACTTGGGTTTACCACGAGTGTGTTTTGCAAATCTTCCGCTGTTTTTAAGTGTGTGTTCCTGCCCTGCGTGGCAGTTGTTTTCAACTGAGTCAAGTGACCAGTTGTGTAAGCCGTGTATTCGTGTAGTGGATGTTGTAATCTGCAATGCCAGCTCGAGTATGTTGTTCACGACTAACTGATCATGGGATCGTGAATGTATGCATACTGGAGGTCTCAGACTGCTAGTCTGGGGTCCCCACAGAGTTGGTATCAGAGCCATCCTGACTTTAGGAGACCTTAGTTTAGCATGGACGTCAGATAGGACATAAAAATATTTTTGGTAAAAACTATATTACTGCCTAAAATGTTTTTATCTCATAAACCCTAAGCATGGTTCCCATTTTTCTCATATTTTCGAAAATAATATTGCCTTGTTTGTAAAACTGAAGTTTTAAAGAAAAACAGAGAAAATAGTGAACATACCTTTTTACCCTTTTGTTTTCATGGCTCAAAATGTTTTCTAAATAAATAAACATGAGTTTATAAAATTTTGGTTTTCATTTAAAAGTATATCAAAAAGTTCTCTTCTGTTATTTTCTCTATTAAAAAGTTACATACTTGACGATATCCCGAGAAGACCTTAGTAGTTAGCAACCCGAAGGAAAGGGAGCTTTGTGCCGAAGATCTCAACATCCTGGTGATTTCTATGCAAGTCCCGAAGACTCTGCCATGTATAAAAATCTACAAAGATATTTAACGACATGAAGACTTCAACAACCCTTTTGTCGACCCAGGCCCATAGGAAATGATAGGTTTCGCTCAGTTATTTTCCTTAAGCTACCCGTTATTCAGCGGTAATAGACGTTTGCTGGTACTAAAGGTACCTTGTTTGTCCTTTTGCATGTGTGCTAATTGTGTGTTTTTACTTTTGCGTTATGTTTTTACTTGCTCCCTTATTGTGTGTGTTTTGGACTAGTTTTCATGTGTGTCTCACAAGCACGCCTTTTCGGCAAGGCAAAGTCACCACACTTTTACCTCTTGCTTTGTTCCTGTTTGTTTGCAAAAAGTCTGACTTATAAAAAAAAAAACTCTTAAAAAGTTTTATCCCCCATCCCTTCTTGAGAAGTGCAAGATTGTGGAGCGCTCTCTACTTCAACCCGAGAGCCCAAGATCTCTTAAATTTTCTTCAAGATAGATGACGGACTTCACTCGCCATTTATTGCAACTACATCAAGAGCTGTCATAAAGAACGACAAAATACAGATTCAAGCCCGAGAAGACGCGAGATGTGTCTCGCGACCCCAACAAAAACTTTTACCAGACTAACACTTCTAACATAACTATCTAATTTTAGATTAACATCTAACCGAAGTTTTGCTTAAGGCACTAGCTAGTTTTCCCGAGGGAAATCTAGCTATGTGATACTAAATCACCTGTGAAGACGCCTACAAAGCTCCATGAAGATCAAGACCCAACAAATTCTTCCACGACCTGCCGTCGCCACCAAGCAAAAATAAGACGAAGACGAAGATAATTCCCGACAACCTACAAAGACCAATCAAAGGGGGGAAGCATCCACACTTCAACGCGGTCGACCACTCAAGAAGCCAAGAAGCACATAGGAGTTTCTAACGGCTTCCATAGAAATAACCGGAGAGAGTCAAGTCTATGGACCTGACGCCCTGTGAGGCCAGATGGTTGCCGTGAGTAACTATCTGCGATACCCCTAAAAGAAGGCCGACTCCAGACAACCACAGAAGGTCAGCGAAGCAGCAAAATCAAGACCCTTCATTTGCTTGTGTCGTTCCACCAACATCAACAACAAGGACATGAAGTGTCAAGTGAATGTATCCATCTCCCCGACAAGCACCATTCTGACAACATCAACACCTCGAGTTCTCAGAAGACCACCTCGTCAATGGATCTTCATGTACAAAAATTGAAGAAGCACGAGATTCTTGTTTTTAGTTACACACTTAAGTACCCACTTACGAATCTCGGGGACGAGATTCATTTTAAGGGGGGAAGAGCTGTAACAGCCCAATTTTTGGAAGACAGGAAAAACTTGTTTTCAATAACCCAAAAATCAGGGCCAACAAAAACTTTTTAATATGTTTGACTTATGCTTGTGTTTTCATTTCTATTTGGTTGTTGTATGTGTTTGTGTTTGTGTTTGAGTTTGTTAACAACTAACATTAAAAACAATGATCATAACTTTCTTAAAACACAACCCTGGTGATCAAGTCATGACAAGAAAGCTTATCATCTTCATCCATCACACTGTTTTGGGAAAAACCTTTTTGAAAGTGTTTTGATTTTAAAAGAAACCCAAAAGACCAAGTTTTGAGGAAAACAAAAGATAATTTCCAAAACTAGATGAAAAGTATTTTGGAGCTAATCATCTCCAACCTGTTTTCAACCAGGGTGTTTTTGCAAGTATTTCAAAAACTCCTTCTCATTTCCTTCTTTTGCAAAAACTATAAAAGGGAACTATATTACCCCTGGGTTTTTCTTCATTATATTCTTTTGGAAAATAACAAGCTTTGAGCTGAACCTCTTTACAAAACCCTCTTGTCATGGTATGCCTTGATCACTACCTCTAATTAACACTTGAGAGAAACACCTGGAAATTAAGTTGAAGAACTTAGTTGTTTGAGTGGTCTTGTGTGACTTGTTATTTTATCTGCTTGTGGTGTGGTACTTTCTTGTGTGTGCTTTGAAGTATTTATTTATGTTTGTTGATTAATGTGTGTTGCTTTAATAAAATAAAACCTAGTAATAACAAGATCAAACATCAATACCATATTCCAACTCATGTCCATATGATCTTCTGTTTTCTTAAAATCTCCAACTTTGGGGACAGACCTCTATGACAAATCTTGAGATGGTCATCATACATATCATTATATATATCTATTCTATCCCTCCAAGTTGTTATTCTTGATGTTGAAAACACTTTGGTATCATCTTTCAAAGTCCTTTAGAAGGCATCCCTAAATATTGATCTTATTTCTGTTATCTTGAAGCACTTTGTCCATGTTACTCCAAATCACTCCTTATTGTTTTTAGGCCCAATGAACTTACCCTTGTCATCTCCATGACCTATACATCACCTCCATGTGGTCCATTTATTTTCCAAAGACCATTTGATTATTTATCTCTCATGGTTTTATCCTATTAAATAAACTCCTGTTTTCACCATTTTTCCACTTGGTGCCTCAAATGTTTTCAAAAGAGCTGTTTATTAAAAATCACTTTTGAGACCTATATCATGTACTATCTCATCCCAACTCAAAATATTTGTTTTAAAATCATTTTACTATTTATTATTTTCCATTTTCCAAAAGGCCAGAAATGGACTTTAAAATATTTTGTGAAGAAAAGTATTTCCTAAAATCTTGGAAAAATTACCCAACATGCCTATGGTCATGTGGGACTTACTTATACAAAAACATTTGCAAGTTGTTTTGAAAATTTTGGAGAAAACATTTAAAAACAGTTTCTGCCATTTTTGAATTCCCAAAATTTTGTGAAAGAAATGTTTTCATAAAATCTTGAGACCACCACCCCTAGACTCCATTTTTTTATCCTCTATCCAATGGACATGCTTTTGCACCTATGTTCCATTCAAAATTCTGGTGAAAACAAGTAAAAACCTTCTCTGTTGTTTTTGGGCACTATGGAGTTCATGTCTCTACTAGTAAATTCTTGCACTCTCTCTGTCTCTCTCATGTTCTGTGAGGTAGAAAACCTCCCCCTCACTCTCCTGGACATGGTATACCTACCCCTACACATCTCTCTCTTCCTCTCTCCCATCCATCAACATGAGGACAAGGATGGTGGCACTCACCATTTTTCTACTCTCCCTCACCACCATCCAAACCAGGAGCAACCCGTGCGCCACAAGGACTATCTCCCACTCGTGACCCTCCCTGGCAAAGCCCCTTCTCTTCCCCTTGTCTTCTTCTCCCTGCCCATGAGCTGGCCATGGCGTCCAGGTCGAGCTCGACACGTCCCTCGCGTTCCGACACCTGGGGCGCATGCCCGAGCTCAACACCACGTCAACCAGCTCCACAATCCTTCCAGGAACCTACCCGTGATCCTCAGTTGCCCTAGCTCGATCTCCTTCCTCCTCTAACCGCTGCCGAACACCTACGGGTGCCGAGCATACGCCCTTCCTTGCGGACTCCCCCATGCATTTCTTGCTCTGTTATCTCGCCATGGAGACGTTCTCACCATGCCCTACATCCCTGGCAACAAATATCCCGAAGAAAACCTCCTTGGCTAGCTCGTTCGAGCCGCCATGAGCGCCGCACGGACGTGCTCGCCGTCTTTCACGTTGCAACCACTCGAGGCCTCTCCTTGGTTTTCCACCTTGCCAAACCACCCTCCCTACTCATCAATCGGACATAGGCATCAAAATCCCTCTCCCCAGACTTCTTGTTCGCCGGAATCGGCCACCGATCCGCCGCGGTCAACCCCCTCGTCGAGCCGGTGATAGAGGGCCTCCCAGTCCCTCCTGTTTCCTTCCCTGGTCTTCCTAGGTTACCAATCGGCCCTAGACTCCAGCTCCTTTGTGTTTATCCCACCGCAATGACGCCGCCGTCCATGCTCCTTCCGCCGGCCGCGAATCCCCGTCGGGCTCCATGCTCTGGCAACTCCCGCCAAGCGCCAGTGGTGGAGGAAGATGCGCCTCGTCATCCTGATCATCCTGGTGCAATCCATTCATCACGGCGGTCCTCCCATCTCCCGGCAGCGAGCTGGCCGTTCATAAGCAGCGGCCGGAGAGGACTCCGCCGTGCGTTTTCGTCACCGCCGGCACAGGACCACGTCGACGCCTCCTGGCCGTCGGATCCCTATGCAACGCACGCGTACCCCTTCGCACGTGTGAGGCCACTGACGGCTGGGCCCCGCCTGGGCCCAGTGCCAGCCATTTGACTTTGTCGACACGCGGGAAACTGGCGGGCCGGCCTGTTCTTCCTCGGCCCATCTCCCTCAGATCCAGCCCTCTAATGTTTTTCTGCAGGTTGTTTTCTGTTTTTCCTGCAGATCTGTTTCTAGCTTACTGGTTTAAATCATTTTGAAAATGTTAAAATGCAAATCTTGGTAAACCAAAAATCACAGATGTAGATCTACTAATTCCTAACCATCCCCAAGTTGCAGATCTGCATTTTGTGGTATATTTTAGGAGAAATAAAATAAATGGCAGAGAGACTCATTAACACCATTTACTAAATAACTTGAGTTTTAAGTATCCAAATCTTGCAAACTCAACTGTTATGAGTAGCCCTTGAATATATCTATTTGTTTCAGTTGACCTTGTGTTGACTTGAGTTGTGATATGAAAATGGCATGCATGTTAGTTTTTAGGCCAGAGAGCACTTCTGTGAATTGTTTAATTTTATTGGTGATGATTTTTGATGTGAATCCAATTGGGGTGGTTTGCTAGTGAGTAGGAGCACATTATACTATATTTTCATGATGTTAGGAGTTACATAATAGGATTGGTGCAATATTTAGTGTTTAGCCAATTTCTGCATATTATTGCTATGCCTTTATTAAATTGTGTGTTATATTGTTTTTGTTATAAAAGTGATTCCTAGCATGTGTAGGGTATCAATACATGTTTTATTTGTGTTTTGAGTGTGTCATTATCATGTTAGTAAAATGGGTGTGAAAAGCCATGTTTGTTATGGTTTTATTCTCATAAGGTGTTTTTCCAAGTAATAATAGATTAAAATTATGTTCTTCTTCATAATGGTATGATAAATTGAATAAATGCTTTATTATTGTTTTCCATATAATAGCTACTGTTATTATAGCATATTATACTTGCTTGCATGCTTGAGTGAGCACAAGATCAAATTGTCATGCTTTGATAGTTTTAGATGATTTTCTGCCATAGTAGTTATATTGCATGCTTAATTTTTGAGGCATTAATTAGATTGTTGTTTTGATATTACTAGCATGTCTAGGTGTTGTTTTCTCTGTTATGTGGATGTCATCTTACAGATCCATCATGTTAGAATAAATCATGTTTAATAATCTCTTATGGTTATGCATGTCTGCTTGTCTAAATAGCCCTTTTTCATGTCTAGTTTTAATAGTTGTTTTGCTCCATGATTATTTTCATGTATTGAGTGATGCCATGATATTTTTGGTATTGATCTGTCTATGTTATTAGGTTGCTTAGCTACTGGTTATATTAATTCTCCATGTTTAGGAAAGCATGTGTTACTATGGGCTTGTATTATTGCATGTTATTATTTTCCTATGCATGTGTATGTGTTCCTAGGTTGTTTTGTTGTTATTTTGCTCATCCTCATGAATGACCAGAGAGTCATTTAACCTTATTTGAGCATGATATGAGAGTGGCACACCCACTGAACTCATGCCATTTTGGTTGAGGATCCATAGCACCTATTCTAGTGTTATTCATGTATGTTGTCTATGCATGTTTTGCTTGTTGGTGTGCACCCTAGTATTTTTGTTTGTGAGTGTACTTGTTTAATGAAATGCTTTCTGTATGTTTACATTTTATCAAGTGTTTGCCTTTGTTTGGTTCTGATTGGGTGTTTTCCTTTTTATGTTTACGACGTTAGATAACGGAGACGGTATTATTTTCCAGGAGAGGTTTTTATTGCAACTCTTGTTTATTTCAAGAGCAAGACCAAGACCAGTGCCAAGGCAAGCCATTCTAAATGCTTGCTGTTGTTTTACTTATCATTATCTATCATGCATGTTTTACTTCTGAAGTTTTACAAAAGTTGATTCAAAAACTATTCTTTTAAGTGGACCATACCACTATTTATTTTATGTATCTAATATGCTATATCCACTATATAATCTTGGTGTTACCAAGCCCTTTAGATATTTTATTATCATCACTTAATCAACTTAAGTCCCCTAGTGGACATTTTAACTTGATGATTTTGGAAAGCAAAAGATTGGAAAAAAAAACCCCGAGGAAAGGTGGGACCTTGTCCGAGGGAGGTTTGTGAGGAAGGAAATGTTTTCGACTTGTTTTCCAAAAATGACACATAACCTAGTATTCGCCGGACAACCAAGCCGTGCTGCCACATTACCCTAATATGGGAACGGGGTCTAGCAAATTGCTTGTTGGTGTTAGTCCGTGTCTACCTCAATGTGCTATAGGGGTTAGAGTCCCCCGAACCGAATTGTCGCCAGGAGGGAGAAATGGGACATTCAGAGTGTGGGGATTAAGTTCGCCACCGGTTGCAACAGTTGGGTCTCCTGCCATGGCGGTGTGTTGTCAGGGGAAACCGGATCGATACGGCTGACTCACTCGGTGCCGGGGAGAACAAACCCAGTTGAAGAGGTAGTCATTTACTAGCACTGACATAGTGGATGGTTAGGACCAGTTATCCGATGTTTGCATACTGTCTCGGACAGTCCGTGGTTGTTCACGGCGGATGTACTGGATCTTGTGGATTTGTACACCTCTGCAGAGTAAAACTATTCAGAATAGCCGCGCCCTCGGATATGGGCAGTTGAATGGCCATGTAGCTAGTATTGTGTCAATGTTTTCAAAAAGCTGGAAAGGTGCTTTGGAACTTGTACCTGGGAGGTACGTTGAAAGGGAATGATTGTACCTTTGAGGTACCGGATAAATAATGATCTTAAAGATGTGTTCTTTTCCAAGAAGTTTTGCAAAGATAAAATGTTTTCTTGATCTAGAATGTTTTATCAAAACCTTGTGGACATGCTTTATCTACAAGAGAAATGAAATATCTTTTGAAGTGTCTTCTTCAACAAAGGAGAATTAAAACTTGTGCAACTATGATGAGTCTTAAATTCATCATGGCTAGTTGAGCCCTAATTAAAGCCTTCCTACCACCTTTATATCTGCATACTTGCATGTTTAGCTTTCATTTAGGGTGACTTGCAGGAGTACATTCAAACGTACTCATGAATGGTTTCGTCCCTGGCTATTGTCTTAGCCAGACTTTGAGCAGAAACCCGGAGAACCTGAAGAAGATGGTGTCGCTGACGGCTATGCGAACTAGGAACGTCTCCGAGTCAGTAGCCTGTAGGTAGTCAAGGCGTGACTTGGGTTTACCACGAGTGTGTTTTGCAAATCTTCCGCTGTTTTTAAGTGTGTGTTCCTGCCCTGCGTGGCAGTTGTTTTCAACTGAGTCAAGTGACCAGTTGTGTAAGCCGTGTATTCGTGTAGTGGATGTTGTAATCTGCAATGCCAGCTCGAGTATGTTGTTCACGACTAACTGATCATGGGATCGTGAATGTATGCATACTGGAGGTCTCGGACTGCTAGTCTGGGGTCCCCACATGATATCCATTGTGGGCGCCCTCCTCTTGTTTTCACCATCTCCTAGTGTGGAATAACAAGCTAGTAGTTGTTTTCGACACTTGTATTGTTGTTTTCACTATCTTCCATGCTTGTTTTCACCATAGTGATCTTGTTTTCCAGCTCCTCTTGAAGTGCACCTCCATCCATGCTTGTGTTATCAACAAACCTGAGTATACATAAGTGCATGGATTTAGGTAGTATAAAATTCTCATGAAAACAAACATCATATTCTAATAATAGATAATTCCCCTGCTGTTGTAATAACTTAGTTCTTGATCTTGTCATTGGTCCAATTCTCACTTCATCATGTTTCTCTTTAATAACAACATCTTCAATGGGAGAAAGTGTAGAAGCACTAGGGATGTCCTCATCAGGCTGCGGTGGTCTTCTTCCTTCCATGCACCCTCGTCGTTTTGCAAACAGAATACCGCGATAGCGCTCGCTTGTGCGAAGAATAGCATCCCCGGTCAAATCTTAGGTTGCCGCGTGTCACGTTTAGTTGCGGCTAAAGTTTGGGAGGAGGTCCTCTGTAATGGAGTGGTAAGGTAAAATCTGACGCCTCCCATCCCCCACCCCTCCCAAATTGGGCGGTTATATTTGTTTTGATCCGCGAAGACCGATTTGGGGGAGAAAACTCATGCCAAAGCCTCCCTCCCCAAAATGGGCCCGGGGGACAAGACGTGTTTGACCCAAACCTGGCACAATTTTGGTCCATGTTTGTGGCGGTCCGTGAATGTGTGTCGCGTCCTCCCTGGCCCACCTGGCTAGACACCCACTGACCCCTCGCTTGCCCCTGCCCCATGGCATCGACCCTCTGGCCCTTCGCCTCCTTTGGCAGGTTCTGTTAAATGGGATCGGGGTCGTCGTCCCCACTACACTTCCACTCAGCGTCCCCACTGTACCAATCCCTAGCCTGCCCGACGGAAAACCCTCACTTGCGATGGTGAAGAAGGAGTCGTCGTCGTTCAAGATCAGTCTCAACGACCACAAAGTCGGGCCCTCGAGGGGCCGCCGCCGGGACCGGCGGCGGGCAGGCCTTGACTTCCCCAAGTGGCTCTAGGAGCATGACAAGCTGGTCCCATGGCTAGACGTGAAGCTCCCAGACCACTCATACATCAATGGTCGCCCGGTCCCGAAGCCGCACGTGCCATTCTATGGCCCGTCATGCCGCTATGAGATTGCGGGGGGGGGGGGGTCTTTCTTGCCACGGAATTTGCACGAGGACCCCGCAATCGGCTCCAAGAATGGGCTGGGACCTCTGGCTCGTCGTCGGCCCAGTCCCCGACGCACAACGCCGCGCCTATTTATCCTTTCACAGGTTACAGACGGAGGCGCCTAGGGAGGGGGATGGGCGAGGTCGACGCCCGCCTGCGTCGCCCCAGACCAAGGAGGAGGATACTAAGCAGCCGTGCCTAGGCATTGAGACATCTGAGCTGCACGAGCTGGGGATGTGGCCCTATCTCACTCCGGCCCTCCACGACTCGTGGTGCTAGATAGACGCTGCCAGCCAGGCGCAGCTGGCACAATAAGCGCAGCCGTCGGCACATCTACACGCGCCACCGCTATACGTCATCCTTAACAACGGCGAGGAGAACTAGGCGGCCACGGTGGCAAGGCGGCGATAGCCACAGCGGCAGGAACCGCCGCTGAAGCCCACTAGATAGTACTTTTTTATAATTAGTAAATTTTAGTAAAATGCATGAAGTGTCACCCACCCCTAATTTAGTAAATTTTAGTTCGATTCTAATTTAATTTGATATTTGAAATTATTTATTTATTTATTAGGGGATGGCTGTTGGAATGAGGCCTGCAATCGTTGTCCGTCCTAATTTTGTCCGTAAACCGCCTCAAACGGTACAAAAGTGGACCAAATTTGCTCCAATTTGGGTGTTGGGTTTGACAACTCTTCCACCACCGGATCATACATATACGCTACACGATAAGATAAAGTTTTTGTAAGGCCATCCACTATATGCAACAAAAGCGACTCATAGCATGTATGAACCGATTTGATATCTAGTAGAGCGTCGATGCATAAACTCCATACGTGGTTCACTCTCAAGGGGAGAATCTCGACGGTGGACCGGCTTGCTCGCCGAGGGCTAGATCGTCCGTTGGAATGCCCTCTCTGCAGCCAAGAGGAGTACACCGCGAACCATCTCAGCTTGCAGTGCTCCTTCCCGAGGGAAGTGTGGTACTCCATTCTGCTCTCCTTCCGGCTCCATCGGTTCATGTCAAGCACCCTATCCACCCTGGAGGAGTGGTGGTCGCGGGAGTCGGACGCTGCTCCGTGGACTTTGAGAAAGGAAGTAAACGCGATGATAATCCTCATGAAAAGGCATTTGTGGTTAGAGAGGAACAACAGAGTGTTGACAAAATAGCTTCCATGCATTGGGTCGTGTGTAGTAAGATTCATGTTGAACTTGGGCTTTGGAAGCAAGCCAAGCTATGTGGAACTCCAGCGCGAGAGATCGAGTAGTCGTTTGCTTAGGGTGGAGAGCAAGGAGGGGTCGCTTGTGATCTCTTTCTTTCTAGGTTTGGTGTCTTGTAAAAAACTCCCTTTCTGTCTTAATAAAGAAGACACACATCACTCGGGCGTGTTCTTGAGAAAAAGGGTGATTCTTGCACTTGGTTCGTTAAAATCCTCACACAATGAGTAAAGGGAAGAGCAACACCTTCTGGACAGGGAGGATAGAGGCAAGGAAAACTGTTTTCAACGGCGGATGGATCCCATCTAAATTTTGGTATTGTTCTATACATAGTAGGTAAATGGGAGCCGATTCAAACCCGACATACGTTTTCACTGAATTAGTGCAGTGCATGGTCTTCTTTCCACGGGCAACCAACAAATATGTGTCTGTCACCTTTAATTGTGCCCTCTTTGGTTGCCGGTATGCTCAAAACTGGAGGAATGCTCCTAGCAGCCCCTCTAAACAACACACCTCATATTTTCACTCGTTAACACAAGCACCTTATGAACTGCTGCAGCCTAGAGACACATTCGCCTAAAAACAAGAATAGGAACAGCACGCATGCACTAGCATACTCGAGCACGCCACCCTATCCCGGCACGTTCGCGCTGGCGTGGGAGGTGGATCGAAGTGTTTTGAGCAACGACTCGATTTTCATTCAAGTTTGATAGAAATACGCTTAAATTTAAACTAAAACTTAATCTAAATGGTGGGACGATCGAACTTAGACTAAAGTAAACTATACTAGAAGCCGCCGAGCCGCTCAGGTCTGGCTCGTCTTTGTTCACCGCCCTGTCGGAGGGGCAAGTCTCGTCGTCGTTCGCCGCTGAATCGACGAAGTACGACGGAGAGAAGGGCTAAAGGCCTTCCACCTGCGTGAGCCAGCCGCTCCACCCTAGCTTGCATCCCATCTAGTGTACCTCCGCCTGCTCTGAGCGCGCACAGAAAAGCCTGTTGTCCCGCCTCTTGTTTGTTTATTAGACACACATGTATTAACGTTTTTGGTTAATACAATTATAGTATGAGAAATAAACATTTATCATAAACATGGAATTAGATAATAACCACTTTCTTATTGCCTCTCGGCCATATTCCTTTCAAATACATATCTGGATGTTACGTTTATAGCGTGAAGGTAAGACCCGTGATACGTCATAAACGTATCCTTAATTTCTGATATTATATGTTGTTTTCATGCCATATGCTACATGTTTTCCTTACACTTTATGTCATTTTATCGATTTCCCGAGACTAACTTATTGACAAGATGCCACAGAGTCAGTTCATGTTTTCTGCTTTTTTTAGTTTCAGAAAAGTTGTTCTGAAAATATTCTCGGAATTGGAAAATTCGAAGCCCGGAAGTCTTAGAATTCCCGAAGGTTCGACGGAGTCCTGAAGAGGCCCGGAGGGGGGGCCACACCATAGGGCGGCGCCCCTGGCCGCGCTTTGGGGTGGTGTAGGCCCCTCGGGCGCCCACCTCCATCGCCCTTTCGCCTATATATTCCCCTGATGCGTGAACCCTAGAAATATACCACTTTTCCATAAAAAACACTCGAGGCCGCCGTCATCATCAACCGGAGATCAGGAGGGGTTCTGGAGTTCTCCCCGGCACCCTGCCGGGAGGGGAAATCATCACCGGAGGGCTCTACACCACCATGCCTGCCTCCGGAGTCATGCGTGAGTAGTTCATCCTTGGACTACGGTTCCATAGCAGTAGCTATATGGTTGTCCTCTCCTCTTTATGCCTTATGTTTAGATCTTGTGAGCTTCCCTACATGATCGAGATCATCTTATTGTAATGCTACATGTTGTGTTTGCTGGGATTCGATGATTATTGAATGCTATGTCTCTTGATTATCAATCTATCATGTTGTCTTCATGTGTATGTTATTTATGATCTTGCATGCTCTCCGTTGTTAGTGGATGCTCTGGCCAAGTAGATACTAGTGACTCCAAGAGGGAGTATTTATGCTCGATCGTGGGTTCATGCCTTCTTCGCATCTATGCTCGAGTGACAGAAACGTGACGAATGGAGGATGTGTTGTTTCCATTAGGGAGAAAACAACGATGTTTAATTTGTTTCCATTGTTTACATTACACACTTTGCTTACTGCGATTATCTGTTGCTTGCAACTTAATACCCAATGTTTGTTCAGATGATATTCGGAGGGCGGATTATTAGTCATAGACGCAGTTGGATGATGGTCTATGTATCTTGTTGTAATGCCCGCATGAATCTCGTAGTAATCATCATGTCATGCATGTTTCATTATCTACCAATTGCCCAGATGTAATTTGTTCACCACGCATGTTAGCTATCTTTTATGGTGAGACACCTCTAGTGAACTGTGGACCCCAGTCCGTTTTCTCATACTGATAATACAACCACTGATTCCACTGTTTTCACACTGCTACTGTTGTTTTCATATTGTTCTCATACTGTTTTCCACACCATACATTTAACCTCTTTGTGTTCATCAAAACCGGTGAGATTGACAACCTCACTGCTTCGTTGGGGCAAAGTGAATTGATTGTGTTGTGTAGGTTCCACGTTGCTGCTGAACCGGTAGTGCGCCCTACCACATCAACCTTCAGAAATTTCTTATCCTCCTACTGGTCGATTCAACCTTGGTTTCTTTTATGAGGGAAAATTTGCCGCTGCACTCTTCACAACCTTTCCCTTGGGGTTTACCAACGCTAGCCATCAACAAGTTTTCTGGCGCCGTTGCCGGGGAGGAGGAGAATTTCTACAAGGGGAGTCTCTCACTTGCAATCTCTTTACTTTGTTTTAGTTTTGCTTAGTTTATTTTATTTTGTCTTGTTTGCTTATCTTTATCAAAAACACAAAAAATAGTTCTTATTCTAGTTGTTGTTTTAAATCCTGTTTTTAGGCTTGTTAAAATGAGTGTTCCTGAAGTTGAGGTTCGTTCTTTTAAACAACAAGGGGGAGAAAGTTTGAAAGATGCTTGGTATAGAATAAGTGATACTCATCATAGATGCACTAAGAAATATTCCACATTAACCCTTCTTAGGAATTTTTATGTTGTCATTACTAGTTGGTATACGTATGTTCTAGACATTCTTACAGGTGGTAATTTTCTGGGAACACTTGCTTTGGAAGCATGTAATTTAATTTAAAGTTTAGTTGGAACACCACCTACTAAGGTTGTTAAAACTGAGATCACTTTGGATGATGTTATTAAAAAGCTAAACTCTATGGAGAGAAATTTGCCAAATTTCCTTGACAATGCTAGCAAAGTTAATGAATCAATAGTAAGTATCAACCAGAGAATTGCTATTTTAGAAGCTAGTAATATCCATGATAATCAAAACATGAGGATTGGTAAATTAGAGGATGCTATGGAAACTTTAAGCTAAACTTTTTCTTCTCATAAGTTTAAGAGGGAGAAACCTTCTATGGGAAAAGAGAAAAAAATTATGTATGTCCCCAAGGTGCCTAAACTAAAATCCCCTAATGTGCTTAAAATTAATAAAACTTTTAGTGAAACTAAAAATGATTTGCATGTTGAATCATCTTCAGGGGTACCTAATGTACCAATTTATACAAGTGGTGTTTTGGAGGAAATTATTGATTTGGATGCTTCTTCACTTGAAAAAACTTGATTCCACTTTTCTGGGCCTAGCTAAAAGGAGTTAAAGAAAAGCACTTCTTGGGAGATAACCCATGGTTTTATTTTTGATTTGTTTTTCTCTGTTTTCTTTGAGTCAAGGGGTTGTATACTTCTGTAGAAACTCCTTTGTATCTTTATTTTCATGTATTATTTATGCCAAGTAAAGTTTCTAGCGAAAGTTGGAGTTGGTTTTGGATTTCTGCGCAGGAAGCAGATTTATGCCGTCCACCATAAAAAATCATATAAATTCCAGAAAGATCAAAATGACCTGAAACATTTTGTTGTTATTCCTCAGACAATTCCAAAACTTTTTTGTTCTTTATGTTTTTCGATCTGAGCAACGTAAGTGCCCCAAAGAAATTCGTCTTTACAGACTGTTCTGGTTTTGGCAGATTCTGCCATTTTCTTGAATTTGCTCTTTTACCATGTCAAGTGGATTTCTTTGTTTCACAAAACATCAGTGTCTGTACCTAATGTTTAAAAGCATCAATAGAATTTGTGCCCATGCAGAATCCATGAATTTTTTATTGTTACACTAACCCTCTAATGCGAATTACTTTGAGTGTGGTGTGAAGGAAGTTTTCAAGGGTCAAGAGAAGAGGGTGATATAATGTGATCAAGAAGAGTGCAAGGTCAAAGATTGGGGATGCCCCCCTGGTTCATCCGAGCAAATTTTAAGAAGATTCAAGTATTTAAGCTTGGGGATGCCCAAGGCATCCCCTTCTTCATCGACAATTTATTAGGTCACTTCTAGTGAAACATTCGGTCACATCATTTGAAATTTACTTGGAGCGTTTGTTTGTTTTCTTTTGTTTTCCTTGCTGCAATAATATTTTTGTAACCTAGCATTCTTTGTGTGTGAGAGAGACATGCTCCTCTTTTTTGTATAAATACTCGTTATGCTCGTATTCTTAGTTTTTCTTCTAGTTGCAGCAAAATTCCTGTTTAGCTCCTATTTTTCTTGCATCTCTTATTCAGAGCTGTTAGTTTTAGTAGAGTTATGTTAGTATGCTCTTGTTTTATTGATGTATCTTCTTGAGAGTTTTTGTTTCGTACAAAATTCTTGGTGTTGGAAAGCAGTAGTACAATTTTCGTGCTTATAACGGTGCAAATAGAAGCTTGTATAGACTGTGGCTAGACTTTTTCATGTCATGCTAGATGTTATTTTAATTCTAAAGCCTAGTAGTTATTTTGTAGCATGATTTGCCTCAAATAGCTGAGAGTGTTTAATGTGCCTTATAAAGAATCTTGAGTTGTTCTTGTCATATTGAAGCATAAATTTGTGGTGTTCTCCTTTGAATGTTTTATTTGGTTGACTTGCGGATGCTCAGACCATGCTTATTACTACAAACCAGACACTTATAGCCTCTATGATCATTTAGTTTTTGAACTTGTAGTACAACTTAAGCTTTGATTAATAATGTTTTGGTCGCTATGCATGATTATGGTTGATACATCCATTTCGCGTCACTATTTTATATTGTTATTTTCAATTATTCATCGATATATTTCATCTTATGATGCATTAATTATGTTATTTTATCTCTTTTTGCATGTTTCATAATTTTTGGAGAATAAACACCGGGACCAAAAATCTGATGGAAAAAACACCGCCGAGATACCATATTTTAGAATATCAGAAGAACAAGGGGGCATACGAGAAGTCTTTCAAGTCCCGAGGAGGAAGCCAGCCGGAAGGGCACCCGGAGGGGGCACCTCGGGCCCACACCACCAGGCGGCGCCCCCCTTGGTCGTGCCTGGGGGTGGTCTGGCCCCCTGGTCCACTTCTAGGCGCCCCTTTCGTGTACTTGACCCCCAGGGAACCCTAAGCCCCAGAACATCATCAAAGAGTTATTCCGCCGCTGCCTCGGTGCGGAAAACAACAGAGAGAGAAAAGCTCTCCAGCAGGGAGAAATCTGCTGGGGAAATTCCTCCCGGGAGAGGGGGAATCATCGTCACCGTCATCGCTCCGGGCATCATCAAGATCGTCATAGTCATCATCATCACCACCAGCACCATCACCCTCATCATCCACCTTCATCCGCTCTAATAATTAGGGGTATTTATCGTTGCTCTCCACTAGATCTATCTCCCGGTGTGGATTAATTGTTAGTAGTTGATGCTTGTGAGATTTATCGGTGTTTACACTTTATGACCAGATTGTTATTATCCATTATATCACCTATGATTATTTTCCATATGATGTCTTGTGAGTAGTTCGTTTAGTTCTTGAGTACATGGGAGAAGTCATGATGTTAGTAGTGGAATTATGTTGAAGTAATATCTAGTGGTTTGGTATTTAAGTTTTGGTGCTATTCTTCTAGTGGTGTCATGTGAACGTCGACTACATGATACTTCACCTTTATGGGTCTAGGAGGTAACAATGTGTCTTTGGCTACTAATTGTGGGGTTGCCGGAGTGACAGAAACCTAAACCTCCGTTAGGGAACCGATGCACGAGGGGCTTTAGAATCCCGAAGTTTTAAGGTTGTGGTTAGATTTATCTTAATTACTTTCTTGTATTTGCGGATGCTTACGAGGGGTATAATCACAAGTATGTATTATTCTTAGTTGGGTGGTGTATTAGCATAGGTTCACCCACACAACACTTAACGAACCAATAAATATTAATCAAACGTATGAAGCGAAAGCACTTGACGAAATTCCCATGTGTCCTCGAGAATGTTTGGTAATCATAAGTGGAACAACCGGCTTGTCCTTTTCTCTCAAAAGGATTGGGCCACTCGCTGCAATTATATTTTATATTTACTGTCTTTTATTTACTCGCACTTTATTTATATGCTATATCAAAAACCACCAGAAACCCGTTTGCTAGTGTTTACAGTGAATCCTCTATCCAACCTGCTTGTCAACACCTTCTGCTCCTCGTTGGGTTCGACACTCTTATTTATCGAAAGTACTACGATACACCCCATATACTTATGGGTCATCAAGACTATTTTCTGGCGCTGTTGCCGGGGAGTGAAGCGCTATTGGTAAGAGAAACTTTAACTGTGAGTGTTGTTTTTATTTCTGTCTACTTCTTTATTTAATTATGGAGAATTCTTTTAGTTCTCTGTTTAGGTATACTACTACTATCACTACTAGGGTAGTAGGTAACCCGTTATCTGCTGAATTAGATCCTTATAAATTAACTCTGAAAATTGTTGGACGTGTTATGGATAACTGCTATTATGGAGATGGTACTGTCCATCCCGGTGATCATTTGCTCTTTATACATGAATTATGCGAGTTATTCAGGTGTGCATGTATTACAATGGATCAAGTTAAAAGGAAATTATTCTCTTTATCGTTGAAAGGAACAGTCGCTGAATGGTTCAAATTGCTGAAGAATGATGAATCTATTGGATGGGAGAAAATTGTCCCTCTCTTTAATTCTAAATTCTATCCTCCCAGAGAGATTCATAAAGACCAAAATCAAATATATAATTTCTAGCCTCATGATGGAGAGAGTATTGCCCAAGCTTGGAGGAGAATGATGTTATTAATGCTTAAATGTCCTGTTCATGAGCTCTCGAGTAATATTGTCATCAATAATTTTTATGCAAGGCTTTCTCTTCATGACAAGGATTTATTGGATGCTTCTTGTTCTGGATCATTCACACGTATGAAGGAAGAAGTTAAATGGGATCTTCTTGACCATATTCAAGAAAACATCGAAGGATGGGAGAATCATAAAGGTAGAAAGTCAGGTATAAATTATGATTATGAATGCATTAAACATTTTATGGGAACTGATGATTTCTGTAATGTTAGTGCTATTTGTGGTCTTGATTCTCAAATCTTTGCAAACTGTCTTAAAGCTTTTGCCTCCTATCCTGATATTCCTAAAAAGGAGTATCACAAGTACCATGCACCTTATAAAGATATTATTCCTGCTAGAAATATAGAACTGCTTGCTATTAATCCTAATGTTCCTGAGCCTTATATTGAGAAAATGCCTTTCCCTGCTAAGGTGAAAGAACACTCTATTGTAGCTAGTGTGGTTAATAAGAGCATTAAGAAATCTATTGAACCTTATGAACAAATAATTGTTGAACCTGCTGTAACAATAGTGAAATACCTTATGTATGGAAACATAGAGGATGAACATATTGTGTTTTGTGAGGATGCTTCTAATATTGTCTCACATCCAAATAGACCTAAGAAAACTAGTGTTCCTGTGCTTTCTGTTAAGATTGGTGATCATTGCTATTATGGTTTGTGTGACATTGGTGCAAGTTCTAGTGCTATTCCTTATGAGCTTTATAAAGAAATTATGCATGAAATTGGTTCTTGTGAGCTTGAGGATATTGATGTGGTTATTCAGCTTGCTAATAGAGAAACTGTCTTTCCGATTGGTATTGTTAAAGATGTGGAAGTTTTATGTGGTAAGACTAAATATCCCACTGATTTTCTAGTACTTGGTAAGGCTGCTAATAAAACTTGTCCTATTATTTTTGGTAGACCTTTCTTGAACACTTGTGGTGCTATTATAGATTGTAAGAGGGAGAAGATATTGACTAAATTTGATGGAAAAGCTTAGGAGTTCAATTTCTCCACATTTGCTAGAGCACCTTATGAATCTAAATTGCCTAATGAAAATTTTAGAGTTGAACAGTTTGCCTCTATTGCTCTTTCTCCTAACAATGCTTTCCAGCAATATATGGAGGACCATGAAAGTGAGGTCTTTATGGAAGAGACAAATGATATTGACGATATTCTTCTTCGTCAACCGGTGATACTGAAACATAATTTACCTATGGAAGACTTGGGTACCACATTACCACCCAAGGAGGATCATGTTTTTGATTTAGAACCTTTGCCTGATGATCTAAGAAAATATATCCTCTTGTTATTAGTGCTAAACTTTCTGGTGAAGAAGAAGAAAGATTATTCAGAATATTGAGGAAACACCGTGGAGCTATTTGATATACTCTTGATGATTTGAAAGGGATTTCTCCCTCTATATGTCAGCATGTTATTAATACTGAACCTGATGCAAAGCCAGTAGTTGAACATCAACACCGTTTAATTCCTAAGATGAAGGAAGTGGTAAGAAATGAGGTATTAAAACTCCTTGATGTTGATATTATTTTTCCTATTGCTAATAGTAGATGGGTGAGCCCTGTGCATTGTGTCCCTAAGAAGGGAGGAATGACTGTTGTGCCTAATGAAAAAATGAGCTTTTTCCTCACAGAGTAGTGGTTGGTTATATAATGTGCATTGATTTCAGGAAAGTTAACAAGATTACTAAGAAAGATCATTATACTTTGCCTTTTATTGATCAAATGCTAGAAATGTTTTCTAAGAGAACTCATTTTTTGCTTTCTTGATGGTTATTCTGGGTTTTCTCAAATTGTTGTTAGGAAGCAAGATCAAGAGAAAACAACCTTTACTTGTTCTTATGGTACTTATGCTTATAGATGTATGCTTTTGGTTTGTGTAATGCTCCTGCTATGTTTCAAAGATGCATGTATGATATTTTTCATGGTTTTTGTAAAGAAATTGTGGAAGTATTCATGGACGATTTCTCCGTCTATGGAGCTTCCTTTGATAATTGCTTGCACAACCTTGATAAAGTTTTGCATAGATGTGAGGAAACTAATATTGTTCTTAATTGGCAGAAATGCCACTTTATAGTGAATGAAGGAATTGTTCCTGGACATAAAATTTCTGAAAGAGGTATTGAAGTTGAAACAGATAAAGTGGAAGCAATAGAGAAAATGCCCTGTACCAGGGATTTTAAAGGTATTTGTAGTGTTCTTGGTCATGTTTGTTTTTATAGGAGGTTTATTAAAGATTTCTCTAAAATATCAAAGCCTCTTACTAATCTTCTTCAAAAAGATGTACCTTTTGTATTTGATGTTGATTGTAAGGAAGATTTTGAAACTTTAAAGAAGGTTTTAACTACTGCTCCTATTGTTCAACCACCTGATTCGAATTTACCTTTTTGAGATTATGTGTGATGCTAGTGATTTTGCTGTAGGTGCTGTTCTTGGACAACGACTAGATAAGAAATTGAATGTTATCCATTATGCTAGTAAGACTATTGATGCTGCTCAAAAGAATTATGCTACTACTGAAAAATAGTTCGTAGTTGTATTTTTTTGCATGTGATTAGTTTAGACCTTATATTGTTGACTCAAAGTGTCGGATATATGCCAAATAGGGGTATATCCGGCATTGGCCGAAGGCCGGATTACCAGGGTGACCCACAGGCAATGGAACAGAGTCCATTGGGTGGCCCAGTAAGCTGACATGAAGGAAGCCAGATTCTAGAAGAACCCGAACCAAGACCCAAAGTGGTGCGACTTGGAGGAGAAGACGGATTCCTTACTTTCCAAGTTAGATACTTTCCCTAGTCGTCTAGGTTTCCTTCTTGTAAGCCCTAGTCCGACTATCTATATAAAGCTGAACGAGATCAAAGGAAAGATAAGTTCACAACTATCTAAAAGCCAACTCGCCGGGAAGTTCATCCTCGCTGAGTTAGAAAAACCATACTCACAATTGTACTTTGTATACTTCAGGCTTCAGCCCTGATTTAGTGAGATTGCAGGAGTAGGAACGCCGCCTAGCTGCGTCATACCGAACTTGGGTAAAACTCAGCTTTCTCGTTTAAAGTTCTTCCACGCCCCCCCGCGGTTCTACCAGTAGGCTTATGGCACCCCCGTCCATGAACCTTACCACAATGTCTCGACAGTTGGCGCCCACCGTGGGGCCAGTAGCGTCAAAAGTTACGTTTCGTACGGGAATACTTGGCGGAATCAGCAGCTCAACTACTGTCGGAAGCCTGGAATTCTACGAAAATGTCAGACACTTCCTCGACAAAGATCATATATGCCGCCACGGAATCATCTGGTAAGTGCCTGTGTTTTACCGATCGGATCTGCTAATATTTGTATCGGTTTAACAACAGAAGCGATGGGATTCCGTGGTGGAAGTAATTTTATCCCACCCGCCTATGCCCAATAGATGAAAGCTTCAATGTTGGATTCTGCTCAGATTTTCCCTATTCATACATACTAGTAAATGTGCCCATGCGTTGCAATGGGAGAGTTAGGTGACATATGAAGAGAATATTAACAATGCACAAGGAACATACGGAGAGAGGATTTCAATGCAGATTTAAGTAGCAATGGAACCAAAGAACAAACGAGAAACATTGACACATGTCCGCTGTAATAGGAGAGGAAAACATAGACCCCAAACCGAAAAACTTAGCCTGGACGAGAAATAGAGAGACTCCGATCCTCCCGTGTCGGCCCCGTTTGTGCGGCACCGGAGGCTAAACCTAGACGCCGCCAGGGCGCGCCCCTCCTCCCCCCCCCTATGCCTCCGTCGAAGGATGCGACCGGGCACAAAGCTCGTGCCACAAACGATAGGGGTAGGGTAAATACTGCCCGCGTGCCTCGTCGTGAGGGTCATCGGCTTGGACGATAGCGGTGGTCTGGGACAACATGGTGGTGTGTAGCGGCGCAAGGTGATCGCGTGGCAGTGGTGTGGAGGGCCGCGGTAGTGGCTGCTGCGCATAGGGCGCCTCGCTACGGCTGGGTTAGATCAGGGTCTGTGTGGGCCGCGGAGGCGGGCCGCAATGCCAGCGTGCGGGTGGCTCATGGGCTTCTACTTTCGAGCCTCGTCGCATTGACATTGCTAGCCGACTGCCATGGGGGGCCTCCTCTTCAGAACCCATGGCGGTTGGCAGTGAAGCCAGTGGTGGTGATGCGCTCTCTTCCTCAATGGTGAGATATGCGGTGCCCTCTCATTCCGACGGTGACTCGAAGCAACCGCCTTTCATCGTTCAACACCTCCAGTCGGGGGTTGTCCGGGCAAGATACATGACCGGGTGAAAGCCCATCTCGACTGTGACCGATGCTGGCAATGACAACGCCTGCAGGCGCCGTTACCTCCTTTGCGGCATGGTATAGACCCTGGATTGTGCCACCCTCTCCCCGGGTGCCGAGGGAAACCCTAGTTCCGGCTCTCCGAACCAGGCGACGGCAACAACGCCATAACGTCGTGATGTTCTTGAAGGCATCATCAAGGCTACCCGGAGTGAGGCTGTTATGATTGGAGATGTGGCGGGGAAGTGGCGGTGTTGGTTGCTGCTCAGGACATGAGCCTCGGGGGCGCAATGTACATCATGGTGGACGCCTCTTCGTCGATGTCTTCCTCATGTTCGGTTGGATTTTGCAAACTTCCTCGCCGACCCCCTCTAGGCGTATGAGGGGTGGCATGTTGATCCGGGCAGCCTTGGAGTCGTGGTCGTGCAGTGGTGGTGTCTCGCTTTGGTCGTGACATGGTCCAGTTGACTTTTGGTAGGTGCTTGGGAAAGGCGTGTTGGGTCGTTGTAGAGAGTGTGTTCGTGTCATTTACTGTCTGGCATGGTGTGTGTTTGTGTCGTGGTTGCCATGATTTTGGCGTTGTGTCGGCGCCGTCCTCTTCTTATATGAAATTGTTATACCATGTCCTTGAAAATAGGAGAGGAAAATTATGTGTCCCCGATGCGCACAAAGAAATCAATCAACTTATGAAGTTCTTTTGTCTTTTGAAGCATGTATGTACCAAATATTTTTTCTGAGGAAGTTTTTTTTGCGGGGTGGGGCCTAAGTAAGTAGCAAATATGGCCTTTCCTTGCTATGATTTTTTAAATCTAGGCTAAGTAAAATTTCACTTATGTAAATCAGTTTTTCACTTTTTTGCCGGGTCATGCTACCGTAAAAATGATAGGTTTTTGTTAGTGGTCACATTTTAGCATATACGAATGGTCCAAACGTTGTGTATTGATCGATGGGTTAAAAACAGAGAAGCTATTACTACATGCACCCGTGCCTCCTTTCCTTGTCAACTGAATTAGCAGCAAGAGCAAGAATCACATCGTTTGAAAGTCACATTTGATTGATGTTGGAATAAAAAAGGGAAGGTATATAGTAGAGCAAGAATTAGAAACTTATCTTGTTTTATGTTTAACTGGTCACCGCTTTAGTTCAGTCGAAAAAGATCCCTTTCTCATCTCTTCCAGCTAGCCGGTTGTACCAAAATCGAGTGCATCGTTGAAGCTTGAAAGGGCTGCTCTTGGGTGTGAAGTCTGGCAAAACGGTCTGCATGCGCTGGAGCTGAGCTGACGTTCTGCTGCCGCTAATCGCCGTAGCAATACCTAGCAATTTCATAACGCTTCTCGTAGGCTCAAAAATTATATTCCAATATTTCGCGGCTCACACTGCAGATGACGATGGAAAGAAGGTTCTCGTCATCTGGAGCAGCAGTAACAAAATAGATCAACCGAACAAAGCCGGTCCTCGTCGAGGGTTTGACCGACCACAACGGACCCTGGGCCGTGGGAGAAGGACAACACCTAGGCTGCAGCCTTCCATCAGCGGAGGCGTTGAGCTCTGATGCTCTTCTGACCGGCCGAGCGGGGAGAAACCCGCAAGGAACACGGGTAGCTACGACAGTACAACAACCATGCAGGCGGAGCTGGGCGACCATGAAAGGGCGGCGCGCTAGGGATCTCGGGGCCATGGAGGACGAGCGCGCCAGGGATTGCGGCCGTAGAGCAGGTCAACATGGGCCAGGTCCCAGGGAAGGCTAATGACGACCGGGAAGCGGCAGCAGACTGGTGGGATCTTATACGTGGAGGGTGCAGAGAGACGATTCGTCTGCTGGGAATCTACAGACGTTTGTTCCTTCGGGGAGAGGAAAATAAAAGTAAGGAAACGGTACCTGGTATTTTGCACGTAATAAGTGATTTGGTGGGAGGGTAGAACGGTAAAACATCACATTGGACCGGAAGAAGCCATCCTCCTTTTATTATTAGGTAAAGATGAGCAGATCAAGCTTCCATAATTGCATATCGCCAAAACACACTGGATATGCTGCCTCTCCGGAGACGCCTGCAATCAGATCCCACTTCATTGGTATGGTGCAGTCTGAGATCACTGAAATCACGGAAGACAAAAATCCCGTGGAAAAGGCAGAAAATCATGATCCTACAGAAAAGGTGGAAGACCCAGGATTCATCGAGCAAGCATCAAACTCGGAAGTTGAATCTCTATTAGCAACCATAGAGGAAAAGCTAGATTTAGAAACCAGATCTGCAGAGTCAGATTCCGAAGATGAAGACGAAGATGCTTTCAAAAGAAAGGTCAAATCCATGCAAGGGAGTTTTCCTGAAGTACTCATGGCAAAACCGACTGGAAATTCGGATGCTGAGGAAGATGAAGATCCCAAAACACCTCCGCCAGATGAAGAGGAAGGTGAAGTTAGTACGACTTATCCTGACGTCAAGGAATTGAAGGAAGATGAACCTAACAAAAAGCCTCCATCTTCCCAGAAAGAAAAGAAGTCTGCCAAGAAACTCCAATCCAAACTCGAGAAGAAAAAGGTGGAGAAATTGGCAGACATTGCCAACCAAAACCTGGAAGTAGGAGGAAGGAGTGGAGTCAAGCCTGCGGAGAAGAAAAAAGCCGAAATCCATGTTCCCCAAATGTCGGAACAGGAGAATATTGACCTGGTTCAAACCCCGATTGCACGAAATGAGCCCCCGGAAGTGCTGGAAGCCAGGAGACAAGCTTTAATGCGGCAACAGCAACAACTATTCCGAACACGGGAAAAACTCCTCAAAACCCAGGCTGACATTAAAATGCAGCAGGAAGAAATAGAGGAGTACGAAAGAAGGAATAGATCTAGAATTAAACCTACGCGGTTACCCGGAATTTCGAAGCCGGATGAACTGCCAGCGAGAAAGAGGTTTGAAAACCCATCTTGGCAAAGGCATGTTAACAACATTAATGCTAAGGGCAAACACATCTACAAAACCGCAGCCGAAAACGCGGAAGCCACGCTCGCCGTCCTTAATGACGATCTGTACTCCAATGAAGAAAAACTACAGGGAGTGTATGCTTTCTTAGGAAAAGCATTAACAACAACGAGGACAAGCACTTTCAAGCAAGTTACATGATGATTCAGCCTTATGCAAAACTGCCACGTGCGCTGGAGCACCTGAGCCTAGTGAACCTGGAGATTCAGGCGATTCTAAGGAAAAGAAGGGAGATCCCAAAAAGGACAAGAAAATCCCGGATAACAAGGATGCAGCGTCCAGAACAGGATCCCATCTGCCGAATGGCGGAAATAATCCCCATGACAACAAGGAACGGGAGGAGCAAAACGGAAAGATGGAAAAGTAAAGCTGCCTCCAAGACGCCCAGATGATAAAGTCGGAAGATACGACAATCCTCATAGGCGTGAGAGATCCCGAACTCCTCCAAGGAACAAAGAAAGGCCAAGGAGCATAACTCCACCTTATTCCAGAGGACATGCTATCAAAAGAAATAGGGATAATCCCAGAAGAGCGCACTCACGCAACAATGGACCAGAACGGAGCAGATCCCCTTATGTCCATTCAGCTGGAAGGTATTCCGCGCATGTCGATAAGATGGAAAGAGACGATTTATACTTCGGACCAAAGTGCTTCACTGATTGGATCCGGAGAATCAGTCTACACTCTGGCATTGCCAAAGTCGGTCCAACTTATCAAAAGTATACCGGAAGTACGAACTCAGATATATGCCTTTTAGATTACTATACTACCATCCAGATGAACAAAGGGACAAATTTAGAGGTTGTGAAGTTTCTTCCCCTAATGTTGATGGATGGAGCCAGAGATTGGATCAATGGGCTTCCGTCAATAAAAATAGACAACTGGGAAGATATGGCTAGAGTATTGGCTCAGCACTTCCGCAGTACGTAGAAACGCCCTAAGAGCATCAAACATCTGAACCGCTGTGTGCAATATGAGGATGAGTCATACGTCGACTTTATCTCAAGATGGACTTCAATGAATAATAGTTCCTCTGGAGTAAGTGATGTACAAGCAATGCATGCTTTCATCAATGGCCTCGTACCATTCATGGTTGGTTCGAAAGAGCACAAAGATCTTGGATCTACGCTTACCACCGCTAATGAGCATGCAACGGCTGAAGATGATATCAGGGAGAGAGGTGGAAACATTGATGCTTTGGTTCAAGACAAAAAGGCGTCTCGTTCTGAAAAGAAGGCTACTCCAGAACCAAAACCAAAACCCAAGGAAGTAAACTTAACCTTTGGAAAGGATAATGACAGCAGATGGAAGGGCAAAAGCACAGAACCCATCTCCTATTCTAAGGAAAAGTGGGAAAAGATTAAATCGGAAAACTGTGTCCACCATTCGCAATTCGGGAAGCCTACCCACACCAATGTGCAGTGCCGGCTGATGACTCCCAAGTGCAGGAGATCAATTGTAGTACCTTTCGATAAGTATTTGAGTGTCGAACCCACGAGGAGCTGAAGATAAGCTATCTATTCTCTAAAGCCCTATAACCCTCTTATATGGCTGTTTATGCAAAGCAATAAGTTTGAATAAAAGGAACTAACTAATTAAAAGCAAGTGACGTGGAGTGTGGTTTGTCTAGTAACTAGTGAAGCAAGTTTAAAATGCAAGTAATCCTAGAGCAAGTTTCTAAAGAAAGTTTCACAAGTAGCAAGCAGCAAATATCTCAAGTATCTCAAGGGAGCAAGTGTTCTAGCAATAGGTGTTTCGTTCGTGTGGTTGTCACAATTAGTGAAGCACATGTTTTAGTCTTAGTTGTTTCTTCTAGGAGGAGCCATGAATAGGTATAGTCAAGTAAATGATCTACAACCCCTTATGATGGATCATGTGGCCAAGTAAATGACTGCACAAGATTGATTAAGACATAAAGTCCCACCATAGCCTTACGTTCTAAGGTCCCCTATATATATCCCCCAATAACTTAACTTTGTGGCTCGGTCTCAGGTTACTGTCACTCCCAAGTCACCACCACTCCATTATGCTACCGGTGATCACCTTACATGCATTCCCCAACATATGCGTGCACTCATATATTGGACATAAAGACAATCATAGAAGATAACAAACTTGTATGCAACCAATCAACGAACTATTTCACCATTGCCCAGAACAATTCACTACTCAAACATAGACAGGGAGACACAATACATCAAGGGAATATAGTATTGCATCATACATCGTGTTTGCCAAGAGATTACAGTGGAGAGATGGAGCTGATCTTGCTGTAGATGTTGATGATGAACACGCCGGAGGGGGGTTGAGCCCTCCGGTGGTGATCCCGGCGGCGTTTCCCCCCTCCGATCTTCTCCGGCGGCAACCTTCTGTCTCTTTGTTTCGTGGTTTCGTCTCTCGACGCCGCCTCCTTCTCGAAAAGGCCAGGGGACCTTTTATATAGTCGTTTTTAGGTCACAAGACACTCGGGAGAAGAAAGATCGACGACATCGGAGCCACGGGGGCAAAAAGGGGCCCCCACACGCGGCTAAGGAATCTGGACACGTGGAGGGTCCTCTTTTCCACCTGGTTGGTGTCAGACCCCGGACCCAGAGATATACATACTGTTATGTGCTCCTAGCCAAGGACTCACAAGGGCTTCAGGGTTACCAGCCCCGGCCGCAACAAACAACGGCAGGCAGACCGGATTCATCGGCACGTAGTCCGGATCGCCGGTCTACTACTCCTTGTATCCATGCTAGTCATAACCAATTATGCATACCCAAGCGTCCACAAGTCGGATGAAACTGAAGGAACGGGACCAAAGTTATACAGAGCTGCTATGTGTCCAGAAAGTGCAACAACAATCGAGGGTTACTTGGGTTACCTCGCCCCAGGCCGATCACATCGACAGGCGGGCTCGGACATGGATCATCGGCTCCACAACCCCTCGACTGCGACAACTATGCAGGCATAGCCAAAACTGTATAACAATGAGCTCGAAACCAACAACCGATCAAAGCAACACTCTAGACATGAAACTTGTATTATACAGATGATACTAGAGTATAGCTTACAAGCAGAGGTCACACGACCCAACATTACATGAGACAACGGAAGGCAAATTATGTTGCTAATCAACAAGAACCAAAAAGGCCTAAGAGGCCGCAACATAAGGCGACGTCCCAGCCCATAGATTCCAGGCTGCTACCTGGGAACCCCAAACTACTCGTCGATGTCCACGTTGAAACACCACCGAACTGAGGAACTCCACCTGAACCAAGTTGAAGCAAACATGAGTACGGGAGGTACTCAACAAGACTTAGTTAACCTATTATATATCTGCTTCTTTTAGAAAAAGTTATGAAGGTTATTTTGCGTAAAGCCATCTTTGTTTTCCAAGTTGAGGGTGGAATAGCACGTCTCATGGAGTATTTTGAAAACAGATGAGAAAGCTACTCAACTACTGATATCATCATCTTTTTAATCCACCAACTCATATCAGCACCTCGTGCTTCAAAGATCACCACCTCAAGTTGTTCCGGTAACTCATGCTACAAGGTAACCCCTCTCGGCATCTCCGAGGAGGCATCCTTCATTCATTATCAACAAGTTTTAATCATTCCGTTTAAGTTGTCTATGATCACAGAATCCGTCACCAAGTCGTCCTTAACCGCGGACACGGCTTTTCGAAAAGATTAAACCCTGCAGGGGTGTACAACTTTAACCACACGTATCAACCAACTCTTAATGCCAGATCATTAGCACTATTCCGGGAAGTGCCGGCAGATGGAGGTCGACCACGATCTTTCCCTTGCTTCGCCTATTCCATGAGTCGCTCCGAGTAGAGATGGTCCGCCAATAGGGAGTGGCCATCTCCTGCCGGGTCTCTATCGTTGTGCGCAATGCTCGACGGTTACCTACCCGCAGAGCGCCGATACACCACCACGTCCTAGTTTTGAAAACGTTTTGATATCCCCGCAAATCCAAATGGAAAGCCCGAACTAGGCAACTCATGGAACAAACTAGGCAAGTTGAGACCGAGGGGAATCTAAGCCCCGTGTGGATGCACGCTCAGTCTTGGCTCGAAGACGAGAACTCGCTCCTAGGGGCATGAATGAGACAACTACCACAGACCCTCTGTGGTCTCGTCATCCACACCTTTAAATCATATTAATCAAATTCTCTTAAATTTCCACAACATCCTACCATACTAGATTCATTCGTAACTCTGATTCATCAACCGGATGGAGCAGAGATCAACAGACATGTATGACTAAGCATGGCATATTTGAGGCTCTGGCGATACACACAAACAAATCCTATGTCTGCTAGGAGCATTGAATCATGATATCTGGGTTATGCAAATAAATAGGGTAACTCTATCTATTGACTCAAGATACATTGGAACCGAATGCATTTGTACGAGAATGAAAAGTCTTTCGAAATCATATATGGGAAGATAAGAGGTTATGCTTGCCTTGCTTCAAGAAAACCAGAGAAAGTCTTCAGGAATAAGTGCTTGACTTGTCGGTTAGGATCAAGTATTCGCCATGGCGTTGTCGATCTTCTCTTCGGGGTCGCATTCTACCGATCAGGAGCAAAACACCGAAAGAGAAACAACCATCAAACATGGCATCGATGCAATGCGCAATATGTATGCATGAGCAGTTAATGCACTGCAACAAAGCCCTAAGCATGATCGTTGGGTTGCTAGGGTTCGTATGTTAATTATGCAGTTTCTCTGAAATTAGCCCAAAGTGGACCTCGGAGGGGGTTTCGGGCGGTTCTGAGAGGGTGCACCATTTTAATTGCTCAAATGGTTTTAAAAACATCATAAACATGTTTCATTTGTCATTTTGAGCATTTTGGTATATTACTTTTAATTTTCTAATTTTCTTGAATAAAAACTTATTTTTCTAATTTTAAATGAATTAATAACATTAGAATAATACTCAAAACTCAACTTTGTCAAACATGATTGAAAATGGTATATTCAGATAGATTATATTTTTCTGATCATAACTATACTTTCCTTTTATTTTTCTGAGTAACAGATTAAAAGATATTAATTATTCAACTTAATTCATATTCTGTAATTGTAAAACATTTTCTAGGAAAAAGACAAAACACGGTTATGAGGTCATCGTGACGTCATCCTGGCATCAGCCCAGGCCAGGAAGGGTGCTGTCTCCGTGCAATCGAGCGATGGATTCACAAAATAAACTCGCGCATAGGCGAGAGGAGGTGACGGTGATCACAGAGGTGGAGGCGCCGCTCCTTTTGGGTCGCCGGAGCGACCACGCCGTCCACCGGCGCGGCGGCGGCCGGAGGTACACAGTGCAGGGACGGTACCAAGGGGAAGGGGACAAACCAAAGGCACCTACAGGTGCGGGAGCTCACCAGGATTGTCGTAGAGGTGACGAGGAGGTGGGGGATGGTCGGAGACGGCGGCATCGAGCGCGGCGGCGGTCGGCCGGAGGCGAGGAAGACATGGATGCCGGCGTTGATTTCGTCCACCGTGGGTCGATTCCGGTGGCTAGGAGGGGAATAGGAGGGCGGTGGAGCTTCCGGGAACCTCAGTTCATCGCGGGGCAGAGCATAGAGTCGGCGAGGAGCCAACTCCGGCGAGCTAGGGTTCGGTTCTTCGGAGGAAGAACACAGGGAGAGAGAGGAGGGTTCGGGGGGGTTCTGAGGGGAGAGGCTGCGATCTGGACGCCTCCTGGGAGCCCTTACCCTCCCGATGACGTAGAGCAGGAGGTGGCAACGGCATCGTCGACGAGCAGCTCGTCTACTGGCGGGAGGAGGAAGAAGTTAAAAAGGATTTTTATGAAAAACCCCCTGGAGCTTTCGGAAATCACCAATAGATCCTTTCCTCTTTTAAAACAGGACAGAAACAGAAGTTTTAGGGACCTTTTTGCAAACAGAAAAATTAGCAAAAATAGTTTTTGAAAAGCTTATGAAATTTCCAACAAAACCACAAATTGGTTTTCCAAAATTGAAATTGTTTTGAAAACAATTTTTGGGTGATCACTTTAAGTGACTTTTATGCAAGTTTCACTTAAATTCAATTTAAGAAATTGATTCAAATTTTTCCATGCATGCTATGCAATGAAGACCACACCACAACCCTTTTGTTAGCAAATTTGGGATGTTAAAAATCTACCCCCCTTACAAGAATCTCGTCCCGAGATTCCCGAAGGAGAAGAAAGAAGGAACACCGGTTTTGAATGATCTTCTTGAACCTTACGGTTCTTTCTCGAAGAGGTTGATCCGTAGCATCTTGAAGTATTGAACGGATACACCTTAGGTAAGAGGGAAACTCTTAGGAAATGATCTTCACGAAGATCGAGTATCTCGTGACTAACTCATGACAGGATGTTCATAAAGAACTTTTGAGTTATCAGGCATGAAACACATCAAGATAACGGAGGGAATAGAAGATGGTTTCAAGTTTGCGAACGATTGTTCTTGAAAGGATTTAGAATATGAGCTTTGCACAAGACTTTAAATCCTTTTGAGAAGAAAGGTTGAACAACTTGTAACACCGAGGTTTCTTCGAGGTAGAATACCAAGATGGGAAGGATGGTCTTGGATACCAAAACATAATATCCGTAGACGAGGGAAACACGAGAGAACACTGTAATTCGTGTGTCAGAGAAAACTTGATACATGATCATGTTCACTCTTCGGAGTGGACACGAAAGATAACGGAAATTTCATTCCGTCAAAACTTGTTCGAAAACTTTGTCAAAGATTGGGATGTTACTTCACGACAGAATATGAGTAACCATGGATGTTGTAACACCGTAATGAAGGAGGAACTCTTGGTCACACCGTAAGGATGGTTAGCCAATGTGGATTGAAACACCGGAAGAGGAATAAGGAATCTTTTTCCTGTTGCGGTTTAGACGTAGCAATACATCTACCACATGGTTAAGACTCTATGGCTGAAGTAACTGACAAATTCACACAATGTGTGAGATGAACAGAACTTCAGGTACAAACAACTTGAGAAAGGAAACTGATCAATGGCGGTCACAAAGCACCACGAGATGTTTTTCACGAGGAACTTGTTTCCACCAGAACAAAGGTTTTGGAGGTTCAACAGAGAGATATTGGAAATGTCAACTTCCGAGTTCTCCTGGACGTTCTGGATACAGATACCATGCTCATGACAAGCCTTCTATAGGTCATCTAGCAAGAGGGAGACTTGTTGGAATGAGCCATACAAGAATTCTCACGGAGAGTGGCTGTTCTTACGGATTCAAAGAGATATGACATTAGGTCTTCCGGCTAATTGTGTCAACCACCACATCAACCATGCCGTATTTTAAAAAGACCTAATTCAGTACCCTTGAGGAAAACACAAGCCATCATTGCTGCTTGAGACTCAGCTCTAGTTAGTGGATTGATAACTCAGACTCCACATGTTTGACCAAAGAGATTGCACCGGTTACAACAAGATACATTTACTGGATTCTTAAGGTATGGAATACGATGTCAAGCTCGAAAAGATGAGCGAGATTACGGAACTCATGTATTAGCAACTTGTGAAAGACGGTTGCACCTACACGAACTACTCGCAAAATAATACATCGGAGTCCTGATTGGGAAGATGATAACAATGATCACCAAGATCTTGGACTTCTTCTCTCAAGGAAAATCAGTCAGTGGCCTTGCGTGGATGCAAACTTCTTCAAATATTGGAAGTAACAACCTACCATCTCAAGAATAGTCCACACTTGCATGACCGACTTGGGATTATTCCCGAAGGAACAAGAAAACTTTACTCGGGCCCATGGCAACAACTTTCACCATAAGCACACAAACCCGAGAAAGTCACTTCGAACATCCAAAACACAACTTCGTGATGACACAAATATGGTTCTCAAAGGTTTCCAACGTTAGTGCCAAGTGTTCAACATGAACCTCTTGCAACTTGGAGAAATAGGGATGTCATCGATGGGCTCGACAACACACTTATCAAAACGCTCCAAGAAAGAGTATTCATATAACATATGAACAAGGCAAAATGTCGGTTAGGCTAAAGGACATGAAGGTGTACCTAGGGAAAACACCATGAGTGGAAACACCATCAAGATAGTCCTCGGAGCTGAACTTGATCTGACGATAGCCCAAATCAAATCAAGTGTTTGTTAGGTAGCATATCCACGAGGGAGATGCTATCCTTCTTCAACACGAGGAAAACTAGACATCCCATTACAAAGGAACAAGTTAAGAAGAGCTCGTGTCTTTCAACTCTCCAAGTTAGTGGTTAAGCTCAACCAACTAGTCCAGGATGTCCAGCAGGGTTCCTTGGAGGAAGGAGTGGTTCAAACTACCCCTTGTTTAGACATCACGGTCAGGTAACAACCTGGTGATACTTCTAGAAAGACAACAAGAATATCACAACCCACCGACATGTCTTGGAGTTTGAAAGGAATCTTGCTTGACAAAGCAACTGATATGGTCTTGAGAGCTTTGGTGTGAACCTAACTCTTTGACCAAGAATGTGCACCAGAATGAACGGATTTGGTAACACGGTCAACTTAAAGTGGAGACCGGGTGACCAATAGTGCTAAGATGGACACAGATGTTTCTTAGATTTTCAAAGCAATAAGAATTGCTCAGAATATCTGATGCACACATCAATGCACAGACCCATCATACTCCAGCACTCAAACTTGGAGGGAGGGTGAGTAAAGATGTCTAGGAGCATCACTTCATCAACAGAGTCATGAAACTCAACACAACCTCTTGATATATAAGAGTGTGATACTCGGAAGTGGAACAGAGTAGAAGATGATGAAACTTCTCTAATCTGCAGATTACAAAACTTTGACCTGGTACTAGAGATGAACGAGGTACTGGAGTTTGTTTCTCCTGACATTCCAAGGTGGAATGTTTTGACGGAAAACAAGAGCAAATGTATTGGAAGAATCCAACACACATATGCAATTTGGTTTCAAAACAACGGATGTGGATTTGAGAGCAACTGGAAGATAGGAACATGCTCCGGAAAATCCAGAGGCCATGGGGAGTGCACAGGTGATACTCTTTTTGTAAAACCCATGCTAGAAGATCGATATAGCTGAATTGAGAACGAAGATGTGGATTTCATGATGACCACTCTTGTTGTGATTCCTTTTTTGATTACAAGAGAAAACCTACGGAATATTGGAGTTGAAACTACCTAGCCATCCTGAGGTAGAAGATATTCCTCAGGATCCAAAGAAACAGAACTTGGGTTAAAGGTCAGCATCCTGTACTGTTAGCGTGAGCATCACATGGTTATGAAACCACATGGTTCAACCCACCACAATTCAGCACATTCCGGGACCTTCGGTTCAAGTACAAGGTTAAAACCCTAAGAAAGGAGTACCTACTATCCTAGTGCCTTGAAGGACACTACGAATAGCAAACACAAAGTATCTTTCAAAAAACAAACTTAACTCCGGAAGAATTTGAACAGAGGGTAACGGATACATTCGAGATGAAAAGGAAATCTCGAGGTTCAGGATTTTGAAACTTAGAACAGGAGTATGTGGAACCCACACAACTCTGAGAGATTATGATAGAAAGGAAATCTCCCATTTGAAACGAGAGATAACGGAATATGGAACACACACGACTCTAGAAACTGAACACTAGGTCAACTTGGGTAACAGACGTCCTTGCCGAAGAAGGCACCTAGGTTTTGAATGACTAGAAGAGATAGAAAAACCTTTTCAAATCAAAACAGGTAAGGTGACCCAGAGTTAGAGCGATACCAGATAAGGAGTAAAAAGAATCCTAAGAAGGTTTTTCACAACTCATTTGAGGTTTCAAACTAGTTTTCACAATCATTAGACTCGACATCGACCAAGCAATAAGGTTTTCCTACAGGCAGTCCTGCTCTGATACCACTCTTGTCAGACCCCGGACCCAGAGATATACATACTGTTATGTGCTCCTAGCCAAGGACTCACAAGGGCTTCAGGGTTACCAGCCCCGGCCGCAACAAACAACGGCAGGCAGACCGGATTCATCGGCACGTAGTCCGGATCCCCGGTCTACTACTCCTTGTATCCATGCTAGTCATAACCAATTATGCATACCCAAGCGTCCACGAGTCGGATGAAACTGAAGGAACAGGACCAAAGTTATACAGAGCTGCTATGTGTCCAGAAAGTGCAACAACAATCGAGGGTTACTGGGGTTACCTCGCCCCAGGCCGATCACATCGACAGGCGGGCTCGGACATGGATCATCGGCTCCACAACCCCTCGACTGCGACAACTATGCAGGCATAGCCAAAACTGTATAACAATGAGCTCGAAACCAACAACCGATCAAAGCAACACTCTAGACATGAAACTTGTATTATACAGATGATACTAGAGTATAGCTTACAAGCAGAGGTCACACGACCCAACATTACATGAGACAACGGAAGGCAAATTATGTTGCTAATCAACAAGAACCAAAAAGGCCTAAGAGGCCGCAACATAAGCCGACGTCCCAGCCCATAGATTCCAGGCTGCTACCTGGGAACCCCAAACTACTCGTCGATGTCCACGTTGAAACACCACCGAACTGAGGAACTCCACCTGAACCAAGTTGAAGCAAACATGAGTACGGGAGGTACTCAACAAGACTTAGTTAACCTATTATATATCTGCTTCTTTTAGAAAAAGTTATGAAGGTTATTTTGCGTAAAGCCATCTTTGTTTTCCAAGTTGAGGGTGGAATAGCACGTCTCATGGAGTATTTTGAAAACAGATGAGAAAGCTACTCAACTACTGATATCATCATCTTTTTAATCCACCAACTCATATCAGCACCTCGTGCTTCAAAGATCACCACCTCAAGTTGTTCCGGTAACTCATGCTACAAGGTAACCCCTCTCGGCATCTCCGAGGAGGCATCCTTCATTCATTATCAACAAGTTTTAATCATTCCGTTTAAGTTGTCTATGATCACAGAATCCGTCACCAAGTCGTCCTTAACCGCGGACACGGCTTTTCGAAAAGATTAAACCCTGCAGGGGTGTACAACTTTAACCACACGTATCAACCAACTCTTAATGCCAGATCATTAGCACTATTCCGGGAAGTGCCGGCAGATGGAGGTCGACCACGATCTTTCCCTTGCTTCGCCTATTCCATGAGTCGCTCCGAGTAGAGATGGTCCGCCAATAGGGAGTGGCCATCTCCTGCCGGGTCTCTATCGTTGTGCGCAATGCTCGACGGTTACCTACCCGCAGAGCGCCGATACACCACCACGTCCTAGTTTTGAAAACGTTTTGATATCCCCGCAAATCCAAATGGAAAGCCCGAACTAGGCAACTCATGGAACAAACTAGGCAAGTTGAGACCGAGGGGAATCTAAGCCCCGTGTGGATGCACGCTCAGTCTTGGCTCGAAGACGAGAACTCGCTCCTAGGGGCATGAATGAGACAACTACCACAGACCCTCTGTGGTCTCGTCATCCACACCTTTAAATCATATTAATCAAATTCTCTTAAATTTCCACAACATCCTACCATACTAGATTCATTCGTAACTCTGATTCATCAACCGGATGGAGCAGAGATCAACAGACATGTATGACTAAGCATGTCATATTTGAGGCTCTGGCGATACACACAAACAAATCCTATGTCTGCTAGGAGCATTGAATCATGATATCTGGGTTATGCAAATAAATATGATAACTCTATCTATTGACTCAAGATACATTGGAACCGAATGCATTTGTACGAGAATGAAAAGTCTTTCGAAATCATATATGGGCAGATAAGAGGTTATGCTTGCCTTGCTTCAAGAAAACCAGAGAAAGTCTTCAGGAATAAGTGCTTGACTTGTTGGTTAGGATCAAGTATTCGCCATGGCGTTGTCGATCTTCTCTTCGGGGTCGCATTCTACCGATCAGGAGCAAAACACCGAAAGAGAAACAACAATCAAACATGGCATCGATGCAATGCGCAATATGTATGCATGAGCAGTTAATGCACTGAAACAAAGCCCTAAGCAGGATCGTTGGGTTGCTAGGGTTCGTATGTTAATTATGCAGTTTCTCTGAAATTAGCCCGAAGTGGACCTCGGAGGGGGTTTCGGGCGGTTCTGAGAGGGTGCACCATTTTAATTGCTCAAATGGTTTTAAAAACATCATAAACATGTTGCATTTGTCATTTTGAGCATTTTGGTATATTACTTTTAATTTTCTAATTTTCTTGAATAAAAACTTATTTTTCTAATTTTAAATGAATTAATAACATTAGAATAATACTCAAAACTCAACTTTTTCAAACATGATTGAAAATGGTATATTCAGATAGAGTATATTTTTCTGATCATAACTATACTTTCCTTTTATTTTTCTGAGTAACAGATTAAAAGATATTAATTATTCAACTTAATTCATATTCTGTAATTGTAAAACATTTTCTAGGAAAAAGACAAAACACGGTTATGAGGTCATCGTGACGTCATCCTGGCATCAGCCCAGGCCAGGAAGGGTGCTGTCTCCGTGCAATCGAGCAAACGAGCGATGGATTCACAAAATAAACTCGCGCATAGGCGAGAGGAGGTGACGGTGATCACAGAGGTGGCGGTGCCGCTCCTTTTGGGTCGCCGGAGCGACCACGCCGTCCACCGGCGCGGCGGCGGCCGGAGGTACACAGCGCGGGGACGGTACCGAGGGGGAGGGGACAAACCAAAGGCACCTACAGGTGCGGGAGCTCACCAGGATTGTCGTAGAGGTGACGAGGAGGTGGGGGATGGTCGGAGACGGCGGCATCGAGCGCGGCGGCGGTCGGCCGGAGGCGAGGAAGACATGGATGCCGGCGTTGATTTCGTCCACCGTGGGTCGATTCCGGTGGCTAGGAGGGGAATAGGAGGGCGGTGGAGCTTCCGGGAACCTCAGTTCATCGCGGGGCAGAGCATAGCGTCGGCGAGGAGCCAACTCCGGCGAGCTAGGGTTCGGTTCTTCGGAGGAAGAACACAGGGAGAGAGAGGAGGGTTCGGGGGGGTTCTGAGGGGAGAGGTTGCGATCTGGACGCCTCCTGGGAGCCCTTACCCTCCCGATGACGTAGAGCAGGAGGTGGCAACGGCATCGTCGACGAGCAGCTCGTCTACTGGCGGGAGGAGGAAGAAGTTAAAAAGGATTTTGTTGAAAAACCCCCTGGAGCTTTCGGAAATCACCAAGAGATCCTTTCCTCTTTTAAAACAGGACAGAAACAGAAGTTTTAGGGACCTTTTTGCAAACAGAAAAATTAGCAAAAATAGTTTTTGAAAAGCTTATGAAATTTCCAACAAAAGCACAACTTGGTTTTCCAAAATTGAAATTGTTTTGAAAACAATTTTTGGGTGATCACTTTAAGTGACTTTTATGCAAGTTTCACTTAAATTCAATTTAAGAAATTGATTCAAATTTTTCCATGCATGCTATGCAATGAACACCACACCACAACCCTTTTGTTAGCAAATTTGGGATGTTACAGTTGGCCTTTGGGCCCTCTACTTTGGCCCATGGTCTTCATCTCGAAAATTCTGAACCGTGCTCTTTGGCCTTGCCCTTTTTGGAGTCCTGAAGCTCCCGGAAAGTCTTGAACAATAAAAAAGTACGTTTTCTGGAAAAACAGGGTTAGAACCAAAAGAAGGGGGATTGTTCGGAAAATCCCCCAAATCATTATAAAACATGAATATAAGTTGCTAATATGTAGGAAAAACTAGTAATGACATGCAAAGTTCATCTATGCATTTTACATGCATCAACATCCCCAAGCTTAACCCATACCCGTCCTCGAGTATGAAGGTGATAAAACTAACATGGACTTTGCATTTTAAAACAATCACGGAATATCCAAGAAGATTATTCATGCTACATATAATCAAATGATTCATAATGTAGATGAGTAGCAACATACAATTCATGTTATAAGAAATATCAAATATGCAAGCAAAGATGCTTCATGAAAGTTCACAAAGTGTATAATGAAATAAAAGCACTATGGACCAAATGCATACACAAAATGAAAAATAAAATCCTATATTGGTCAAAGAATAGCATAATGGAAAATAGAAAATATGGTGGACACTTTGGAGAAAATTTAGTAGAGGTAAAACATGATCAAGTCTTATTTAGCCTCTTAAATGGTGAATGTTGAAGTAATGTGAATGACAAGGTGGCTGAAAGCCTCATGCCCCGTGAGTGTGAAAACCTACTCCATGATTACTCAACTTAAGATTCCTAATAAGCTTTGTACAATCATAATAAGTATTAATGACATCATAGAGATCAGCAAAGAGGTACCTCTTGCCCCATGACATGGAAACAAGCCCATGTCACAATGACAAGACAAACAAACGGAGTAGACTCATCATCTTTTTTATTTTCATTCACTATTATGCATAGCTTATCATTTTATTGTAGGATGTGTTGTAGAGTCACTGAAGATGTAAGTAAATTTCCACCATGATAAATCATGGCTTGGGTTAGCGGCCCAATGCGTTTCTCTAGTCATATAGATACTTACTCATCAAAACTTACTATTCCTCTATTTCATTTCGGCATGGCAGGAGTCCAAAAACAAAAGTACATGATATCAAACAAATGTAAATTTTTGTGCAATGTTGAAAGCTTTCCGGTGATACACGTTTATAGCTAGCTCCCAACCACACACTTGTCAAACGCAAAACTTGTGGCTCCCATTATTGGGTCATGTTTATTAGATGCATAAAAAGTAAAGTGTGCCTTCAAAAGTTCGTGAGAGTCCTATCCCAAGTTCAACCCATGACAATTAATAAAGTGAATATATTAATTTAGAACATAAATAACACAATTACATGGTGAACATACTCGGAATAGCAATGAAGCTAATGGGAAGATATGGTGGACTCACTGGAAATACTTGGCTAAGGAGTGTTGGAAACAAGTTTTTACTTGTTGGAATTTTTAAATTTTTGGCTAGCAAGAGGGAGATAGTTGACCAGCTACTATGAATGCATATGTACATAGAACTACTCATTTAATGACAAACTAAATAAACCAACAATTAACATCAAGGACATGAATAAGAGATAGCTCAAGACAGCATTATTGCAAATTTCTACACGTAAAAAGCCTATAAACCATGCAAACATATGTAGCTCTTCAAATCAACCATGGCATCCCTATTCCAAGTCATAATACTAGCATCCAATACATTACAACCCCAAACTCCAGTCGCTCAATCTCATATAAAATGATGGGTGTGGTCTTATCAAAACAAAAATAAAAACAAAAACTAGACGCTTCAAGTCTCTACGATAAATGCTTTGCTTAGAAAAACAGAAAGTAGACGTGTGCTAACCAAAAGAGTGTAGCTCCAGTGGGGTGTTCATCACATCCCCAAGCTTATGGTTTTCACCATTCTTGGATGTCTTGAGGCGCAGCTCCTCTATTCCCTGTGAAAAAACTTCACAAAATATGTTTCTCCCATTCTTTTTCTGTGGGGTGAGATTAGCAAGGACAGACAAATCACATGCTTGCTGTGCAAAATTCCAAATAAAATGCTCCAGTAGATAGACAATCAGGTTCATTACGTTGTATGTTCACTCTATTGCTTGAAAAAATCATGGAAATTCGATTCCCAAGCCCAAAGAGTGCATAAAACAAAAGAAGGCAGAATCTGTCCAGAAAAGCAACAGCAGAAAAACGAACGTTTTTCCCTAAGCTAGACTCGTCAAAAAATTAAGCCAATTTTTGTTCTTACAGAGGACGAAAATTAGCAGAACATACTAAAAAATTAGCTCAATCCGATATACCAATAAAAAAAGTAAAATCATACGGTGAGCAGACTCGTGCTGAAACAGAAATTTCATGCACTAGGATAGCAACTTATAAGTCCAAATGGATTTGACTTGACTCTTTATTGAAAACTCCAGAATAAAAAAAAACTAATCTCTTGAGACAGAAAGAGGACACTAGGAAAATCCAAACAAAAACAACCGGGTTGCCTCCCATAAAGCGCTTTCTTTATAGCCATATAGCTAGGCTTTACTTACTTAACATCATGATGGTTGGAGTGAGGTGGCTCGGCACCCCCAAGCTTGGATTCTTGTACTTATTTGATACATGTAGGGTGAGCCCAGGGGTAAATCCCCAAGATTGATTGGTTGTCCCTCTTTATCTTTGTTCATCTCACTCAACTCTTCCTTCTGAAAAATTCTTCTTACACAAATCTCAACATAAAACTTGATTAGAGGGGTTAGTGCCTCCATAAATAAAATCCACATAGGTACAGAAAAGACACATCATGAGTTGATTCTAAATATTAACTACTGTTACTACAGTTGTGCGTTGCTCCTTGATCAAAATAACCACACAAAACACAAGTAATGAGAGCAATGCAAAATAAAGACATAATCTGCCAAAAACTGAACAGCCCGTAAAGAGTGAATTTTTAGAGGCACTTAAGTTACTCAAATCAGAAAACTTAAAACTAATGAAATATGTAGTGATAAATAAATATTGCTGTCGTAAATTACCATGTCAAAATTCCACTTCTGTGATTTTAAACATTTTTCGCAGTGAAGTTCAGGAATCTGTTTTCTTGACAGCTAATTACTATTGTTTAATCCTATCTCTCATATAAGATTATTCTTGCCATTTAAGATGAGAAATAAGACAGAAATGTGATGTTACAGTAGTGGACTAATATTTTTATTGTTTTTAGCTTTGGAAAAAGTTTTAATGATAGAGACTTTGCAATGGTTTCATTGGCATGAACAACACATGTTCAAGGTCGACCCCAACTTCTCCATTACTCGTCCTTCTCATTTACTTTCCCAAATTTTTTATAAAATGGAAATCTTAAACTAAATGATACATAACAGTAGGTAAAGGCATTTTACATGTTGTAAAGACATAAATGTGTGCTCAAACCGAATAGGAAATTAAAGCATAAGGAACACACCAAAAAAATATTAAACAATTTATTTTTAAGTCTAACCCATTTCCTATGCATTGGCATTTTGTAATGAAACAATTAAAAGAAGCACATAATAGCAAGCATAGAAAGGTAGATCAAGTGCAACTTCAATACTTTCAGCATAAAGAGGGGAAACTTAATATTGTTGAAATATGTGTAATCATGTTTCCCTTTCTCATAATAATTTTCAGTGGCATCATGAATAGATTCAACAATATGAATATCACATAAAACATTCTTATCATGAGCCACATGCATAAAAGAATCACTACTCTCCACATAAGTAAAATCCTCATTAGTGATAGTGGGAGTTAAACATTCATAATTTTCATTGCAATCATCATATATAGGAGGCATAGTATCATCAAAGTGAATTTTCTCCTCCAAGCTTGGGGAACTAGAAATATCATGCTCATCAAAACCAACTTCCCCAAGCTTAAAACTTTCCATAGAATCAGCAAGTATATCATTTTTATCCTCAATAGTAGGGGGACTAAAATATCATATTCATCAAGACAAACTTCCCCAAGCTCAAGGTTTTCCTTAGCAATAAAGGTGTTCAAAGAATTAGTACTACCACAAATATGATTGTTGTGCAAATAATTTTTCAATTTCTCCTCAAACACTTCATGTCCTAATTCAAGGTAGATATTATACAGTTCTAAAATTGTTTGGTTGTTTTCCATTTTATAATTTTTTTTGTGTTTTAGGTTTATATGTTATTATGAAATGCAAACAAGAATAAAAGCTTAGCACAACGCTCCCGGGCAACGGCGCCAGAAAAGTGCTTGATGACTCCCAAGTGCAGGAGATCAATTGTAGTACCTTTCGATAATTATTTGAGTGTCGAACCCACGAGGAGCTGAAGGTAAGCTATCTATTCTCTAAAGCCCTTTAACCCTCTTATAGGGCTGTTTATGCAAAGCAATAAGTTTGACTAAAAGGAACTAACTAATTAAAAGAAAGTGACGTGGAGTGTGGTTTGTCTAGTAACTAGTGAAGCAAGTTTAAAATGCAAGTAATCCTAGAGCAAGCTTCTAAAGCAAGTTTCTAAGCAAGTTTCACAAGTAGCAAGCAGAAAATATCTCAAGTATCTCAAGGGAGCAAGTGTTCTAGAAATAGGTGTTTCGTTCGTGTGGTTGTCACAATTAGTGAAGCACATGTTTTAGTCTTAGTTGTTTCTTCTAGGAAGGAGCCATGAATAGGAATAGTCAAGTAAATGATCTACAACCCCTTATGATGGATCATGTGGCCAAGTAAATGACTGCACAAGATTGATTAAGACATAAATTCCCACCATAGCCTTATGTTCTAAGGTCCCCTATATATATCCCCCAATAACTTAACTTTGTGGCTCGGTCTCAGGTTACTGTCACTCCCAAGTCACCACCACTCCATTATGCTATCGGTGATCACCTTACATGCATTCCCCAACATATGCGTGCACTCATATATTGTACATAAAGACAATCATAGAAGATAACAAACTTGTATGCAACCAATCAACGAACTATTTCACCATTGCCAAGAACAATTCACCACTCAAACATAGACATGGAGACACAAAACATCAAGGGAATATAGTATTGCATCATACATCGTGTTTGCCAAGAGATTACAGTGGAGAGATGGAGCTGATCTTGCTGTAGATGTTGATGACGAACATGCGGAGGGGGGTGGAGCCCTCCGGGGGCGATCCCGACGGTGTTTCCCCCCTCCGATCTTCTCCGGTGACAGCCTTCTATCTCTCTGTTTCGTGGTTTCGTCTCTCGGCGCCGCCTCCTTATTGAAAAGGCCAGGGGACCCTTTATATAGTCGTTTTTAGGTCACGAGACACTCGGGAGAAGAAAGATCGACGACATCGGAGCCACGGGGGCAAAAAGGGGGCCCCACATGCGGCCAAGGAATCTGGCCGCGTGGAGGGTCCTCTTTTCCACCTGGTTGGCCTTTTGGCCCTCTACTTTGGCCCATGGTCTTCGTCTCGAAAATTCTGAACCGTGCTCTTTGGCTTTGCCCTTTTTGGAGTCCCGAAGCTCCCGGAAAGTCTGAAACACTAAAAAGTACGTTTTCTAGAAGAACAGGGTTAGAACCAAAAGAAGGGGGATTGTTCAGAAAATCCCCCAAATCATTATAAAACATGAATATAAGTTGCTAATATGTAGGAAAAACTAGTAATAACATGCAAAGTTCATCTATGCATTTTACATGTATCAACGGCTTAATAAGCACATGAAAGGCACTGCAGGATCCGGGAATAAAGGAACGAATTCCAAAAGGAATTTCACAAGCAAAAGCCGGAAGCTGACAAAGAAGAAAGCGAGTCTGACATTGATGATAAAATCCAGGAGCAGCAGCGGAAAGGCGAACCAAAATTCGCGAGAGTTGAAGGATAATGCAACCTAACTTTCCTGGCAACTCCCTCAGCCAAACAGGCAAAACGAACACTTCGGGAAATCAATGCGGTTCTACCTCCAACCCCAAAGTTCTTGAAGTATTCAAATATGCTAATTACCTGGGATAAGTCTGATCATCCCGTAACATCCCAGAACCCGACACGCATGCTTTGGTCCTAAGTCCTATTGTTCAAAACACTAGGCTCAAAAGAGTGTTGATGGATGGAGGATCAAGTATCAATATCATGTGCTTAAGTGCATTGAAGCAGTTACACCTCTCCGAGACCCAGCCCAAACACATCAATGTACATTTTCACGACATTGTTCCTAGCAGGCAAGCACAGTCCCTAGGAGAAATTTCCCTAGAAGTAACCTTTGGAAAGAGAGAACACTTCTGCCAGGAGAGGATCTCATTCGAGGTTGTGCCGTTCGAAAGTGTGTATCACGCAATACTCGGACATCCAGCTTTCGCTAAATTCATGGCAATATCATGGTATATTTATAACAAGTTAAAGATGCCAGGGCCAAAAGGAGGAGTAATCACCATATCTGGCGGCTTCAAATTGGCAAACGAGCTAGAGAAAGGAAACACCCTTTGTGCCGAACAGGTGATTCGGAAGGAAGAGCTCAAGGAGCTGGCTAAAGAACTATCGCCAACAGAAATGCCAGCAGGAAAAGAAAGACGGAAGCCGACAGATAGTTTAAAAGCCTCGGAGAATACAAGACAGGTCATCTTGGAGCCCAAAGATCCGATAAAATTTGTCGTAGTGGTAACAGGAATAACTGACAAATAGGAAAGCGCGCTCATCAAGTTCCTACACGAGAACTGGGACATTTTCGCCTGGTGTCCTGCTGATATGCCAGGTGTTCCTAGGGAACTTGCTGAGCACCAACTCAAGGTTATTCCAGGATCAAACCCCGTCAAACAAGGTCTCTGTCATTTTGATGGAAGAAGGCGGAAGGCTACTGGCAAGGAAATTATCCGTCTTTTAGCAGCTGACTTTACCGAGAGGTTATACATACTGATTGGTCTGTGAACCCAGTATTAGTCCCGAAGACGGATAGTATTATGCTTAGGATGTGTATAAATTACACCGGTATGAACAAGTTGTTCCCAAAAGATAGGTTCGCGTTATCGCGAATCGATCAAATAATAGATGCCACTGCTGGCTCTGAGCTTTTATGCTTTTTGGACGCTTATTCTGGGTATCATAAGATACACATGAAAGAAGAAGACAAAATAAAAACCTCTTTCATAACTTCCTATGGAACATACTATTACATAACCATGTCTTTTGGCCTGAAGAACGCTGATGCAACATACCCGCGTTGCATGCAAAGATGCTTGCATAGTCAAATCGGCAAAAACATCCATGTTTACGTGGATGATATTGCCGTCGTTTCCAAGGAAAAGGATACACTCCTTTAAGATCTACGAGAAACCTTTGACAACCTGTGCACTTATAGAATGAAGTTGAATCCATTAAAGTGTGTATTCAGGGTTCCCTCAGGAAAGCTTCTCGGTTTTATCGTTTCTCACAGAGAAATAGAGGTAAACCCGGAAAAGATCAAAGCAATCTTAAACATCACAAGACCTACATGTCTAAAAGATGTCCAAAGATTGATGGGTTTTGCAGCAGCCGTAAGCAGGTTTATAAGCCGGCTCGGTGACAAAGCTCTGCCATTGTACAAGTTGTTGAAGAAATCCGACAAATTTGAATGGACAGAAGAGGCGGACAAAGTATTAACCCAGTTGAAAGAAACTTTGATGAAAGCTCCGATTTTGGCATCCCCAACAGACGAAGAACCCATGTTACTATATCTTATAGCAACTAACAGGGTTATTAGCGCAGTGATAATCGTGGAAAGACGGAAAGACGAGCAAAGTATTCCAGATCAACATCCGGTGTACTATGTCAGCGAGGTATTCGCCGAGTCGAAACAAAGGTATCCACATTATCAAAAGCTGGTTTTGGCGTATTTTTCGCATCCCGAAAACTCCGTCACTATTTCTAAGGACATTCCATAACAGTGATAAGCAAAGCACCACTAGGGGATATTATCAACAATGCGGACGCAACATGCAGAGTAGGCAAATGGGGCATTGAACTTGCTGCATTTGACATTAAGTACCAACCCTGGACGGCGATTAAATCCCAGGTGTTGGCAGATTTTGTGGCTGATTGGACATAAGCAATGGAAAACACACCAATGCCGGAGTCGGAATATTGGATTATGAATTTTGACGGATCCAAAATGAAAAAAGGCGTTGGTGCTGGTGTGGTGCTCAAGTCTCCAAAAGGCGACACAGTGGAGTATGTATTACAAATACATTTCAAAGCCAACAACAATCTAGCAGAATACGAAGCATTGCTTCATGGCTTTCATATTTCAAAGGAAATAGGTGTCAAACATTACTTTGTTATGGTGACTCGGACTTGCTACAACATCAGCTAAACCAAACATGGGATGCTAAAAGCCCCAACATGGCCAAATATCGGAGGACAGTCGACAAGTTCGCCATTTGCTTCCTAGTATTTGAGGTACATCACGTCAAAAGGGAAGAAAATTGGAACACGGATGCTTTAGCTCGCATGGGCTTGGAAAGGGTGAAAACTCTACCACATGGTTTGTTCGTCCAACATTTGCATGAACTATCAATAAAAGGCGGAGATGTTGACTATCCCCTAGTTTCCGAGTCAATAGAAGTTTTACTCGTTAACCCGGATTGGACCATTCTATACTTAAACTTCTTAGTTGATCAAAAGTTCCCAGATGGAGCAGACGAAGTCTTGCAAAGGCAGATACAACACCGACGCAAAGGATACACGATAATCAATGGTTGCCTGTACAAACGCAATACTATTGGAATTTTTCAGCAATGTATTTCGCCAGAAGAAGGACGAGAAATTCTGCAAGAAATCCATGCAGGGGATTGCAGATTTCATGCCTAATCAAAAAGCATTCCGTGCAGGGTTTTTCTGGCTCATAACCAAGACAGATGCGGAGCACATAGTGAATACTTGTGCCGGATGCCAGTTGTCGTGGGATAATCACGGCAGATGTTACCGGGGGTAACTGATCTTGGGGCAAGTCGACACAGGTATTCGGGAGAGGGTTTAGCTCGAAGGAAGACATGGCGTAAAGCAATCTAAGAACCGGAAAATAACTCGCCGGATCTCAATATGAATTATGCTGGATACTCGATAACAGGTGTTACAACTACGACTTGAATCTCTGGCAAACTAAACCTAGGGGCCGGTTTATAAAGCACCCGTACACCCCTAACTTGCCCTCCAAGGCACATCTTGAGTCCTACTCGAGCTCCACATACAAACCCTAACTTCCCTTACCGCAGCCCACAATCCGGGTTACGAATCTTACAAGCCTTTGGGCCTTCCGGTAATCTCTTTACCCCTAGCCGGATATCGCTCAGCACACCTCGGGCCGGATTATATCTTGAAGTGGGCCTACCGGGTTACTATCCCCCCATCAGTAGTCCCCAGGATAGCGCGGGTTTCACGGATTCATCCTTGAAGCGCTCGCTATTCCCTGAAAAAGATACGAAACATCCAAGTTCATGGGGACCGAGTTAAATTGCTTCGATAGATGGCTAGGCACAGCTCCATGACGGCCATACGATAACTCGATTCCCCCCCAAATGTCTAACATGCCTTTCCAAATTTGAACCCTAAAATGCCAAGATTCCACTCACGATACCGGTCCCTGATATCTCGGGATAGGTTACACTTCCTCCGCCAACGGAACATTTTATCCCATTCCGGGCGCATACACCACCAAATCCGCACGGATAATTACTGCCCCGTAGCTTCCGATTTTCCAGTCGCGGGGGTGAACTCACCACCTCCCTTATAAATATCAATCGAAGGTAACCCTAAGCCTTTCACCTCACCTCATCATACCCTCTCTCCTCGCTCCCTCGCAACTTCCGCCGCCGGAGCTCGCGCACACTACAACAGATAAGACCACTGCCGGCCGCGCTCGACCTCGAGCTATCCCGCGCCGCCATCACGCATTGTCGTCGCATCTTCGCTTCTCTCATTGAGGGCTGTGGAACAATACTCAAGCCGCACCTCACATCACCCTCATTTCGGACATCAATCTCTTCGGTAAGCCTCTCTCAATCGTCCAATTGAACCTCGCAATTTTTTCAATTTGACTTGGATCGGATCTGGATCAACCCGTAAATTACCTTTCCGGTATCGTCAAATCAAGCCGCTTCGGTAGTCCTCAGCTCCTTTAAGCACCTGATGCGTAGTCGCAATTCATCCCCGCACCTTTTTCAACCATCAAACTTTATATAAGATCGCTCGCAAGCTTTTCAACCTAGATCCGTTCCACCTTGTTTTTTCCGCTTGTCTCATTAACATCCGGAAAACCCTCTTTTTCCAGCTATTTTCTTCGCAATAAAAGTATGGGCAACCATCCATGTTCGCCCAACCCACCTCCATACGTAAGTAATTAACAATTTACTCAACCTCATCTGTCACCCGGAAAATCCTCCACACTTAACATCGTAGCGCATTATCCGGGTATTATTTTAGCCTTCGCATTGTCTCGATATTCCCAGACTCGGATAATCTGATACTCCGAATCTTACTCCATACATCTCTTGTCCCTTGCAGGTCAACTCCATGGCTCCGAAAAGACAGGGAAGGCACCCGGCTCCGACCAAGACCCCTCAAACCACTTCTGCCAACTGGGGTCGGTCTTCAACGACGAAGGCCAAGCTAGAAGGAATGGCCGAATTTGGAATTCTTCCCTCTCAAAAGGAGATACATTGGAGGGCTCCTGACGATGAGACCCGTCCTACTCCTGCCGGGAATGAGGTAATCTGTTTTACCGAGCACGTGACCCGGGGATTTCGTCCTCCGGGTCACCCTTTCTTCCGGGAAATCTTAAGCCACTACGGCCTCCGGGTGTTCGACATAGGGCCTAACTCTATGCTGAATATTACCCATTTCATAGTCTTGTCCGAATCTTACTTATGCATTCCACCAAGCCTGGATCTTTTTATTGAGTTGTTCCAATGCGAGCCGTGTCGCGAGAGCGATGACGGAGCTCTTCTTACCTGTGGCGGGGTATCTATCCAGCGCCGCAAGCACTCACTAATGCCAATTCTTAACTTGAACTCCCACGTCAACAGCTGGCAACTATCTTTCTTCTATTGCCATGACACTTCTCCGGATGGTGAGAGGAAATTGCCGGGTTACTCAGAGAGCCTCCTTGAACCCTCCGAGTCTTTTAGCGCTTTTGCACCCGAGCCTGATAGGGAAGCCATTCAGCCCTTTTTGGCCAAACTAGCAGCCCTCTCAGCCCATGGCCTTCTTGGGCTTAATCTAATAAAGACTTGGGTAGATTTCCGGGTTCAGCCCAACTCCATTCGTTCGAAGTTGCTACACGAGTACTCGGGTCACATCACGGACTCCCTCCGCTACTCCACCAAGAACTTCCCTGCTGGCAACACCAACAAGACCATCAAGGGTTTCCTGATGGAGAGGCTAGATGTTATAAAGAACGCTACCGGGTTACCCCCGTTTACTCGGGAGAATCCCGCTCCAGCGGTAAGACCTGACCCCCTTTTTCTTGTTTCAGCACTTTTATCCGCTATAGTATCTAACCACTACTTGCATTTACTTGTTCACAGGCTGACAATCCCTTCTGGAAGGTCGAGAACTCTCCTCCCTCCCAAGACCCCGAAGGGGAAAACGAGTCCATTGATGACGACGAGGGTACTCTTTCATAACCTTTATATCTGCCTTTCATCTGTGCCACCTTTCTTACCACTCGCCCTTTCTTATCTGATACTTACTCGGCTTTCAGGGTCAGAGGACGAAGAGGAGGAAGAAGAAAATGACCCGGAAGCCACCGAGTCTGACCAGGAACCCCCAGTTGGAAACAAAAGGAAAGCTAGAGGGGTAGTTGAAAAGGTTCCCTTCTCTTCCATGTCTTGTGCGCCTTACTCCTTTGCCACTATGCGTGAACTTAATGTGCGATTATCACATTCACCCTTCTTGAAGGACCCTCTCCCGACTAAACGTAGGGTGACCCGGAGTTCTCCGGGGGATGATCCCCTTAACCCGGGTATCTCCACCTCACCCGCTTGTCGAGCCAGCACCCCTCCAGCTCAACCTTCTCAATCTCCTCAACGTCATCCATCTCCTAGTCATCCACTTGCCGGGCAATTTCGCGTACCGCAGCCAGTGCTTTTACCAACGTCATCCGCCTCCAGCTGCGAGCTTCCCCCGGACTATGCTGTGAACACCGGGTAAACTACCTTTACTTACATTCTCTCGCACTTGTTATCTTTCTTTTTTCCATACATTCCACTAATCAATGTCTCCTTTTTTCCTTTCAGTGCCACAGTTACGCTGAGTGACCCGGATATTCCTGAAGCAGAAAGGCAGGGAGAGGAGAAGCCGAGTAATAACATGGACATTGAGGTTGAGGACGAGGCCGAGGACGGAAATAAAGAAGACCCTTTTAAGGACCCACCTCCACCAAAAACTGCATCACCCCAGCCCTCTGAGGAGGTGGACGAAGATATCATTTTGGAGACCAGGTCAGGTTCTCCTAACCCGGACACTCAAACGGTCCCGGTTTCGAACCCCAGACCCGGAACAACCCTTCAACAGGAAGGCCAGTCTTCCGGCCCTTCTCGACTTCGACCTGAAGACATGACCTTTGCTCAAATGCTAGATGCCCTCCATACCTTGAAGGGTGATGAAGAAAACATACTAGACGCCTTAATAACCAAGCACGAGGTAATCCCGAGTAGTACCAATTGTTTCCACACATAGTCCCCAAGTTCCGAGTAAATTACTAAGTAACTTGCTTGGAACTTTGTATAATGTTTCTGGCTAATCCCTCTTCATGCTTCCTTATAGGACTATGTTTCACAGTTGGAGAAGAAGCTGGCCAAGTCCACCAAGCGTATTGAAAAAGAAACGGCCCTTCGTGAAGCTGCGGAGACTGAAGCTCGCAGGTGCCAAAAAATGACGAGAAGGTACAGGAAAAGAGCTCACAAGGCTAAGGATAAACTGACAACACTTTCCGTGCAAATTGCTGACGTTTATCGTACCGCGACTGGTAAGATTTTTAAATTTCACCTTTTTATGACCCGGATTCCTTTGATATGAACCACTGCACTTGCTTACTTATTATCTTTGCTCCTTTGGCCTCTTTAGCAGGCCCAAGTGATGCTGCCCCCGAAGAAGATGACGCTGCTAAGCTAAAAACCATCAAAAATACTCTTCGCCAACTTTGCAGCGGAGTTAGCTGGATACTTGATGAGTTGCGACTGCCGGGTGTCAGGCCAGATAATATGAAGAGATTACTGGAATTCTGCTCGACGATCCCCGAGTGGATTTGGCACTGGAAACGGTCCTCCTGCCGATTTGGGGTAACCCGAGGGCTCGCGTTGGCTAAAGCCTACGCTCCCAAGCTAGAGCTGGCCAAACTTATGAGCGGATTTCCAGAGTTCAACTTGGATGGGTCCAAATTTTTGCCAAAGGACTTCAAGGCTATTCAGAAAGAAGTCCGTCATCCGGCTAGCGTTATCGCTGATAGCTTAGAGATTGATGTGATTCTCCCTGCTTATGATGCTAATGACAAGATTGTCCAGGCGAACCGCCCCCAGCCGTACGATATGCTTGCCCGTTGGAGGGAGGAGGCAATCAAGATAAGGGACGAAGCTGCCAAGAAGGCCGATGCCGACTCTGCTCCTGCAACTTCGCAACCCGGGACTGCTACTGATCCGAGCGGCGCCGCCACCACCAGTGGCAACAAGGGCAAGGCCAAGATGGATCCTGCAGCTTGAAGTAATGAATATGGCCTGTCATTCCATATGCGTCAGTCGGCAAAGCGTCGTTAAAACAGCTTTATTATTTGTTTTGAGCGGAGCGCCTGTGCTCTTTTGATACTTTAGGGTTTTTGTAATATTTTTGCTTATACTCCCGATGCACTTTGCGCTCCTTTGGGCTTTTGATTAATGTGTCTTTGCACCCGCTTGTTCTTGATACCCACTTACTTTATTCTTGATACCTTGTACCTTTACCCCCTTTTTTTTTATGCTTTCCTTGGCGAGACCCGACCTCCGGGTTTCGTTGACATCTGGGGAACGGGCTTTCACCCGGATCCCTAAGCCCCCGAGACCCGGATGCATGGCTCGTTGGAATTTCATCGGCTGGATTACGCTGTTTCTTCTTCAGAGCTCCCAAGTCCCCCAGTCCGGGTTTCCGCGTCTGGGACACGTGATTGTTTCTTTTCAAGGAAACGAATCGCCTGTCGCTAAATGCCCAAGACTTCAGGACAGCTTTTTATGATGTTTGAAGTTAGGCTTGATAATCGTTGAGTTTCCGGCTGCTAGCCTTATACTCTGCATAACTTGTGGTTTAGATGACCCTTTCAACTACCTTGTACTATAAGCCGGCTTTCGCGTGGATACCATGTTGTTACATCAATACGAAAACGGGGTCAAGCAAGTCCCGTTTGGGTCTCATGACCGACATTAATCGTAAGCGAACGAATCATGCCACTTTGTTGCGAGTCACATCGAGCTTAAGTAAGAATAGCCGAGAAATTTGGACTTCTTTGTCCGGTTATAAGATTGTAGCCGCACTCGTTTTTTCGAGTGACGGCCCCTATAACTCATTGGCATCAAGGCCGGGTCTTTTTTGAGTTTGCAGCTGTGCTTATAGGAGCAACCAGCCCTCAAGACCTGAATATGCACACCGTATAAATGACAATTGCCTCTTTTCCTGATAATCTCCTTTTTATTTGATATGAGAAAATTAGGCCAGCAAGCCGCCTCATTAAAAACCCGATCCAGTCCCCAAGGGTGCCCCGGATAGGAAAAGAGTGCGTCTGAAACCCGCTGCCTGTTACATCGTTTTCTGCTAAGTATAGTACGGACGTAGCTGAGCCACGTTCCATGGTCTATCTCTCTCTTGCATAGGTGCAGTAGTGTGAGCAGTGTCGTTGATTGTGGCCGATTCTTCTCTTGCATCTATCAAGTAATATGACCCATTATGCAGACTCCGGCTTACGATGAAAGGTCCTTCCCATGGTGGCGATAGTTTGTGCTTTCCCTCGTTTGTCTGAACCAAGCGCAGGACCAAGTCTCCCTCCTGGAAGACCCGGCTTTTCACCCGCCGGCTATGATATCTTCGCAAGTCCTGCTGATATATGGCTGACCTTTCCAAGGCTTGCTCCCTTTGTTCTTCTAACATATCCACGGCGTCTTGCCGGGTCTTCTCGTTCTCCACTTCAACATAGGCTGTCACTCTTGGTGAATCATGAATGATGTCGCTTGGTAATACTGCTTCTGCGCCGTAGACCATGAAGAAAGGTGTCATCTGGGTGGATCGGTTAGGTGTAGTGTTGATACCCCAGACCACGGAAGGAAGTTCTTCAACCCATGCCCCAGCGGCCCTGATACAAGGAACCCTCAGTCTTGGTTTCAATCCACGAAGTAGCTCTTGGTTCGCCCTCTCCACTTGCCCGTTGGCTTGCGGATGTGCCACTGATGCTACATCAAGCCTGATTCCATTGCTGCCACAAAATTTTTCCATCTCTCCAAGGGACATGTTGGTTCCATTGTCGGTAATTATGCTGTGGGGGTATCCAAACCGGTATATAATTCTTTTCAGGAACTTGACTGCTGTGGCTGCTTCGCAATTGGTGACCGGCATAACCTCCACCCATTTGGTAAACTTATCAACAGCCACTAAAAGGTGCGTCTTCTTGCAAGGTGACATATGGAAGGGGCCAACCATGTCCATACCCCAAACAGCGAATGGCCAAGTTAATGGGATGGTCCGTAACTCCATAGCCGGCACATGAGTTTGGCGAGCGTACCTTTGACATCCGTCGCACCTTGCCACTATCCGTTCCGCGTCTGCTAGAGCTGTGAGCCAGAAGAACCCATGCCGATAGGCCTTGGCCACAAGGGACCTTGTGGACGCATGATGCCCACAATCACCTTCATGGATCTCCTTAAGGATCTGTCGGCCTTCTTCTGGTGTCACACAGCGCAAAAAGACTCCTGCCGCACTTCTCTTGTACAACTCTCCATTGATAATAGCATATCCTTTTGCCCGCCTCACGATTTGTCTTGCCAGTACCTCCTGTTCTGGTAGTTCGCCCCGCGATAAGTAGGCCAGATATGGCTCTGTCCACTCGGGGACATCACGTATTGTAGCCACGAGCTCCACGTCCGGGTCTCGATTTGCTAATTCTTCTTCAGACTCGGATTTAACCGACGGTCGCCATAGCTCGTCCAAGAAAACATTAGGTGGAACCGGCTCCCTGCGCGAGCCGAGTCTGGCGAGTGCGTCCGCTGCCTCGTTTTTTCTTCTGTCTATGTGCTCCACTTCATACCCGGAGAAACGCCCGGCAACCCTATCAACCTCCCTGCGGTACGCTGCCATAGTGGCGTCCTTCCTATCCCAGGTTCCTGATACCTGCTGCACCACGAGATCCGAATCTCCAAAGCATCGTATCCTTTTAATGTTCATCTCCTTGGCTACCTTTAAGCCATGCAACAGAGCCTCATACTCGGCCACATTGTTTGAACAATCGAAGTGAATCTGCAGCACGTAACTTAGTTTATCCCCCTTTGGTGATGTCAGCACCACTCCAGCTCCTGACCCTTCGTACTGCTTTGATCCATCAAAGTGCATGGTCCATGACTCGGAACTTGGAACTGCGGTAACCATTCCAGTGTGCGTCCAGTCGTTAACGAAATCAACCAAGGCCTGGGACTTGATCGCCGATCTGGGCTCGTAGCTGATATGATAATCTCCCATCTCTATTGCCCATTTGGCTATTCTTCCCGTTGCATCCGAGTTTCTGATGATATCCGACATTGGTATTGAACTAACCACTGTTATGGGATGTTCTTGGAAATATGGCTTCAACTTTCGGCTGGCCATAAAGACCCCAAACACCAATTTTTGCCAATGTGGGTAACGCTGCCTCGCTTCCGATAACACCTCGCTGACATAATAAACCGGCCTCTGGACTGGGTAACCTTTCCCATCCTCTTTGCGTTCCACGACAACTACTGCGCTGACGGCTCGGGGACCGGCTGCCACGTATAATAACATAGGCTCTTTAGGACCCGGCGCCGCTAGTACTGGCGCTTCAGATAACTGCTTCTTTAGTGCTTCAAACGCCTCATCTGCCTCCTGATCCCATACGAACTTATCTGATTTCCGCAAAAGCCGGTACAAGGGTATTGCCTTTTCTCCAAGCCTGGATATGAACCGGCTCAAGGCTTCTACGCAGCCCGTGAGCTTTTGAACGTGCTTCAAATTTTCCGGTTTCTTCAAACTCTGGATGGCCTTGATTTTATCCGGGTTTGCCTCGATTCCTCTCTCGGAGACTATAAAGCCGAGTAACTTCCCGGCCGGAACTCCGAATACACACTTCGTTGGGTTAAGCTTCATCTGATACCTTCTCAAGTTTTTAAACGTTTCCTTTAAATCATCAATAAATGTCTCTGCCTTCCGGGTCTTAATAACCACATCATCCACATACGCGTGCACGTTGCGCCCAATTTGATCCTCGAAGCACTTCTGAATACACCGCTGATAAGTTGCGCCCGCATTTTTCAATCCAAACGTCATGGTTTTGTAGCAGAAGGCCCCAAAAGGGGTTATGAATGACGTTTTTTCCCAATCCTCCCTCTTGAGTTTAATCTGGTGGTACCCCGAATATGCGTCCAAGAAACATAGCAAGTCGCTTCCGGCTACCGCGTCTATGATTTGGTCTATCCTTGGCAGCGCGAACGGATCCTTTGGACAATGATTGTTGAGGCTCGTGAAATCGATGCACATCCTCCATTCATTTGTCTTTTTCATCACAAGAACCGGATTTGCTAACCAGTCGGGGTGAAATACTTCCATGATAAAGCCTGCGGTTAATAGTCGCGCGATTTCCTCACCTATAGCTCTTCTCCTTTCCTCGTTCATTTTACTCAAACCTTGCTTCACAGGCCTGGCCCTGGGATCCACATGCAAACTGTGCTCTGCCAACTCGGTGGGGATACCCGGCATGTCGCTGGGTGTCCAGGCAAACACGTCCGCATTTGAGCGTATGAACTCCACTAGAGCCTTTTCTTGCGCGCTTTCCAAATTGGACCCTATAGTGAACTGCTTGGTGGGGTCTCCTTCCACAAAATCTACTTTCTTGGTGTCTTGAGCCGCCTTAAATTTTACTCTTTCGTCCTCAGAATCTGGTCTTCTCAATGCTGTGCCATCATCCGGATCCACCTGAGACCGGTAATATTTATGTTCTTCCTTTCTGCAGGCTTGCTCAGCCATTACTGAATCTCCCTCATCGCACTCTGCTGCTATATCCCGGTTTCCATGGATAGTGATGGTCTGCTTGGGGCCTGGAATCTTTAACTGCAAATATACATAGCACGGCCTAGCCATGAACTTAGCATAAGCCGGCCTTCCGAACAATGCGTGGTAAGGACTGTGCAACCTGACCACCTCAAACGTGAGCCATTCTACCCGATAGTTATCTACCGACTCTCCGAAGGCTACTTCCAATGTAATTTTTCCTTCGGGGCGCGCCGAATGACCCGGCACGATTCCATGAAAAACCGTCGAACTTTTCTGTAGCTGAGATTCTTTGAGGTTCATGCGCAAGAAGGTTTCCCAATATAGGATGTTGATGCTGCTCCCTCCGTCCATCAATACCTTTCTCAATTCATAACCATTGACCTGTGGCGAGACTACTAATGCCAGGGTTCCGGGGCGCTCTATTCCTTCCGGATGATCCCTTCTGCTCCACGTTACCTCTTGCTCTGCCCATCTCAAGTATCCCGGAGTGGCCGAGGAAACTGAATCCACTGTCTGTTTTAACGCCTTTTTGTCCCTGTTGGAAGTCCCTGTAACATGCACATGATATTGTCCTTTTAAATTGAGCGTACGTACCATACCGATGAAGATACTGATTTGGCCAATCGACACCGTGGATCCGGATTCGAGGTGATCCGGCTCCAACTCCCACCCGGAATTGTCCACTATCTTTTCTCCTTCGTCATTGGAGTAGATCTCGCCGACGACAAAGTTCTTCATCTTCTCTCCTTTGCTGTCGACGTAGATTTCTCCGACGATGAGGTTCTTCATGCCCTTCCGAGCTTCTCCCGTGATGTAAACACCTTTGGACGCAGGCCCCACGGTGGGCGCCAACTGTCGTGGGATAATCACGGCAGATGTTACTGGGGGTAACTGATCTTGGGGCAAGTCGACACAGGTATTCGGGAGAGGGTTTAGCTCGAAGGAAGACATGGCGTAAAGCAATCTAAGAACCGGAAAATAACTCGCCGGATCTCAATATGAATTATGCTGGATACTCGATAACAGGTGTTACAACTACGACTTGAATCTCTGGCAAACTAAACCTAGGGGCCGGTTTATAAAGCACCCGTACACCCCTAACTTGCCCTCCAAGGCACATCTTGAGTCCTACTCGAACTCCACATACAAACCCTAACTTCCCTTACCGCAGCCCACAATCCGGGTTACGAATCTTACAAGCCTTTGGGCCTTCCGGTAATCTCTTTACCCCTAGCCGGATATCGCTCAGCACACCTCGGGCCGGATTATATCTTGAAGTGGGCCTACCGGGTTACTATCCCCCCATCACCAGTATTATGCGGAGAAGACGAATATGCCGGCACAAGCACTCAAGACTATCCCCATAACATGTCCATTTGCGGTCCGGGGGCTAGATATGATGGGGCCATTCAAAACTGCAAGGGGCAGACTTATACATCTACTCGTTGCAGTAGATAAGTATATCAAGTGGGTGAAAGAAAAACCCATAAAAAACTTGACGGTGTGTTTGCCAGAAATTTTGTCATTGACGTAGTCATGCGATACGGCGTTCCACATAGCATAATCACAAATAACGGGACAAATTTCTCAATTGGAGACTTGGCAAAATATTGCCGACAAATGGGAATTCGCCTAGATCTTGCATCTGTGGCACACCCACAATCCAATGGCTAGGTTGAACAAATGAATAGTTCATTCCTGCAAGGAATCCGCCCAAGACTCGAATCTCCTCTTCATAGAGCAGATGGAGCATGGGTAGAAAAATTGCCTTCCATGCTTTGGAGTATTCGAATGACGCCAAATAGATCAACATGGCAAACGCCTTTTTTCCTGGTTTATGGAGCAGAAGCAGTGCTTTACAGACATGATCCATGATAGCCCAAGAGTGCAGGCGTACGATGACTCAGATACTGAAAACGCACGTCAGGATGTTGTAGATCTCTTAGAAGAAGAATGAGAGCTTGTGTTGCAAAGATCCGCCATTTATCAGCAAGGGCTACGAGGATATCATAGTCGGAAAATCAAACACCGATCTTTCAAAAAAGGTGATTTGGTGCTAAGATTGGTACAGGAGAGGAAGCACAACTTAGCCCCAATCTGGGAGGGACCATTTTTCATTAGCAAGCCTATGAAAATGGATCATGTTACCTTGTAGATATTCGATACACGGAAGATGACCCCAAAAATCTGAATCGCAAGAGGAAAAGAAGCATAGATGTAGAACTAGGAGAAACAAAAAGGCCCTGGAGCATCCAGCAGTCCCTTCTAGACATAGTTCAAATTCTATGTAAACATCATTGAGATCATGAAATAAAGTTGTCGGGAATTCATTTATTTTTTGTTTTGTACTTCCTGTTCCAAGCAAATTTTCATCTTTATCTATTTCCCAATGATCTTTCAATTTGCTTCAATGTTAACCCGAATTTTGTCTGCGCGCTTGGAGTTGTAAAACTGAATGCTTTTTGGCCTAAGGAGGCTTCAAAACCCCAGATTGTGCCTGTGTGCCTGAGGTTCGTACTTTTCAAATTCCTAAGTATTATCTGATTGGTTGTTGTGTTGGGTCACTGGATTTAGTAAGTAAGGGTGTCAAGGTATAATCCATGATTCTGAATTTTGACTGATTGGTTTCTTAACCCGGTCACTTGGCGTGAAGATTGCATACTTTTGAGTCACTTTAACACTAAGGAAAGTTAAAGCATACAAACCAGAGAACTTAGAAGAAAAGGAATTAAAACTCTGAAAAACTTGCAAAGTTTAAAATTTACTGCAAAGGATAAAAGACTTATTCATACAAAAGATAGAATGCATTACAATTGTGTTTACATTGTAAGAATAGTAATGCGTTCTATTTGGCTAAAAGTTGTGCAGGATTAGGTGGCATCCATGAACTCCTCTTCGTCTTCCTCGTCGCTGTCGCTCGGGTTCTCCAGAGTTGCTGAAATTTCTTCCTCTGGGTAGAACATCGAGTTAGACACCATCTGAGCTATCTTGGAGGCATGGCCCTTGATAGACTCGAAGATCTCTGCCCGTTGCGCTTCGGTATATCCTTGTGGAACACCGGTAGCGAGCGCCAGGACTTGGTGGTGGTGTAATGCATACGCATCAGCCCAAGGGCCATGCGCACACCACCGCGGGCGGCGGATTGAAGCCTGGACTCGCGCTGGTTCGCCACTTCTACAATTGCCTCCGGGAGCTTGTTGGTTTCCGAGAATTCGCCAACTCTGTCCGGAATGCACTTGTTGATAAGTAGCAACCCGACATTTTTCAGCTCGGTGACGAATGTCCCAAAAGCACGGATTTGATCAATCCGAGTAATCAGAGGATTCCCTTCTATTAGGAAAAATAAAAAAAGATTAGACAAATAGAAGGAGGAAAAAAATGCATTATGCAAAGTGAAAGAAAACTTGGTAAAAGTCAAAAAAAAACTTACCAATAATCTTGTCCATCTCAGCACGTTCCTCAAGCCGCTGGTGAAGGGCAGACTCCAAGTCCTGTATGGTGTTCCGATATTTCTCGGCTTGTAAGGAAGCATGAGATTCGGATAATCCCAGGGCCAGCTGGCTCACCTCCAGATCCTTCTGAAGCTTTACAGTCATTTTGTAAAGCTCCGAGTTTCCTTCCGGAGAGTTTCGGTGTTCCCAGCATCCTCGGCAATTTGCTTGGCCTTAGCCAAAAAGGCTGAGAAGAAAAAGAGATGAAGGATTAAAACCCGAAAAATTCCTTAGAGAAAATTCAGAATCAAAATCAAGGAAAGAAAAGGTATGCTTACCAGCAGTCTCGTTAAGAATACCAAGAAGGGATTTCACTTCTTGGTTCTTGATGGTCACCTTCTCGAAAACTTCCACATTTATGTTTTTGGTAGTTTCCTGAAAAGAATAGAACGAAAAAGATTTGATAAGCTAAAATAGGTAGGCAAAAAGGAAAAAAGTATTAACACAAAAAAGTATGCTTTTGTATTGATACTTGGGGGCTAGAGATAATACATGGCTCATCATTTGCAAACCGCCTAGAAGCTCCGTGAACTCCTTGGCGTATTCCGAGAAGGTAATCCCCATATGATGGACACCGTCTTGGAGTACCTGCCGAGGTGAGAATACGTAATTATTGCAAACCAATAATCTACATTTTGGCCAAGGACGTATCAAGGGGGCTCGGGCAAAGTACTTTTTTGCCCACATATGAATGTATCCGAGTTCATAAAAGTAGGCCTCTTGTTTTACCTTGAACTTTGCGTTAAATGTCGGAATTCGCTTGACGTCCGGAAGCGCTGAAGGTCCGCCTTCTTCAAGAGCCTCCCTTTCCCGCTCATCCGTGCCGGATGCAACAGGCTGGCTGGACTGCAAGGGATATTCTTCCCGAGCAGCCGTGTTCTTTTCTCCAGCTACCACTGGAGTGTCTGGGGCAGCTGTGTGGGATGGCTTTGGCCCCCTAAGAGCAAAAAATTTCATTTTCTTCCTGCCTTTTCCCTTCAATGAGACATGAGCAAGGCTAGAAAAGAGAAAATAATGAAAATCCGAGAAAGAAGATACGCAAGAAAAAGGCATACGGATGTAAAATTATGGGTCTTACCTGGAAGGGGCGGCGGGTACTCCGTCAAGGTCGATAACTTCCTGGTTGGAAGATATCCTCTGGCGCTTCCGCCCCTGACTAAAAGCGAGCTTTGAGCTCTGTTAGCTCAACGTCGGTGGCAAGTTGATCTTCTGGAAGATCAAGAAGTAGAAAAAGAAAGAAAACCCAGATTAGTATCAAAACATCCGAGAAAAGACAAAGTTCGAAAAGTTACCCAAAAGGTAGGAAACTTAAAGCATACCTTGGGTGTGGGGTTCTGCGTGTTGTACATTTGCAGGCTTTCCTCGTATCGGTCACGAGTAGCCACAAGCTGGTTCACGCATTTCTTGAATTCCTTTTCGGACAAAGCGGATTTTGTCACCCTCATTGCGTCTTCAGGGCCCGTGTATTCACAAAGGAGTCAACCATCGTGGTGCGCAAGAGGTTGGATCCTCCTTCTGAGCCAGCATAGAACTGTATCAATGTCGGTGAGAGGAGGATAAGAGGAGACAAGTTTTGCGATCTTTTGATTCTCATCAGGTCTGAAGGCAGAACCTGGACCGCGTTCAATGCCCAATTATCTTGAGTCGTAGCCGCAAAATTGATGAAAGGAGGAATTTCCGTAACCTTTCCAGGATAGGGAACATCCGAGTGGTAGAAGAAAGAGCCCGTCCATAATTTGACGGACGCAGAAGTTTTCATTTTCGAAAACAAATCCTCCCTAAACCTATGAAGGTTGAAGGAGATGGTCCCGCAGGTCAGAAGGACAACTTCTCAAGTGTTGCGTTTCACGTTGAAACAGTAATGGAAAAAATCTAGACGGGGTTCTATCCCGTAACCGTGAAAAGGGCCTGGAACCCAGCTATGTATATTATCGAGTTGGGAGGAAGGTTGTGGGGTTGGACGTTATAGTGGTTAAGAACTTGGATGAAAAACGCCGATGGCGGATGTCGATTAGTCATGTCGACAAATCCCTCGGATGGTCCAATAGGGTTTCGAGTAGGAGAACGAAGTAGGCGCTGGTGACAACGTCATCTAACAGGAGGGCACGATTTTCCCAGGTTTGGGGCCCTCGTAGAGGTAAAATCCTTTACTCCTGCTTGTCTGTCTTTGTATTATGAGGATTGTTACGGTGGATGCTCTAACGGAGAGATTGGATCTCAAACTATGGATATGGTGGTGAAAAAACTAAGATTGGATGTCCCCCTCGGGTTGCTCTCCTAGCCTTTAAATAGATGACCGGGTCTCAAGCCGTACACGAGGGGGTTACAAACCCTAGCTCTAGCCGGTGGAAGCTTTCCATCTTGCCCCGCAAGTCTTGCAGGTGGGCCGCTGATGGGCCTTCTAGAGCCACATGGTAGTCCTTTGTGCTGGGCTTCAGTGTTGGGCCATGGACCAGGTAGGCTCACCTGACAGGTGCTGGATTCATCCCCTCATTAGTAGCCCCCGAGTGCTTGTTCGACTGAGAATAATCGAGTAAGCAATCAAAATCCATTTCTGGACCTCAGGATTGAGTCAATTTAATACATGACTTGATGGGTGTGTACCCTGTGTGAGATGTACTCGAGTATCGAGCAGTAAGTGCGCCTTGCGTTTGGCTTTTTTTGTAGAAGTGTATGGCTCAGTCTCTTGGCTCTCCTGAAAGATCAGGGCCAATTAATTGCTTCTCGGGCAAAAACAGTTCTGGCCTACACGAATTCGAGACCTTCGACTCGAACTCGGCGAGGTGATCATTGCGACTGGGCCGTGGAGGTCTTATCGAGTCGAACTTAACCTTAAAGGGGTACCCGGCGCGTCCGCTAGGATTTTTCTTTGTGTTGTTGACACGGAAACTTTACTGGAGGACGCAGCTCGAGTGCGATTCCAGGCCCATAGGAGAGATCCTTGGGTCTTACCTTTGTACTCAAAGAGTACAACATCCGGATGTGCCTAGTCAGCCGAACGATCCAGGGTAAGATGATGTGTTAGTACATCGTGACGAGGAGTTGGGGGAGCCGCGTACTTGCGATTTTATTTTGGATGAACCGCGGGCGCTATGGTCTGTTCTTGAAAAATGGCGAGTGCCATTGTGCGATTTTCGAGCGAGATAGTCTCTTTTCCCTTGATCTGTACGAAAGAAATTTCGTGTCATGAAGTTCGTACGAAAGAAATTTTGTGTCAAGATGTTCATATGAAAGAGATTTCGTGTTATAATGCTCATACGAAAAAAATCGTGTCATGATGTGTGAAATGACGTCATTCCGCACTCGCCTGCTCCCGATGGGACATGACGCAGTGGGACAGGGCGCGTAGGGCCCACCTTGTCAACTTTTTGACCAGAAACGAGTCGTCGCGTGCCAGTTTCTCCGCTGGACGTGCAGTAATTATGCACGATCTTGCGTAAAAGATCGTGCGGGGTTAACCTCCCCCCGTCTCCTCGTTTCCGCTCCGCACGTGGCGGCAGGGATGAGCACACATCCGTAGATCAACGGATCATAGTGGCTTGGCCCTGGTATAAATAATAGCCCTTAGGGAAAAGATCACTTTCCCGGTGTCCATTCACCTTCTTCCTCCTCTAGCGCTCCCCTCTCTTTCTGTGACAACAAACTGAGCTCCAATGGCGGGAGGAAAGAAACGCGACGCAGCCGCGGCTTCCGGCAAGGAGGTAGCCAACGCCTCCACGGCAGCCCCGAATAGGACGGGCGAGTGGCGCCCGTCCAACGCGACTAAGAAGAGCGTCGTCGAGATGTAGAGGGAGGGATTGCTTCCTCCCGAGGACTCCAAGCGCGTATGCATGTCGACGAAGAGGAAGGAGATGGCCAACCCGCACGCTAACGAGCGCGTTGCGTTCTCGGAGCACATCGCTCAAGGTCTGTCATTCCCCCTCCATCCTTTTTTTGTCGGGCTGCTGTATGTCTATGACATACAGCTGCACGACCTCTCCCCTAACGTGATACAACATATCTCGTGTTTTATCGTGCTGTGCGAGTGCTTTGTTGGAATTCGCCCGCACTGGGGGCTCTGGAAGGCCATCTTCCAGGTGTGAATCTTTCGGGAGAAGCCCCTTCCAGGCGAGAAGATCGGAGAGCCGCTGACGACCGGTGGCTTCAGGATTCAGGCTAACAAAGACTTCCCAAATCTGGAGATGAGGTTTGTCGAATCGGCGCAAGGGTGGCGCCGGAGATGGTTCTACGTTGAAGACAACGACGCGGGTGGCATTCTAGAATTTCACCCATTCGCAGTCTAGAAGCGGAGGAAGTCCTGGTACCACGCGCTGTCAGCCGAGGAGTCCAAGGTGGTATCTCTCCTGCTCCCGAAAGTTGGGAGTTTCCGTGACAAGGAGAAGGGGACCCCGCTAAACGAGATACACCTGGCGAGTGTGTTCCTGCGCCGGAGGGTCCAGCCGTTCCAAGACAGGCCGACCAGCAGATGTTAGTGGGACTGCCTCTATCCATTTGGTGAATTTGTTGACTGCGACCAGCAGACGAGTGTATCCTTCGGGTGTTGCTCTCCGTAATGGTCCTACCATGTCGATCCCCTATTGAGCGAATGGTCATGACAAGGGGATCATGTGGATCTTCATGGCCGGTGCGTGTGGCTTGGGCGAGAAGCGTTGACAAGCGTCGCATCTGTCGACCAGTTCCTTGGCGTCGTTGGCTGCTGTTAGCCAGTAAAATCCTGCTCGAAAACCTTTTCCCAGTATCGCTCTCTAGCTTGCATGGTGTCTGCAGTCGCCTTGGTGTATGTCTCATAGTAATTCCTTTTCGTCTTCGGGTGCGATGCACCGCTGGAGGACTCCCGATAGACTCTGTTTGTAGAGTTCGCCTTTTATCACCCGGAAAGATTTGCTGCGCCGAACGATCTGCTTTGCCTCAGTGGCATCCTCCGGGACCTGCTTTCAGATCAAGTAATCGAGGTACTTGTTCGTCCAGATTGGCTCGACTAGGAAGAATTGCCTTGAGATGTTGTGAGCGAGTTCAATGATGGCGCTTTGTTGACTGGCTTCTGTTTCCGTTGCTGCTAGCACCTCCGTTTGCTTGTTCAGTTTGACCGATCTTTTCCTGATCCGCTCGAAGTAAATTCCTAGCGGGACTGGGGCATTTGTTGACCCGATGTTTGCCAATCTGTCAGCTTCTTCATTACTTGACCGAGAAATGTGCTTCAGTTCGCACCCTTTAAAGCTTCCTTCGAGCAGATTATACATGTCACGATAAGCGATCATGTTGTCTGCGACGGTGTCGCATTCCTTCATCGTCTGTTGTACGATGAGGTTTGAGTCTCCATATATCATCAGTCGAGTTGCGCTGCAGACGATCGCCATTTTCATGCCATGTAGGAGTGCTTCGTACTCAGCGTCGTTGTTGGATGCTGGATCGTCGAGGCGTAAAACGTAATGTGTTTTGTCGCCTCTTGGCGATATGAGGATTACGCTGGCTCCCGCCCCTTCGTTTCTTTTCGACCCGTCGAAGTACACGATCCAGGAGCTTGTGTACTCTGGGGGTCCTGGAGTTTGAAGCTCTCTCCACTCGCAATGGAACTCTAGGACCACCTGGAATTTGAGGGCATTGCGTCCTGTGTATATTATGTCCCAGGTGCTTAGATCGATGCTCCACTTGCGATTCTTCTGGATGCCATGGGGTTATTTATGATGGTACCAAGTGATGCGTCGTTTAGCACCGTGACGGTATGCTCCTGGAAGTAATGTTTAAGCCTGCGAGCTGTAAGGACCACTCCATGTGTGAGTTTCTGGTAGTGGGGGTATCCCTGTTTGCACGGCGAAAGTACCTCGCTTAGGTACTATACTGGTCTTTGAGCACCGTATGCTTTTCCGTCGTCTGGCCACTCGACCACTATTACTGTGCTGACCAGTTGATTAGTTGCAGCTAGGTAAAGGTATAGAGGTTCCCTTTCCTGCGGTGTCGCTAGTATGCGCCTGCTCTGTAGCACTTTTTTCAAGTCGACGAACGTCTTTTTTGCTTCTGGCGTCCACTTGAACTTATCTGTTTTCTTTGGTAGTTTGTAAAAGGGGAGCGTCTGCTCGCCCAATCTTGCGATGAACCTGCTGAGGGCTGCCAGTCGCCCTGCCAGCTATTGGACTCCGAGGAGATTTGTTAGCTCTTTCATTGTCAGGATTACCTGAATCGGATTTGTTTCTATCCCTCGAGCTGAGACTAGATAGCCGAGCAACTGGCCGACGGGCACGCCAAAGACGCATTTCGTCAGGTTGAGCTTGATTCTGTATGCGTTGAGGGCGTTGAATGTTTCCCTTATGTCCTCGACGAGTGTGTCCTCCACCCGATTCTTGATGACGATATCGTCAACGTACACTTGCACGTTCTTGCCAATGATCTTGGCGAGGCATTTTTGCATGCATCGCTGATATGTTGCGCCTGCGTTTTTTAGCCTGAAAGGCATTGTCGTGTAGCAGTAGATACCGTGCGGTGTGATGAATGTTGTCTTCTCCTCGTCTTCCTGTTTCATCCTGATCTGATTATAACCCGAGTAGGCGATTAGGAAGGAGAGGCACTGACAACCTGCTATGGAGTCGATAATCTGGTTAATCCGCGGGAGCGGGAAGTTACTTGGGGCAGTGTTTGTTCAATGACGTGTAGTCGATGCACACGCAAAGGATGTCTGTGTTTTTCTTCGGGACCAGCACCGGGTTTGCTAACCAGGTGGAAATCTTGATCTCCCTGATGAACTTGGCGGCTAGGAGTCTGTTCACTTCTTCTCCGAGTGCTCGCTACTTTGGCTCAGAGAAGCGTCGAGTGGTTTGTTTGACTGACTTTGCGTATTTGAATACTTCTAGTGAGTGCTCGGCAAACTCTCTCGGTATCCCTGGCATATCGGATGGATGCCAAGCGAAAATCTCCTAGTACTCACGGAGGAGTTCGACAAGCGCGCTTCCCTATGCGGATGACAGGGTGGTTTACACGATTGCCGTCTTCGCAGAATCTGTTTGGTGGACATGATGCTTTCGAGTGTTTCTATTGGAGCTAAATTCGAGGTCTGGGGCATTTTTCTTGGTTAGCGGCATCACGGAGTTGTCCGTGGTTTTTGCCAGCTCTTCCAATTCTTCTTGCATCCTAAAACATTTTTAGATTTTGTGGAAATCATTGTCGCACTTGTCTGACTTTTGGAATTCTCCGTTTACGGTGATCGTGTCGTATTCTCCTGACAGTTTTAACTTGAGGTAGGTATAGTGGTGTACTGCCATGAATCTCGCGAACGCTATTCGGCCGAGAACGGCGTGGTACTGCGATGGCCAGTCGACTACCTCGAAGTCCAAGAATTCTCTCCTGTAATTGCACGGATCTCTAAGTATCACCTCCAAGTTATTGTTCTGAGTGGTCGGACCGCGTTGCCCGGTACTATCCCGTGGAAGGATGTTTCTGATTCTGCGAGTCCTTCCAAGTTCTTGTTCATTTTACGGAGTGTATCCGCGTATATGATTTTTATTCCGCTGCCACCATCCATGAACACCCTGGCTAGGTCGTAGTTGCCTATTTGCGTCTGGATGACGTGCGCCACGTGCCCCGGTCGATACTCCCGTGGAGGGTGGTCCTCTCGTGAGAAGGTTATCGGGTGCTCGGACATCTTCAGGTATTCAGCCTTGGACGGTGGTGCTTGCACTGCCATAACATGGCGAGTTTTGGTCTTCTGAACTCGTCGGGACGGGAAGACCTTCTGTATCATGCCTAGGTGCCCGTGGGGGTTTGGGTAGCCGTTGCCTCCGTGATTTGTCGCGGCTGGATTAGCTGGTGCAGGAAGGGCGACTAGAGCCATGTTGTGGTGTCCAGCGGGTGGAGGTCGGGGCGGCGAGTGGTTCGCAGCGGCTCCTCCCGGCAGTTGCGGGTATCCTTGGTTTATTGCCATCCTATGCTTCTTTGTATACGCCTCATGGATGTCTTGGAACTTTCGGAAATCCTTGAGGAGGTGAGTGGCCTTGAGCTTGCCTGTTCGTTTATCCGTGAACATGTGCAAGGTGCAGTATCCGTCAAGGTCTTCCTAGGGCGTTTTGTCATCTGGTTTTGGCTTCCACTCGCGATTCCCACGGGATCCGCTGTCGCGGTTTCTTGTGAATTCAGCCGCTACCATCTTTGATTGATCATCTTGATCGTAGTGCCGCCTCTTCCTCCTCTGTCGGTCGCTGTTGCGATCCTCGTCGTGCACGGGCGAGTAAGCTTTCTCGTTGAGCAGGGACTCTTCTCCATTCGCCCACCTGTCTGCTATCACCAGTAATCACCGATTGATTTAAGTGCGGATCGCCCTAGTTCTTCTTGGAAGGCCGCACGTCGAGCGCCCTTGGTGAAAGCTTCGACTGCTATTTCCTCTGATATATTCCCCGCCGTGTTTTTGAGCGTAGTCCTTCTCTGGATGTACTCGCGGGTAGATTCGCCGCTTTTCTGCCTACAGGCTCAGAGTTCCTCGATAGATGCTGGCCGCTTGTATATTGACTAGAAATTCTTCTCGAAGTCATGGGTGAGATCGTCCCAGGATCTATAATACACGCGTGGTCTTCCCTCGAGCCAAATTCGGGCTGCGCCTGCCAGGTGTAGGTTTAGGTACTGCATGGCTATAGTTTTGTTCCCGCGCTGGCATTTCACCACGGTCAGATAGTCTGAGAGCCAGGTCCTGGGTTCCTGCGAGCCGTCGTATTTCGGGACTTTCGTCATGAGTTTGAATCTCTTTGGCATTGGTGCCTCGCGCATGCTGTTGCTGAAGCACATCGCTCCGCACACGTCCTTGTTAGAGGAGGTGGATAACGATCGGGCGCGGTTTCTGTGCGCGCGGGACTTATCGACCTTACTTTCCACAATGTCTCCATGCCCGCAGTACTGGGCCTGGTCGCGATTATCTTCATGCCGTGGTTCCCTGCTGCGATGTTGCGAGCGACTTCCATGGTGTCGTGGGCTACTGTCACGGTGTCGCGGGCTATGGTCGTCGCTGCACGGACTGTCGCCTCAGCGCCTCGCTTCTTTTCCCCTGGGGCGACGGGGCGATCCCCTGTCTCCTCTTCTTGGTGACGTACTCCCGCGTCCGTGGGGTGTTCTATCCACTTGAGGGGTTTGATCAACTTCAGGGGTTGCCGCGTTTTTGCGAATCTGGGCACCGATGGCTGCTCGGGCCATGCCTAGCCCTTTTTGGACTTGGCGATGTTGCTCTGCACGAGGGTTGTTTTCTGGCGTCTGATTTGCCTGCAGATAGGTGGCAGCGGCCAGGACCGCGGCATCAGGAGTCCGTCTGTACTGTTGTCTTTGCTTTGACCCAGGCCTCTCGCGAACATTTAATCTCTCGCCGTGCCGTGAGTGTCGGGGGGCTACCCACGAGTAGGGGCAAGATTGGTAAGAAATGGTGTCTAGGTACTGTTTACCGAGTTGGGCCGTACCGAGTAGGAAGGTACCGAGTTGGATGGCTACTGAGATGGAGCTATCTCGATAGGAAGGACAATGAGCCGAATGAAGAAAGATGCCTTCTCCGGATTGACCGAGTAGCGCTTGGTGAGTCCGGATAAGCGAAGATCCTGCTCTTCTCGGAGGGAGGTCAACGAAGCAGTTGTAATCCTGCATATCCAGGGAGAGTATGCGCTTGCGGTTCAAATTATTAGACGTGATGATGCGTATGCTTACGCTAGTACAATGCAGGTATGAGCGAGGCCACGTTCTGTCTCTGACAAGAGGGACATGACATGGCAGCGAATATGACAACGGAGACTTTTAGCGTCTGCCAGTGAAGAAGCGGAAGCGTGCGCTATGACACAGTGTGTAGTCACCTAATCCTGTACTATTAGTTTGTGGACACCAGTATATAAGGTGGCCACACCCCTCCTGCGTGAGGGTCACTCATTACTTGAGGAGAGAAGTGCTGCTAGTTTGTTGAGAGAGAGAGAGCAATAGAGATTCGTCTTCCTCTAGCTCCTTGAGGAACATTTGTACTTGGTTACCACATATACAGAGAGAAAGGCAGGAGTATGGGTGTTAGCTCCACACGAGGGCCCCGAACCTGGTTAGATTGTGTTGTTTGCAGTGTAGTGAGCGCGTCATCTAGGCATGCGATCCCTCCCCGGATACCCATACTGTCCATCGGCCCCAAACTCAAGCCATCCTATGGCATCTGTCTTTACCTCACCACGACAGTTGCCGCCCACCATGGGGCCAGCAGCGGCGCTGGCTGGGGTTTCTATTCGGACGGGACCTCGTCCTTGTTCGGGTGATCGCATCGTTTGTGGTCTTGTCCACATGTTCGGCTCACTCGACTTCATCACCGACAACGCCGGTGATTTCGGTGGCGGGCCAATGCCGCAGGCGGCTCTGTCATCGTCTTCGGCGCCCACTTGTTGTACGTCGCCACCACCGTCATCCGCGAGTAACCCGAGGTGGTGATCGTTGTTGAATATCCTCCTACCGTTCTCACCGTCCGCTGGCAGCACACTGGTGGCTCTGCGGATAGCGTGGAGGTGATGATGACCGGTCCGGCTCCTGCTGTCGGGAAGAGCGAAGCCGGTGGCACTGAGGATGCTGGCAAGTCGACTCGGCCTTCTCACAAGCCGCTGGAGAAAACTGAGAACCAGCCGGGTTACAAGGCTCCTACTGCATTGACCACAAGACCGGCTCCCTTCGCCAACGTCATCGAGAAGCTGAGCATACACGTAGCCGCGGATGCGGATCCGGCGATGTTGCGGGAGCAACTCGAGGAGCAGCGCCATGCCTTCCTGCTGGAGGCCACCGAGATAGCGAAAATAAGGCAAGAGTTCGATCTCGACCAGAGTGAGTACAATATGTCTCATGGTCTTACTCTTGTTAGCAACAACCCTAGCCGGATAGGCATTATCCGGAACCGAGGCCGTAATCTCGGTGCCGAGTTGGCTAGAGATGGTAGAACTGCTAGTAAATCTGCTAGTGTTACATAAAATGGTAGGCCCAAATATAGTTCTCCTGCTAAGAACCTTAGGGTGGCATAGGCAGTTGCTGCCGAGTTGCCAAATCTAACCGGTGAAGCTCGTGTTAGGCAGCAGGACCAGCTTAATGAACTTGTTCTTGAGGGTAGCAGGCAAAATAAGGCTTTCTAGAAGGCGAATCCGGGAGCCGGTGCGTCTCATGTGGTTCAGTCGCATGGGGCGAGATCCGGAGGCCAGGCCTCCTCGCCTCATCTTGGTGGTGGAAGATCTCGGAGTGTGAACTCCAGGGAACATAAGCATATTCAAGTGTATCATCCGGCTGTCGCCGGAAAACAGTTAGGTGTAGAGCGGCGGCCCGGGCAAGAACACATTGCTCAAGGTGGTGGCCATGATGCTACCCGAGTTCAGCAAGGGGGATAAGGACGCAACCGAGATGGTCCATCTCGGCACCCGGCTGCCAACCTGGTTCAGCCTCAACCTGGAGCCACACCTATTGTTCAGCCGCGGGGAAATGCCCCTGTTGTCACCCGGTTCTCCAACCCGGTGTTGGACGGCAGAATCGGTACAATGATGGTTACTCGGCAATGGAGCAAGACGGGTACTAGAGAAATGATCGCTATGTTGACGCTGGAGGTCTTGGAGCTCGGTTGGGGGCACGAGTGCTGCAGCCGATTGATGCAAGAGACAAGCTTGATAGGATCTACCTGTCAGAATAGATGGAGGAGCAAGGCCCTCCGGGACCACTCTATTTCGGTCCCAGAATCATGAATGAGCCGGCTGTGTACAAGTTCTAGCTGGCAAAGAGGGAGAAAGACCTATGACGGCAACACCAAGCCAGAAGATTGGTTGAGTGATTACGTCACTGCCGTGCACATTGCCGGTTGTAACCGCAGGTGGGAGGTGAGATATGTGCCACAGATGTTGGAGGGTCCAGCTCGGATCTGGCTGAACAACTTGCCGAGAGACAACATCAATTGCTGGCTTGATTTCTCGGAGGCCTTCATTAGCAACTTCACCAGCACCTACAAGAGGCCAAACCGTCCGCAGCAACTCTCTGCGTGCAGGCAGAGGGAAGAAGAGACTGACCGAGAGTATCTGACTCGGTGGAGCACATTGAGGGACACCTGTGAAGGAGTGAATGAGTCTCAGGCCATCGCATGGTTCGCACAAGGGTGCCGACATGGCAGCATGCTGTGGCAGAAGTTGCAGAGGGAGATGCCGAGTATACTGGCCGAGACCATCAAGATCGCAGATATGTATGCTCTTGGAGATCCGACACAACCTTTACTCGACTCGGTTGAGCCAAGTAGGTGGAACAACGACAATGATGGTGCCAGGCGGAATGACCGTTCCGATTATCGGATCAAGAGGCAAAATGATAGGCCAGATATCCGCTATGGCTCGAACCATGTGGCCGCGGTTGATCCGGATCAACTTGATGCAGGAAGCATCCAAAGGCAAAAGAATTTTGGGCCGTAGTATGGGCAGAACCAGAACCAGAACTACAAGAAGCAGTGGATGGATCCTAAGTAGTCCGGAGATGCACCACAAAGGTTTACCTTTGCAACGATGAGGGATGGGCCGTGAAGCTACCACACTTGGCATCCGAGTAGGCCGGCAAACCATACCTCCAGCCAGTGCAGCTGGTGGGACCGGATTAAGAGCGAGGGTTTCAGCCAGTTGCCTCCTCCTCCGCCTCTACCACTCTCGGGTGCAAATGTTCAGCCCATCCGGTCAGCAGCCCCAAGGCCTGCGGAGAATCAGAGGAGGCCCGAGAATGTGAACCAAGTGGCTCAGGGAGACAACAACAACAACTACTACTACAACAAGAACCGCAACAACTACAAGAACAACAACCGCAACAACAACTTCAACAACAACAACAATGGTGGCGGCAGAGGTCGAAATGACTATCAGGAACACCACCAAAGCTACATGGTGTTCACCACCGAGCCGGAGGACAAGCAGATCTTGCGCAGGCGTGCGAAGGAAGTTAATGCCGTGATGCCGGGAGTGACCGAGTACATGTACTGGTGCGAGCAGGAGATCGTTTGATCTCGGGCGGATCATCCCAAAATCATGCCCAACCCGAGTAGCTATGCCCTAGTGCCGGACCCGACCTTCATTGGGCCCAAGATCAATGTGAAGTTCAGCAAGGTGCTGATTGACAACGGCAGTAGCATCAACATTCTGTACCGAGATGTAATGGAGAAACTTGGTATCACCGAGAACATGCTGCAGTAGAGCCGGACCACCTTCCACGGCATTGTGCCGGGAGTATCCTATGCCCCTATTGGCAGGATTCAGATTGAGGTGCTCTTTGGCACCAGGGAGAACTGCCGAACTGGATGCTTGCAGTTCGAGGTGGTGGATCTTCACAGCCCTTATCATGCTCTTCTCGGTAGACCAGCTCTGTCCAAATTCATGGCCTCCACCCATTCGGCCTATCTGAAGATGAAGCTTCCCGGTCCCAATGGCATCATCATCATCTCAGATGATTACATACGCTCTCTGGAGTACACATCTGCTGGTTCTCGGCTGACTGAGTCAATGGTCATTGCAGCCGAGAAGAAGAAGATTCACGAGGTGGTGGCCATGGCCCAGGCAACACAAATAGGCATGCCCGGCTCTTCTCAAGGTGCCACTTTCCAGGCCTCTCAGGAGACCAAGAAGGTGCACATTGACCCCGAGTTCCCAGAGCGTGTCGCCATTATTGGTGCCGGGTTGGAGGAGAAATAGGAAAGTGAGCTCATCCACTTCCTCCGTGAGAATCTGGACGTCTTTGCATGTTCCAATCAGGATCTGCCGAGTGTCCCGAGGGAGTTGGTGGAGCACTCTCTGCATGTAAGGCCGGATGCCAAGTCGGTGAAACAAGCCATGCGTCGTTTTTCTGCTGAAAGGAGGAAAGCCATTGGTGACGAGATCACAAGGCTCTTGGCTAGAGGATTTATCATGGAGGTACTGCACCCGGATTGGTTGACAATCCGATCATGGTCGAGAAGAAGAAGGGAGATCCTATGTTCGCTGTGGTGTGGCGCATGTGCGTGGACTACACTGAACTTAACAAGGCCTTCCCCAAGGACCCATTCCCACTGCCCCGAATAGATCAGGTGATCGACTCCACTGTCGGGTGTGAACTTTTGTCTTTCATTGATGCATATTCGGGTTTCCACCAGATTCCCCCGAACCCGGCTGATCAAATAAAGACTGCTTTCATTACCCCGTACGGGGCTTATTGATATCGTGTCATGTGCTTTGGGTTGAGAAATGCTGGGGCCACATATCAGAGGTGCATGCAGAAATGCTTGCATGAGCAGATTGGCAAAAATGTGCAGGTGTATGTGGATTATATAGTCATCAAGACGAGGGAGAAACACACACTCCTAGAAGATATTGATACGTCTCCAACGTATCTATAATTTCTGATGCTCCATGATAATATTATGCCAATTTCTACATGTTTTCTCCCTTCTTTATATCATTTTAACACGTTTTCTGGGACTAACCTATTAACAAGATGCCAAGTGTCAGTTCCCTGTTTTCTGTTGTTTTTTATTTCAGAAAAGTTGTTCTAGAAATATTCTCGAAATTGGACCCCACAAAGCCCGAAGTGCCTATTTTCCCCGGAAGCATCCAGAAGACCGAAGAGGAGTCGTAGAGGGGCACTAGGGGGCCCACACCATGGAGTGGCGCTCCCCCCTTGGTCGTGCCAGCTGGTGGTGTGGGGCCCCAGGGCTCCACCGCCTCTGCCCTTTTGCCTATTTATTCCCCCCGGATGGAAAACCCTAGAGACCTGATAAAAAATCCCCGAAAAGTTCCGCAACCGCCGTCATCGTCAACCCTAGATTAGGGGGGTTCTGAAGCTGTCCCCGGCACCCTGCCAGAGAGGAAATCATCACCGGAGGCTTCTCCATCACCATGCCTGCCTCCAGTGTGATGCGTGAGTAGTTCATCCTTGGACTACGGGTCCATAGCAGTAGCTAGATGGTTATCTTCTCCTCCTACGCCTCAATGTTTAGATCTCGTGAGCTGCCTAACATGATCGAGATTGTTCTTATGTAATTCTATGTGCTGTGTTTGGTGGGATCCGATGAATATTGAATTTATGCCAAGTTTATTATAGTCTTGATTGCATATGCTATTTGTGATCTTGCATGCTTTCCGTTGCTAGTGGTTGCTCTGGCCAAGTAGTTGCTAGTGACTCCAAGAGGGAGTATTTATGATCGATAGTGGGTTCATGCCTCCTTTTCGCCTGTGCTCGAGTGATAGAAACGTGACGTGGGAGGATGTGATGTTGCCACTAGGGAGAAAACAGCGGTGTGAGTGCCCTCGTGTACAATCATTTCTTACACTACACACTTTGTTTAATGCGATTATCTGTTGCTTGCAACTTAATACCTAAGGGGGTTCAGATGATAACCTGAGGGTGGATTATTAGTCATAGATGCAGTAGGATTACGGTCTATGTATATTGTTGTAATGCCCGCACTAAATATCATAGTAGTCTTCATGTCATGAATGTGCACTATGGTGCAACCTTTATTTGTCAATTGCCCAGCTGTAATTGGTTCACCCAGCATGCTATCTTTTATGGAGAGACACCACTAGTGAACCTATGAACACTGGTCCATTTTCTTACAATGTTAAACAAACCACTATAATTTCCTGCTTTCTTTACTTACTGCAATCATACACTATTTTCCACACTATATGTCTAATCTTTGTTTTCAGCAAGACCGGTGAGATTGACAACCTCACTGTACCATTGGGACAAAGTATTTTAGTTGTGTTGTGTGCAGGTTCTGCGTTGTTGCTGACAACGGTGAGGCGCCATCACCACCGTCAGTGGCATCAAACCTTCCAAAGATCCTCTTCCTCCTACTGGATTGATAACCTTGGTTCTTAACTGAGGGAAATTCCTACCGCTACACTCATCACACCCTCCTCTTGGGGTTCCCAACACGTAGCATCAGATATCCAGGAAACATTCACGAACTTGCGAAAGTACCGGATGAAGCTGAACTAGACCAAGTGCACCTTTGGTGTCCCGGCAGGAAAGTTACTCGGTTTCCTCGTGTCCAGCCGAGGTATCGAGGCCAACCCCTCCAAGATAAAAGAAATTTAGAGCATGTATCTTCCGAGATCCTTGAAGGATGTGTAGAGGTTCACTGGGTGCCTGGCTTCCCTTAGTCGGTTCATTGGGAGAATGGGCGAGAAGGCTTTACCTCTATACCAGCTCATGAAGAAAAGTGACAAGTTTGTCTGTACACCAAAAGATGATGTGGCTTTCCAAGAACTCAAGACCATGCTGGGTACAACTCCAGTTCTAGCGTCTCCTATGCCTAAGGAGCCAATGTTGCTCTACATTGCAGCTACCAACCGAGTTGTTAGTGTGGTGGTGGTAGTGGAGAGAGAAGAGGAGGGCAAGTCGGTGCAGAGGCCGGTGTATTATCTCAGCGAGTTAATCTCCAATTCGAAGCAAAACTATCCTCTTTACCAGAAAATGACATATGGAGTCTATATGGCTGCCAAGAAGCTCAACCATTATTTCCAAGAGCATCCGATCACAGTGGTGAGTACTGCACCCATCTTTGAGATTAAGGGCAACAAGGATGCAAGTGGCCGAGTAGCCAAGTGGGAAATTGAGCTAGCTGCTTATACCCGAATGTATGCGAGAAGAGAAGCCATCAAATCTCAAGCCCTGGCGGATTTCTTTGTTGATTGGGCCGAAATGCAGTATGAGCCTCCCTTGCCGGAGACAAACTATTGGAGAATACATTTCGATGGCTCTAAGGTGAAAGAAGGTCTCGGTGCTGGTGTTGTGATCACCTCACCCAAGCTGGATCAACTCAAATATGTCCTGCAAATACATTTTGCGGCGTCCAACAATGTTGCCAAGTATGAGGCTTAGTCCATGGACTGAAAGTGGCCAAGGAAATTGGTATCCGCCGGATAATATGCTATGGCGACTCGGATCTGGTGGTTCACCTAGCCTCGGGGACTTGGGACGCATTGGATGCCAATATGGCTTCTTATCGGTTCCTTGTCTAGAATATGTCGGGATTCTTTGATGGATGTGAGTTCCACCACATCCACCGAGCTGAAAATGATGCTGCTGATGCTCTATCCAAGTTGGGATCTTCTCGGCATTCCATCCTGTCAGGAATTTCTTTGGAGCATCTCAGGAAGCCTTCCATCAAGCCATCTCCCGAGTCGGATTCGATATTCGTCCCGGCTGTGCCCGGATCAGAAGTTGTTCCCATGGAGATTGATGAGGGGATTATGAAGGAGAACCCGGGGACTGCTCCCCTTATCTCGGGGGCTGTCGCCTTCATCTCGAGGACTGCCTCGCAGAACCCGGGGACTCTGGGACTCGTTTCCATCTCGGAGCAAGTCATGTCGGCTGATCTAATGGAGGTTGATGAGCCTGTGTTTCCTACTCGGGCGATACCGGGTTGGGCTCAGCCCATATTGTCTGATCGGGAGGATGGTACTTTACCGAGTGATGAGATCTCTGCCAGGAAGATACATAGAAGACCCAAAGGCTACACCATCATCAACAAGGAACTGCACAAGAGGAGTACCATAGGCATGCTCCAGCGTCGTGTTGAGCCAGAAGAAGAAGAGATTCTCAGAGAGATACATCAGGGGGAATGCGGGCACCACGCCTCATCTCGGGCTCTAGTGAAGAAAGCTTTCCGGCATGAATTCTTTTGTCTCACTGCCTTGCAGCAAGCGGAAGATCTAGTGATAAAATGCAATGGGTGCCAGAGATAAGCCACCAAGATACATATGCCAGCTTCCGAGCTAAAAACTATTCCCATCACTTGGCCATTTGCAGTATGGTGCTTGGACATGGTGGGGCCCTTCAAGCCAGCTCGGTGCAACATGACGCACATCCTGGTCATGGTTCACAAGTTTACCAAGTGGATTGAGGTGAAGCCAATCCGGAAGTGTGATGGGCACACAGCTGTGACCTTTTTGAAAGATATTATCCTGAGATATGGCTACCCGCATGGGATCATCTCGGATAATGGAACAAATTTTGCTGAGGGAGCCTTTTCTCGGTTCTGCAAGGAGAAGACGATCTGACTAGACATTGCGTCAGTCGCGCATCCAGAATCAAATGGGCAAGTTGAAAGAGCTAATGGCATGGTCCTATCCGGAATAAATCCTAAGCTAATTGAGCCATTATAGAAAACCCCGGGTTGTTGGCTGGACGAGTTGCCGGTGGTGTTGTGGAGTATAAAGACTACCCCTAACTGATCTACCGGATACACACCATTCTTCCTGGTATATGGAGCAGAGGCCGTGTTGCCCACTGACCTTGAGCATGACTCACCGAGAGTAACCCTGTCGAGATCAGCTGTATATTAACAGAATCTGAGACGCTATCATATCCAGAAGATAAGCCCAAGGGTTTTCCGAGAAGGAGATTTGGTGCTTAGGCAGGTGAAAGGCACAACCAGAATGCACAAGCTTTCCTCTCCGTGGGAAGGTCCGTTCATTGTGAGCAAGGCTCTACACACTGATGCATATTATCTCATTGATGCACAGGAGCCACATAAGAACAGGGCGGATAAATACGGAGAGGAAACTAAGCGCCCCTGGAATGTAGCTCTACTCCGTCGTTTCCATTCCTGAGAAATCCATTGTATGTATCTCCTTACCGAGTTGAAATCCAAGTCGGCACTCCGATTAGGAACTCGGGGACTGCCTATGCCTAACTTGTTCTGTGTTATTTACTTCTTAGTTTGGTATGCCGGTTAATCATCTCGGAATTTCATGTGTAAGTCTATTAGTGTGCTTAAACCTAAGGTCCAACTCTCTGACTTGCTGTTGTCTGAAACCCGGCTTCATGGCAAGCGAGAGAACAAGCCAAGGGTCAATGATCACATGAAAAACTACTATGGAAACAAAGAGTTAGTCAATCGACATAAGTTGTTTTGTCCTTCCGTTTTTTCGGCTAAGTACTGGGCAGTTTTAATTCCAATCTCAAAGTTGTGAAGTATTATAAACTTGGTTTTCGAATTCTTGTGACTTGACTTTCAAAAATCCACAAGTGGCAGGCAAGAGCAAAGACAAAAAAAGCCAGGTGGATAAGAAAACCAACTCGGGGACTCGAAATAAGGCGGTCCGGCATTCCCAGTCTTGTTTAAACCTAACAGAAACTTAGTGCCAAACAGCGAAATAGTGTTTCTTACAACTACACCCGGCATACCAGGGATCTGATAAAATGTTTGAGATTGAGAGACAGGAAGATCAGGCCTCAACCAAAGGAGTGGAATCTGCATTAGCCCCTGCCGGGTTGGAGGACTCGATGGCGGACTCGGAAGCAACTGTTGGAGTTGGAGGCTCGGAGGTGGCATTCTCGGCAGTAGGCTCTGAGGTGCTCAACTCGGGAACATGCTCGGAGATGACCATCACGGTGGTGACGATCTCGGGAGAGAGAGTGGCAGCCGACCCGGTGGTTTTGGCTGCCTCGTTCTCGGTCTCGATCTCTTCGTCCATCTCCTCGGAGTCGTCAACGTCCTCCCCTCCTTCATTGTCGTCATGAGCTGCATCGTGGACCTCCTCATCTTCGCCCTCGCCCTCGGTGTCAGGCTCGGGGGAGCCATCCACATACTCCATGGTATCTGCGTATGAAGCCAACCGGTATGCGGTCTCCTTGCGAGCTCGAACGCAAGACACTTCTGTGGACCATCTGGACCTGGTACGCATAAACTTGAGAGAGTTGAGGTTGATCTTGTCATACCAGGAGAGGACAAAGTGCAGCGCCTCGTCTCCGCCAGCTCGAGCTGCGGAAGCTCGCCATTTCTTGAGGTGGCCCTTGACTTGGTCTAGCTTCTTGGCCAATCTGGTAACTGTCGCAGGGGCTTCAGTTTCTGGCCAGAAAACCTTGTGCAGCCGGATTGCACTGGATACAAGGCTTGCTCCCCTTCCCTTGAGGGGTAGAACTCGGGCTTTGATGTTCTCAATCTGATCCTGCATAGTGATGGTCTTGGTGACGTCGAAGCCAACATCCGCCTGTAACTGCCTAGCCTTCGCAACAGCCCTCTCGGCACCAAGATCCAAGTCGGGGAATGCAACCGAGAGATAAGGTGTCCGAGTTAAATCAAGACCAATTCATAAGAGCAAGTTAGAAGTTACAAAAATCAAGTGGTAGGTGAAACTTACATCGCAGCTCCAGAATGAAGTCCTTAAGCCTAATGAACCACTTGTCAGCGTTGGTGTGGTGTCTATCCAGCAGGAAGCGTGAGCCACTCACCATCTGATCGAGTGCGTGGTTCCGCTCTTTGAGGATCTGGATCTCCTCCTCCAACTTGGCCTTCTCGGCAGCAGCATCCTCCTTCCATTAGGATTTATCTTTCTGGCCCTGCACCACCAGTTTTATTGTCTCGACCAGCTCCAGCTTAAGTTTGGTCACTTCGTCCTTCTCGGCTTGGAGATCTTCCAGGAGCTTGGCCTTGTTGTCGTTGATCTGCTGCTGCGTCCCGGCTAGTGAGAGACAATCTTCATGTTTTTCAACAAACAATTTGCCACGACCCCGGACCCAAACATATACATACTGTTATGTGCTCCTAGTCATGGACCCACAAGGGCTTCAGGGTTACCAGCCCCGGCCGCAACAAACAACGGCAGGCAGACCGGATTCATCGGCACGCGGGCCGGATCACCTCGGTACTACTACTCCTTGTGTCCATGCTAGTCATAACCATTTATGCATAACCAAGCGTCCACGAGTCGGATGAAATCGAAGGAATGGGACCAAAGCTATATAGAGATGCTCTGTGTCCAGGAAGTGCAACAACAATTGAGGGTTACTGGGGTTACCAAGCCCCAGGCCGAATCACATCGGCAGGCGTGCTCGGACATGGATCATCAGCTCCACAACCCCTTGACTACGACAACTAAGCAGTCATAGCCAAAACTGTATAACAATGAGCTCGAAGCCAACAACCGATCAAAGCAGCACTCTAGACATGAAGCTTCAATAAGCAAGTAATAATAGAGTAAATCTTACAAACAGAGGTCACACGACCCAACATTACATCAGACAACGGAAAGCAAATTATGTTGCTAGCCAACAAGAACCAAAAAGGCCTAAGAGGCCGCAACGTAAGGCGATGTCCCAGCCCATAGATTCCAGACTGCTACCTGGGAAACCCCAAACTATCCGTTGATGTCCACGTTGATACACCACCAAAGTATGGAACTTCACCTAAACCAAGTTGAAGCAATCATGAGTACTGGAGGTACTCAACAAGACTTAGTTAACCTGTTATATATCTGCTTGTTTAAAAGGGTTTATGAAGGATGTTTTGCGTAAAGCCAACTTTGTTTCGAATAGAGGGAGACAGAGAAGCTTTTCACAAATCTTTTAAAAGAACACCATTTCCTCGGGTATTGTCTTTAGAACCTCCGAAGCATCATCTCCAGCACATGACAACTGGAACGACCTCTTGAAACTAATCATTCATTGACAACATCTTTTACGTCCGGTTCAAGTTATCTATGATCTCAGAATCCGTCATCAAGTCATGCTTAACCGTGGACACGGCTTTTCGAAAAGATTAAACCCTACAGGGGTGTACAACTTTACCCACACGTGCCAACCGACTCTTAATTCCAAGCTATTGGCACAATTCTGACGATGTGCCGACAGAGGGTGGCTGACCACGATCTTTCCCTTGCTTCGCCTATTCCATGAGTCGTTCCGAGTAGAGATGGACCGCCAATAGGGACTGGCCATCTCCTGCCGGGTCTCTATCGTTGTGCGCAATGCTCGACAATTATCTACACACAGATCGCCGATATGCCACCACGTACTAGTTTTGGAAACGTTTTTAATATCCCCCGCAAATCCAAATGGAACGCCCGAACTAGGCAACTCATGGAACAAGCTAGACAAGTTGAAACGAGGGGAATCCAATCCCCGTGTGGTTGCACGATCAGTCTTGGCTTCAAAGGCGAGAACTCGCTCCTAGGGGCATGAATGAGGCAAAACAACACATCCCATGTGGCATCTCATCCAGACCTTTTATCATATTAAACACACATCTCGAACCTTACCACGTCATCCTGTCATACTAGATTCATTTCGTAACTCTGATTCATCAACCAGATGGAGCAGAGATCAACACACATGTCTGACTATGCATGGCATATTTGAGGCTCTGGCGATACACACAAACAAAACCTATGTCTGCTAGGAGCAGTGAATCATGATATTTGGGTTGTGCTAATAAATAGGACAACTCTATCTATGGACCCAAGATACTTTATAAAAACATGCATCGTTCAAGAAGGAAAACACTTCGAAAACATATATAGGCAGATAAGAGGTTATGCTTGCCTTGCTTCAAGAAAACCAGGTAAAGGCTTCAGGAATAAGTGCTTGACTTGGTTGGTGAGACCAAGTATGTAACATTCCGAATCTTATATTTGGAATGTTCTGCATGTAGAGCATATGCATAGCATGGCATGTTTTTGAAAATTGCATTTGTTTGTTGCATTCAAACTCCAAAATAAAAAATTCAGGTTTTAAAGAAAACAATTCGTCTATATGGCGCTATAAGCCAAACTTATTTTTATATTTTATTTTACCAAAAATATCGCTTAAAAATAACCTAATGTGATAGAGTTTCGAATTTCGAGTTTTTAGAAATTTTTCTCACTTAAATCTGAGCAGTATTGAAATAGTTATCAAAGAAATAAGATAAAGAATAAAAAAAATATGTACGTGAGCTAGTTGCTAACAGATTGTGTACGTGCAAAGAAAAGGTATAAAAAAACGTGCACAAAGCAGCCAGGCACACCCTGCCAAGCCTTGAACCTTGCGCGTGCATGGCAAGCAAAAAAAAAAAAAAAAAAAAAAAAAAAAAAACGCATCGATGCATGCTTGGACTAGTCTACCAGCGAAGGAGTCAAGCCAGGCACCGTACGCGAGCGTACAGGCTCCTTTCCTATTGTTTTTTTTCCTGTACGTGGGACCCACGCATCATCTCCTAGCTCGCGGACGAGTCCAGGATGAACACAGACAGTTTTGAACGTGTTTATCCCAAGAAAATCTCCGAATCCGGCCCCGTTTCTTTCCCCCTGGCCATGAAATTCCGGGTATAAATACCCCACACCCGTGGCCTCCAAAGCCCTCAAAAATTTCGCAAAACCCTCGCCCAAATCGATCTCGTTTCGAGCTCGAAATCGCACCGCCGCCGCCACCATTGCTGCAGCTTCAAGGTCCAAATCGCCACCGTCTGGGACGCGTCCGGGCCTTCTAAACCCATCTAATCTCTTCACCATTAAGTTTCACACCTCCCTAAACCGTTTTCCCCTCACCTCGTGCCCTACATCTAACAGGAGAAGTCGCCGGAGTTCGCCGGAGTTTGCCGGAGTTTTGAGCACGATCAGCCGAGCTTCACCGCCACTGTAGGAGGAGGAACCCAACGCCGTTGACGCTGCAGTGACCGCAAGGAGGAGCTGAACACCGTCGTCCACTTCATCTTCACCATCGACCATCCGAGAGCCGTCGTCCGTCGCTAAGGGTAACGATCAGCACGTCTGTACGTCTAGTCGCAGTATACGTACAAAACTTCTAAAATTCGTAGGAAGAGTTTTACAACTCAGAAAAATATGAGAAAAATATCCACGAACTGCTAAGAGTACGTAGAATTTTAATCTATAATAATATTGCATCTTTACCGTACTGAAAACATATTCAATTTTAAAATCCTTTTAATGAGTATTTAATTCATATCTTCTGTTTCGCAAGTCAAATTAATTTAATTCTTTTTGACGCCGATCCTAAAAATACGTTGTCTAACCAGAGAACCCGAAACGAAATTTTATTAATAAATTTTATTTTCGCTATATAATAGTCTGTTAGCTATTTTAAGTTTATTAAATCCCAATGTTAAACCACGTACACATGCATTCAAATTCACCCATGAATAACCAGAGAAGCATTCAACTAAATTCTAAAGTTCTATTAATTTGCCATGCATGATTGATCACATCTTCTTATTGCATATGCTTGTTTTGTTGCTTTGTTGTTTATGTTGCTTTATCGATCGTATAGATTACGAAGGGTGTGACGTTGCTTGCGATTGTTGTGAGTGCCTAGGCTGCGACGACACCGACGACCAAGGCAAGTGTCACTATCATGAATTACCTATGTTTTGGCCTATGCATGTAGTATTATTTTTGTAGTATGCATGTATAGGAGTTGAGTGTAAGCTATGCTTTATTGTCCTAGTGGAATAGCCACATGATCCCATGTTCCGACCATCCTTTGTCGCCACCGTATTGTAGAATTGCTTAGCCATGCTTAGACGGGGATTTGGGATTCATACACATGAAATTGTTTATCAACCGTTTATGTTTTGCCAAATGATAAAACAACTTAAGTAATGAATCTCCTGGGTGGAATGGTTTGATGGTTTTTGTTGAGTGGTTACCTTGCACCCATATCCATGGCTCTCCTTGGTATCTCACTTGCGGCTCGCCACTCAGGAATTTGAGAATGGATTAGTTCTTGTGTTTAGTAGCTTACGAGTACTGCCACATGTCACATGGGCTCTGACTTGACTGATTAAGATGTGGGAACTCGAACCCGACGGTCTGTCAGAAAGTAGTTTATTGTAGGTTGGTATGGCGCGTGGGTGGTTCGAGGGACTACTTCTAAAAGGTCTCGGCCTGGTCTTCCTCCGGTTGATTGGGCCATGTGGGTAAAGAGTACAACCTCTCGAGAGTGTCAAACTAAGTGACTTAGCCGTGTCCCCGGTTACGGACAATTATGAGCAACTAGATTTGAGGCTATGAAAATTCTCACTCATCCCAATTTTATAAGTTTCTTAAAATATGAGGGTTAACTAATTGGGTAAGACCACTTGAGTATCTACCAAGTGTTCCTTTGTTTGTTTCTAAGAGCACCTGCTTTGCAACCAGCGTGTTCTTAATTTTTGTTTGATGAAATAAAGTGTTAGGTTAAAATGAATTGCTTTTCGCAAACTAGCCTGAGATCCACCAGCCAAATATGCATGTAGAGATAGAAGACCAAATTTACCACTACCTTTCCTAAGTGCCACTTGCCGGTGCATGGTTCCATGCCCTGACCAACTTCGTGTTGGCTGTACTCGTCTGTGCAGATTTCCAAGGTTGAAGAAGGTTCGTTAGGTCGCGAGACTCCACTCAACATTTGTTCGCCTGTGGCACATTGAAGAATGGAGCTCTATTTTATTTTGATGTTCCGCTGCTACTATGAATAATTATTTGAGCTAGCAATATGCTATGCAACTTGTAATAAATTAAATTCGGGATCATATTCGCATAGTTTCGATGCACTGTCAAATTCTTTGATATCTATGATGCTGTGTGTGCCGGTGAACCGATCCAGGGATTGGCACTATACACAGAAGATTCCACCTTCTCAGGTTGGGTCGTTTCAGATGGTATCAGAGCAGTGTGTTGACTGTAGGATCGTGACCTAGGATTGGAATAGGATGCCACAAGATTAAATTCTATTTTACTTCTTTTATTTATGTTCTTTACCTTTCTTCTCATATTACTTGTCTTTGCTAACTTCTACTCCTACCTACTTATAGATGAACGCTGATGAAGTCTACTATGTTGAGGAGAACTCGGGAGTGGAGTTCGAGAACGAGCTAGCGAGCTTAACAAAGCTACTCGGATTTTTCTTACCGAAGATTGAAGGTTACCAAATAGAGACCAACATCCCAGGAGACAAGAAGTGGGACATCAAGACTACCATTGTAGTAGATATTGTGGATGGAGTAGTACAACTCATCACCTACAGGGGGATTTACCCCAGCTGGAATGGAGGGCTCGTCATGGCAATAAAGTATGCAATGGCTCGACTGTGTCATGACTACCGTGACCAGATACCCGAGGACTCCATCTACAGAGACTTCGGGAGGAGGAATGAAGAAGGTGAAGCCGTATGGATCGAGGATGGAGACAAGACCCGGATGCAGAAACACGTAGAAGATTTGGAGGCATACGCCACTGGAATGGAAGCCCTCATGCAATGGTTCATGCTGCAAAGTGAGGAAGCAAGAGCCACCGCACATCACCAAGCATATGAGATCACCACTCTCAATGCTCAGATGGATACTCTCAATGCTCAGTTGGATGCGCTCAAGGCTCAAATTGAGATGTTCAAGGACAATGACACAAGGCTCACCATGCAGCTAGCAGAGAAGGATGCTCAACTCACGCTCAAGGATGCTCAACTCACGCTCAAGGACGCTCAACTCGCCGAACTCCAAGCTCAAGTCAACCCGCCTCAACCATCTAGTGAGAGTGATGAAGATGAGGATGATGGCGGAGATGATGGAGATGCCGACGCCATTGAGGGTGCTGCTCAAGCTGAGGGAGCAGGAGGAGGGATCCTAGAAGAGGAAGAAGAAGAAGACCCCGAGGAGCGGGTCATGTGCGTTACTACTGATGAAGATACATCCGATGATGAGTACACGCCCAAGAGTGCCAATAAGCGCAAGCGTCAGAACTAGTTTAGATGCCCGCCATATAGTCTTCGTTAGGTTATCAAGTTTCGAGTTAGGAATTAGATCAAATTATGTAATATCACAATATTGGTTGCCTGCTTGCTGGATTATTTGAACCCTATTTTTATAAAGTATTTTCGTATAAGGCCTAAACCTATCCTCGTGCAGTTTCGTTTTTTTTCCCGAGCTGCAGTTTTTCTGCGCGCTGTTACGACGCGATTTTTAATAAATCATGGGTAGCGCTGATCGCGAAAATACCCGCGTTGTCCGAACTGAAATTTCGTCCTCTTCGTGCTGTAAAAGTTTCAGATTTTTCTGACGAGGTTACGTTTACCTTTGGTGCGTGTTCTGCAACAGCAACATCTGTAAGCAGATTGTGCCGAGAGTTGCCATATCGATTAGACTCAACCCATCTCAGCTTTTTCCTTCTTTTCTTTTGCTGCTGTGGTATAATAACCACGTAATCAACCTTCAGAACCCTTTTCAAACAAAATAAAAATTATTTGAAAAATTGTTTTGTTGTTTGCCTTGTGTTGTTTGAGCACGTATGGGTACTCCTGATCTGTAGATCTCTCTTTCTATACTCATCTATGCTACCCCAACAGATGGCGCCTCGCCGTGCCCGCAACAACAACGATGAGGACAACGACGACCGGATTGATCAGTTGATAGCCTCACAGGCGCTACTGACCCAGGCAATGGCTCAGTTCTTTCAGAACAACAACAACAACAACAACAACAACAACCCGCCACCCCAAGGAGATGCTCTTGGAAGGTTCCTGAGGCCGAAGCCAGCAAAATTCTCTAGCGCACCCGAGCCCATGATCGCACTTGACTGGCTACGCTCGGTAAACAAGGACTTGGTGACTGTGGCATGTACTGATGCTGAGAAAGTGAGGTTTGCTGCCCACTTACTGGAAGGACAAGCTGCTTCTTGGTGGGATGCTTTCCAGATCACCCACCCCATCAACACTGTCACTTGGGATATGTTCCAAGAGGGATTTCGTACTGCTCATGTCTCAGCTGGAGTGATGAGCCTGAAGAGGAGAGAGTTCCTCCACCTGCGGCAGATAAACCGCACAGTGGGAGAGTATATAGATGAATTCAACAATCTATCCCGCTATGCACCTGAAGATGTGGACACTGACGCCAAAAGGAGGGAGAAATTCCTCGATGGCCTGAGTGATGAGCTCGCTGAGTTACTATCAGTGGTCCATGCCCCCGATTTCCAAACACTGATGGACAAGGCCAGGGTTCTGGAAGAGAAGCAACAAAGGATCTCGAACCGTAAGAGAAAGCAGAACCATAGCCACTTCAACCATGGTCCGCCACAGAAGACCCGCACCTTCCATGATGGGAATGGTCACTCTGGACAGAATATGTATGGAAACAATGGACATCAGCACCGTGGAGGAAATGGCCACCACCATAATGGCCATAAAAGCTACCACCACAACTCAGGGAGAACAAATGGGAACAACCATGGAGGCAACAATGGCCATAACCGCCCCAATGACCGCAACTTCGTGAGGAAGGACATCAGTCAAGTGACATGCTTCAAATGCAAGAAGACAGGACATTTTGCAGATGCTTGCCCCGAGCTGAAGAGGGACGGAGGAGGCAAGCCAAACCCATTTCAGAAGGGACACGTCAACCATGTGAACGTGGAAGAAGTTCTGGAGGAGCCTGATGCTGTGATTGGTACGTTTCTGCTCAATACATTTTCAGCACTCGTACTATTTGATACTGGTGCATCGCATTCATTCATATCAAGGGTATTTGTGGATAGAAATAAGATACCAACCGTGAGCATTAGAACTCCCCTTAAGGTAAACTCTCCTGGCGGCGAGTTAGTTGCAGCCTTTGGATGTAGGGGGTTGGTCCTAGGAATTGGAGCTTATAGTTTCCCTACTGACTTGATTGTCCTAGAATCACAAGGATTAGATGTGATTATAGGTATGGATTGGATGACTGCTTATGAGGGAGTTATAGATTGTGCCAAGAGAGCCATTACACTTACAACCCCAGAGAAGAAGCGCATTCGCTTCAAGTCTACCTTTGAGCTTAAGGGAACCAAGGTCAATTCTCTTAAGGGGGTTAGCTTAGAGGATGTGTGCATAGTGAATGAATATCCCGACGTATTCCCGGAGGAACTCCCAGGAATGCCACCGGATAGAGATGTAGAGTTCCTTATTGATTTGATGCCTGGAACTGGACCTATAGCTAAGAGACCATATAAAATGGATGTTGATGAGCTGAAGGAGCTTAAGAAACAGCTCAGGGAGCAATTGGATAAAGGATTCATCCAACCGAGTTCGTCATCATGGGGAGCGCCCGTTCTGTTTGTGGAGAAGAAGGATTCTAGCAAAAGACTAGTGGTTGATTATCGCTCACTAAATGAGGTGACGATTAAGAACAAGTACCCTCTCCCCAATATCAATGACTTGTTCGATCAATTGAAAGGAGCAAAGGTGTTTTCCAAGATAGATCTTCGATCGGGCTATTTCCAATTGAAGATTCGAGAGCAAGACATACCAAAGACCGCCTTTACCACTAGGTATGGTTTATATGAGTACACGGTTATGTCTTTTGGTCTAACCAATGCCCCGGCATATTTTATGACCATGATGAACAAGGTATTCATGGAATATTTGGACAAGTTCGTAGTGGTGTTCATTGATGACATATTGATATACTCTAAGGATGAGAGTGAGCATGAGAAACACCTACGCCTGATCATGGAGAAGCTTAGAGAGCATAAGCTATACGCCAAGTTTAGCAAGTGCGAATTCTGGTTGAAGACCGTAGGATTTCTTGGACACGTTGTTTCAGCAGAAGGTGTCGCTGTGGATCCAAGCAAGGTAGCGTCTGTGACTGAATGGGAATCACCAAAGAATGCTGGAGAAATTCGGAGTTTCCTAGGACTGGCAGGATATTATAGGAGGTTCATAGAGAACTTCTCCAAGATTGCTAAGCCCATGACGGAACTGTTGAAGAAAGAGAAGAAGTTTTCCTGGACGGATGAGTGTGAAGCTAGCACCGCGTTTCATTGGACCGTATAAGGTTCTGTCACGCAAGGGAGAGGTAGCCTATCAGTTGGAATTGCCAGAAGGATTGTCTAATGTCCACGACGTGTTCCATGTGTCCCAATTGAAGAAGTGTCACCCAGAATTGGCTGATACACCATTGAGAGATACCATTCCGCTAGAAGAGGTCCAATTGGAGAGTGATCTCACGTATGAGGAGAAGCCTATAAGGATTCTGGAGACAGCGGAGAGAATGACACGGACCAAGACGATCAAATTCTGCAAGGTTCAGTGGAACCATCACACCGAAGAGGAGGCTACGTGGGAACGAGAGGAGGATCTTCGAGAAGACCACCCACACCTATTTGCTAGCCAACCCGAAGCTCGAGGGCGAGCTTCATCTTAAGGGGGTTAGTCTGTAACATTCCGAATCTTATATTTGGAATGTTCTGCATGTAGAGCATATGCATAGCATGGCATGTTTTTGAAAATTGCATTTGTTTGTTGCATTCAAACTCCAAAATAAAAAATTCAGGTTTTAAAGAAAACAATTCGTCTATATGGCGCTATAAGCCAAACTTATTTTTATATTTTATTTTACCAAAAATATCGCTTAAAAATAACCTAATGTGATAGAGTTTCGAATTTCGAGTTTTTAGAAATTTTTCTCACTTAAATCTGAGCAGTATTGAAATAGTTATCAAAGAAATAAGATAAAGAATAAAAAAAATATGTACGTGAGCTAGTTGCTAACAGATTGTGTACGTGCAAAGAAAAGGTATAAAAAAACGTGCACAAAGCAGCCAGGCACACCCTGCCAAGCCTTGAACCTTGCGCGTGCATGGCAAGCAAAAAAAAAAAAAAAAAAAAAAAAAAAAAAAAACGCATCGATGCATGCTTGGACTAGTCTACCAGCGAAGGAGTCAAGCCAGGCACCGTACGCGAGCGTACAGGCTCCTTTCCTATTGTTTTTTTTCCTGTACGTGGGACCCACGCATCATCTCCTAGCTCGCGGACGAGTCCAGGATGAACACGGACAGTTTTGAACGTGTTTATCCCAAGAAAATCTCCGAATCCGGCCCCGTTTCTTTCCCCCTGGCCACGAAATTCCGGGTATAAATACCCCACACCCGTGGCCTCCAAAGCCCTCAAAAATTTCGCAAAACCCTCGCCCAAATCGATCTCGTTTCGAGCTCGAAATCCCACCGCCGCCGCCACCATTGCTGCAGCTTCAAGGTCCAAATCGCCACCGTCTGGGACGCGTCCGGGCCTTCTAAACCCATCTAATCTCTTCACCATTAAGTTTCACACCTCCCTAAACCGTTTTCCCCTCACCTCGTGCCCTACATCTAACAGGAGAAGTCGCCGGAGTTCGCCGGAGTTTGCCGGAGTTTTGAGCACGATCAGCCGAGCTTCACCGCCACTGTAGGAGGAGGAACCCAACGCCGTTGACGCTGCAGTGACCGCAAGGAGGAGCTGAACACCGTCGTCCACTTCATCTTCACCATCGACCATCCGAGAGCCGTCGTCCGTCGCTAAGGGTAACGATCAGCACGTCTGTACGTCTAGTCGCAGTATACGTACAAAACTTCTAAAATTCGTAGGAAGAGTTTTACAACTCAGAAAAATATGAGAAAAATATCCACGAACTGCTAAGAGTACGTAGAATTTTAATCTATGATAATATTGCATCTTTACCGTACTGAAAACATATTCAATTTTAAAATCCTTTTAATGAGTATTTAATTCATATCTTCTGTTTCGCAAGTCAAATTAATTTAATTCTTTTTGACGCCGATCCTAAAAATACGTTGTCTAACCAGAGAACCCAAAACGAAATTTTATTAATAAATTTTATTTTCGCTATATAATAGTCTGTTAGCTATTTTAAGTTTATTAAATCCCAATGTTAAACCACGTACACATGCATTCAAATTCACCCATGAATAACCAGAGAAGCATTCAACTAAATTCTAAAGTTCTATTAATTTGCCATGCATGATTGATCACATCTTCTTATTGCATATGCTTGTTTTGTTGCTTTGTTGTTTGTGTTGCTTTATCGATCGTATAGATTACGAAGGGTGTGACGTTGCTTGCGATTGTTGTGAGTGCCTAGGCTGCGACGACACCGACGACCAAGGGAAGTGTCACTATCATGAATTACCTATGTTTTGGCCTATGCATGTAGTATTATTTTTGTAGTATGCATGTATAGGAGTTGAGTGTAAGCTATGCTTTATTGTCCTAGTGGAATAGCCACATGATCCCATGTTCCGACCATCCTTTGTCGCCACCGTATTGTAGAATTGCTTAGCCATGCTTAGACGGGGATTTGGGATTCATACACATGAAATTGTTTATCAACCGTTTATGTTTTGCCAAATGATAAAACAACTTAAGTAATGAATCTCCTGGGTGGAATGGTTTGATGGTTTTTGTTGAGTGGTTACCTTGCACCCATATCCATGGCTCTCCTTGGTATCTCACTTGCGGCTCGCCACTCAGGAATTTGAGAATGGATTAGTTCTTGTGTTTAGTAGCTTACGAGTACTGCCACATGTCACATGGGCTCTGACTTGACTGATTAAGATGTGGGAACTCGAACCCGACGGTCTGTCAGAAAGTAGTTTATTGTAGGTTGGTATGGCGCGTGGGTGGTTCGAGGGACTACTTCTAAAAGGTCTCGGCCTGGTCTTCCTCCGGTTGATTGGGCCATGTGGGTAAAGAGTACAACCTCTCGAGAGTGTCAAACTAAGTGACTTAGCCGTGTCCCCGGTTACGGACAATTATGAGCAACTAGATTTGAGGCTATGAAAATTCTCACTCATCCCAATTTTATAAGTTTCTTAAAATATGAGGGTTAACTAATTGGGTAAGACCACTTGAGTATCTACCAAGTGTTCCTTTGTTTGTTTCTAAGAGCACCTGCTTTGCAACCAGCGTGTTCTTAATTTTTGTTTGATGAAATAAAGTGTTAGGTTAAAATGAATTGCTTTTCGCAAACTAGCCTGAGATCCACCAGCCAAATATGCATGTAGAGATAGAAGACCAAATTTACCACTACCTTTCCTAAGTGCCACTTGCCGGTGCATGGTTCCATGCCCTGACCAACTTCGTGTTGGCTGTACTCGTCTGTGCAGATTTCCAAGGTTGAAGAAGGTTCGTTAGGTCGCGAGACTCCACTCAACATTTGTTCGCCTGTGGCACATTGAAGAATGGAGCTCTATTTTATTTTGATGTTCCGCTGCTACTATGAATAATTATTTGAGCTAGCAATATGCTATGCAACTTGTAATAAATTAAATTCGGGATCATATTCGCATAGTTTCGATGCACTGTCAAATTCTTTGATATCTATGATGCTGTGTGTGCCGGTGAACCGATCCAGGGATTGGCACTATACACAGAAGATTCCACCTTCTCAGGTTGGGTCGTTTCAAAGTATTCACCAAGAGGGGTGTCGAACTTCTCTCAGGATTCACGTTCTACCGGTAAGAACAAACACCGGAAAGAAAGAGAACAACATTCAACACCAATGCAATGCGCTTCATGTATGCATGAACACTTGAATGCATTAAAGAGAAGCCCTAAACATGTTTCATGGGTTGCTAGGGTTCATATGTTAACTATGCATTTTTATCGAAATTAGCCCCGAAGTGTACCTTAGAGGGCGATTCGAGAAATTCTAGAAGCGTGACAAGTTAAAGTGCTCAAATGGGGTTGAAAACACCATAACCAGGTTGCATTTGTCTTTCTAAGCATTTTGACATATAACTTGTAATTTTCTAATTTTCTTGAATAAAAACATATTTTCTTTATTTTTAAATGATTTAATTAATGGTCAAAATTCAATTTATTCAAACATGTTTGAAAATGACATAAACATGTATATTATATTTTTTTGAACATTTTGGTATATTGAACACATTTTTCCGATTAACCAAATAAAAGTTATTGCATTACATGTTTCAAAAAAAAGTTATTACATTATAGTTTTTATTCTTTTTCTTTAATTTAAAAAGAGGTGGGTCCCACGTGTCAGCTTAATTCGATTTAAAAGAAATTAAACAGAATCATCCCGAGGCCGAATCTTGTCTGCCGCGATGAAATCCGTCGAATTCGTGTGGGGTTTTGGAATCAAAGCACTCCAGGACGGAGAGGGGGTTGCGCTGGTTTTAGGGGTGGCCGCGGCTGACCAAATGGTCGCCGGAGCTCACGCCGGCGAGCAGGGGCACGGCGGCGGACAGCGGCCAACGACGGCAGCGAGTTGCGGAGGGGGAGACACCAGGGTGCTCAGGAGCTCACCGCGAGCTCAATGAGCTGGTCGGGGACGCAAGGGGCGACGACAATCGACAGCGGCGAGGGAGAAACGGCGGCGGCCGTGGCGGATGGCCGATGAGGAATTGGGGCCCTCCCAGCTGCTGCGCGTGCTCGAGGTGGACGAGGAGGATGCGACGGTGACAATGGGATGCTTGGCGGGGTGCAGGGCGTCCGTAGCGCCTGCGACGAGGGGCAGATGAGCGACGGGTAGGGTTAGGGTTGCGGGTTCTTCTGTGCACAGAGAGCCGAAGAGAGAGGGCGAGGTGAGGAGAAGGTAAAGGAGGGCCTCGGGGAAGCTCTCCTTGCGCCTATCCTCGCAGGGGGCAAGCAGGAGGTGGCGGCGGCGGCGTCGGCGGCGCAGCCATGCAGCTCCCTTCCTGCCTGGAAGAAGACAAAGGGGGGTTTCATGAAAACCCCCTAGAAGAACTGGAATTTGCAAAAGGGTCCCTGCTCCTTTAAGACAACAGGTTAAAAACAGATTTGATGGCTTTTCTGTAAAAGGTAAAAATTGGCAAAACCTATTTTTGAGTTCCTTGTTACGTTTGCAACCTCAACATATTTTTGGTTGACAAAAATTGCACAATTTTAAAACATGATTTTGAAATGGCACTTTAAGTGATTTTAATAAATTCCCTTATTAAATTTTAATGCACTTGTTTTAAATACAACCATGGGTTCGAAATGCATGCATGACATGACATGACCACAAGCACAGACACCAACTCTTTATTACAAAAAGGTGGATGTTACAAGACTATCCCCCTTACAAGAATATCGTCCCGAGATTCCTACGTTTTAGCAAAGAAGGACGGGTACTTAGATAGTAAATGATATTATCGTTCCTAGGTTGCTTCAGCTTCATAATGATGAGACCACTGAACCTTGATGCACTTTATGCTTCGGCATCGAATCTTTCGTTTAGCTGCCTCGAGGATACGGACAGGACATTCTCTGTAGGTCAGATCGTCCTTGAGATCAATGGTTTCATGATCAACACCACGAATGGGATCCTTGAAGCAGTGATGGAGTTGTGAGACATGGAATATAGCATGAACCCGTGGGAACGTTAAAGGTAGGTAGAGATGATAAGCAAACTTCCCACTTTTTGCAAGAACGGGGAAAGTACCAACATAGCGAGGCGGTAATTTTCCCTTCATGACATCACAATGAACACCCTTCAAAGGTGTGACTCGAAGATGGGCTTACCCCCAACATCATAACAAATATCTTGTTGAAGATCACAAAAACTCTTATGGCGAGACTGAGCAGTTTTCAGATGTTCACGAATGATACGAATTGTTTCTTCAGTCTCATTGATCAGGTTCTTCGGTCCAACAAACTGTCTTTCACCGTTTCTGACCAATTTAAAGGAATTGAACAACTTCTACTGTAGAGAACTTCAAATGGAGCCTTGCCCAAGATAACTTGGAAGCAGTTGTTATAAACGAACTCGGTAGATGGAAGACACTTCTCCCAATCTTTACCAAAGGATACAACAGAAGCTCGAAGCATGTGTTCAAGAGTTTGATTCAGACTTCCAAGGTGATCACTATTAGATAATTGATAGATTATGGTGGGATGTAGACGACTTCTGTCACATCCCAATTTTGGAATACCTGTTAACACAGTTGTTTTGCTAATTGCTTTACTAATAAACCTTGGTTGTGTTTGTTTGTGGTTGTTTAAGTGCAACTAAACAAACTAATTATATAAACTTGCAAACTTAAAAGGATAGCAAAGCAGTGAACTAAAAATATTCAACATATTGTTCCAGGGATAAAAATATTCAACATATTATTCCAATGACCTTGGCAATATTTTCTAAAGTAAATATTGATCAAAGAGTTTTCCAAAAACTATCTTATGAAACTCATACTTGTTGAATATTATTCCAAGGCCTAAATTAAGAAAGAGGAAACACTTAATAAATTTCCCTAAAAAGATTATCAGAAAAAGAGGCATTCTTAAATGCTTCACCAAAATATTATCAAATGTTTTTCCAACCTTGCCAAGCTTAAAAACAAAAGTATTGGAGAGCATTGACTTGTTATCTCTAGTCATATAAACATTTTGGCAAAGCATTGCTAAAGAAAAGCCAAGTGCTTTATTAGAATAGAAATTCAAATATTTCCAGAAACAGAAAACTAAAACAAGTTACTATTGGAAACTTTATTCAAATGATTTGAAATTCATACCATTGCTTCCTTATATCAAATAAGGAACACACACAAGAGGAGACCAAAATTTGAATCCATTAAAGCCCTGAAAACATGGTTTTTCTCCACAGCAACATTTGGGATTTTGAACAAGTTTGTTCTACAAACTTTTTCCAAATGCCATGAAATAAATACCACATGCTCTATATCATAAATAAGGATGAAAACCAAAAGGGCACAAGTTTGTGAATAATTGAAGTTGCCAAAAAACCCTGTTTTCTTGACAGCACCTTTTAGAAATTTGAACAAGTTTGTTCTATGAAGTAACTCAAAATGACTTGAATTTTCTACCACATAAGGAACACATCAAATAAGGAATGTGTGCCAAAAATTATCATTTTTGGAAGCTCCTAAGTAGGTTAATAAATTCAATGTCCATTTATGTAAGAATTCAAATTTGAACAACTTTGAATTATCAAGTTTAGGCAAATGAGCCAATTTTCACATATGTTGTGTATCTTAACTAATAAGAATTTTGGGAAAAAGGATTTCAATTTATAACTTTGTTTGCTTAGGGAAAACATCCATTTTCAGAGAGAAAAGGACCTTCTTGTAAATACCCAGGGACCAAAATGTAATCCTAGTCACATGTCCTTCTTCTTCCTGTAGATGATGCAGTTGAGGCATGGAAGCCCATGCTCCATTGCTTCGAATAGAAGACATCTAGGTGTTTAAAACCCCATGTGCACCTCTTACCTGCCCCCTCTCTCTCCTTTAGCTTTCTCACTCTCTCTCTCTGATATTTTGTTGCTCAAAACAAAACCCTAGAAACAGCTCGCCGGCAATCGGTCGATTCCGAGCTCGCCGCCGGCAGCCGTTGGCACCAACAGCTCCGCCTTGACGTGCTGACCCCCCCTGCGAGGAACGAGTAGCTGTTTTGGATTTGTGAAACAGTAGTCGAATGCGCTCGAAATTGCTCGCCGGAGTTCTCCTCCCGCCGGCGTGACATCGTGCTGACGCAACGCTGGCGTCACCGCCCCTTGACCGCGCGTTTAGGAGTCAAACCCGCCCGTGGGGCCTCGCTGTGCCTGCATGGCTGCCGCGTGGCCCGCTGGCCCGCTGGTCAGCCACTGCGGCTAGCTTCCCCGGCGGTGGGATCTGGATCTGGCCGGCCCAAGTTGTTGGATCTGGCCCATCTGCAGCTGTTTTTCCATTTAATTTTCCCAGAATGATACCTGTTTACTTTTGGCTCTAAAAGGCAACCTAAAAGATGAATTTGACTAAAATAAAATTCACAGTGGTACCACAACTAATTCTAAACCACCTCCAACTTGTAGATCTACATTTGGATGGATAGATTAGAAATGAAAAATGATTTGGCAACAGGTACCAGAAACACCAAAATGCGCACCATTTTAATTTCACAACTCAGAATGAAGTGAGGCCAATTGCATTGGAAAGCCCTTGCAATTTCCTAACAGGAGCAATTAACCTTGTTTACAAATTCAATGCATTTGTGAAATGGCATGCAATTTTGTAAAACACCAGAGATCACTTTGGTGATTTTTATAAAATTATTAAGTTGAATTTTGATGCAAACTCAATTGGATGGTCTTGTATATGTTTAGGGCTATCCAAAACTAGAAGGGTTTAATTTTTAGAGCATCCTAGAAAATTTGGTGGACAGATCTTTGTTTCACCTGTTTCTGCCATTTTGGCATTTTAAGTAATTAAATTGTGTGGATATATTTTTGTGTTGCAATATTGTTTTCTAGGATGTAAAAGCTGTGTGAACTTGTTTTATAAGTGTTACTTAGCTATTTTAGCATGTTAGATTGTTTGGACTTGAGTGGAGAAGAAATAGAAGTTATGTTAGTAGCATATGTTTTATCTCTAGTTTATTACTTGCATATAATTTTTGATTGATTAATTTGTGTGCAAGTGATTGAATTATTGTGTTGAGATATTAGATTCAGTACCATGTTGGTACTTATATTTTGTTAGTATCACCTCTGCTAGCTTGCATTTGATTTTGTAGAAAAGCATGAGTAGCTTTGTCATAACTATGAGGATGTATGGAAAAATTCCCTCATGTGTGGAATTTTTGACATAATCATTTGTGGTTGTGTAGCCACCTATTTTTGTGTTATGTTCATAGGACCAGTAGCATTTTGATGATGTTTTTATGAGTACTTGACCCCTAGATTTTTCACTTGTGTGAAAATAATAGCATGAGTAGCATTGCCTTGCTTATTTAAGCACCCTATTATTTTCTGCTAGTATTGTTATTGCACTAGGTGCTAGTTTAGGTTTTTGCTAATTTTTGTCAAGTATGACCAGAGGCATTGAGACCTCTTGATTCTTTTTTGTGCTAGTGGAACACCCACTGGTTTCATTGCATTTTTGGTGGAAACATTATTTCCCCCACACTAGATGCATTTCTTTTATATAGTTCTATAACTAATGAGTGCCTAGTATTTTTGCTTTGGGAATTTTTGTGCTAAACAAAAATGGGTATGATTATGTTTGTAAGTGGTTGTAATCATGTGTGGCTTGCTAGGAAAAATACATTCTTTAAGTGTTGATTTATTCCTCTAGTAATGCCCTTTTTATTACCACTAGTATGTAGGAGTTGCCCTGCAAATTGATGACTTTTTTTATCAAATGGGATATTTTTGTTATAGCAAGTATAGATATTTTTCACTACTGTTTTTATGACATGGACCCTCTGGTTGTATTTAAATTACTTGATTGAAATATATCCATTGATTCTTCATGTTTAAGTAGTACTAGTTTCCTTAGCAGTTTTTGTGTTGAATTATTTTTCCTGCCAACTTGTGTTTGGTAGATAATTGTGTATCCTTGCATGAGGACATGTTTTCATTTCCCATTATGATAACATGGTTCCTTGTTTGCATTTTAGTACTTTAATTATTATGCTTGCTTGCATAGCAACATTTTAGTAGAAACATGTCAATAGGATTCCTCCTTTTTGTCATAGTTTCTATTGTTCTCACTATGAGAAATTGTGTGTTTTGTGAGGAGTCTATTACATTGTTACACTTGTGTAGGCTCACTGAATTGTAAAAGTAACTTTTGCAAATCATGTGTTTCATTTATTCTTGATGTGAATTTAGACTTAGTAAGATAGCTACCTTTTTCTTTTTGTGGTGTGGTTGACAGACCCATTGCCATGCTTATTTTTGTGCATGTTTTGTATACTTTTAGTAGTCTCACCCTTGTGAAACTAAGTGTATTTTGGGCTTATTAATATCTTGGTATGAGAGTGGCACACCCACTGAATCCATGATATTAAGGTTGTGAGTTATGTCCCTCCAACCTTAAGCTGTCTGATTAAATGGCATTTCTGCCAAGTGTGTTTGTTTGATTGTTTGCCTCATTAAAAATTGAGTGATAGGTTATTATTAGTTTCCTTGCTGTATGTATTGTTACGTATGGTTGCTTGCCTTGATTGGTTCTGAATGTGTGTCCTTTATTCTTTTTACGACGTTAGAAAACGAAGAGGAAGGAAGTGTCGGGAAGCTGTGGTTCAAGTTCCAGTCACTCCAAAAACAGGGACACGAGGAGATACCAGGCAAGCCATCCTGATGCTTGCTGATACAATACTTATCATTATCTATCATGCATGTTTTACCTCTGAAGTTTTACAAAAACTTGATTATCAAAACTATTTTTGATGTGGAATTTACTACTATAATATATATAGGTTACTATCATGCCAGTAGTTAAACTTGGTAATACCAAGCCCATAAGCCACCCTATGGTATTTATTACCATCAAATATACTAGTCCCTAAGTGGACACCCTAAAATTGTGATTCTACAAAACAAAGGCTTTACGGAAAAACCCGGAGAAAAGGCGGATCCTTGTTCTCCGGAGGAATGTGGAAGTGGTCATTTTTGAGAAAGTGGTGTTTTCAAAAATGACACATAACCTAGTCTTCGCCGGACAACCTTTACCGTACTGCCACCCTACCCCAACATGGGCACGGGGCTTAACTTGAAGTTTGTTCTTATTAGTGTGTGCTATCTCACTTGCTATAAGGGGCGTCGTACCCTCGAACCGAATGTCGTCAAAACTCCCAATGTTGAGGCATATAAAGTGTGGGATTAATTTTCCCTCCGGATGCATTCATTGAGGCTCCCGGCTAGGCAGGGTGGGACTTGGTGCCGGGGAGAACAAAACTCAATCGAGAGATAGACATATACTAGCTTGAACATAGTGAATGGTTATGATCAGATACCTGATGTTTACATACTGTTGTTACAGTCCGTGGTGTTTCACGGGAGGTGTACTGGATCTGATGGATGTGTACACCTCTGCAGAGTATAACTTTTTCGAAGAAGCCGCGTCCTCGGATATGGACAGTTGAATGGCCATGTAGCTAGCATTGTGTCAATGTTTTCAAAAGAGGAAGTTTTTGAAAAGGAATTTTGGAAAGGAAGTGTTGAACTTGTGAAGTTCGGAAAGGAATGGAAACTTATACCGTGGAGGTATCGTCGATGATGAAAAGCCAGATGCTGATATACAAAACAAAATGTTTTGCAAAGAAAACCTTTTATACTCTACGCAAGAATTCTGGAAACTGATTCCAAGAAGTTTTGCAAAGAGAAAATATTCTTTACAAAGTTTTACAAAACCTCTTGTACATGTGATATCGACAAGAGAAATAAAACTATATTATTTTCTTCTGAAGTATCTTCTTCAACGAAGATACAGATAAACTTGACTGCAACTGTGGTGTCATCATATATGAACACCATTGATAGTGAACCCTATTTATAGCCTACCTATTCCACCATATAAGCATACTTGCATGTTTGGTAAGTCACATGATGGATGTCTTGCTGAGTACATTCAAATGTACTCATTATGGTTTCGCCCCTGGTATCTACTTGCCAGACTTTGAGAAGGAGCCTCCAAAGGAGATCTATGAAGAGAAGTACGGAGTTGACGGCTTTGCGAACTAGGATCGTCTCCGGGTCAGCAGCATGTAGGTTAAGGCGTGACTTGGGCTCAACAACGTTGTGTTTTAATTGTCTTCCGCTGTGTTTGTTAAATTGCCCGCCCTTTTGGCAGTTGTGTTAAACTTGATCATGTGATCATTTGTGTAATAACTTTATGCATTCGTGTAATGGATGATGTATTTCTGTGTGCCAACTGTGTATGTTGTTCACGACTGATCTTTCTGGGATCGTGAATGTATGCATACGGAGGGTTTCAGACTGCCGGTCTGGGGTCCTTACAGAGTTGGTATCAGAGCCATCCTGACCTTAGGAGACCTTAGTTAGCATGGACGTCAGATAGGAAAGAAAATTATTTTTGAGTAAAAACCTAGTTACAATCTAAATCATTTTTGTCTAAGGGAATTTTAGTATATTTTCCCTCCTTTTTATCTTTTCAAAAGATTCTAAATGCATATCAAGGGCGTCCTTGAACAGTGGTTCGAAGGGCGGGCCTTACCGAGTTGGTATCTCTCTCGGTTAAGAGTTTATTTCTTACTTGTTTGCAACTGCTCCGCTCTGTTTTTGAAACATCTCTCGCCTTTGAAGTTTTCTGTCCAGAAAATAGTTGGAGTTTCAAAAACAGATTGTTGCATAAATTTTTATCAAAACTTTACTTCTATTTATCTTGTTTTCATACAAAAACTTGTATACTTGCCGATGTCCCGAGAAGACCAAAATAATTGCCTAGCTCTACAGTAATGTTGGTCAGCAGTAGAAATAGTTCTTCAGCCACTACTAGGATTTTGGATCATCCCCCGACGTAGCTCCAATGGAGCCTTGCTTGTGTGTTTTGGCTTGTTTATGTGTGTCCGTAGGACTATGTGCTATTGTGTGGTGTAGAATTTGGTTCATCTAGGCTTCTATATGTTTGTGGGGTGCTCAAATTTTGCAAATTTGTGATTGCCCCGCTCTTGTTTTTGAATTTCCTCGTGTTAAATTTTTGCAAGCAAAAATGTTTGTGTAGTATTCAAAAACAAGAATTTGTTGCTTAGGCTTATACTTGTTTTCTCTTCGAAATACGACCCGTCGTGAACCACCACCATCTCCACCATCAATAAAAGCACCATTGGACCTAATAATAGAGGACCATCAAGCCACACGAACTGATAGCGTTGCTACCGGTGATGCACTCCAACAGATAAAGCTCCAACAACGACAACCTTCAAAGAAGAAAAGGCGTGAATGCACCAACCACTACTGACCAAAACCTCTATGTTTTGTCTGTTTACAAAAGACTTTTTTTTTACCCTGTTAGCTAAACGTTGCACGTTTTTTTTATGTTCCCTTTTAAAAGACCAAACAAGAGAAATCCCTTTTAAAAGTTATATACCTCCCTCCTCTGGAGAAAGGACAAAAATAAGTCTTCACATGCCATGATGCGCAACCCCCTCAAAAGCCAATCCGAAGAGCACAATTCAATATTCGACGTATGACACTAGTCGTGTCTTGTCGGACAAACATATTAAATAGAAAGCTAACAAGATTAACATGCTTTGTTCTAATCTTAGGTTGACACCTAACCAAAGCATGCGAACTACTGACAACTCTTTCTAAACCAAGAAATTAAGTGACTTAGGACAACTTTTAATCTAGTTGGCAAAAAGGAGAAGTCACGAGAAAATAAGATGATGACCTATTCGTTTACTAGTCAATAGGATATCATGTGTATCTACTTTGGAAACCAAATCTTAATAGACATTGTAGGTACTATGAGATTCGAGGTTTAGAAATTAAGTGAACGATGGAATGGATATAATAGATATAGAAAACAGCAGTTTTCCTGTCTTCGTTTCTTTGTGTGCTCTTGATTGAAATGGATTTGTTTTTTTTTATTCAATCTTGCTTCCTAACTTATATGGAGTTGTTAGGACTTGTTATTATATTGTTTTATTACAATAAATCTACCCTAGAAAGTGTGTGCATGATTGAAAACTCGAATAAAAATGAAATAACATTTGTCACCTTCTAGTTTATTAATTGGAAGTATTGTGAGAGCTAGATCTGTGTATACTTTCTTAGTAGATTTTGTGCTATGTTTTCTTTGAGTCCAGTAACATTTAGGTACTGTTATTTTGATGCTTGTACCTATGTTAGCTTGCATGTCTCTTAATAGTAAAGCATGTGTAAGCATTACTATCAGTATGCACTAGTATTGCTTCACTAGATTAAATAGCCTTATATTTTTACCTGGTATGCAAAGTTTTTCATGAGTAACCAGAGGCTTAGTACCTATTTTTCCTTGGTATTAGTAGGCCATAGCCCACTGGTCCTATTGCATTTTGGCTTGAGGATGAAAAATCCCCAACCATACACATGTGTAAAAATAGCATGTTTCACTATGTGATTCATTTCTATTTTCCACCATGGAAAATATAATTGTTTCTTTTCACTTATGCAAGTGAGAAGTTTATTTCTTATTAGTAAATACTAATATGTTTAGGTGTGATCCTTTTGTTAGCATAATATTCCTTAGGGGTATCATGTTAAGAAATGTTTCACTATCGCGTGCTAAAATTAAATTGTTCGCAAATAAAATAAATTCCTCTTGATTGGTAGATTGTTTGTGAATGATTTTAAATTGAGTGTATGGATTTTTAAAAAGGTTTAGATAACTTTTCATTAATTACATAGCTACTGGTTGTGTGAGTTATACCTTGCTTGTTTGCTAGTAATTGTTTAAGAAAAACATAAATTGCTAGAATTAATTTATGCATGTTTAATAGTTGTTTCATGGTATTGTTTTGATGTTTGTGCTTACTAGCATGAGTAAGTTTTGTGTACTGTTATTAGGTACATTTAAGTTCATGTCTTGCTTGTTTATATTTAAACATCATAATAGCATTATTTGCTTCTGTAGTAATAAACTAGTTTCACCACTAGAAAATGGTGATTTTTGCTCTAGTATTACCCTCTTTATATTTTATGAGTATATGTGTTAATATAGCATGTTTAGGAAGTTATTAATTCTGTTATCATGCCATGAATAATTTATTTGCATGTTCTATGGTTATAGGATATGATTATCTCTCATAGCATGCTGGTGTAAAATTGTCATACTACTGTGTTATTTGTGCAGTCCTTTTTATGCCTGTGTAATAGGAGTTTTATCTTGTGTGAAGATGGAGTTTTAGAGTATATTTATGATTGAATTCATTGGTTTTTAGCTACTGGTTGTTTGCTAATTGTTCATGATTGATGGATTCCAAAACCTCTAATAAACATTAACCTAGTTAATAAATAGTCTATTTATCTGTGGTGTTGTTTGCTTGCTCGTTGGATTTTGTTTAAATGTTTTACCCTAGCATGAGTTTATACTTGTGTTATTATTGTGCTTAAGAGTGTCTTATGAAACTAAAACATCCAACTAAAATCATGAACACATTAAGTGATAGTTGCTTGTGGTGAGTAACACCCACTACCGTGGCTATTGTTATTCTGTTTGTTTATTTTACCTTAGCAACCTAACCTTTGCACCCACAAGCTATATTTTTACCTTCTTATATACCTTGTTATGAGAGTGGTACACCACTCCATATGTGGTATGTAATATGTGGGATTTAGCTAGAAACTCATGAAATAATTGACGGTACATTTCCAGGTAGTTCTGCACTAACCTTAATTTTTGTTCAAACTAGGAAACAAAAGTTTTGGACCTAAAACAAGTACTGGTGTACTTCTTTTAATAGTGAATTCACTAATTTAGGGATGTACCCCACCTCCCAAGAAAAGTCAAAGGGGGGAAGCACATGCACTCCAACACTAACATTGTGTTTGTTGGCCCTCCCTTAGTCCTCGCTTGCGAATCTCGGGGACGAGATTCTTTTTAAGGGGGGAAGACCCTGTCACATCCCAATTTTGGAATACCTGTTAACACAGTTGTTTTGCCAATTGCTTTACTAATAAACCTTGGTTGTGTTTGTTTGTGGTTGTTTAAGTGCAACTAAACAAACTAATTATATAAACTTGCAAACTTAAAAGGATAGCAAAGCAGTGAACTAAAAATATTCAACATATTGTTCCAGGGATAAAAATATTCAACATATTGTTCCAATGACCTTGGCAATATTTTCTAAAGTAAATATTGATCAAAGAGTTTTCCAAAAACTATCTTATGAAACTCATACTTGTTGAATATTATTCCAAGGCCTAAATTAAGAAAGAGGAAACACTTAATAAATTTCCCTAAAAAGATTATCAGAAAAAGAGGCATTCTTAAATGCTTCACAAAAATATTATCAAATGTTTTTCCAACCTTGCCAAGCTTAAAAACAAAAGTATTGGAGAGCATTGACTTGTTATCTCTAGTCATATAAACATTTTGGCAAAGCATTGCTAAAGAAAAGCCAAGTGCTTTATTAAAATAGAAATTCAAATATTTCCAAAAACAGAAAACTAAAACAAGTTACTATTGGAAACTTTATTCAAATGATTTGAAATTCATACCATTGCTTCCTTATATCAAATAAGGAACACACACAAGAGGAGACCAAAATTTGAATCCATTAAAGCCCTGAAAACATGGTTTTTCTCCACAGCAACATTTGGGATTTTGCACAAGTTTGTTCTACAAACATTTTCCAAATGCCATGAAATAAATACCAAATGCTCTATATCATAAATAAGGATGAAAACCAAAAGGGCACAAGTTTTTGAATAATTTAAGTTGCCAAAAAACCCTAATTTCTTGACAGCACCTTTTAGAAATTTGAACAAGTTTGTTCTATGAAGTAACTCAAAATGACTTGAATTTTCTACCACATAAGGAACACATCAAATAAGGAATGTGTGCCAAAAATTATCATTTTTGGAAGCTCCGAAGTAGGTTAATAAATTCAATGTCCATTTATGTAAGAATTCAAATTTGAACAACTTTGAATTATCAAGTTTAGGCAAATGAGCCAATTTTCACATATGTTGTGTATCTTAACTAATAAGAATTTTGGGCAAAAGGATTTCAATTTATAACTTTGTTTGCTTAGGGAAAACATCCATTTTCAGAGAGAAAAGGACCTTCTTGTAAATACCCAGGGACCAAAATGTAATCCTAGTCACATGTCCTTCTTCTTCCTGTAGATGATGCAGTTGAGGCATGGAAGCCCATGCTCCATTGCTTCGAATAGAAGACATCTAGGTGTTTAAAACCCCATGTGCACCTCTTACCTGCCCCCTCTGTCTCCTTTAGCTTTCTCACTCTCTCTCTCTGATATTTTGTTGCTCAAAACGAAACCCTAGAAACAGCTCGCCGGCAATCGGTCGATTCCGAGCTCGCCGCCGGCAGCCGTTGGCACCAACAGCTCCGCCTTGACGTGCTGACCCCCCCTGCGAAAGGAATCGTGGAGAGACGACCCGTAGAGCCCGCGCCATCCTCGTTCTTCTTCGGCCCCGACGGACTCCGGCGACGAATCCCGGCCGCCACGACCCTCCTCCGTCCTCTCCGAGCCACGCTGCGCGTCTAGGGTAAGGAGGCGGACCCCCGCCATGCTTTTTCCCCCTCCCTCTCGCTCTGAATCGCCGCCGAGCCGCGCTCACCGTCCGGCCACCGTGAGTCCCCATCGCCGCCGCCCTCCCGTAGTTCCCTGGAAGCGAGGTGGCCTTCGTTCGCATCCCCAAGTCGAGAGGAACGAGTAGCTGTTTTGGATTTGTGAAACGGTAGTCGAATGCGCTCGAAATTGCTCGCCGGAGTTCTCCTCCCGCCGGCGTGACATCGTGCTGACGCAACGCTGGCGTCACCGCCCCTTGACCGCGCGTTTAGGAGTCAAACCCGCCCGTGGGGCCTCGCTGTGCCTGCGTGGCTGCCGCGTGGCCCGCTGGCCCGCTGGTCAGCCACTGCGGCTAGCTTCCCCCGCGGTGGGATCTGGATCTGGCCGGCCCAGTTGTTGGATCTGGCCCATCTGCAGCTGTTTTTCCATTTAATTTTCCCAGAATGATACCTGTTTACTTTTGGCTCTAAAAGGCAACCTAAAAGATGAATTTGAAAAAACTAAAATTCACAGTGGTACCACAACTAATTCTAAACCACCTCCAACTTGTAGATCTACATTTGGATGGATAGATTAGAAATGAAAAATGATTTGGCAACAGGTACCAGAAACACCAAAATGAGCACCATTTTAATTTCACAACTTAGAATGAAGTTAGGCCAATTGCATTGGAAAGCCCTTGCAATTTCCTAACAGGAGCAATTAACCTTGTTTCCAAATTCAATGTATTTTTGAAATGGCATGCAATTTGGTAAAACACCAGAGAGCACTTTGGTGATTTTTATAAAATTATTAAAGATGAATTTTGATTCAAACTCAATGGTATGGTCTTGTATATGTTTAGGTATATCCAAAACTAGAAGGGTTTAATTTTTAGAGCACCCTAGAAAATTTGGTGGACAGATATTTTTTTCACCTGTTTCTGCCATTTTGGCATTTTAAGTAATTAAATTGTGTGGATATATTTTTGTGTTGCAATATTGTTTTCTAGCATGTAAAAGTTGTGTGAACTTGTTTTCTAAGTGTTACTTAGCTATTTTAGCATGTTAGATTGTTTGAACTTGAGTGGAGAAGAAATAGAAGTTATGTTAGTAGCATATGTTTTATCTCTAGTTTATTACTTGCATATAATTTTTGATTGATTAATTTGTGTGCAAGTGATTGAATTATTGTGTTGAGATATTAGATTCAGTACCATGTTGGTACTTATATTTTGTTAGTATCACCTCTGCTAGCTTGCATTTGATTTTGTAGAAAATCATGAGTAGCTTTGTCATAACTATGAGGATGTATGGAAAAATTCCCTCATGTGTGGAATTTTTGACATAATCATTTGTGGTTGTGTAGCCACCTATTTTTGTGTTATGTTCATAGGAACAGTAGCATTTTGATGATGTTTTTATGAGTACTTGACCCCTAGATTTTTCACTTGTGTGAAAATAATAGCATGAGTAGCATTGCCTTGCTTATTTAAGCACCCTATTATTTTCTGCTAGTATTGTTATTGCACTAGGTGCTAGTTTAGGTTTTTGCTAATTTTTTTCAAGTATGACCAGAGGCATTGAGACCTCTTGATGCTTTGTTGTTCTAGTGGAACACCCACTGGTTTCATTGCATTTTTGGTGGAAACATTATTTCCCCCACACTAGATGCATTTCTTTTATATAGTTCTATAACTAATGAGTGCCTAGTATTTTTGCTTTGGGAATTTTTGTGCTAAACAAAAATGGGTATGCTTATGTTTGTAAGTGGTTGTAATCATGTGTGGCTTGCTAGGAAAATACATTCTTGAAGTGTTGATTGATTCCTCTAGTAATGCCCTTTTTATTACCACTAGTATGTAGGAGTTGCCCTGCAAATTGATGACTTGTTTTATCAAATGGGATATTTTTGTTATAGCAAGTATAGATATTTTTCACTACTGTTTTTATGACATGGACCCTCTGGTTGTATTTCAATTACTTGATTGAAATATATCCATTGATTCTTCATGTTTAAGTAGTACTAGTTTCCTTAGCAGTTTTTGTGTTGAATTATTTTTCCTGCCAACTTGTGTTTGGTAGCAAATTGTGTATCCTTGCATGAGGACATGTTTTAATTTCCCATTATGATAACATGGTTCCTTGTTTGCATTTAGTACTTTAATTATTATGGTTGCTTGCATAGCAACCTTTTAGTAGAAACATGTCAATAGGATTCCTCCTTTTTGTCATAGTTTCTATTGTTCTCACTATGAGAAATTGTGTGTTTTGTGAGGAGTCTATTACCTTGTTACACTTGTGTAGGCTCACTGATTTGTAAAAGTAACTTTTGCAAATCATGTGTTTCATTTATTCTTGATGTGAATTTAGACTTAGTAAGATAGCTACCTTTTTCTTTTTGTGGTGTGGTTGACAGACCCATTGCCATGCTTATTTTTGTGCATGTTTTGTATACTTTTAGTAGTCTCACCCTTGTGAAACTAAGTGTATTTTGGGCTTATTAATATCTTGGTATGAGAGTGGCACACCCACTGAATCCATGATATTAAGGTTGTGAGTTATGTCCCTCCAACCTTAAGCTGTCTGATTAAATGGCATTTCTGCCAAGTGTGTTTGTTTGATTGTTTGCCTCATTAAAAATTGAGTGATAGGTTATTATTAGTTTCCTTGCTGTATGTATTGTTACGTATGGTTGCTTGCCTTGATTGGTTCTGAATGTGTGTCCTTTATTCTTTTTACGACGTTAGAAAACGAAGAGGAAGGAAGTGTCGGGAAGCTGTGGTTCAAGTTCCAGTCACTCCAAAAACAGGGACACGAGGAGATACCAGGCAAGCCATCCTGATGCTTGCTGATACAATACTTATCATTATCTATCATGCATGTTTTACCTCTGAAGTTTTACAAAAACTTGATTATCAAAACTATTTTTGATGTGGAATTTACTACTATACTATATATAGGTTACTATCATGCCAGTAGTTAAACTTGGTAATACCAAGCCCATAAGCCACCCTATGGTATTTATTACCATCAAATATACTAGTCCCTAAGTGGACACCCTAAAATTGTGATTCTACAAAACAAAGGCTTTACGGAAAAACCCGGAGAAAAGGCGGATCCTTGTTCTCCGGAGGAATGTGGAAGTGGTCATTTTTGAGAAAGTGGTGTTTTCAAAAATGACACATAACCTAGTCTTCGCCGGACAACCTTTACCGTACTGCCACCCTACCCCAACATGGGCACGGGGCTTAACTTGAAGTTTGTTCTTATTAGTGTGTGCTATCTCACTTGCTATAAGGGGCGCCGTACCCTCGAACCGAATGTCGTCAAAACTCCCAATGTTGAGGCATATAAAGTGTGGGATTAAGTTTCCCTCCGGATGCATTCATTGAGGCTCCCGGCTAGGCAGGGTGGGACTTGGTGCCGGGGAGAACAAAACTCAATCGAGAGATAGACATATACTAGCTTGAACATAGTGAATGGTTATGATCAGATACCTGATGTTTACATACTGTTGTTACAGTCCGTGGTGTTTCACGGGAGGTGTACTGGATCTGGTGGATGTGTACACCTCTGCAGAGTATAACTTTTTCGAAGAAGCCGCGTCCTCGGATATGGACAGTTGAATGGCCATGTAGCTAGCATTGTGTCAATGTTTTCAAAAGAGGAAGTTTTTGAAAAGGAATTTTGGAAAGGAAGTGTTGAACTTGTGAAGTTCGGAAAGGAATGGAAACTTATACCGTGGAGGTATCGTCGATGATGAAAAGCCAGATGCTGATATACAAAACAAAATGTTTTGCAAAGAAAACCTTTTATACTCTACGCAAGAATTCTGGAAACTGATTCCAAGAAGTTTTGCAAAGAGAAAATATTCTTTACAAAGTTTTACAAAACCACTTGTACATGTGATATCGACAAGAGAAATAAAACTATATTATTTTCTTCTGAAGTATCTTCTTCAACGAAGATACAGATAAACTTGACTGCAACTGTGGTGTCATCATATATGAACACCATTGATAGTGAACCCTATTTATAGCCTACCTATTCCACCATATAAGCATACTTGCATGTTTGGTAAGTCACATGATGGATGTCTTGCTGAGTACATTCAAATGTACTCATTATGGTTTCGCCCCTGGTATCTACTTGCAAGACTTTGAGAAGGAGCCTCCAAAGGAGATCTATGAAGAGAAGTACGGAGTTGACGGCTTTGCGAACTAGGATCGTCTCCGGGTCAGCAGCCTGTAGGTTAAGGCGTGACTTGGGCTCAACAACGTTGTGTTTTAATTGTCTTCCGCTGTGTTTGTTAAATTGCCTGCCCTTTTGGCAGTTGTGTTAAACTTGATCATGTGATCATTTGTGTAATACCTTTATGCATTCGTGTAATGGATGATGTATTTCTGTGTGCCAACTGTGTATGTTGTTCACGACTGATCTTTCTGGGATCGTGAATGTATGCATACGGAGGGTTTCAGACTGCCGGTCTGGGGTCCTTACAACTTCCCATAGCTTGCTTAAAACATTCCCAACCCTTGGAAGTAAACAAATTTCCACGATCAAAAAGAATCTTCTAAGGAACACCATGAAGAGGTATTATCCGAGAGACATACAAATCTGCCAATTGTTTAGCAATGATGCTCTAGTGGATAGGAACAAAATGAGAAACCTTTGACAAACGATCAATCACTACCCAGATAGCGATGTGTCCCTGATCATTTCTTGGAAGACCAACAATGAAAGTCATCTCAACTTCAACCCACTTCCAAACAGGAATAGGTGTGGGGTAGAGAGTAGCAGTTAGTCTTTGATGTTCAGCTTTAGCACGACGACAAACATCACATTAAACCACAAATTGAGCGATATCTCGCTTCATCTTGGTTCACCAGAACCTCTGACATAGATCACGGTACATTTTGGTGCCATCAGGATGAACAGAGAGAAGTGATTCATGAGCTTCTCGGAGGATAAGTTGTTTCACACTCCGTTTCTTCGGTACAACAAGCCGTTCACCAAAATAAATGGTACCTTGATTATGAATAGAGAAACATGTAGGAACTCCACGAGAAATCTTTCTCTTGACCAAGGTAATGCTTAGATCTCGCTTTTGGGCATCTTTGGTTTGATGTTCAAAGGATGGTTTCACTTCTGGAATAACCAGATAACCAGAGGGAACAACCTCAAGATTGAGCTTGGAGAACTCTTTGTGGAGAGAAGGTTGATCTTGTTCTATCATCAAGCTGTTACAGTAAGACTTCTGGATTGTCGTGTCAGCCACAACTTTACCTTCATAAGTTTGACAATTGACATCCACATTGGGTTCTTTGACTAGTTCCAACCATCTCTTTTGTCTGAGACTCAGATCCGGTTGGGTAAAAGATATTTGAAGCTCTGCTTGTGGAAATAGAACTCACAATGATTCCCTAGCAGATAATGTCGCCATTGTTTCAAAGCATACACAACGGCTGCTAGCTCAAGAGCATGAGTTGGAAATTTGAGCTCATGTTGTTTCAGTTGTCGAGAAGCATACGAGACCACATGACCATCTTGCAATAGACCACAGTCGATACCTTGACGATAGGCATCACAGAAGATGACAAAGTCCTTGCACGTGTCCGGAAGGACAAGCATAGGAGAATTAACCAACCCTGTTTTCAACAACCAGAAACTCTCTTTTACCATTCCTGACCATACAAACTATTTATCTTTCTTAAGAAGATCAGTCATTGGCTTGGCAGCTTTGGAGAAACCTTCAATAAAGTGGTGATAACAACCGATAAGTTCGAGGAAGCTTCGAACCTCTTTGATGGATTTAGGTGACTCCCAGTCCAATATGGCTTGAACTTTATTAGGGAAAACTGCAACTCCTTCAACAGATAGGACATAGCCTAGAAATAGGAGCTCTTTCAACCAGAACTCACACTTGGAAAATTTTGCGTAGAGATGATGCTAACGAAGCTTTGTCAAAACTGGTCTAAGATGTTCAACATGTTCTTCTTCGGACTTGGAGTAGATTATAACATCGTCGAGATAAACCAGAACGAACTTGTCAAGATACTCCATGAAAATGAATTTCATAAGACACATTAAAATGGTTGGAGCGTTGAGTTCGGGGAACATAACTGTGTACTCGTAAAGACCATAACGAGTTTTGACAACCGCTTTAGGAACAACCCCGGACCTAGTCTGAAGTTCATGATAACCCGGACTTAAGTGTATCTTGGAGAAGACAGTGGCCCCAATCAGTTGATCAAACAAAACATTTGTCTGAGGGAGAGAACACTTGTGCTTTATTGCCACATCATTGAACGAACAATATTCACTATCCAGCTGGGGAACTGTGGTATCCTTCTTCATGACGAAGATTGTAGGATATCCACAAGAAGATGTGTTGGCCTGAGTGAAGCCTTTCCCTTTTGACTCCTCTATTTTCTTCTTCAACTCAACCAACTCTTCTAGAGACATACAGTATGATCTTTCAGAAGTAGGAGCCACTCCAGGAATTAGTTCAACAACAAACTCCACTGAATAACCATGATGAATACCAGGAAGCTCTTCCGGGAAGACACCAGAAACTTACAAACCACTGGTACCTCATGAATCTTGAGATATGTTCGGAGTTCGATTGCATTAAGCTAAGGATGTGGTTGTGGTTGAACTGTCCCACAAGGAAACAACAGCCGACTTTTCTGACCATATGGACGAATCAGGGTAATAGACTTGGCTGCACAGTCAATATGTAACATCCACCTTTTTGTAATGAAGTGTCTGTGTTTGTGTTTGTGCTCATGTCATGTCATGCATGCATTTTTAACCCCTGTTTGTTTTAAAAACCAGTGCACCAAAATTTAATAAGGGAATTTATTAAAATCACTTAAAGTGCCAATTTAAAATGATAGTTTAAAATGGTGCAATTTTTGCAAACCAAAAAATATGTTGAGGTTGCCCATGTTGTAAGGAGCTCAAAAATATTTTTTTGCCAATTTTTACTAATTGCAGAAAAGCCTTCAAATCCATTTTTAAGCTGCTGTTTTCTAGAAAACCGCCCTTTTATCGTCTTCCTCCTTGATAGAAGGATTGCTGGACGCCGACGGCGCCCGAGCCACCTCATGCTGCCCCTGTCGCACGGATAAGAGCAAGGGGGCGTGCCCCGATTCCCCTCTCCTCCTCACCTTGGCCCTCGCTCTCTCTCTCTGGCTCTCTGCGCACAGCGCCCAACCAAACTCTAACCCCGGCCGACGCCATCCGCCGCTCGACACCGGCGATACGCCTGTCCCCGACCCTCCCCGAGCACACCATCGTCACCGCCGCATCTTCCTTGTTCGCCTAGAGCGCGTGCAGCCGTAGGGACGCCCCGGGAGGCCCCAATTTCGACGCCGACGAGCGCCACGGCCGCCGCCGTCCTCCTCTCGCCGTCGGCGTTAGCCGCCGCCCCTCGCGTCCCCGACCCCTTCATCACGCTCAGGGTGAGCACCCACACCCTCCAGTGCCCTTGCCTCCCTCTCCCTCCCTCTGTATTGTCCCGGCGACGTACGCCACCATCCGCCGCCACGCCGGTGGACGGCGTGGTCGTTCCGGCGACCCTAAGCGGGCGGCGCGGCCACCCCTAGGCGCCCCGCGTCCTCCTCTACCACGTGGTGGTAGTCGATTTTAGGATGGCGCGCTGAATACGCGATTGCTCCATGGCTGTACCAATTTGGCCTGGGATGATATCATCATGATGTCATGCCCACGTCACCAGGCAGTTTTCTGTTAATTTCATTAAAACGAAATGGAACTGACACATGGACCCCACCACAATTTAAATTACAGAAAAATAATGAATTTTGTAAATTCAATAACTTTTGATTCATAACTCAGAAAAATGTGTTCAATATAACAAATTGTTCAGAAAAATATAATCTACATGTTTATGTCATTTGCACACATTTTTGACAAATTTGAATTTTTACCATTATTTAAATCATTTAAAATAAAGAAAATAAGTTTTTTTTCAAGAAAATTAGAAAATTACAAGTTATATGTCAAAATGCTTAGAAAGACAAATGCAACCTAGTTATGGTGTTATCAACCCTATTTGAGCACTTTCACTTTTCGCACTTCTAGGTTTTGCCCGAATCAGCCTCTGAGGTCCATTTCGGGACTAAATTCACTAAAATTGTTTTCTTAACATATGAACCCTAGCAACCCATGAAACATGTTTAGGGCTTATCTTTAATGCATTCAAATGTTCATGCATACATATTGAGCATTGCATCGATGCCTGTTTTGAGTGTTGTTCTCTTTCTTTCCGGTGTTTGCCCTTATCGGTAGACCTCGAATCTGGAGAGAAGTTCGACACCCCTATTGACGAATACTTGGTCTAAACAACCAATCCAAGCACTTATTCCTGAAGCCTTTGTCTGGTTTTCTTGAAGCAAGGAAAGAATAACCTCTTATCTGCCCATATTTGTTTTTCAAGTGTTTTTCTTCTCGTACGATGCATGTTTTACAAAGTCTCTTGAGTCAGTAGTTAGAGTTGTCCTATTTATTTGCATAAACCAGATATCATGATTCAATGCTCCTAGTAGAGATAGGATTTGTTTGTGTGTATTGCCAGAGCCTCAAATATGCCATGCTTATTCATACATGTTTGTTGATCTCTGCTCCCTCTGGTTGATGAATCAGAGTTACAAAATGAATCTAGTATGATAGGATGATGTGGTAAGGTTCGAGGTGTGTGTTTAATATAATTAAAGGCTTGGATGAGTTGCCACATGGAATGTGGTGATTTGCCTCGTTCATGCCCCTAGGAGCGAGTTCTCGCCTTTGAAGCCAAGACTGATCGTGCAACCACACGGGGATTGGATTCCCCTTGGTTCCAACTTGTCTAGTTTGTTCCATGAGTTGCCTAGTTGGGCGTTCCATTTGGATTTGCGCGGGATATTAAAACATTTTCAAAACTAGGATGTGTTGGTGTATCGGCGCTATGTGGGTAGATAACCGTCGAGCACTGCGCACTACGATAGAGACCCGGCAGGAGATGGCCACTCCCTATGGGCGGTACATCTCTCATTGAATAGGCGAAGCAAGGGAAAGATCGTTGTCAACCACCCTCTGCCGGCACATCGTCGGAATTGTGCCAATAGCTTGGCATTAAGATTCGGTTGCTACGTGTGGGTAAAGTTGTACACCCCTGCAGAGTTTAGTCTTTTCAAAAGGCTGTGTCCGCAGTTAAGGACGACTTGCTGACGGATCCTGAGATCATAGATAACTTGAACCGAATGTAAAAGATGTTGCCAATGAATGTTTAGTTTCAAGAGGTGGTTCCGGTTATCATGTGATGGCTTATGCTTCGAAGGTTCTGAAGACAATACCCGACGAAAGGGTGTTCTTTTAAAATATTTGTGAAAAGCTTATCAGTCTCCCTCTATTCGAAACAAAGTTGGCTTTACGCCAAAAAACCTTCATAAAACCTTTTTGAGCAAGCAAGTATATAATAGGTTAGTTAAGTCTTGTTGAGTACCTCCCGTACTCATGTTTGCTTCAATTTGGTTCAGGTGAAGATCTCACATCGGTGGTGTTTCAACGTAGACATCGACGAGTAGTTTGGGGTTTCCCAGGTAGCAGCCTGGAATCTCTGGGCTGGGACGTCGCCTTATGTTGCGGCCTCTTAGGCCTTTTTGGTTCTTGTTAAATAGCAGCATAACTTTCTTTCCGTTGTATGATGTAATGTTGGGTCGTGTGATCTTTGCTTGTAAGTTGTACTCTAGTATTACTTGCTTAATAAAGCTTCATGTCTAGAGTTCTGCTTTGATGAGTTCTGCTTTGATCGGTTGTTGGTTTCGAGCTCATTGTTATATAGTTTTGGCTATGCCTGCATAGTTTTCGCAGTCGAGGGGTTGTGGAGCCGATGATCCATGTCTGAGCCCGCCTGCCGATGTGATTCGGCCTGGGGCTATGTAACCCCAGTAACCCTCGATTGTTGTTGCACTTTCTGGACAGATAGCATCTCTGTATAGATTTGGTCCCATTTCCTTCAGTTTCATTTGACTCGTGGACGCTTGGTTATGAATAGTTGGTTATGACTAGCATGGACATAAGGAGTAGTAGTACCGTGGTGATCCGGCCTGCGTGCCGATGAATCCGGTATGCCTGCCGTTGTTTGTTACGGCCGGGGCTGGTAACCCTGAAGCCCTTGTGGCTCCATGTCTAGGAGCACATAACAGTATGTATATCCCTGGGTCCGGGGTCGTGACAAGTCATGGTATTAGAGCAAGACTGCTTGTAGGAAAACCCTTGCTATTGGTCGGTGTTGAGTCTAGAGTTTGTGAACACTATTTTTGAAATGACAAATCACTTGTGAAAACCTTCTTAGGATTTTTTTTACTCCTTACCTGGTATCGCTCTAAATCTGAGTCACCGTATCTCATTTGATTTCAAATGTTTTACCTTTCACCTGTTAACTTCAAAGTTAGGAGCAAAATCGTTGGGTGTTTTTCCTAGTACTCCGTGTCAGGTTGCTAATGTTTACAGAGTTTCCAAGTTACCTCCTTTGGTATAAATCGTTGATTCCTTTTGACCTGAGTTGATCCCTATCAAGTCATGAATCTTTATGTTGCATTCTTCCCCGTGGGAGTGTTTCTCATGGTTCCATTTCTTTGTACTCAGGATGTCCGGGAGTACTCGAGATTCCGTTGAAAGTAGCCATGTTGAGGGAGAGTCTTCATCTTCCTTAATGACACAAGTTCTGCAGGATATCGAGACCAACCGCCTGAGAAATGAACATCTCCTTGAGCGTGTGGCGCAAAACACTAAAAGTCTTTATGACGAATGTGTTACATTTAGGGATTGAGTGCATGCTAAGCTCCCATCTTTCAGCAGTCTCAAGGAACCCATCGATGCTGATGATTGGCTTCGTACTGTCGAGCGCAAATTTAACGCTCTCCATGTTCCAGAAAGTGACCGTGTGAACTTCGCCGCCTACCAGCTAGAGGGTGAAGCTGGTTCATGGTGGGAAGGTTTCTTGGCATTGCAATCGCCGGGACATAAGGTTACTTGGGAGGAGTTCCGTAAAGAGTTTCGTGCTGCCCATGTTCCTGAGGCAGCTATGGACTCCAAAAGAAAAGAGTTCCTGGATCTGACCCAGGGACAGATGGATCTTGAAACTTACGGGCGTGATTCACCCGTTTGGATCGTTATGCACCCCGAGATGTTGCAGATGATGCGGATAAACAAGAGTTGTTCCGCAAGGGTCTGGATTCCGGAGTTTGCTATGAGCTACTCTCATTCCAGTTTCCAACCTTCCAGGACCTTTATAACCATGCTCTTACCTTGGAGCGTGGCAAAAAGGAAATGGAAACTTCTTTGAAGCAGATTTCTGGAGATTCACGTGCGTCTTCTTCCGGTTCCAAGAAGCGTCGTGTGTTTGTTCCGTATAGTGCTATTCCATATCCATCAGTTATTCAACAAGGTCACCTTGGTGGGCAATCCAGAGTTGTTGGTGGTAAGAAACGGCTGGTGACATGTCATGTATGTTATGAACTTGGGCATTACTCCGACAAATGTCCTCACAGGATACCTCCTGCACCTTAGCTCGTTCCTACACGTGTTGTTAACCGTGGTCGTTTGAACCATGTTCTGATTGAAGAAGCTCAGAAAGAAACTGATGTTATGTTGGGAATGCTCTGTGTTAACTTAGCTCCAGCCTTTGTTCTGTTTGATTCCGGAGCGTCACACTCATGTGTATCAAAAGATTTTGTGGTGTTGCATGACATACCTCTTGTAAGTATGGTTCCTCCGTTGATAATTTCCACCCCAGGGTCCTTCTGCTGGACTAATCATTGTTGCCCTAGTGTCCCAATTGAGATAGGAGGTTTGGTGTTTCTTTCTACACTTGTCATCATGGACTCAGATGAAATCAACTTCATACTGGGCATGGACTAGTTGTCAACACATCATGCTACAATTGACTGTGCAGCCAAGTCTGTTACCCTAATTCATCCTTATGGTTAGACAACTCGGTTGTTGTTTCCTTGTGGCACAATTCAACCACAACCACGTCCTCAGCTTATTGCAATCAAAGTCCGACCATCTCTTGGGATTCATGAGGTACCAGTGGTGTGTAAGTTTCAGTATGTCTTCCCGGAAGAGCTTGTTGGTATGCATCATGATTATTCAGTGGAGTTTGTTGTGGAACTAATTCCTGGAGTGGCTCCTACTTCTGAAAGACCATACAATATGTCTCAAGAAGAGTTGGTTGAGTTGAAGAAGAACATAGAGGAGTCAGAAGGAAAATTCTTCGCTCAGTCGAACACATCTTCTTGTGTATATTCTACACTCTTCGTCCCGAAGAAGGATACCACAGTTCCCCAGCTGGTTAGTGAATATTGTCCGTTCAATGATGTGACAATAAAGCACAAGTGTTCTCTTCCTCGGACAAAAGTTTTGTTTGACCGTCTATTTGGTGCCACTGTTTTCTCCAAGTTACACTTAAGTCTGGGTTATCATCAACTTCAGACCAGGTCCGGGAATGTTTCTAAAACGGTTGTCAAAACTCGTTATGATCTTTACGAGTACACTGTTATGTTTCCCGAACTCTCCAACGCTCCAACTATGTTGATGGGGCTTATGAAATCCATTTTCATGGAGTATCTTGACAAGTTCGTTGTGGTTTACCTCGACGATGCTGAACATGCTGAACATCTTCGGGTAGCTTTGACAAAGCTTCGTGAGCATCGTCTCTATGCCAAATTCTCCAGATGTGAGTTCTGGTTGAAAGAGCTCATATTTTTAGGCTATGTCCTATCTGCTTTGTAGTTTTCCCTAACAAAGTTCAAGCCATATTGTACTGGGAGTCACCTAAGTCCATCAAAGAAGTTCAAAACTTCTTCGAACTTATCGGTTGTTACCACCGCTCTATTGAAGGTTTCCCCAAAGCTCCCGAGCCAATGACTGACCTTCTTAAGAAAGATAAACAGTTTGTATGGTCAAGAATGGCAGAAGATAGTTTCCGGTTGTTCAAAACCAAGCTGGCTAATGCTCCTATGCTTGTCTTTCCGGACACGCGCAAGGACTTCGTCATCTTCTGTGATGCCTCTCGTCAAGGTATCGACTGCGGTTTTTTGCAAGATGGTCGTGTGGTTTCTTATGAATCTCGACAACTAAAACCACATTAACTCAAATATCCAACTCATGCTCTTGAGTTAGCAGCTGTTGTGTATGCCTTGAAACAATGGCGTCATCATCTGCTAGGAAATCAATGTGAGTTCTACTTCCACCAGCAGAGCTTCAAATATCTTTTGAACCAAACATATCTGAGTCTCCGACAAAAGAGATGGTTGGAACTAGTCAAGGAACCCAATGTGGAGGTCAATTGTCAAACTGATAACGGTAAAGTCGTGGCTGACACGAGAATCCCGAAGTCTTACTGTAACAACTTGATTATACAACAAGATCAACCTTCTATCCAAAAAGAGTTCTCCAAGATCAATCTTGAGGTTGTTCCCTCTGGTTATCTGGTTAATCCAGAAGTGAAACCATCCTTTGAACATCAAATCAAAGATGCCCAAAAGCGGGATCTAATAATTACCTTTGTCAAGAGGAAAATTTCTCGTGGAATTCCTGCATGCTTCTCTGTTGATGATCAAGGTACCGTTTATTTTGGTGAACATATTGTTGTGCCGAAGAAACGGAGTCTGAAACAACTTATCCTCCGTGAAGCTCATGAGTCACTTCTCTCTGCTCATCCTGGTAGCACCAAAATGTACCGTGATCTATGTCAGAGGTTCTGGTGGACCAAGATGAAGCGAGACATTGCTCAATTTGTGGCCGAATGCAAAGTTTGTCATCGTGCTAAAGCTGGACATCAAAGACCAGCTGCTACTCTCTACCCCACACCTATTCCTGTTTGGAAGTGGGATGAAGATGAGATGACTTTTAGTGTTGGTCTTCCAAGAAATGATCAGGGACACACCGCTATCTGGGTAGTGATTGACCGTCTGTCAAAGGTTGGTCATTTCATTCCTATCCATTAGGGCATCAACGCGAAACAACCGGCAGATTTATATGTCTCCCAGATAATACCTCTTCACGGTGTTCCTAAGAAAATACTTTTTGATCATGGAAAGTTGTTTACTTCCAAGGGCTGGGCAAGTTTCAAGCAAGCTATGGGAAGTCGTATACATTCCACCATAATCTATCAACCATCCAGTAGTGATCACCTCGGGAGTCTGAATCAAACTCTTGAAGACATGCTTCGAGCTTGTGTTGTATCTTTCGGTAATGATTGGGAGAAGTGTTTTCCATCTGCCGAATTCGTTTATAACAACTGTTTTCAAGTTATCTTGGCCAAAGCTCCGTTTGAAGTTCTCTACCGTAGAAGCTGTTCAATTCCGTTGAATTGGTCAGAAACCGGTGAAAGACAGTTCTTTGGACCGAAGAACCTGATCAATGAGACTGAAGAAACAGTTCGTATCATCCGCGAACATCTCAAAGCTGCTCAGTCTCGCCAGAAGAGTTATGGTGACCGCCACTAAGATATTCGTTATGATGTTGGCGGACAAGCCTATCTTCGAGTCACACCTTTGAAGGGTGTTCATCGTGATGTCATGAAGGGAAAATTACCGCCTCGCTATGTTGGTCCTTTCCATGTTATTGCAAAAAGTGGGAATTTCGCTTATCATCTCCATATACCTTCAATGTTCCCACGGGTTCATGCTATATTCCACGTCTCACAACTTCATCATTGCTTCAAGGATTCCAACTGATCATGTAACCATTGATCTTAAGGACGGTCTGTCCTACCGAGAATGGCCTGTCCGTATCCTCGAGGCAGCTGAACGTAAGATTCGATGCTGAAGCATCAAGTGCCTCAAGGTTCAGTTGTCTCATCATTCTAAAGATGAAGCAACCTGGGAACGAGAATATCATTTACGATCTGAGTACCGTCCTTCTTTTCTAAAACCTAGGAATCTCGGGACGAGATTCTTGTAAGGGGGTAGACTTGTAACATCCACCTTTTTGTAATAAAGTGTTTGTGTTTGTGTTTGTGCTCATGTCATGTCATGCATGCATTTTTAACCCCTGTTTGTTTTTAAAACCAGTGCACCAAAATTTAATAAGGGAAGTTATTAAAATAACTTAAAGTACCAATTTAAAATGATGGTTTAAAATGGTGCAATTTTTGCAAACCAAAAATATGTTGAGGTTGCCCATGTTGTAAGGAGCTCAAAAATATTTTTTGCCAATTTTTACTAATTGCAGAAAAGCCATCAAATCCATTTTTAAGCTGCTGTTTAAAAGGAGTAGGGACCGTTTCGTAGTTTCCAGAAATCAAAGGGGGTTTTCTGGAAAACCGCCCTTTTATCGTCTTCCTCCTTGACAGAAGGAGCGCCGGACGCCGACGGCGCCCGAGCCACCTCATGCTGCCATGTCGCAGGGATAAGAGTAAGGGGGCGTGCCCCGATTCCCCTCTCCTCCTCACCTTGGCCCTCGCCCTCTCTCTCTGGCTCTCTGCGCGCAGCGCCCAACCAAACCCTAACCTCGGCACACGCCATCCGCCGCTCAACGCCCGCGATACGCCCCCCCCCCCAACCCTCTCCGAGCACTCCATCGTCACCGCCGCATCTTCCTCGTTCGCCTCGAGCGCGTGCAGTCACAGGGACGCCACGGGAGGCCCCAATTTCGATGCCGACGAGCGCCATGGCCGCCGCCGTCCTCCTCTCGCTGTCAGCGTTAGCCGCCGCCCCTCGCGTCCCCGACCCCTTCATCACGATCAGGGTGAGCACCCGCACCCTCCAGTGCCCTTGCCTCCCTCTCCCTCCTCTGTATTGTCCCGGCGACGTGCGCCACCGTCCACCGCTGCGCTGGTGGACGACGTGGTCGTTCCGGAGACCCTAAGCGGGCGGCGCGGTCACCCCTAGGCTCCCCGCGTCCTCCTCTACCACGTGGTGGTAGTCGATTTTAGGATGGCGCGCTGAATCGCGCAATTGCTCAATGGCTGTGTCAATTTGGCCCGGGATGACATCATCATGATGTCATGCCCACGTCACCAGGCAGTTTTCTGTTAATTTCATTTAAACGAAATGGAACTGACATGTGGACCCCACCGCAATTTAAATTACAGAAAAATAATGAATTTTGTAAATTCAAGAACTTTTGTTTCATAACTCAGAAAAATGTGTTCAATATACCAAATTGTTCAGAAAAATATAATCTACATGTTTATGTCATTTGCACACATTTTTGACAAAGTTGAGTTTTGACCATTATTTAAATCATTTTAAATAAATAAAATTAGTTTTTTTCAAGAAAATTAGAAAATTACAAGTTATATGTCAAAATGCTTAGAAAGAAAAATGGAACCTAGTTATGGTGTTATCAACCCTATTTGAGCAATTTAACTTGTCGCACTTCTAGGTTTTGGCCGAATCGGCCTCCGAGGTCCATTTTGGGACTAAATTCACTAAAACTGTTTTCTTAACATATGAACCCTAGCAACCCATGAAACATGTTTAGGGATTATCTTTAATGCATTCAAATGTTCATGCATACATATTGAGCATTGCTTCGATGCCTGTTTTGAGTGTTGTGCTCTTTCTTTCCGGTGTTTGCTCTTATCGGTAGACCTCGAATCCGGAGAGAAGTTCGACACCCCTGTTGACAAATACTTGGTCTAAACAACCAAGTCAAGCACTTATTCCTGAACCTCTTATCTGCCCATATATGTTTTTGAAGTGTTTTTCTTCTCGTACGATGCATGTTTTACAAAGTATCTTGAGTCAGTAGATAGAGTTGTCCTATTTATTTGCATAAACCAGATAACACGATTCAATTCTCCTGGCAGACATAGGATTTGTTTGTGTGTATCACCAGAGCCTCAAATATGCCATGCTTAGTCATACATGTCTGTTGATCTCTGCTCCATCCGGTTGATGAATGAGAGTTACGAAATGAATCTAGTATGACAGGATGACGTGGTAAGGTTCGAGGTGTGTGTTTAATATGATTAAAGGCTTGGATGAGTTGCCACGTGGGATGTGGTGATTTTCCTCGTTCATGCCCCTAGGAGCGAGTTCTCGCCTTTGAAGCCAAGACTGATTGTGCAACCACACGGGGATTGGATTCCCCTTGGTTTCAACTTGTCTAGTTTGTTCCATGAGTTGCCTAGTTGGGCGTTCCATTTGGATTTGCGCGGGATATTAAAACATTTTCAAAACTAGGATGTGTTGGTGTATGGGCGCTCTGTGGGTAGATAACCGTCGAGCGCACTACGATAGAGACCCGGCAGGATATGGCCACTCCCTATTGGCGGTACATCTCTACTCGGAGAGACTCATGGAATAGGCGAAGTAAGGGAAAGATCGTGGTCAACCACCCTCTACCGGCACATCGTCGGAATTGTGCCAATAGCTTGGCATTAAGAGTCGGTTGCTACGTGTGGGTAAATTTGTACACCCCTGCAGGGTTTAATCTTTTCAAAAGGCTGTGTCCGCAGTTAAGGACGACTTGTTGACGGATCCTGAGATCATAGGTAACTTGAACTGGAAGTAAAAGATGTTGCCAATGAATGTTTAGTTTCAATAGGTGGTTCCGGTTATCATGTTATGGTTGATGCTTCGAAGGTTCTGAAGACAATACCCGAGGAAAGGGTGTTCTTTCAAAAGATTTGTGAAAAGCTTCTAAGTCTCCCTCTATTCGAAACAAAGTTGGCTTTACGCAAAACAACCTTCATAAACCATTTTTGAGCAAGCAGATATATAATAGGTTAGTTAAGTCTTGTTGAGAACCTCCCGTACTCATGTTTGCTTCAATTTGGTTCAGGTGAAGATCTCACATTGGTGGTGTTTCAACGTGGACATCGACGAGTAGTTTGGGGTTTCCCAGGTAGCAGCCTGGAATATCTGGGCTGGGACGTCGCCTTATGCTGCAGCCACTTAGGCATTTTTGGTTCTTGTTGAATAGAAACATAACTTGCTTTCCGTTGTCTGATGTAATGTTGGGTCGTGTGACCTCTGCTTGTAAGCTATACTCTAGTATTACTTGCTTAATAAAGCTTCATGTCTAGAGTGTTGCTTTGATCGGTTGGTTTCGAGCTCATCGTTATACAGTTTTGGCTATGCCTGCATAGTTGTCGAAGTCGAGGGGTGGTGGAGCCGATGATCCATGTCCGAGCCTGCTTGCCGATGTGATTCAGCCTGGGGCTAGGTAACCCCAGTAACCCTCGATTGTTGTTGCACTTTCTGGACACATAGCATCTTTGTATAGCTTTGGTCACGTTTCCTTCAGTTTCATTCGACTCGTGGATGCTTGGTTATAGATAGTTGGTTATGACTAGCATGGACACATGGAGTAGTAGTACCATGGTGATCTGGCCTGCGTGTCGATGAATCTGGTCTTCCTGCCGTTGTTTGTTACGGCCGGGGCTGGTAACCCTGAAGCCCTTATGGGTCCATGTCTAGGAGCACATAACAGTATGTATATCCCTGAGTCCGGGGTCGTGACAAAATCGTAGCATGATGTGTTGACAACCATTCCATGCCCAGTATGACGTTGATGTCATATGAGTCCAAGATGATAAGTGTAGAAAGAAACACCACACCTCCTATTTCAATTGGGACACCAGGGCAACACTGATTAGTCTAGTAGAAGGACCCTGGGGTGGAAATTATTAACGGAGGAACCATACTCATAAGAGGTATGTCGTGCAACACCACAAAAGCGCTTGATACACATGAGTGTGATGCTCCAGAATCAGACAGAACAAAGGCTGGAGCTAGGTTAACACGAAGCATTCCCAACACGACATCAGGTGCTTTCTAAGCTTCTTCCACCAGAACATGGTTCAAAAGACCACGGTTAATTTCACGTGTGGGAACAGGATGAGGTGCAGGAGATATCCTCTGAGGACATTTGTTGGAGTAATGGCCAAGTTCATCACATACATGACATGTAACCAGCCGTTTCTTACCACCAACAACTCTGGAATTCGCGTTCTACCGGTAAGAACAACCACCGGAAAGAAAGAGAACAACATTCAACAGCAATGCAATTCATCATGTATGCATGAACACTTGAATGCATTAAAGAGAAGCCCTAAACATGTTTCATGGGTTGCTAGGGTTCATATGTTAACTATGCATTTTTATTGAAATTAGCCCCAAAGTGCACCTTAGAGGGCGATTCGAGTAATTCTAGAAGTGCGACAAGTTAAAGTGCTCAAATGGGGTTGAAAACACCATAACTAGGTTGCATTTGTCTTTCTAAGCAGTTTGACATATAACTTGTACTTTTCTAATTTTCTTAAAAAAAACTATTTTCTTTATTATTAAATGATTTAATTAATGGTCAAAATTCAATTTATTCAAACATGTTTGAAATTGACATAAACATGTAGATTATATTTTTCTAAACATTTTGGTATATTGAACACATTTTTCTGATTAACCAAATAAAAGTTATTGCATTTACAGTTTTTATTCTTTTTCTGTAATTTAAAAAGAGGTGGGGCACACATGTCAGTTAAATTTGATTTACAAGAAATTAAACAGAAAAGGGTCTGTGACATGGGCATGACGTCATCCCGAGACCGAATCTTCTCTGCCGCAATGAAATCCGTCGAATTCACGCGGTGTATTGGAATGAAAGCACTCCACGACGGAGAGGGGGTTGTGCTGGTTCTAGGGGTGCCCGCAGCTGACCTAATGGTCGCCGGAGCTCATGCCGGCGAACAGGGGGGCAACGGCGGAAAACAGCTAACAGCGGCAGTGAGTTGTGGAGGGGGAAGGAGGAAGGGGGAGGCACCGGGGTGCTCAGGAGCTCACCGCGAGCTCAATGAGCTGGTCGGGGACGCAAGGGGCGACATCAATCAACGATGGCGAGGGAGAAATTGCGGCGGTCATGGTGGATGGCTAGCGAGGAATTGGGGCCCTCCCGGCGTCCCGGCTGCTGCGTGTGCTCGAGGTGGACGAGGAGCATGCGACGGTGACGATGGGATGCTCGGCGAGGTGCGGGGGCGTCCGTAGCGCCGACGACGAGCGGTGGATGAGCGCCGGGTAGGGTTAGGGTTGCGGGTTATCCCGTGCCTAGAGAGCCGAAGAGAGAGGGCGAGGTGAGGAGAAGGTAGAGCAGGTCCTCGGGGAAGCTCTCCTCGCGCCTATCCTCGCAGGGGGCAAGCAGGAGGTGGCGGGGACGGCGTCAGTGACGCAGCTACGCAGCTCCCTGCCTGCCTGGAAGAAGACAAAGGTTTTTTTTTAGGAAAACCACCTAGAAGAACTGGAATTTGCAAAAGGGTGCCTGCTCCTTTAAGACAGTAGGTGAAAAACAGATTTGAGGGCTTTTCAGTAAAAGGTAAAAATTGGCAAAACTTATTTTTGAGTTCCTTGTTACATTTTTAACCTCAACATATTTTTGGTTGACAAAAATTACACCATTTTAAAGCATGATTTTGAAATGGCAGTTTAAGTGATTTTAATAAATTACCTTGTTAAATTTTAATTCACTTGTTTTAAATACAACCATGGGTTCAAAATGCATGCATGACATGACATGACCACAAGCACAAACACCAACGCTTTATTACAGAAAGGTGGATGGTAAACAATTTGTGCTCAGCTATACAGAAAACAGTCCGGTTAGCGAGATGATGGGAGCATGGAATCTGAATAAGGAGAAAGAGAAATGGGCTTACTCTCCAAAGCCGAGATCTTGCTCTGCGCAGATTCAGCCAGCACAGAGCAGTCCTGGTGCTTCTCGGTGAAGATCTTATGCTCATCTATAGCAAAAGAGCAAAATTAGACAAGAAAGAAGAAAAAGCGTAAACATAAAACACAACACGGAGAATGAGGCACTTACTTTCCAGAGAAGAAATCTTGGCAACGGACTCGGTCAGCTGCTTGTCCAGGATAGATGTGAAAGAGAAAACAGAGCCCGAGTTAGAAAACTGATGCAGAGAAAGCATACGCAGTATCTCGGTGTGGAAAACATGTTACCTTTGTCTCCCAATTCCTCCTGGTTCCTGGAATTGAGCTCGGCGAGATCCCAGTGACGCCAGAGGAGCTTCTGGAATAGCTTGGCACGCGTCTCGGTGCAAGTCTGAGAAGAAACAAGAAATGGTTTAGTTGGCAGATTCGAATCGAGTAGACTTCAACTCGGTCGAGTATTTCCTACTCGGCCCAAATCTCGGGGACTGGACATAGGTGTTGATCTCGGTTTCACAATTTGCAATCTCGGAAAAGCAGAAAAGAGAAGTTGTTACTTACCCGAGAAGTATGCTAAGCGTCGTCAGCAGCAGCGCGCATGCAAAACATCTTATGCGCCAATGTGCTGGTAGAGGCCGCAACTGCCATGGAGATTGGACCGACATCGGCCTGGTTCCAATCTTGGAGGAAGTTCTAGAGAACCCAGCTTCTTCTCGGCATTGATCTCGTCAACGAATCCAACCCGGTCCAACGACGCCTCCATGTCCTCTCGCTCCTCTTGCAGGCCGAGTCCCTGGTGCAGGACTATTTGGGTATCTGTGCTGATCGCCAAAGTGTCGGTCTTCGTTTTTGGCCCGGACTTCTTCTGCTGCACATCATGTTTCTTCGACCAGACTATGGGGACTTTTAAAAGTCCCGTCGTGGTCTTGGAGCCGCCCTCTCCAGCCACTGGTCCCTACGATGGTGCAAACTTGGCTTGCTGCCGGGTGCGAGGGAGATTCCTTGTTGGGCCTGCTGGTGCTCTCGATGGCGTGGGATCTGCTGCTGCTGCTGGAGGAGTAGGTGCTTGAGGTGTTGGGTCTGTTGTTGTTGCTGTTGGAGGGGTTGGGAATGTCGCCGTTGGTGTGGTGCCTGTTGTTGTTGTTGTTGTTGTTGTTGTTGTTGTTGTTGTTGTTGTTGTTGTTGTTGTTGTTGTTGTTGTTGTTGCTGTTGTTGCTGTTGTTGCTGCTGTTGCTGTTGTTGGTGTTGTTATTGTTGCTGTTGTTGTTGTTGGTGCTGTTGTTGTTGTTGTTGTTGTTGCTGGGGTTGCTGTTGTTGTTGTTGTTGTTGTTGTTGTTGTTGTTGTTGTTGTTGTTGTTGTTGTTGTTGTTGCTGTTGTTGTTGCTGTTGTTGTTGCTGTTGTTGTTGTTGTTGTTGCTGTTGTTGTTGTTGTTGTTGGTGTTGTTGTTGTTGTTGTTGTTGATGCTGTTGCTGTTGTTGCTGTTGTTGCTATTGTTGTTGTTGCTGTTGCTGCTGCTGTTGCTGTGGCTGTTGTTGCTGTTGTTGCTGTTGCTGCTGTTGTTGTTGTTGCTGTTGTTGTTGTTGTTGTTGTTGTTGTTGTTGTTGTTGTTGTTGTTGTTGTTGTTGTTGTTGTTGTTGTTGTTGTTGCTGTTGCTGTTGCTGTTGCTGTTGCTGTTGCTGTTGTTGTTGCTGTTGTTGTTGTTGTTGTTGTTGTTGTTGCTGCTGCTGTTGTTGTTGTTGTTGTTGTTGTTGCTTCTGCTACTGCTACTGCTGCTTCCAGTGATGTCGTTGTTCTTGGTGGCATTGGTGGTGTTGCTGCTGCTGCTGGAGGAACTTGTTGTTGTGGCGCTTGTGGCTGCGCCATTTCTTCTGCCTGCTGCTGCTCTCGCCGTTGCTCGGTGGTCGACTCCGGCTGTTCCAAAGTCTCTTTAGTGTCCATCTCGGCGCCCATGTCGCATGCGCCGAGATCCTGGTCTTCTATGTCCGGGAGGGGCATCTCGGGCCGGTCCCTGGCGGTGGTGTCCATGTCCTCGGCCTCATGGTCGATGACGCCGTGGGCGTCAGGAAGCGCGATCACGCAGGGAGTGCGGTACTCGGTCCCCGCGATCTGAGCGACGTGGTAGCCACGGGTGTCTCGGAGAGCTCAGTCTCAATCGGATCACTGCAGGAAAGGAAAAGCAGAAGGATGAGGAAAGTGCAAACACAAAGCATCTCGGTAAAAAGAGAGACAAAAGAACAAAGAATATGCAAACATAAAGCATCTCAGAAGTTACTTACCCGTCCACCATAGGCGTCTTGATCCTCTGGCGGCTTGTTGTGATCTTGGCGCTCTTGTTCCCAGACTCCTTCAGCCTCTTGGATGGAGGCTCGACTGCGCCGCTCCCGAATCTTTTCCTCACTTCCACGAGGGCGACCATGGCCACGGGTGTCGCTTCGGTCACCTGTTCTTCCGTGTTAGCTAAGAACGAGGAAAAAGAACATGCGAATGAGACCGACAAATATTTATAAAAAAGTGCAATTTTTTATCACTATCACCTTCATCATCCTCGGACCAGCCCCAGATTGAGGCTGGGACTTGGGGCTTACCGGCTTGGGCGGCAAGATGAGCGTTCGGGATAGGAAGTGTGTCCTGGTTATCGAACTGCTCGATGTCGTCCTCAGCCCGGTCCTCTTTCCAATTATCTTAGGGGGTCGCCTTGTCTTCCTCTTTCTGCCGCTCAAAGTGTTGCACATGCGAAACACAAAGCATAAATAGAAAAACGAATGATCTCGGAAGATACCGAGATGAGCTCTACTCGGTAGCACATGCGAAACACAAATCATAAGGAATTAAATGGTCTCGGAAGATATCGAGATGAAAGCAACTCGGTTGAATGGCAAATACTTACTCGGGGCGCCAGCCTCTCTCGACTGTAGGGCTTGAATGCCCACTCCCAAGCTTCCGTGAGGTTGGCCTTGGCGATGGACTTGGCCCAGATGGCCACCTCCTTCTTGCTGAGCCTGAAGGTGGTGGTGCGCGTGCAATCTCGGGCCCCGACCATGAAGCACATCTTGTGGGCTCTGAGCTGCAGTGGCAGGACCTGGCGGCTCACCCAGGTGGCAAGGAAATCATCAGCTCGGAGCCTACTCTCGAAGGAGTTGCTTCAGCCGACTGTCGACGCGGTTCACCTCGGGCATGGTCTTTTTCGGATTGTACCCCCAATTCACCATCACGGTGGGGGGCGAGATGCGGAAGGCAGGGAGCATGATGGGATCTACCTTGTCGGGATTCTTCACATAGAAAAATCTCCTCTCCCATTTGCGGCAGGAATCAAGGCCCTGAACTCGGGGGAACTCGGTTCCGTTCCGGTAAAGAATCATGGCCGTACCGCACTGGGTCATGCGTTTGGGGCATTTGGATTGAGGGTGTTTGGAAGAACTTGCTGGCGGAAATGGAAATACTTTGCCCAGATATCTACCGTGGGGTAGATGCCGAGATAAGCTTCCGAGAAGGACACGAAAGAAGAAAGGATAAGAATGGCGTTGGCAGGAAGATGGTGGGGCTGCAAGCCAAAGTGGCGAAGAAATTTCTGTAAGAAGTCAGAGATGGGGAGACCAGACCCTCGTTTGAAGTGGCTCGGGAAGACCACGTACTCGTCGGCTTCTTGTGCGGGTTCGATCTCGTCGCTAGGAGGCCTGCAGATCACGCCCGCTAGGACGCAACACGTATCAATCAACCACTTGATGTCCTTGGCATCCATGTCGGACCCATCCCAGGCTCCGCGGGTGGACGCGGGTCCTTCGAGCTCGAGGTCGTCCACGAGGTCGATCTCCATCTTGGTGTGTTAGGATCTCGGCTCCTCCGAGTAGCCCACGCGCGTGTGGAGGGGCTCGGACCGCATAGGAGGAAGAAGATCGGCGGCAACACGGAAGATAAATGTCGTGGCATGCTTTCCGCGACGAGGAAGTCGATGGAGAACAACGAGGAAGGAAGTAGTACGCGGTGGCGTTGAGTTGCATAGATTCGCGAGGCACAGTGGAGATTCTTGTGTGAAGCCGCGCTCCGGTGAACGGTGTCGTGCGGCGGTGCGGTGCTCTCTTCTATGTGCGTTGGTGGTCCACGGCGTGCGGCGGAGCGATGTGCTCTGTGTGCGCGCGTGCGAGGAGGAAGGAGAAGAGGCAGGGGAAAATGGAGAGGAAAACGATGCAAAGGGCACGACGTGGGTATTTATACCCCTATAACGCAATAACTGCCCAGGATCTAATGCGGGCACTATTGTGGGATCGTGGCAGTTACCGCGTCCAGAAAAACACACGTAGCGGAATTAGCGCACGTAACTGGCGCTGTAAATCCCACGTCCTGCGACGTGGGCACTTGAGTGCTCTGCGAACGGACGCGACGGCGCGTGGGCCCAATGTTTAGTGAGGGGCGTGGGCGTGGCGCGTGCACTGTGACCGCACAGGAATCGAGGCGACATGGGAAGCGGTTCTGTGCCACGTGGTAAGCCTTCGATGCGAAGATAACTAGGCAATCTTTCTTTGCGCGGAAAAACCTGTGGAAAATTGGCTAAGGGCTGGGATCTCGGTAAAATCCAAAGCAGCATCGCCAACTCGGATATTAGAGGAAAATTCATTAAGGAGTTGGTGGGTTGAATCCGAGTTCGAGATGGAACTTGACCGAGATGGGGAAATCTCGGACATACATTTTGGAAGATATTGGTTTTAGCTGGCACGGTCCAGCGTGCGAGTTCACTAGACCATACCAGCTTCGGGGACTAATGTCGGGTGGCTACCCCCGAGTAGGGGAAAGATTGGTAAGAAATGGTGTCTGAGGTACTGTTTACCGAGTTGGACCATACCGAGTAGGAAGGTACCGAGTTGGATGGCTACCGAGATGGAGCTATCTCGGTAGGAAGGACAATGAGCCAAACGAAGAAAGATGCCTTCTGCGGATTGACCGAGTAGCGCTTAGTGAGTCCGGATATGCGAAGATCCTGCTCTTCTCGGAGGGAGGTCAACAGAGCAGTTGTAATCCCGCATATCCAAGGAGAGTATGCGCGTGCGGTTCAACTTAATAGGCGTGATGATGCGTATGCTTTTGCTGGTATAGTGCAAGTATGGGCGAGGCCACGTCCTGCCTCTGACAAGGGGGACAGGACATGGCAGTGACCACGACAGTGGAGACTTTCGGCGTCTGTCAGCGAAGAAGCGGAAGCGTGCGCTACGGTACAATGTGTAGTCACCTAATCCTGTACTATTAGTTCGTGGCCACCAGTATATAAGGTGGCCACACCCCTCCTGCGCGAGGGTTTCTCATTACTTGAGGAGAGAAGTGCTGCTAGTTTTTTTTGAGAGAGAGAGAGAGAGCAGTAGAGCTTCTTCTTCCTCTAGCTACTTGAGCTTGAGGAACATATGTACTTTGTTACCACATACACAGAGAGAAAAGCAGGAGTAGGGGTGTTACCTCCACACGAGGGCCCCGAACCTGGGTAGATTATGTTGTTTGCAGTGTAGTGAGCGCGCCATCTAGGCGTGCGATCCCTCCCTGGATACCCATAGTGTCCATCGGCCCCAAACTCAAGCCATCCTATGGTATCTATCTTTACCTCACCATGACAGTGAGGCTGGCCTCTGTTTTGGCGGGTTCTTTGACTGGACCTGCCATGTAGACATGGGCCAGATATGGCTCGTAAGTCTTTGTCGTTAGCCAGCGATCCTCTGGAGGGTTCCTCAACCGCGATAGTGTGGAAGTTGCGCGTGTTGCAGCGGATGGAGCCACCACTAAACTCCAAGTTGCACCCCGTGTCATTAAGTGGCAATTCCGGGATTGCCGGGATCGAGATGGATTCAGAGTCTGATGCATCAAGCTCGGTTTGGTCGGGGAAGCGCAAGATTCCCTCCTTGCTGGCGCGGAAGCGGAGATCGCCGAACGTCATGTTGACGCCTTCTTGGAGTCCGCTGAACACCGAGCGAGATTCCGGCGAGTGGGGCATGTAGATGAATGACCCGAAGTAGATTGGCTCCGAAGGAGCCGAGGTTACCGGGCTCCAGTGAAAGCTCGGTGAAGATGAGGCCGATGATGTCGTGGATCCAGCGCCTGTCATTCCCACATATGGCGCAAATTGTCGATTAGTCATGTCGACAAATCCCTCGGATGGTCCGATAGGGTTTCGAGTAGGAGAACGAAGTAGGTGCTGGTGACAACGTCGGCTAACAGGGGGGCACGATTTACCCAGGTTCGGGGCCCTCGTAGAGGTAAAACCCTTACTCCTGCTTGTCTGTCTTCGTATTATGAGGATTGTTACAATGGTGGATGCGCTAGCCGAGAGATTGGATCTCGAGCTATGGCTACGGTGGTGGGAAAACTGAGATTGGATGTCCCCCTCGGGTTGCTCTCCTAGCCTTTAAATAGATGCCGGGCCTCAAGCCATACCCGAGGGGGTTACAAACCCTAGCTCTAGTCGGTGGAAGCTTTCCATCTTGCCCCGCGAGTCTTGCGGGTGGGCCGCTGATGGGCCTTCTAGATCCATAGGGTAGTCCTTTGTGCCGGGCTTCAGTGCTGGGGCATGGATCAGGTAGGCTCACCCGACAGGTCCTGGAGTCATCCCCTCGTCAGCGAAAAACCCATACCTCGATTGATATGGGAAGCCAGAACCACCCGTTCTCCGTATTTCGGAGAAGGCTTGGTGTCATCCTCGTCCAACCGCTATTTGTCCTTCACGATGAACCCATCCGTCTCCATATCATTGAGAGCAGCCAGGGCCATGTTGCAGTGGCTCCAGTTTCCGGCATCTCCCTCATCATCTTCCTCGCCTCCAGCCGTGACAACGGCCATCGTGTTTTCGCCCTCGCGAGTTGAAGTTTCGCCCTCCTCAATATCGGGGAAGAAAGGAGGAGGAGGAGTGACCGAGGGCGGCGGCATAGTTCCGGTGGCGGGATTGAGATCCCCGCCCGCCGGCGCGCTCGCGGGTGCCTCTAGTGCGTTTGAAGAGGAGCATGGAGAGGTTCCAATGAAGGGGACGAGGTCCTGGATGAGATCCTCAATGGTGGCATCGATGTTGGCGATCTCGGTGTCGCGCGGAGAGCTTTCGGTGTCCATTTGCGGGCGGCGCAACCGTGGGAAAATACTATTGATGGTATTCTCCGGTAAGGTTCGGGGCTCGGGTTCGCGTTTCTCTACGTTCTTTTCGCTCGAGGCTGGGAGTGGCAGTGCTTTGGGCTCTGGGGACTCGAGGAGGAAGAAGATGCGGAAGGTGAGCCGGAGCCCCGAGGCGGCTATTTATAGCCAAGCTGCATTAAGATTGGCTCCAATGGCTCTTTTAGCCGTTAGATAAGAGCCGTTAGATGCTAGACGCGTGTAACACCTGAATATCCGGGAAACGGGGGGGGGGGGGGGGCGGGGTGATGTAACACCCGGGGGTTTTTCTTTCCCCCCCAAGTAAAATTGTGTGTTGTTTTTCTTTTTCATGGAATCGCATCATGCGTCCTCATGCATTTAAAATTGGCAAACTATTTGAAACCCATCAAATCTTGTTTGCTAAAGCTTTCTAGGTTTTGTTGCTTGCATTAATCAATCCTTAACAATGCCAAACATAATCTCTGGAAATAATAAAACAAACCCAAAGAAGAAGAAAAATAGAATTGAGTGAGAGAAAGAGAGAGGCAACCAGCTGGCTAGGCCCCAAAGGCCCAACATCCAGCCCACTTACCCCTTCGAAGCCCCCCCCCCACCTTTCTTCCTCCTCCGTACAGGGAGGACGGCACCCTCCCCCAACCGATCCCCCACCTCCACCTGCTCCCCCCACCTTAAAGCCATCCCTTTCCCTCTCATCCCTAACCCTAGCCGCCTCCTTCTTCTCCCTCCCAGCCGCCGCCACTCTCCTTTATCTCATTCTTTCTTCTTCTTCCACAAGAAGCAGTAGCTGTTGTTGCTTTTCTCCACCTCCATGGCCGGAATTGAAGCTTCGACGGGAGGACGGTGTGGGTGTTGTGCCAGACCGGCGAGGGTGGGAATGGAACCGCCTTGCCATCGTCGTCTGCTACGCCGAAGAACGGGGGGCCGCAGCTGCCTAGGACGTCGTCGACATGTTCATCTTCCTCCTCTGTCTAATGTACGTCTATGCGGTCTGCTGGACTCCATCGACGTTTCGGCGCGCCTCCGACCACCTCCGGCCGCCCCAGCCTTCCCTCACGGTGAGGAGCAATCTAGACTCGTTCCCCTCTCCCTCTCTTGTTCTAGGAGCAGCGCATTCGCGCGTCGCCCGCGTCAGATCGCCGTCGAAGGCCTCACAGTTCCCGTCCGGCTGTAGCCTCCCGTGTCTTTCAGTTTCGTCAGTTACCACCGCCTGTATACACTTTATGTTTCCTCAGATCTGTACCCAACCACAAACATGACAGCAGCCCAGTGGCTAGGACCCCTTGCGCGCGCCCAGCAGGTCTTGGGTTCGATTCCCCCCGGCACAAAGCCACCCCCTTTTCTCAACTTTTTTTCTTTTATCTCTCGAATTCCAGAAAACAGATCTGAATCCTTACTTGTAAAATCCATAAAAAATTGAATATTGCTCCAAATTCAATGATTCAAGTTTCTGTGGATTCATAATTTTGTGCTCTTTCTGTTACTGTCAAAGTTGTAACATGTTTCTGTAATAATTTTTGCACTAAATAATTAAATACCTAAATGGCTATTAAAAGTTAAAACTTTTGGAATTTCACAACTTGAGTTGTGTTCACCCAAATTGAACAAACTTGGGCTCTAAAAATTTGTCTTAACAAACTCTACACATTGGTATTTTATTTGGTCACAATTGAATTAAATGTGAACATGTTTTCTTCTGTTTACTAAAAAGGGCAGAATAAGAATGCTTATGAAAAATTGCATAATAAATTCAATAATAACCCAAAAATTATGTTTAATAGCTCAAAATGTTCAGTGAAACATTTGCTACATGTTTTCAACCTTTTCAATACATTTTGGTTACTGTTTTTCCTAATTAAAAGTGGTGCAATAATTCAATGCTTTAATTAAACCCTTTTAAATTGCAAAATTCATAACTTGGGCAATTCAAATCCAATTCCAACATGTAAAATATGTTTTCCATGCAAAATTGAATAAGCTTTCCAAATATAAACTTTGTTTTCTATTTTAAATAAATTAAATTGCTGAAAACACCTATTTCTTAATTAATGCATTTAAAATTGTCAATTTAATAACTTGCTCATCTAAAATCCAAATTCAACAAATGAAATATGTATTCCATCTAAAATTTGGTGTTCTTTCCAAATATAAATTTTGTTATCTGTTTTGAACATTTAAAATTGGTGAAAACAACAAATGTTTGTTTAAATCATTTAAAATGCCAAAGTTCATAACTTAATAAATAAAATTCCAAACTTGGTAAACAACATATCAAATTGAAGCTATTGTTGTTTTCTTATTGTTATCGTCATCCATGCATCATTCTAATCAACTTTCACATGATGGTTATTTGTAGATCATATAATTCAACATTAATTCATGGGCTTTTCCATATGCAATCCAAATTGCATATGGGCCCATTTAAATATGTTTACCATGTCAACTAGTTTATCTTTGATGCACCCTTTAACTTGTCATGCATATAAAATAGGATCATGCTGGATCTTTTGCCGTAGTAGTAATTGTTGCATCCGGTGTTTGTTCTAGTTCGTTGCTTCTTCGCGGATAGGACGTTGAGATGATGTAAGCAACGACAAGTTCTACGGATGTACCTCTACTTGCTGGATTCCAGGCAAGTATACTCACTTGCTGCCTATGTCTGCCTTTCATCACTTGTTACCGATTCTTTCTGTTGTTCTTATGCTAGCCTTATGATTCGATGCTTGTGTCTCGATCCTATCATATGTTTACCTTGCAACCATGATATAGCCTTCCTTCCACTTCCTATTAACTGTTGTTTGTTTACCTTGTTGGCCCTCGTGTCGTAGTTGCATGCTTAGTGTTGTTTGCGCTCAAGTCTTGTTGTCCGTCTTATCACCTGTTTAGTTTGATAGTTGGGTATCAATTCAATCAACAACATGTTAATGTTTTGGGTAATAATAATTTGATGATAAGGCACCGGCAGGAGGCACGACGTGGTTTTGAGGCCTGCTAGTGTCGACCCTAATTAGGAAAAGGGTCGTGTCCATTGATCCATGATGAGCGCACTAACCGCATGTGGGAAGCGAGTATGGGCGCCCCCCGCAATTCTGATTCGATTCGCATCTCGTCCAAATCGCCTCATTTAGTTCGGGTTTTCCATTTGCCGCATGCATATGCAGGTGCGAACCCTTGGCGCCAGGGTGGAACTTTTGTAGTCGGCATTTAGGGAGACACGTTCTTAGAGTGCTATGAGGGTTCCCTTTTCTTCGTGGGGCTTGATTAGCCGTGCGCTCAATTGCACGGGGTTCTTTGGGCTTGATGCGAAGAAGAGTTGGGTTGTGTTGAGTACCTCGCTTGGTGGGTTGATCCCCCGTCTGGCGGGTTATTCTTACGTGTACGGCCAAATTGGTGCATCCCTGCAGGGTTAAATCTTCTCGAGAAGCCGTGTTGTCCGCGGTTATGGATGACTTGGTGAAAGTGCTGGCTAACAAGTACTCAGACAACTTACACTTAACGATGATAATTTGACTAGTAATATAGATTACCTCCACCATAACAATGAATGTCACCCTAATCAACAGTGTGAGTTTCCTTGGGTTGCTTCCTTAGTAGGGGGTAACATTGGATGGGTATTGTTTGGTGAGTAGTTATAGTTGGTTTTGTCGCGCTATCTTATCCCTTTCTTTTAGCCGGATGTTGTAGCGCGTCTCTGTAGTTAGTTAGTGCAGCCCGCTGCCGCTTCTTTGCAATAATCCCTTCCTTTCCGTTGTACCCAAAGTATTTGTATCTTGTGATGATTGGTTACGCTGGTATCTTGTGAGTATGGTTTATCCACTTGCCAGTACTTAACCGTACTGACCCACGAATCCTTTACGTGGCTGCATATTCCACATTGCAGTCAACAGGTTTGAAGTCTGACGACGTTAGCTTGGAATCCCTCCGGCTTGGCCTGGGCAGGGATTGGACGCCATCGGTTATCTTCAGGACTCTTAGTCCAATTTGTATCTTGTCCGTAGCCGGACGCTATGTTGTTTCTTCCGCTGTTATTTGGATCTTTGTATTGTATCAGTTGTATCCTTGACTCGATTGAGTCGTCTTGTATATATCTTTTCTGTTGTTGTTGCGGAATATTCGTGAACTGTTGTAATGTTATCACAAGTGGCAACCTGGAATCGGTTATTATGTGGATTTCGGCGGGAATGCTGAAATCTGCATGGTGCCCGATCTCGGGGCGTCACAGGTGATTATTGCTATATCCTCATTTATCCTGCGAGAATCTGTCAGAGATATGGGTTCAGGTTTTTGACTAAACCCAGACGTTCGTGACGTGAGCAAGATTTCATCGCTTGTGTCATAGTTTCCTTCTCCACGAAGATTCATGGAAGAAATGCTGGATTTTGGTAAATCCGAATTTGGCATTGAAGAATTTTGTTGAAAGAAGAATCAAGACAAAACACCGAAATTTCTAAAGAGAATACAAATCCACAAGGGACGACAGAATGGAGTCTTAATCCTTCTTGGGGGCTAATGTCGGATATATGCAAAATAGGGGTATATACGTCATTGGCAGAAGGCCGGATTACCAGGGTGGCCCACAGGCAATGGAATAGAGTCCATTGGGTGGCCCAGTAAGCTGACGTGCAGGATGCCGGATTCTAGAAGAACACGGACCACGACACAAAGTGGTGCGGCGTGAAGGAGAAGACAAATTCCTTACTTTCCAAGTTAGATACTTTTCGTAGACTTCTCGGTTTCCTTCTTGTAAGCCCTGGTCCAGCTATCTATATAAAGTTGGACAGGAGCAAGGGAATGATAAGTTCACAACTAGGTAGAAGCCAACTCGCCAGGAAATTCATCCTCGCCGAGTTAGCAAAACCATACTCACAATTGTACTTTGTATACTTCGGGCTTCAGCCCTGATTTAGTGAGATTGCAGGAGTAGGAACGCCGCCTAGCTACGTTGTACCGAACCTGGGTAAAACTCAGAGTTCTCATTTACATTTCTTCCATGTCCGCCCGCAGTTGTACCAGTAGGATTATGGCACCCCCGTCCATGAACCTTACCACGATGTCTCGACACAAAGGTTACTATTCATACTAATCATGCTGCTATTAGATACCTTATGAAAAAGAAAGATGCTAAGCCTAGGCTTATTAAATGGGTGTTTCTTTTACAAGAGTTTGATTTGCATATTGTGGATAGGAAGGGTGCTGAAAATCCTGTTGCTGATAACTTGTCTAGATTGGAAAACATTGCTTTTGACCCTATTCCTGTTAATGATAGTTTTCCAAATGAACAGTTGGCTGTAATAAAGGTAAACTCCCAGGATAGTCCATGGTATGGTGATTATGCTAACTTTATTGTTTCAAAGTATTTTCCTCCAACATTTACAGCTCAACAAAGAAGAAAATTATTTTATGATTTGAGGCATTATTTTTGTGATGACCCACACCTATATAAAAAAGGAGTAGATGGTAATATGATAAGATGTGTTACAAATCATGAACAACGAGAAATATTGAAAAAGTTCCATGGTAGCGCTTATGAAGGACATCACGCTGGAGATGGAACCACACAGAAGGTTCTACAATCAGGTTTCTATTGGCCTACTCTCTTTAAAGATGCATGTAAATTTATTTTATCTTGTGATGAATGTAAAAGAGTTGGTAATATTTCTAGACGTAATGAAATGCCTATGAGTTATTCTCTTGTTATTGAACCTTTTTATTGTTGGGGATTTGACTTTATGGGTCCTTTTCCTCCTTTGAATGGTTACACTCACATTCTTGTTGTTGTTGATTACGTTACTAAGTGGGTAGAAGCTATACCTACAAAAAGTACTGATGGTGAGACCTCTTTAAAAATGCTTAAGGATGTTATTTTCCCTAGGTTTGGTGTGCCTAGATATTTTATGGCTGATGGAGGTTCTCACTTTATTCATGGTGATTTTAGAAAATCCCTTGCTAAATATGATGTTAATCATAGAATTGACTCAGCTTATCATCCTCAAACCAGTGGGAAAGTAGAGCTATCAAATAGAGAAATTAAATCTATCTTGCAAAAGACTGTAAATAAATCTAGAAAGAATTTGTCTAATAAGTTGAATGAGGCTTTATGGGCTTATAGAACTGCTTATAAAAATCCTATGGGCATGTCTCCTTATAAAATGGTTTATTGAAAAGCTTGTCACTTGACTTTAGAATTAGAACACAAAGTTTATTGGGCAGTAAAAGAACTAAATAAATATTTTAAACTTGCTGGTGAGAAAAGAATGCTTGATTTGAATCATCTAGATGAATAGAGATGTGAAGCTTATGAAAATGCTATACTTTTTAAAGAGAAAGTTAAACAATGGCATGATTGGAGAATTCTTAAAAGAGAGTTTCATGTTGGTGAGAAAGTTCTACTGTATAGGTCTTGTCTCAGATGTTATGAAGGAAAATTACTCTCGAGATGGGAAGACCCTTATGTTATTGAAGAAGTGTATCGTTCGAGTGCAATCAAAATTGCTTCCCTCAAAGATAACACTACACAAGTGGTAAATGGGAAAAGACTCAAACATTATATTTCTGGAGATTCTTATGATGAAGATGTTTTTGTTATTCAAGTAATGACTCTGGAGAAGTTCATTAGAATGAAGATTCCAGAATCTACAGAGTCTGTTTTCGAATAGGTAATAGTTGTGTTAAGAAAATGTTCATGTATTACTTCCCAAGTTATAAATTGTTGGTTTTTGGAAAATATGAAAAATACCGAGCTGAAGAAGGGTAGGAGATGGTGCCCGAGGGCACCACACCACCTGGGGACGTGGGCCCACCCCTGGCCGCGCCACCCTATGGTGTGGGCGCCCCAGATCCCCTCTCCGACTCGTTTTCGACCTGGAATTTGCTTTCGTTATGTATGTTTCTGATATTTAACCCCCCGGACCCCCCGAGGCCCGTATATCGTTTCTCGTCGTGTTTCTGTTTTGACCTGTTTGTCCCAGCATCTATATTCAGTTTTAGAAGCACCATGGTCTCCGCCAACAACAACAAAGTGAAGGGGCCGAAGGAAGATGATCTCCAAGACCGGAAGCTGGAGGAGGAGATCGAGAGTGGAGCTGAAGGAGATGTAGAAGAGAACCCATGAGTGCATCCACGCGCCACCATCGCAAGCATTGGAGTGGTTGCAAAACCTTCCAAGCAAACGGCAAGGATGAGCACTAGAGGGAAGGCCCCACGTCACTGCTTAGCTTCAAGGACACCACTTTCAGGCATAAAGAAACCTTTCCATACCTTAATTCATGAGTATCAATCTAGGAGGGTACCCGAGGAAAAGTTGCTTTCTTGCTGGGATATGGATCATTCTAACCGTGCAGATAGAGAAATCTCTCAACATAAGGAAGTGTGGTGGGAAATCCACCGTCTAACAAGCACGCAAACCATATTGAGCACAATAGGGAGATGATGCATATGCTTATGTTTTCAATTGAAGATCTGAAGAGATCAATTGACAAGCTTATGGAGAAGGATTCACCACCACCACCAAAGAATTGATTCGTTATTGGTATTGGCATCCCCTTGGCTTGTTCCAAGCTTGGGGGAGTGCCGCTGTATCACACCTTTATCTATCACCCTTTTTACCTTTTAGTAGAGTCATATTATGAGTAGAGGAAATATCATATAGGATGGTTTGCAGTATGGAAATATCGCTCTGTAGTTGGTTATCGTTATATCCTTTGGTTTGAGTTGCCGTAATGGAATATTAGTGAGAAGTTTCATCATCTACTTTCTACACTTTATTTTAGTTTGCAATTTTTGTTATATGGTTGATATTTTTATTATTATTGGTATCAATGTTGGAGCATCAAGTTAATCTAGTTGGTTTTGGCAAACTTAGCATTGGTCAGTAGCTACAATATTTTGCGACTTAAGTAGAAAAGAGGGAGTTGCATGTAGATATATTATTGCATGATCTTTCTTTCTTGTTAGCTCATAAGCTTAGTATTCTCAAGTAAGATTGTTTGTACCTTCAAGGAAGATTGCATGATTTGTTTTATCATATGCATATTTGTCTGTTTTCCCTCAACTCTTATGCTTGCTACCCAGCCTTGCTAGCCAAAAACCTGTACTCAGAGGGAATGCTTCTCGTGCATCCAAACCATGCCATTTGTGTCCACCATACCTACCTATATGTGGTATCTAACCGCCACTCCAAGTAAATTGCTTGTGTGCTACCTTTAAAACCTTCAAAAATTACACCTATTTTGTGCCTCTGTTTTAGCTCATGAGGACGCAAATAGAGAATATTTATCTCACCACTTGATTGGACTTTACACACCTCGACTAGTGGCTTCATCCGCTTATAAAAATCCTAGAAGAACTCGCAGCGGGATTCCCAGCCCCAAACATAATAATACAAATTCTCTTCACTATTTTTGCCCCTGATTTATCAGTGAAAGCATAATTGTGTAAACAAAAGAGAAAGAGGGATAACCTTATATACCAGTTGCATCCTTCAATAGGAGCCGCTCTTGCGAAGTCTTGTTGGCTTGTGACGTACTGTATTTTCTGTTTTCCATTCGTTGACATGAACATACACCACTGTCAGAATTGTTTTCAATACCCTGTTTATCAGATGAAAAGATCTAGCACATGAGTTGATCCCTGCTTCCCTCTGCGAAGGGCCTATCTTTTACCTTTATGTTGAGTCATTAAACCTACTCCTTTCTATCTTAAGCAAGCATTTGAGTTGTTGTGATCCATCCATCTATATGTTGATTTACTCAATCATGTCCTTTATTCTTCCTTGTTTAGTACAAATGCCTTTATCTGCTTGAATACCACTTTGAAAGTTACCAATGTCTGCAAAGAGACTGTTATAATTGAGCATGATAAACTCTGCAATATAAGCTCTAGTATAAAGACTCTAATCGAAAGATAAGTACACTGTTAATTGTTCTCTGACCAAGAACGAAGTTTGCATACACCAATTATGATTTACTTTTGCACGTTTATTGTGATTTCCTCTACGTGTTTGAAGTTTGATTATATGAGAGGAAGTTGCTATCTAAAATGACATGTTAATTGTTAGATGTGATGCTTCTTATCCGTATTTTATTTATCAACACCTCACTCCATAAACCCGTGGTCATGTTTACTGAGTTTAGTTTTGCTTGGGGACAAGCGAGGTCTAAGCTTGGGGGGAGTTGATACGTCCATTTTGCATCACTATTTTATATTTTTATTTTATGTTATTCATCGATATATTTCATGTTATGATGCATTAGTTATGTTATTTTATCTCTTTTTGCATGTTTCATAGTTTTTGGAGAATAAACACTAGGACCAGAAATCTGATGGAAAAAGCACCGTCGAGATACCCTATTTCAGAAGATCAGAAGAAGAACGGGGCATACAAGAAGTCTTAGAAGTCCCGAGGAGGAAGCCGGCTAGAAGGGAACCCGGAGGTGGGCCACCTGGGGCCCACACCACCAGGCGCCCCCTTGGCCACGACTGGGGGTGGTCTGGCCCCCTGGCCCACATATGGGCGCCCCCTTTCGTGTACTTGAACCCCAAGGAACCCTAAGCCCCAGAACATCATAGAATAATTATTCTGCCGCCGCCTCAGGGCGGAAAACAACAAAGAGAGAAAAGATCTGTGACAGGGAGAAATCTGCCGGGAAATTTCTCCCCGAAGAGGGGGAATCATCGCCATCGTCACCGTCATCACTCCGGGCATCATCAAGATCATCATCGTTATCATCATCACCACCAGCACCATCATCCTCATCATCCACCTTCATCCCTCTGTAATAATTAGGGGTCTTTATCGTTGCTCTCCACTAGATCTCTCTCCCGGTGTGGATTACTTGTTGGTAGTTGATGCTTGTTATATTTATCGGTGTTTACACTTTATGACCAGATTGTTATTATCCATTATATCACCTCTGATTATGATCCATATGATGTCTTGTGATTAGTTTGTTTAGTTCTTGAGGACATGGTAGAAGTTATGATGTTAGTAGTGGAATTCTGTTGAAGTTATATCTAGTGGTTTGGTATTTAAATTGTGGTGCTATTCTTCTAGTGGTGTCATGTGAACGTCGATAATTTAGCTTTATGGGCCTAGGAGGATGCATTGTGTATTTGGCTACTAATTGTGGGGTTGCCGGAGTGACAGAAACCTAAACCCCCGTTAGAAAACCGATGCATGAGGGAGTGTAGAATCCCGAAGTTTTAAGGCTGTGGTTAGATTTATCTTAATTACTTTCTTGTATTTGCGGATGCTTACGAGGGGTATAATCACAAGTCTATATTAGTCTTAGTTGGGAGGTGCATTACCATAGGTTCACCCACACGACACTTAAAGAACCAATACATATTAATCAATTGTATGAAGCGAAAGCACTTGACGAAATTCCTATGTGTCCTCGATAACGTTTGGCCATCGTAAGTAGAACAACCGGCTTGTCCTTTGCTCTCAAAAGGATAGGCTCGTTGCAATTATATTTACTGTCTTTTATTTACTCGCACTTTATTTATCTGCTATATCAAAAACCACCAAAAATCCGTTTGCTAGTGTTTACAGTGAATCCTATATCCAACCTTCTTGTCAACACCTTCTGCTCCTCGTTGGGTTCGACACTCTTATTTATCGAAAGTACTATGATACACCCCCTATACTTGTGGGTCATCAATAGCCAGTCTTTTGCTAGCCTCCACCTGTACTGAGTATGAGCTCTACTCGTGCATCCAACTCCCAAAAACCAAAGTTTACCAAATGTGTCCACTATACCTACATACGTGTGGTATTTAAGCTCCACTCAAAGTAAATTGCTCATGTGTTATCTTTAAAACTTTCAAAATTACTCATGTTTTGTCCTCCTGTTTTAGCTCATGAGGACGTAAATAAAGAATCTTTATCTCACTTGTTGATTGGACTTTCACACCCTCGACTAGTGGCTTCATCCGCTTATCCAATTGATAGAAGAGATAGCAGCGGGGTGCCCAGCCCCAAATAATACAACAAATTATCTTCACTATTTTTGCCCCCGATTTATCAGTCAAAGAAAAATTGTGTAAATAAAAGATAAAGAGGGATGAACTTCTACCCAGATGCGTCCTTCTATGGGAGCCACTCTTGTAAAGTCTAGTTGGCTTGTGACATGCTGTATTTTCTGTTTACCATTCATTGACATAAGCATACACCTCTCTAAAAATGTTTTCAATATAAAATAAAAATCTCTAGCACATGAGTGGTCCCTGCTTCCCTCTGCGAATGGCCTTTCTTTTACTTTTTTGTTGAGTCTCCATCTTCTAACTTTATGCACAGCTGAGAGAGCATAGTTGCCATTCTGAGTTTAATGTGCATTTGTCCCAGAGACATTATTAATTGATTTATGATGTGTTATTATTTGCTCTCAAATTATTTTTTCTACTCTTCCTCTTAAACTTTGAAGGTGTCCTGGCATTTATGTTTTGCCCCACTCTTAAGGACAAGATAAATATCAATTTGATGTAGTTTCTCTATGCTTGAAACAAACATATAGCTTTTGAGTGCATTATTATTGATGATATTTTATTTGTGTTACTTTTCATGATGCAAAGTGATTGCTATGTTTCATTGTTAGAATTATTTATATCATGCTTGTGTCAAAGTTCTATGATCTTAGCTATGCCTATGCTTTTGCAATTTAGATGATCAAATTTATGTTGGTAGCATGTCACCTCAGAAATTATGTGTTTTTATCGTTTAACTACTCGAGGAAGAGTAGGAACTAAGCTTGGGTATGTTGATACGTCATAAACGTATCCTTAACTTCTGATGTTCCATGTTGTTTTCATGCCATATACTACATGTTTTCCTTACACTTTATGTCATTTTTATCGATTTCCCGGGACTAACTTATTGCAAGATGCCACAGAGCCAGTTCCTGTTTTCTTCTGTTTTTCGTTTCACAAAAGTTGTTCTGGAAATATTCTCGAAATTGGAAAATTCGAAGCCCGAAAGTCCTAAAATTCCCGAAGGTTCCATGGAGTCCCTAAGAGGCCCGGAGGGGGCCACATGGGGGCCACACCATAGGGCGGCGCGCCCCTGGCTGCGCCTGGGGGTGGTGTGGTCCCCTCGGGCGCCCACCTCCATCACCCTTTCGCCTATATATTCGCCCCGATGCGTGAACCCTAGAAATATACCACTTCTCCACGAAAAACACCCGAGGCCACCGTCATCGTCAACTCGAGATCGGGAGGTTTCTGGAGTTCTCCCCGGCACCCTGCCGGGTGGGAAAATCATCACCGGAGGGCTCTACACCACCATGCCCGCCTCCGGAGTGATGCGTGACTAGTTCATCCTTGGACTACGAGTCCATAGCAGTTGCTAGATGGTTGTCCTCTCCTCTTTATTCCTCATGTTTAGATGTTGTGAGCTTCCCTACATGATCGAGATCATCTTATTGTAATGATCCATATTGTATTTGCGGGGATCCGATGCTTATTGAATGCTATGTGACCTGGGGATGACTACAGGATCCGTCGAGTGGGCCTACCCGGTCCAAGGCCCAAATCAAGGTGCTACTCTGTAGCTCTAGAAGGCCCAGTGGAAGCCCACCCACGAAACTTGCGGGTCAAGAAGGAAAGTTCCACCGACCTAGAGCTAGGGTTTGTAACCCCCCCGGGGAGGTTTGGGACACAACTATCTATAAAAAGGCTGGGAGAACCACTGGGAGGTGGATCCAATCTACTTTTCACCACCATATCCATAGCTCGAAATCTATCTCTCAGCTTGCGCACCCACCATGCATTGTAATCGATCTACTCATAATACAAATCAGAAGAGGAGGAGTAAGGGTTTTACCTCTATGAGGGCCCCGAACCTGGGTAAAACTTGCCCCCTGTTAGCCAACGATTTTCGCCAGCTCCCTATTCGTTCTCTTAATCGAAACCCTACCAGATCATCCAAGGGACTTGTCGAGATGACTAATCGAAAATTAGCGCAGTCTGTGGGAACGGCGGGCGCTGGATCCACGGCGTCTTCGGCCTCGTCCTGGCCAAGGTTCAACTGGAGCCTAGGATCATCAACTCCAACGGAGCCGATCCGCTTCGAGTCGCTCGTCTACGCGCCCCACTCACCGGAATCTCGCCCAGCTTTCAACGGACTCGAGAAAAGCGGGAACTTGACGTTCGGTAGTTTCCACTTCAAGGCCAGCATGGCGGGAATCCTGCACTTCCCTGACCAGACTGGGCTCAGTGAATCAGAATCTGAAACCATCTCAACCCCGGCGACCGTCGAGTCGCCATCTGATGACGTTAGTCGTGAGCCAGCGCCTAGCGGTGGCTCCATCCGCCGCAACACGCGCAACTTCCACACCATCGCGACCGAGGAACCCTCCAAATTCGGCGAAAGCCATCGGCCTACGCCTAGGACTCACGAGCCATATCTGGCCCAAGTCTGCATGGCAGGATCAACCGAACAACTTGAAGAAACGAATGAAAGTCAAGTGGAGCGGGAACGCATCAAGGTCTCGCGAGCCTCTTGGCTCAAAGCAAAAGCAGCGGTACAATCTAGCCAGCCATTAGAAGCTAGAGCCTCTCGAGAAGACCTGACCGCGTATCACTACCACCTGCTGCAGACAGGTCGATTGATGGCAGAACCCCGCAAGGACCTAGAAGCACGGAAGGAAGCGGCAGAATCTTCGAGTGCACGCCGCGCGGCGCTCTCGAGGACTCACCAATGGGGAACCAACCTCCGAAGAAAAAGTACATTTCGAAAACTGCTCGCCTGGACCAAGGGTCTCTCAGCGAAGTCAGCAAATCACCCGAGACCTCCCTCGTGCATGTCGATGAGGAAGGCAACGTACGCCCTACAATTCCAGCCGCCGCAATTCTGGCCACCGCCACGTACTTGCAGGTGAACCAGTCGCCTGAAAACGACCCCCGCGTTCAGCAACACCGGTAAGTCCAAAAGGGGATAGGCATGGCCGGAGCAGCGATCGCCGCCCACAATCGCAAGCACGCAACGACCCAGAAGCTGATAAAACCCCTCGGGTATACAAAACACCTCGCAGACGTGAGAGTACGTCGCCAAAGAGAGGAGATAAGGGATCGCCTCGCCGCTCAAGAGGAAAATAAGCTAGCGCCATGGCGATAGCCCGCACAACGATGATGATAGCCCGCGAGACCACGATAGCAGTCCACGACACCATGGAAGCCGGTCGCACCATCATAGCAGAGAACCGCGGCAGGAGGATAATCGCGACCGCGGTCAACACGACGCGTGTTCAGACCTCGCACAGAGCAAGGTCGACAAGGCTCGAGCTCGCAAGAACCGCGCCCGATCGCGATCTACCTCCTCTGACCAGGAAGCTTGCGGCGCAATGTGCTTCAGTCGCAGCATCCGCGAGGCACCGATGCCCAAAAGATTCATGCTCACAACAGAGGTCCCAAAGTACGACGGCTCGCAAGAACCCAAGTCATGGCTTTCAGACTATCTTACCGCGGTAAAATGCCAACGCGGGAACAAGACAACAGCCATGCAGTACCTAAACCTGCACCTCGTAGGCGCTGCCCGCAGCTGGCTCGAAGGAAGACCGCACGCACACTATAGATCCTGGGACAATCTCACCCGCGACTTCGAGAAGAACTTCCAAGCGACTTACAAACGGCCAGCATCTATCGAAGAACTGCGAGCCTATAGGCAGAAGAGTGGCGAGTTTACGCTCGAGTATATCCAGAGATGGACCACACACAAGAACACGGCGGGAAATATATCAGAAGAAGTTGCGGTCGAAGCTTTCACCAAGGGTGCTCGGCGCGCCGCTTTTCGAGAAGAACTGGGACGATCTGCACCCAAGTCAATCGGGGAGTTAATGGTGATAGCAGATAGATGGGATAATGGCGAAGAGTCCCTGCGCAACGAGAAAACTTCCTCACCCGCGCCCGATGAGGACCGCAACGGCGACCGCCGAAGGAGGAAGAGAAAACACTACGACCAGGATGATCAATCAAGACTAGTGGCGGCGGAGTTCACAAGAAACCGCAACGGCGGATCCCGCGGAAATCACGACTAGAAACCAAAACCAGAAGATAAAACCCCCGAGGAAGACCTTGAGGGATACTCCTCTCTGCATCTGTTCACAGATAAGCGCACAGGCAAAACCAAGGCCACTCACCTCCTCAAAGACTGTCAAAAATTCCAGGACATCCACGAGGCGTACACGAAGAAGCATAGGGCCGCCATTAACCAGGGATATCCGCAATTGCCAGTAGGATACCAACCACCACCCCTGCCTCCACCCGCAGTAAACCAGAACGTAGCGCTGGTCGCGCTACCAGCGCCACCCGCCGCAAACCAAGGAGCTAACGTATACCCGAATCCACAAGGACTCCTCGGAATAATACAGAAGGTCTGCCCGTCCCGCAGAGTCCAGAAGACGAACACATGCCAAATCAACATGGTAGGACATGCCCCACCTTCCAAGACTGAATACGTGAAGATGTAAGAGCAGTCGATAACTTTCTCCAAAGAGGACCACCCTCCACGAGTGTATCGACCAGGGCACGCCGCGCTCGTCATCCAGGCGCAAATAGGAAACTATGACCTAGCTCGGGTCTTCATGGACGGTGGCAGCGGAATCAACATCATATACGCGGACAAACTCTGCAAGATGAACAAGAACCTGGACGGACTTGCAGAATCAGAAACATCTTTCCACGGGATAGTACCAGGGAAGGCAGTCCGACCACTCGGAACAATCAACTTGTAGGTGATACTCGGAGACCCGAAGAACTACATGAGAGAATTCCTCGACTTTGAGGTGGTCGGCTGGCCATCGCAGTACCACGCCATTCTTGGACGCACACCGTTCGTGAGATTCATGGCAGTACCCCATTATGCCTACCTCAAACTCAAACTCCCACGGGAATACGGCACAATAACCATAAACGGTGACTTCCAGAAGTCAGACAAGTGCGACAACAAGTTCAACAAAATCGCGAAATCTTTCGGGATGCAAGAGGAGCTGGAGGAACTGGCAAAAACCACGGATAACTCTGTGATGCCGCTCACCAAAAAGAACGCCCCCGAACTCGAGTTCAGCCCAAGCAGCAACACTCGAAGACATCAAGTGCACCCGACAGAATCCACGAAGACGGCGATCGTGTCCACCACCCTATCATTTGCATAGGAATGCACGCTCGTCGAACTCCTCCGTGAGTACTGGGAGATTTTTTTCCTGGCATCCCTCAGACATGCTAGGAATACCCAGTGAGTTCGCCAAGCACTCACTAGAAGTGTTTAAAGATGCAAAGCCAGTCAATCAGACCACCCGACGCTTTTCCGAGCCGAAACAGAAAGCACTCAGAGAAGAGGTGAAGAGATTATTAGCCACCAAGTTCATCAGGGAAATCAAGATATCCACCTGGTTAGCAAACCCGGTGTTAGGCCCGAAGAAAAATACTGACATCCTTCGCGTGTGCATCGACTACACGTTCTTAAACAAGCACTGACCCAAGGATAACTTTCCGTTACCACAGATCGACTAGATCGTGGACTCTACAGCAGGCTGCCAACGCCTCTCCTTCCTGGACGCCTAGTCGGAATATAACCAAATCACGATGAAGCAGGAGGATGAGGAGAAGACAACATTCATCACACCACACGGTGTATACAACTACACAACAATGCCCTTCGGGCTAAAATACATAGGCCCAACATATCAGCGCTGCATGCAAAAATGCCTCGCCAAGCTCATTGGCAAGAACGTACAAGTGTACGTTGACGATATCATCATCAAGACTCGAGTGGAGGACACGCTCCTTGAGGACATCAGGGAGACATTCGACGCCCTCAACGCATATAGAATCAAGCTCAACTCGACAAAATGCGTCTTCGGGGTTCCTGCTGGACAGCTCCTCGGTTATCTGGTCGACTCCCGAGGAATTGAAACCAACCCGGAGAAAATACATGCGATGTTGACGATGAAAGAACCGACAAATCCTCGCGGCGTGCAGCAGATCGCAGGGCGACTGACAGCCCTCGGCAGGTTAATCGCAAGGTTAGGCGAGGAAGCCCTCCCTTTCTACAAATTGCTGAAGAAAACACATAAATTCGAGTGGACGCCAGAAGCAAAACAGGCGTTCATTGATCTAAAAAGAGTGTTGCAGAGCAAGCGCATATTGGCAACATGAAAGGAAAGGGAACCTCTCTACCTTTACCTAGCCGCAACAAACCAAGTAGTCAGCACGGTAATTATCGTCGAGCGGCCAGAGGATAGAAAAGCATACGACTCCCAAAGACCAGTATACTACATCAGCGAGGTACTTTCACCGTGCAAATAACGATACCCCCACTACCAGAAACTCGCGTATGGAGTGGTCCTTACAGCCCGCAAGCTCAAACACTACTTCCAGGAGCATACCGTCATGGTGCTAAACAACGCATCAGTCGGTACCATCATGAACAATCCCATGGCATCCGGAAGAATTGCAAAGTGGAGCATCGAGCTAGGCGCCTGGGATATAATATACACATGACGTAATGCCCTAAAATCCCAGGTGATCATAGAGTTCCTGAGCGAGTGGACGGAGCTGCAAACTCTAGGACCCCCAGAATACACGAGCAACTCGATCATGTACTTCGACGGATCAAAAAGAAACGAGGGAGCCGGAGCCGGAGTAATCATCATATCACCAAGGGGCGACAAGCTCCAGTATGTTCTGCGACTCGACTTCCCCCTGACGATCCAGTGTCCAACAACGATGCAGAGTACGAGGCACTGTTACACGACATGAAGATGGCGATTGCCTGCGGAGCCACTCGATTGATGATATACGGAGACTCAAATCTTATCGTGCAACAGACGATGAAGGAGTGCGACACTGTCGCAATAACATGGTCGCCTATCGCGACATGTACAACCTACTTGAAGGAAGTTTCAAAGGGTGCGAGATGAAGCACATCGCACGATCAAGCAACGAAGAAGCAAACGACCAGTCAAAGTCAAAAAGCAAGCAGAGACACCTGCAACAACGGAAACGGAGGCCAGTCAGCAAATCGCCTTCATCGAGCTCATCCATAGCATCTCAAGGCAAGTCTTCCTGGTTGAGCCAACTTAGACGCAGAAATATCTCGACTACTTGACAAACAAACAGCTCCCAGAAGACATTTGCGAGGCGAGACATATCGTTCGACGCAGCAAATCCTTTCGGGTGGTAAAAGGAGAACTATACAAGTAAAGCATATGAGGAGTGCTCTAGAGGTGTATCGCACCCGAGGACAGAAAGGAACTGCTCCGCGATATACACCAAGGCGACTATGGGCATCACGCAAGCTGGAGAGCAATCGTGGGAAAAGCTTTCCGGGCAGGATTCTACTGGCTCACGGCAGCCAGAGACACCAAATACCTCGTGGAGAGGTGCAGCGCCTGCCAAAAGTTCGCTCCCGAGCCACACGCACCGGCCATAGAGCTCCACATGATCCCCATCTCCTGGCCCTTCGCTCAATGGGGGCTTGATATGGTGGGACCACTCCGGAAATCAACACCCGGAGGATACACTCACATGTTAGTCGCAGTCGACAAATTCACGAAATGGATAGAAGCCATGCCGGTCACATCACAACATGCAGAGTGTGCCGTGAGATTCCTCGACTCCATCGTGTGCAGATTCGGTGTTCCACACAATATCATCACAGATAATGTGACCAACTTCATAGCCAAGGAGACGCAAGCTTTCTGCAAGTAAAAAGGGATAACCCTCAGCTTCGCCTTGGTAGCGCACCCACAAACTAACGACCAGGTCGAACGATCCAATGGATTAGTTTCGGCTGGCCTAAAAAAGCAGCTGTTCACCCGACTACATACAACAACAGGACATTGGGCTGAAGAACTACCATCGGTGCTGTGTTACCAAACCGATCAACAAACTACACGCCATTCTTCATGGTATACGGAGCTGAAGCTGTGTTACCCGAGGACGTCAAGTTTAGCACTCCACGAGTTGTCGCATACAACGAAGAAGCTTCCAACAAGGCACTTGCAGAAGATATGGATGCTCTGGACGAGATCAGGGACATTGCCCTCACAAGATCCGCTGTCTACCGACAATCGCTGCACAGTCACCATAGTCGCCTCATACGCCATAGATCCTTCGTGGTAGGTGACCCGGTGTTGCGACTCAAGAAGAAAGAGGGACACAGGCTAGAGCCACCGTGGGAGGGATCCTTCATCATACACGAAGTCATCCCAGGCGGCGCCTATCGCCTGAAGAACCCAAAAATAGGCGGCATCTACTCCAACCCATGGAACCCATGGAACCCAAAGACATGCGGCATCTCTTGATTATCAATCTATCATGTTGTCTTCATGTGTATGTTATTCATGATGCTGCATGCTCTCCGTTGTTAGTGGATGCTCTGGCCAAGTAGATACTAGTGACTCCAAGAGGGATTATTTATGCTCGATAGTGGGTTCATGGCTCGTTTGCATATGTGCTCGAGAGACAGAAACGGGACGGATGGAGGATGTGCTGTTGCCATTAGGGAGAAAACAACGATGTTTACTTTGTTTACATTGTCTACATTACACACTTTGCTTACTATGATTATCTGTTGCTTGCAACTTAATACCCAACGTTTGTTCGGATGATATTCAGAGGATGTTTATTAGTCATACACGAAGTTGGATGACCGTCTATGTATCTTGTTGTAATGCTCGTATGAATCTCATAGTAATCATCATGTCATGCATGTTTAATTTTCTATCAATTGCCCAGCTGTAATTTGTTCACCACACATGTTAGCTATCTTTTATGTAGAGACACCTATAACATCCCTGATTTTTGGAAAGTGCAAAACTCACAAAAATTTGAAACTTTTTGTATTCATGTTAAACAAGTCACCAAAAACCCAAATGAGATGCAAGAAACAAAATAAAACAATACACCTACCAATGAAATTGGAATTAAGAATCCAAACTACTTTCTTCCTTAAACCCTAAACCTATTTCAAATCTAGTTTTCATTACAAATAGAAAATATTTCTTCTTAGCAAACCTCTTTACAATCATGTTTTCAGTCCATTTATAACTGTAAAAATGTTTTCATACCACCCTTCAAATATTATATCAAGTAATAACCAATAAAAGTGTTTAGATAAATTATCTTGTTTTTTTTAAAACAAGTAAAAGACCTTGAAAACCAATATTTACATGTGAAACCACCTCTCTTAATTTTATTAAACCCTAATTCCAGTTAATTATTACATTCTATTTAAAAATGAATTTTAGTACTATTAAGGTATTATACATATTTTCAAATTTAAAAATTCAACAGTATTGAAACATCACACAAATGTTCTTATGTGAAAGTTTATATTTTTACAAAAAATTAGAAGTTGATTTGAGGCTATTTGGAGTATTAAATCAAAAGATATGATTTTTTAAATAAAAACAAGAAAAGAAAAATACTCAAAAAAAAAAGAAAACATACAGCTGGCCCGAGCCCACCTTGCTATCTACCGTGCGCAGCACAAAGGAAACGAAAGCCCAACCCACTCTGCGGCCTGTCTCCCTCTTCTCTCGCTGATAGGCGGTCCCACGATGACGTCATCTGTGACGTGGTCATCGTCCAACTCCAACCGTCCCACGATTCGGCCGACGCCGAGTAACCCACGATCTCCTCGCCCCGCGCCCGAACAGCCCCACCCGAGCCCACCTTTAGATCTCCCCCTCTCTCCTCTCTGTTTCCCCCTTTGAATCCTAGTCGGAGATGCCCTGAGGCTGCCGGAATAGCTCACCGGACTTGAGAAAGACCGCCGCTGTAGATCACCATTTCCGGCGAAACCTGAGGTCTTCTCTACCCCTCCTTGATCTCCTTTGTTTCCCCGTGAACCCGCACATCTTTTGATGTTTTGGTTCGGTTTTGCTACGCGCAGAATCAAGCTCGCCGTGCACTTTGAGAGCTCACCGGCGTAGGATCCTCTCCGTCCGCACGGCGCCGCCGTTCTCGGAAGCGAGGAGGTGCACCGAGGACACCATCAATCTCGCTGTGTCGAGCTGCATCTCCCCGTGGTCTCCCCGAGCCTGGAGAGCCCCTATATCGCCACTGTCGTCCGCGCCCGAGCCCGCGCCACCGTCCCCGCCATTGCCGGCGACCAAGTCTGGCCAGAGGTACACCCTAGCCACCTCTTCCGTCCGATCGTAATCCAACGCGTAGGATTAGATCCTCCGCGAAGGGGTACGCCATTGTTGGATCTGGATCTAACGTCCCAGATCCAACCACTTAACCACGTCAGCAGGCCCAGTCAGCATGCCACGCAATAGAACAGTCAGCTTTCCCGACCAGTCAGAGAGAGCAACGTGGCCAGTCCTTAAATTCAAATTTTCTCCCGGTAGATTCATTCAGCAGTTTTGTAGAAAAGCCCCTGTATCTTCAAATCATCATAACTTTTGATCCGTAAGCCCAAATTTAGCAAACTTGGACTTTTTGAAATCAGAACAACATGTAGAAACTTTTGGCACTGGCCAAATTCAAATTTGGCCATTTAAAGTTTTTTATTTTTTCAAATATGTTTGTTTGATGAATTCTGGCATAATTCAAATTCTATAAACCCAAAAATTGCAAATAAAATAATTTTTGGAATCCTTAGGATGTGTACTTTCATAGCCTCTGTCCCAAAATAATAATTGAACCAATTAAATTTTAGTTTAGAATTTAAATAACCCTTTGAGTATTTTGCACCTAGTTTTAATTCTATAAATAATTTTAATTAGTTTCCTTCTGGAAAATTGTTCCATTTAGTAACCTTAGACCAGAGAAACCAGTACCCAAACTATTTGTGACCAGAGAACCCATTCCATGTAATCCTTGTCATATGAACCACCCATAGTAGTCAATCAATATACCTTAACTGTTGTTTGATGAAACCCTATTTAGGAAAAATGTGCTATGATCATTTTGATCAAAACCAACAACCATTTCATGTTAACCACATGGAAAGTAAGATTTGGACCATAAACCCATAGCCCAAGACCTTTTGTAAATTTACAAGCCATATTATAAATTGCTTCAACCCTACTAAACAAAAGCCATCAAATCAATCATGTTGATCATGGATTTGTTTTCTAAAACCCTAAACCATATCACATCCACTTCTTTTGTATATTGAGTGAAGTGATATTACTTGACAACCATTAACCACCAATGGCAAACCCCATGACCAATCACTTAGTTCTTTTTGCACATTGAATTAAGTACTATATCTTACTACATTGTTTCACTCATCATATTGAAGTAAAAGTGATAAAAATTAGGTGAACTCTTGGAAACCTCCTTGATAATATGAATCCACTGGTGTTTGAATATTTCAAACTTAAACCCTGACCAACCCATACCCTAGTAGCTAGGACTAAACCCTTTTACCATAATTCTTTTTGTAAATTGAATTATGTGTTAAGCCTTACTCAAACCACTATAGTTCCTTTACATAAATTGAATTATTGTGATAAACTTGTACTTGTTCATAAAAGACCAAACAATAACCATCTCATCATAATTTTTTTTTCATATTGAATTATGTGTCAAAACCTTGTCCATGTTAACACCAATCAAGTTGAATAACTTGTTATGCTTAGGTATTGTATATTTGTTGTATTTGTTTGTATCTTGGTGAATTGCTTGTTTATTGTTATTTATTTGTATTGTTTAGATTTTATGGAGAGAAACGTTCTATCTGTGAAAAGAATGTTTCTATACCAACTTCCACAAGGAAAGTGATACTCATGTCCCATTTTTTTTTCAAATGCATTAGTGTTTTCAGTAGTATGCATCATAGGTGTTTTATTATTATTTTCTAAGTATATGCTATGCTCAAAACACTTAGTAGGGTGTAGCCAACCTGAAACCCCTGCTAGGTACTAGTTTAGCTATACTAAAATACTATCACAACTGTTGTTGTTACTTGTTGGGTTGTGGTGTTTTGGAAAATTGAAAATTAACAACCCAATGAAACACCTGGGTGGATTGGTAATTGCTTGGTTTATGTTGAGTGCCTACTCACGGCCATGTTCATGGTGGATTTAGCCATGGATGTGGTGGTTGTCACATGAGGATACACTTGTGGATTGCCACCCAGGAATAAAAAGATTTGTAGGTCTTCACTGTATAGTTAGATTCCAGTGCAGCCTTGAGGTAATATTGGCTCTGCCAAGATTAAGTAAGTTGTGGGGGTTCATCATGTTATATGACATGGGGTGGTAGAATTTTAGGAGCATCGAGTCATGCTGGTATGGTTGAATCCCTATTCCCAAAGATCTTGTCTCATTCTTCTCTCGGGGAGGATGAGTCTCAAGGTGAAAGTGCATAACCTCTGTAGAGTTACAAACTAAGATCTTAGCCATGTCCCCGGTTATGGGCCAATTGAGCAGCTAGACAGAGTTGGTGCCAAAGGATCTCACCATCTTTTCTGAATGGAATATAACACAAACTTCATTGTTGATTTAGCCATGATGATTTATCAAACTTCATGGTGGATTTAGTCATGATGAACTATCAACCTTCATGGTGGATTTAGCCATGATGGTTGTACCATTGTCTTCATTTTTATTAAAATGATTTATTAAATATAGGACAAAACTGGCTCTATGCAAATAGCCCAGACTCCACCAGCCAAATATCATGTAGCTAGTTATTTCCTCAAAACCACCACCATGCAAGTGTCACTTGCCAGTACATTGTTTGTACTGACTTCCTTCCCCGTGGGGGATGCATATTCCAACGTGCAGATAAATCTGAAGGCAAGTGAGGATTTCGTTTAGGATCTCGAGTCTATCGCCAACATGTTTTGCATGTAGCGCATGAAGAAGAAGGCTCATTGATGAATTATTTCCGCTGTGTTTACTTTGAAACCTTGTAATTGGACTAGTCCATGATGACTATGTCAATTGTAAGACTATTTTATTTCATATCCACTGGATCAATGTTGTAGAATGATGCTATTGTAATGAATATTTCATTTTGTCATTTGTATGCTATCAGTGATCCCAGGAATAGCATGTTACACAGGTGTTCTATCTTTATTAAAAGGTAGGGCTCTACAACACCTCTAGTGAACTGTGGACCCCGGTCCATTTTCTCATACTGATAATACAACCACTGCTTCCACTATTTTCACACTGCTACTTCTGTTTTCATATTGTTCTCATACTGTTTTACACACCATACATTTAACCTATTTGTGTTCAGCAAAACTGGTGAGATTGACAACCTCACTGCTTCGTTGGGGCAAAGTGAATTGATTATGTCGTGTAGGTTCCACGTTGCTGCTGAACTGGTAGTGTGCCCTACCACCTCAACTGCATCAACCTTCAGAAATTGCTTGTCCTCCTACTGGTCGATTCAACCTTGGTTTCTTTTCTGAGGGAAATCTTTTCGCTGCACTCTTCACAACCTTTCTCTTGGGGTTTAGCAACATCATCCATCAACCCGCGAATCAAATTCGCTGGACTAGGAGTTGCACGCCTGCTGCACTACCTGGTTATTTCCATGCCTATGGCATGATGAAAATCCCAATGAATGTGTTGGATAAAATATATTGGAACTAGATTTTGAGTTGCTAATGCCTCTGCGGCTCGAGTCGAGCTACCCCAGGTATTTCTAGGCTCGGGCGCAACGAATCAAGCTTGAGACATCTCGCTGTGTATTCTCGCTAGTGAGATTAATTTGTCTGGAACGTCGAGTGAGCCAAGCATGATAAGCCATTTACCTTGGCTCTGATGAAAATTATTGACAACCAAGATATACATCGACCCGACGAATTTCTGGGACAGTGTTTTTTTCTCTTTTTGGGCATTTCAGACGGACTCGGGCGATCTGTTTATTTAGAGTCCCTGCTCGAGTCTTCGACTCCACCAGGAACTGAAGGCTACTGACGTGGGATAGTAAACAGGCACCCACGGTTGGTATACTGGGTATGCCCCAGCTACGGGGGCCTTCTAGAAGTCGCACTGAGCATTGGGTTCGAAGCCCATGAATAGACATGAGTAGAAGACTAACTCAGACAAGGCTTACCTTGTGGAACAAGGCTAGGTTAGAAACCAACTCTAATTGAGTCTTATTCATGTACATTCTCCTGGGACTCGTCCTCCTATATAATGAATGGGAGGGGGACAAAGCTAGGGCAGAGAATACACATCCGATGCACCTTGCGCCAGACTATAATCCGAGCCACAACTTCTGTAATCAAGAGAAACTCACGGGAATATAAGCAGACATGCATGAAGTAGGGGTTTTACCTTACTGAAAGGCCCTGGCCTTGGGTAAATCGTGCCAATATGTCTTGTCAAGCTGAGTAGTCCACCATCGTTCTTTTCCTTAACAAATCCCTAGCCCAACAAGCATGGGATATGCCATAGTAACCCCACGACAGCTAGGCACCTGTGAATTTCAAAATTCACATAAAGGATGGATGTTTTCCCAATTGAATGAATTCCATTGAAGACTCAATGTGATAAGTTGATCATATTGATGACGTGGAATATGAAATAATTGAAGTTTCAATGTTTCATAAAAGTCTGTGGGAGTACAGTGAATCAAAAGCTGAGATAAAAGAAATTTGACTGAAGAAGAAAGGACTTAATAAAAAACTATAACATGTTGACAAAAGAAAATTTCATAGTCAAGATTACTCATGATCAAGTTTGGGATACTCAAAATTATCGTGATAATGAAATCTTTGTGAGATAAGGATTTAAGCGATGTTATAATAAGATTGTTTAAATTGCTTGGTGTGACATGTGAAGCGTGAAACGAAAATAATTCTCAACCCACTAGGATTTTTTTAAGGTTGGAGTATTGTCATTAATTAACTTAGAGCTATTTTAATGAAAGTTCGAAGCAATCAATATTTCTCAAGTGTGATGCATAATTGATTAAGAGGTTTTTTTTTGCATAAAACTAATATGATTATTGGTAGTAAATTTTCACCTTAACTCCTAGTGTCTAACACGTTGGATTAAGGAAAAAAGTGTCTTCTCATGATAAAGATGTGCAAATTATACTAAGTTAAAGATTGTGAATCTTCTGAGTAAGTACTGAATGAAAAGGGAAACATGCAAATGTTTCCAGTTCATTACCTTATCTAGGAGTTTGTGTAAGAGATACATAAAGTTTGAACTTACTATTTATAAAGGCCATATGAGCAATTTGATGTAATATTCACTTTGTGATATAGTCAACAAAATTCTTAGATAACAATTATGAAATGCAAAACAAACAAGATAATAATTCTCATAAATGACACCGGATTGTCATAGAGATCCAAGAAAAGTAGATGTTCATGTTAACTCCAAGATTTCATCTTGAGAGTAGTTGAAGTGATATCAAATCACAGGAACTTGAATATTTCAAGAAAAACATATATGATATATATATATAATTCATAAAGCTAGTCTTGATTAAAATTGGTTTAGCAAGGACGAATAAATGATAATGACGAGTTGAAAACTTATCATATCAATTTCTTGGTGTTGTTGATGGGTCAATTCATAAAAAATTATCGCTAAGTGTAGTTGATTTTATATTACTGGAGTAATCTAAAATATAACATTATGAGTGCTAAGTCGGTCATGTTAATGAAACAAGATCTATTCGTTTTCATTATATAAAGTGAAGGGATTTAAAAGTCAGTGGGAGCTGGATTTGATCTTTTAATTTGGCTTGGCCTAATTGAAAGAAAGTTACCTCATGAAATGATTTAAAATAGTTTTAAATAAATTGTCAGAAAGTGTCTTATTAAATTTAGAATCTATGAGATAGATTCAGGAGTTTAATAAACAGGAATATGATGAGTGTGCTAAATGTAATTCTGAAAGAAATTTTGAATTACAATGAAACAAAGGAATATGTTTCAAACATAGGCATGACTAAATATTATGCAATAAACTTGACCTTCATATTCTTGGTGAGCAAAATAGAAAGGGCTGAGATCAAGTTACCAAATTTTGTGATTTGACTAATGTCATTGTCATGAATAGGCACATAAGAACCGTTATGTTTTCTATGTGCTAAATTGTTTAGCCAGCTGCAATAAAGGAAAACACTTAAGTAAAAGTTTTCGCATAAAATCAGTTAATTGTTTGTAACTAAGTCTAGAAAATTATGGTGAGATGTTCCTACATAGATATTTATAGTGGTATTACAAAGTGAAAACCAACTCAGCGGGATTTTGTATAGCTTCAAATAGATGTTTACTCACATATGTATTTTTGTGGAATTACGAAATCAAATCTTTATTGATTTTAGTTTAGATTATGATTCTTCAATTGATAATACTATATGTTGCTCAATTCTCAACATTATTGTATTATGAGTGGAATCACAATATATTACTTTTATAATTGCAACACAATGTGATACATTCAGGATTGCCAGATATTGGACAAAAGTCATTCGACTTAGTGACGTTTTAAAAGATTGTATGATAATTACTTCGGAGACGCTTGAATTATTAACACTGCAACGGAACCCGATTCACACAATTCCAATTCCTAATAAATCCAATGAAAATTTATCACAAGTTCATTGGACCAAAAGGTGAAAGACAATGGTCTAAGGAACCACATGCAAAGTGTGAGTAACACCGGATTTCCATATGTGTTATGACATCATACTAACTAGAAAATTATAGACTCTAGTGCAAGAGAGAGGCCGTTGGAGATATACCCTAGATACAAATAACATTCAGTTATTATTTTATCTCCAAGTTCAGAATTAAATTTATGTCATTGATATGTCATAAATGTATCCTTAATTTCTGATGTTCCATGTTGTTTTGATGCCATATGCAACATGTTTCCTTTACACTTTATGCCATTTTTATCGATTTCCTGGGACAAGATGCCACAGAGGCAGTTCCTGTTTTCTGCTTTTTTTAGTTTTAGAAAAGTTCTTTTGGAAATATTCTTGGAATTGGACGATTCCAAGGCCGAAAGTCTTAGAAAGTTGTCGCGCACACGGAGGTCGGACGAGACCCGGAGGGGGCCCATAGGGGCCCCACACCATAGGGCGTCGCCACCTGGCCGCGCCATGGGGTGGTATGGCCCCCCTGGTTGTAACATCCCAAGTATGAAACATCCCTTAGAATGTTTGATTTATTGTTTTATTTCAAGCAATGCATCATGTCATCATTTCATTGCAATTGTTTTATTATTGTTTGCATTGTTACTATTTGTTTTGCATCTGTTTTATCCTATTTTCTTAATCAAACTCAAACAATTTTCAAATGGTTAATTTCATACTTGCTCTGTTACAACTTTTGAAATAAAAATAACAAATAAAAACAACCATTTTATTCCATGTTGCTCACTTGTTAAATTGTTGGTTTAATCAAACCATTAATTCCATCAATAATTTTCTAAATCATTTCAAATTTAAACCAATTCTCAAATCAGTACCTTATTTGAAACCATAAATTCAACACCCAATTGTAAACTCTAAATCACTTTAAAACCCTAGGGGAAACCCTATTGAGTTGCTTTGTTTTTCTAATATTAAGTAGTATTGTAAATTTCATTCAATTTGATTTCAAATACAAACATTATTTTAAAATGTCAATTTTTGAAATCCAATCTTGTAATGTGGTTTCTAATTACCTAATTAGCTTAACTAAATTTTTCTGGAATTTTTCTTAACTAAAACCTTAACATTTTCTTCCAAAAGCAAAACTACAAAAAAAAATAAAACAGAAAAAAGAATAAAGGAGAAAAAACCAGCTGCGCGCGCGGCAGCTAACGCAGCCCAGCCCGCTAAGCCTACGCGCGCGCGCGACCCAACCCAACTAACCCCCCGTACCGCTTCGCGATGCGTGCGGTTCTTCTTTTTGGAGTACGGCAGCGCATCGCCGAGCGCCACCGCACCCCCGAGCGACTCCGGCGGCCGATCCGAGCCCGCAGCTGCCTATAAAAGCCCTAGAGCACTCCTGGAACCTAAACCCTAGCCCCTAGGTACCCTATCCCCTCTCCGCCGCCGCCAATCGCCTCCTCCCCGTCGAGCTCCCCCTCTCTGAACTTCGTCACCGCCGGCAACCCTCTGAAGATCGCCATGGCGTCGCCCACGTAGCCACCCTCTCCTTGTACCGAGCCCAGGAATCACACCGCCACCTCTCCACCTCTCTGTTGGACACCCTAGCTACCCCGAAGAGCAACCCCATCACCGCCGCCATCTTCGACGACGCCGCCGGCCGCGCCTCCCTCGACCCTCTGCATCCACGACACCGCGCTGAGCGTCCACCCACTCCGTCCTCCTCCCTCTCTGCTAGTCCAACGCCAGCGCACGCACACGATCTGATCAACCACACGAGCACCAGCACGGCAGCCACCAGCAGCAGTTCATCTCCGGCGAGCCTCTGTTCTGGCGGACGAACAAGTGTTCGTTCTTCAGATAAGTTCAGTTAACCTCGCGATGCAAGGTTAACCTGTATGCGTCGCTTCCTCTGTCAACTGAACGAGAATACCGCAGCGGTACTGAACCTTGTGTGCGCAGTGCAGGGCGCGGGTTCGAGCCCGCAAGCCCCCACCTTTTTTTTGCGGGTTTTCTTCCACAGCAGCGCGAGGCCCACCTGGCATAGACCCCCCACTGCCACGCAAGCGTTTGCTCAGCTCCACGTTGGCTAGGCCCACGGGACAGTGACAGTGGGTATAGGGCCACTGCGTAACAAAAGTTTTTCTGCGAATTCCAGGAAATTACAAATTCATTTTAATAAACAGATTTAAAACAAAACTTCAGAATTCAATATCTTTTGTTTTATAATTCCAACAAATACAAACTTTATATGAATTCTGATCCAAATTTCCTAAACTTTCCAAATATCCAAATTGTGTACTGTTTTGAAAACTTCAAATGCATTTAAAATTCAAATTTAAATAATTCAAATGTTAATTTGTAAATTCCATAACTAATTATTTATTAATCCAATAAATGCAAATAAAATATGTTTTCCATACCATTTTAAATAACCTATTCAAATATAATTGTTGTTTACTGGTTTGAATAATTAAAATTGTCTAAACAATTTAAATCTTGTTTAATTCAATTAAATTTGATAAAATCATAACTTGCTTAATATAAAATATTTTTGAACATGCAAATTATGTTTTCAAACCACCAAAGTGTGAACTTTTCAAATGTGAAATTGAATTTATGGTTTGAACAAATAAAATTCAATTAATATTTAAGCTTGATTTAAATTCAATTAAAACTGTTTAATATTGTTTAATTCATAATAAATTCATCCTAATTCAAATTTCAAAATGTGAAACATGTAATCCAACTAAAATTTGATGTTCTTTTCAAATATAAATTTTGTTAATTGTTTTGCACACTTTAAATTGGTGGAAAACAAATAATTGTATAGGTGGCATGTTTAAGTAACCAAAATTTTCCAAACTTAATAAATAATTTCTAAACTTGTTTTATTCCTTTCCCTTTGCATCTATCATTGTTATTTATTGTTATTTGTTGTTATCTTGTCATCATTATCATGCATGCATCATGATAACAACTATCACATAATAAATAATTGTAAATCATTTGTTCCACTTATTTCAATGGATCCTTTTCCATATGCAACCCTTGCATATGGGTCCATTTAATTTGTGCTATCATGTTAGTCAGTTTATTTTGATGCAACCATTAACTTGTCATGCATCATATTGATTGTGCACAATGCCATGGCAATGATTGTTTACATTCCTGTTTTGTTTGTTTGCTTGTTCTCGAATAGACAACGACGTTGAGGCAGACGACCTTTACAGCACCCCTTCTGAGGATCTAGCTCAGTACCCAGCTGTTGAGTTTGCAGGCAAGTTATCACTCACATGAACCATTGTGTTCCTTTCAACCCTGGTTACCGATACTTTCCGTTGTCTATACTTGCTAGCTTTAGTGGTAGATGTTTCTGATACGAACCTATCACATGAATCCTTTAACCCTGATATTGCCTCAACACCCCTCCTACAACCCTGTTGATTGAGCCAGTGTCTTACTAGCATGCTTAGGTTATTTTGCTCGAGTCTGTTAACCGTTACTTTCAGTTACTATATCTTTATTACGTTCTGGGGGCTCGATGTTTAATCAATCCATCAATCATGCTAATGTTATTACTGTTAATAATAATTTGATGATAAGGCACCGGCAGGAGGCCCTGTGTGGTTTTGAGGCCTGCTAGTGTCGACCCTAATAGGAAAAGGGTCTTGTCTACTGATCCATGATGAGCGCACTACCCGCATGTGGGAAGCGAGTATGGGCGCCCCCCTCAATTTGATTCGATTCGCATCTCGTCCAAATCATCTCATTTAGTTCGTGCTTTCTATTTGCCGCATGCATGTTTTTGCGAGCCCAGCGCAGGGTGGAACTTTTGTAGTCGGCATATAGGGGGACACGTTCTTAGAGTGCTATGAGGGTCCATTTTCTTCTGGGCTCGATTAGCCGTGCGCCCAAGGTGCTTTGGGCTTGATGCGGAGAAGAGTTGAGTTGTGTTGAGTGACCCGCTTGGTGGGAGGCATCCCATCTGGCGGGTTATTCATACGTGTACGGCCAAATTGGTGCAACCCTGCAGGGATAATCTTCTCGAGAAGCCGTGTTTTCCGCGGTTATGGATTACTTGGTGAAAGTACTGGCTAACAAGTACTCAGGACAACTTAAACATAATGATCAAACATGTTACACCCCATGATTAATAACTTGACTAGTAATAGGTTGATGACACAATAATTTGATTCATCCTTATTACAACTGTGTGAGTTATCCTCGGATTGCTTCTTTGGATAAGGGGCGAGATCTAGGATGGGTTTGTTTGATGTTATCTTTCATTTGGTTACAACCCCCGATCTTATCCCCTTTCTGATAGTTGGATATGATAGAATCTCTGTAGTTGGTTAGCGCAGCCAGTTGCAGCATTATATATATCCCCTTCTTTCCGTTGAACCAAGTCATCTGTGCTTGTGTTGACGGGCTATACTTTGGTGAACTGTGAGTCTTGCTTGCCAGTACTTGGATGTACTGACCCTGTTGGGGCTGTGGTTTACGCAGACTACGACTACGGCTACGATGACCACCAGGATGGCTACTTCGTGGAGTTTGACGAGACTACAGACGAGTAGTTAGCTGGACCAGGGCTGGATCCAGAACCTACGTGGATGGGCTTCGTCTTCCTGATTTTCTCCGGCTTCTTAAGCCTTTTGGATTTGTCTGTACCCAGACACCTTTGATTGCTTCCGCTGATGTAATGAATGCTATGTTGGGACATGTGTCCTCTGGATGATTGTATTTGCTATCTCTGCCTTAGTGAAGGCCATTTGCAACCTTATTTCAAGCTTTTGTGTCTTAGAGATATGTTGTGATCATCATTCGTTCAAAGCTGTTGACGTACAGTGCGTGATTGATATGAAGTACGTCGACAGTAGTGCCTATGACTTCTAGTGGATAGTTTACATCGACGGTGGAATAGCAGGGCTTGTGTTGTCGCGCATAAGCGCAGGCCTACCAGGAAGCTGGGACGTGGGAGCAGTTATGCCCCATAATCCAAGCACCTGCTATCCAGTTCGTACGATGAGTATCCCTTAGAAGCCAGGGTGCGACAAATGGTATCAGAGCCTGTCTGCCTGTAGGATCCCTTTTTACTGTTCGCAGTTGAGTCTAGAAACTATTTTGTAGCTATATAGGAAAAATGAAACGTGAGAGTAGGAATTCTGCCATTTTTCTTCTTTCCCACCCACCCACCCTTTTCTGGTAAGGAAGTGCAACGTTGTTTTCTGTTCTCACCTAAACTTTCAAGTTAGGATTTCACGTGTTTTGGGTTCTCTGTAGTACCTCAGGACTTTGGTCTCGTTTTCCCGATGTTGCTTCAATATCATGTTCTTTTCAACATCCTTATCGTCCGTTGAACCTTGTTGTTGTTTTCCACATCCTTGTTCCTCTACCGGAGTCTAATCAAAACCTTCCCCGATCATCTGCAGATGGATCTCAGGTTCTACCCACAGGTGGTTCGGATGACTCGCTGTGAGAGCACCGCCGGTTATCCGCAGATGCTGAGAGACATGGTTACCTATCTGGGGTTCCATTGGGCACCGGAGTACCAGGTCTACGAGCAGCAGCGAGAGTTTGACCAGACCTGCTACCGGGCTATCGTCTACATTCTGTCGGATGATGGCAGGAGCATTGCCCACCGCTACGAGGCAGTAGGTTCCACAGTGGATATGGCCGTGCAGCAGGCAGCGTACGTGAGTCTCACCGTTCTCCGTGCTGACTACTGGGGGTTTGATGATTCCATCTATCGTCACATCCCCCGTGGTTACATCACGGCAGCGGGAGTTCACTTCACTGTCCACCGCAACCTGGATACCTACGAGTCTGATAGCTCCAGACTGCACACCACTGCCCAGTTCGTGAGGCACAGTGACGCAGTTGCTTCCGCACTCTCTCAGGAGTTAGCCTCAGTCAGGGAGCAGTTCTATCTGGCTTTGACTCGTCTGGCGACGTACACCACAGACTTCGTTGGAGACGAGCGCTTTGCACGTTTCACTCAGACACTTGGGTTTCCTCTGCCAGATGCTGGAGGTTACGAGCCGATCAGAGGCCCACTTCTCGACCTCGGAGCTGGTTACACAGGGATTCCCCGCTATGGAGCACAGGGAGACGACGCTTTCTACTTCACCACACCGAGAGTAGCTCTCAGAGCAGTTCCTATCTACAGGGATCGTCGTGATACCTACTTCCGTGGGGTTCCTCCTCACCGTATTTCTCGTCGTACTACTCACCGCCGTCCTGCGTGATGAGCATGGGAGTACCGATGTATCCATTCCTAGCTATGTTTAGTTATCCTTGTCTTTCGAACCATGTATTGGTCTGTTGGATATTCTGATGTATTTGAACATGTGATGATGTATCTGTTGGTTATCTATTCATGAGTCGGAATAATCTATCTTTCGGTTACCAAGTCTATCCTTTTCTGTTGTTGTGCTAAAATGAATTTCTGTTCAGGATGCCTCCAACCAGGAACAACCCGCCTCCGCCACCACCAATGGGGGAACTGTTAGCTCAGATGACCCAAGTGGTGACACAGATGGCCCAGATCCAGGCTAACCAGCACCACAACTAGAATGCTCCTCGAGTCAGCATTAAGGAGTTTCTGAGCGTGGGGCCGAGAGCTTTCGTGGCAACACGTGAGCCTCTGGATGCTGATGACTGGATCAGGGAGATCAAAGGGCTCTGGAGATTGCTCATGTTGCTGAGGAAGATAAGGTCAAGTATGCCACCTACCTACTGAAGGGTCAGGCAGCTACTTGGTGGGAGAACTACCAGACCATGAGAGCTGGCTATCCTATCACCTGGGGATGTTTCAAGGATGCCTTCCTGAAGCACCACATCCCGGATGGTCTCATGGAAAGGATGCGTGAGGAATTCTGCTCTCTCAGACAGGGCAAGCTAGACGTTCTCGGCTACCAGAACGAGTTCAATCGTCTCGCTCGGTACGCTGGTGACGAAGTGTCCACTGAAGCCAAGAAGATGGCAAGGTTCCGCCGAGGTTTTAACCCGGAACTGAAGTACGCTCTCACCAACATCAAGTGCAAGGACTTCGTGGAGCTCGTGAACACCGCGCTCAATGAGGAGAATGGGCGCAAGGCGTTCGAAGAGTCCCGCAAGCACTCGCGCGAGGGTGGTTCCTCCTCCAACATGACCACCCCTCCGCAGAAGCGCCGCATCTGGGTGCCAAATGGTGCTGTCACTCGGGCTCCAAATGCCCAAGCTTCTCCAGGCTTTGGTCCCCGCCCACCCAACCCATCTCAGATGCATGGTCAGAGGTTTCCGGTGGGGCAGCCAAGGCCAGGTCCTTCTCGTGTCGTCACTTGCTACAAGTGCAAGGATACTGGACACTACGCTGATAAGTGCACTCAGAAGCAGCTACCCCTACCTCCTCGCCCCAACACCAACCAGGCTATGGTTCGTGCTCCCCCGGCTAAAGCCTTCAACTCCAACAACAGGCCTGTCGGGAGGACCGCGAGGGTGAACCATATCAAGGCCGACAAAGCTGAGGAAGCTGCTGACGTCGTTCTCGGTATATTACCCGTAAACTCTATTCCAGCTAAAGTGTTGTTTGATACTGGAGCATCGCATTCCTTTGTGTCAAAGATTTTTGCAAAAGCATACAACCTAGTTCTGGTTCCGCTAAGCAATCAAATGACTGTTCACTCTCCGGGACCACAAATGTTGACTTCCAAGATAAGTATGGACAATCAGATCCTAATTGGAGGTCGCATATTCCTTGCTTCACTCATGTTGCTGGGAAATTCTGACATTGATGTCATTCTGGGTATGGATTGGTTGAAGACCCACAAAGCAAAAATTGACTGTGCTCAAAAGTCAATAACTCTCTCCCACACTTCAGGCCAGATAGTCTATTCTCCATATGGATCAAGTTCTGTTCAGCTGTTCAACCTCGATGCCAAACCCCTTCCTGCAATTGAAAATGTTCCGGTGGTTTGTGAGTTCCCTGACATCTTTCCAGAAGAGTTGCCAGGGATGCCCCCGGACAGAGCAGTTGAGTTCGTGATCGAGCTTGAGCCAGGTACTGCTCCAATCTCTAAGCATCCATATAAGATAGCTCCTCCTGAACTGAAATTGTTGAAGGAGCAAATCGATATGTACATGGAGAAAGGTTACATTCAGCCTAGTTCCTCCGCTTGGGGTTGCCCAACTCTGTTTGTTGCCAAGAAGGATCAAACAAAAAGACTCGTGGTTGACTATCGTCCTCTCAACGAGAAAACAATCAAGAACAAGTATCCACTTCCTCGTATCGATGATCTTTTTGATCAACTTGCTGGAGCCTCAATATTCTCAAAGTTGGACTTGAGGATGGGGTACCATCAGATAAAGATCAGAAAGGAAGATATTCCTAAGACAGCTTTCACCACTCGGTACGGTCTATATGAATACACCGTCATGTCCTTTGGTCTCACCAATGCACCGGCAACGTTCTCAAGACTCATGAATTCTGTCTTCCATGAATACCTCGACAAGTTCGTTGTGGTATATCTTGATGACATTCTAGTCTACTCCAAATCCAAGGAAGAGCATGGAGAACACCTTCGTCTCACTCTCATGAAACTTCGCGAGCATCGTCTGTATGCCAAGTTTTCCAAATGTGAGTTCTGGATTCCAGAAGTTGCATATCTTGGTCATATCATCTCTGCCAAAGGCATTGCCATTGACCCGGAAAAGGTTAAGGCAATTGTTGATTGGAAACCCCCTAAGACGGTGAAGCAAGTCAGAAGTTTTCTTGGCTTGGCTAGCTATTGCCGTCGTTTCGTCCAAAACTTTTCCAAAATTGCCAAACCTCTCACTGATCTCACAAAGAAGGACAAAAAGTTCGTTTGGACTCCACAATGTGATGAGAGTTTCAACCTTCTGAAGACTAAACTCACTTCCACCCCAGTTCTGGTTGGCCCAGATACTACCAAACCTTTCCAGATATTCTGTGATGCATCTCTCCAAGGCCTAGGAGCAGTTCTTATGCAAGAACGTCAAGTTGTGGCTTATGCTTCACGTCAGTTGAACCCACATGAGCAAAACTATCCCACTCATGATCTTGAACTTGCAGCAGTTGTGTTTGCCCTCAAGAAATGGAGACAATACTTGTTGGGTAACAAAACTGAAATCTTTTCCGATCATAAGAGTCTGAAATACATCTTCACTCAGCCAGATCTAAACCTCAGGCAAAGGAGATGGATTGAGAAGATTAAAGACTTTGATCTCACCATTTCTTACACTCCAGGCAAGGCTAATGTTATGGCCGACGCCCTCAGTCGCAAATCCTATTGCAATAATCTCATGATCATGGAAAGCCAACCTCCACTTCATGAAGAATTCCAGAAGCTGAACCTTGGTCTTGTTCCTGAAGGATACCTTGCTAGCTTGACAGCCAGCCCAACTCTCGAGGACAAGATTCGTTCTGAACAACTTCGTGATAATGAAATCAAGAAGATGGTAGAGCAAATCAAAGAGGGCAGTGATAAATTCAAGTCCTTCTCAATTGATGACAAGGGAACTGTGTTCTTCGAAGGACGCATTGCAGTTCCTCAGATTCAAAGTCTCAAGGATATCATTCTCAAGGAGGCTCATGAAACTCCTCTATCCATTCACCCTGGAAGTACAAAGATGTACCAGGATCTCAATACTCTGTATTGGTGGCCTGGCATGAAACGTGAAATTGCTCAATACGTTTCTGAATGCGACGTTTGTCAACGTGTTAAGGCAGTCCATCAGAAGACAGCAGGTCTACTCCAACCTCTGAAAATTCCTGAGTGGAAGTGGGACATGATTGAAATGGACTTCGTTACTGGGTTTCCAAAGTCCAAAAAGGGCAACGATGCAATCTTCGTTGTTATTGATCGTCTCACTAAGGTTGCTCACTTCTATGCTGTAAAGGAAACTATCTCAGCTAGCCAGTTAGCAGAGCTCTACACAGCAAAGGTTGTTCCTCTTCATGGTGTTCCATTGGAAATAAGCTCAGACCGTGGAAGTATTTTCACTTCACATTTCTGGAAGAGTTTTCAAGAAGCTTTGGGCACCAAACTTCTGTTCAGCACAGCTTATCACCCTCAGTCTCAGGGGCAAGTCGAAAGAGTCAATCAGATTCTCGAGGATATGCTCAGAGCATGTGGTCTCTCCTTTGGCATGAAATGGGAGGATTGCCTTCCATATGCTGAATTCTCCTACAACAACAGCTACCAGGCAAGCCTAGGCATGGCACCATTTGAGGCACTGTATGGTCGCAGATGCAGGAGTCCAATCAATTGGTCTGGAGCTGGTGAACGTTCACTTTTAGGCCCTGACATTGTTAAGGAAGCCGAGGAGAAAGTTCGTATCATTCGTGACAATCTCAGGATTGCTCAGTCTCGTCAGAAGAGCTATTATGATAGCAAGCACAGGGATATGATCTATGCACCTGGTGATAAGGCATATCTCCGTGTAACTCCCCTCAGAGGCACTCATCGTTTTGGTGTCAAAGGAAAGCTCGCACCAAGATACATTGGTCCTTTCAACATCCTCTCAAGACGTGCAGAAAATGCTTATCGTCTTGAACTTCCAGAAAAACTATCCAAGGTGCACGATGTGTTCCACGTGTCACAACTCAAGAAGTGTTTCAAAGATCCAGATCGTGCAGTTGATCATCATTCCATTGAACTGCAAGATGATCTATCTTATGAGGAGCACCCTATTCGTATTCTCGATGAGACCGAGCGTAAGACTCGCAACAAGAGCACCAAGTTCTTGAAAGTCCAATGGTCGCATCATTCCGATAAAGAGGCAACATGGGAGACCGAAGAGGATCTTCGCAAGAAGTATCCGGACCTTTTCACATCTCAGTAAGGAATCTCGGGGCGCGATTCCTTCAAGGGGGGGCGTTTTGTAACATCCCAAGTATGAAACATCCCTTAGAATGTTTGATTTATTGTTTTATTTCAAGCAATGCATCATGTCATCATTTCATTGCAATTGTTTTATTATTGTTTGCATTGTTACTATTTGTTTTGCATCTGTTTTATCCTGTTTTCTTAATCAAACTCAAACAAATTTCAAATGGTTAATTTCATACTTGCTCTGTTACAACTTTTGGAATAAAAATAACAAATAAAAACAACCATTTTATTCCATGTTGCTCACTTGTTAAATTGTTGGTTTAATCAAACCATTAATTCCATCAATAATTTTCTAAATCATTTCAAATTTAAACCAATTCTCAAATCAGTACCTTATTTGAAACCATAAATTCACCACCCAATTGTAAACTCTAAATCACTTTAAAACCCTAGGGGAAACCCTATTGAGTTGCTTTGTTTTTCTAATATTAAGTAGTATTGTAAATTTCATTCAATTTGATTTCAAATACAAACATTATTTTAAAATGTCAATTTTTGAAATCCAATCTTGTAATGTGGTTTCTAATTACCTAATTAGCTTAACTAAATTTTTCTGGAATTTTTCTTAACTAAAACCTTAACATTTTCTTCCAAAAGCAAAACTACAAAAAAAAATAAAACAGAAAAAAGAATAAAGGAGAAAAAACCAGCTGCGCGCGCGGCAGCTAACGCAGCCCAGCCCGCTAAGCCTACGCGCGCGCGCGACCCAACCCAACTAACCCCCCGTACCGCTTCGCGATGCGTGCGGTTCTTCTTTTTGGAGTACGGCAGCGCATCGCCGAGCGCCACCGCACCCCCGAGCGACTCCGGCGGCCGATCCGAGCCCGCAGCTGCCTATAAAAGCCCTAGAGCACCCCTGGAACCTAAACCCTAGCCCCTAGGTACCCTATCCCCTCTCCGCCGCCGCCAATCGCCTCCTCCCCGTCGAGCTCCCCCTCTCTGAACTTCGTCACCGCCGGCAACCCTCTGAAGATCGCCATGGCGTCGCCCACGTAGCCACCCTCTCCTTGTACCGAGCCCAGGAATCACACCGCCACCTCTCCACCTCTCTGTTGGACACCCTAGCTACCCCGAAGAGCAACCCCATCGCCGCCGCCATCTTCGACGACGCCGCTGGCCGCGCCTCCCTCGACCCTCTACATCCACGACACCGCGGTGAGCGTCCACCCACTCCGTCCTCCTCCCTCTCTGCTAGTCCAACGCCAGTGCACGCACACGATCTGATCAACCACACGAGCACTAGCACGGCAGCCACCAGCAGCAGTTCATCTCCGGCGAGCCTCTGTTCTGGCGGACGAACAAGTGTTCGTTCTTCAGTTAAGATCAGTTATCCTCGCGATGCAAGGTTAACCTGTATGCGTCGCTTCCTCTGTCAACTGAACGAGAATACCGCAGCGGTACTGAACCTTGTGTGCGCAGCGCAGGGCGCGGGTTCGAGCCCGCAAGCCCCCACCTTTTTTTGTGGGTTTTCTTCCACAGCAGCGCGAGGCCCACCTGGCATAGACCCCCCACTGCCACGCAAGCGTTTGCTCAGCTCCACGTTGGCTAGGCCCACGGGACAGTGACAGTGGGTATAGGGCCACTGCGTAACAAAAGTTTTTCTGCGAATTCCAGGAAATTACAAATTCATTTTAATAAACAGATTTAAAACAAAACTTCAAAATTCAATATCTTTTGTTTTATAATTCCAACAAATACAAACTTTATATGAATTCTGATCCAAATTTCCTAAACTTTCCAAATATCCAAATTGTGTACTGTTTTGAAAACTTCAAATGCATTTAAAATTCAAATTTAAATAATTCAAATGTTAATTTGTAAATTCCATAACTAATTATTTATTAATCCAATAAATGCAAATAAAATATGTTTTCCATACCATTTTAAATAACCTATTCAAATATAATTGTTGTTTACTGGTTTGAATAATTAAAATTGTCTAAACAATTTAAATCTTGTTTAATTCAATTAAATTTGATAAAATCATAACTTGCTTAATATAAAATATTTTTGAACATGCAAATTATGTTTTCAAACCACCAAAGTGTGAACTTTTCAAATGTGAAATTGAATTTATGGTTTGAACAAATAAAATTCAATTAATATTTAAGCTTGATTTAAATTCAATTAAAACTGTTTAATATTGTTTAATTCATAATAAATTCATCCTAATTCAAATTTCAAAATGTGAAACATGTAATCCAACTAAAATTTGATGTTCTTTTCAAATATAAATTTTGTTAATTGTTTTGCACACTTTAAATTGGTGGAAAACAAATAATTGTATAGGTGGCATGTTTAAGTAACCAAAATTTTCCAAACTTAATAAATAATTTCTAAACTTGTTTTATTCCTTTCCCTTTGCATCTATCATTGTTATTTATTGTTATTTGTTGTTATCTTGTCATCATTATCATGCATGCATCATGATAACAACTATCACATAATAAATAATTGTAAATCATTTGTTCCACTTATTTCAATGGATCCTTTTCCATATGCAACCCTTGCATATGGGTCCATTTAATTTGTGCTATCATGTTAGTCAGTTTATTTTGATGCAACCATTAACTTGTCATGCATCATATTGATTGTGCACAATGCCATGGCAATGATTGTTTACATTCCTGTTTTGTTTGTTTGCTTCTTCTCGAATAGACGACGACGTTGAGGCAGACGACCTTTGCAGCACCCCTTCTGAGGATCTAGCTCAGTACCCAGCTGTTGAGTTTGCAGGCAAGTTATCACTCACATGAACCATTGTGTTCCTTTCAACCCTGGTTACCGATACTTTCCGTTGTCTATACTTGCTAGCTTTAGTGGTAAATGTTTCTGATACGAACCTATCACATGAATCCTTTAACCCTGATATTGCCTCAACACCCCTCCTACAACCCTGTTGATTGAGCCAGTGTCTTACTAGCATGCTTAGGTTGTTTTGCTCGAGTCTGTTAACCGTTACTTTCAGTTACTATATCTTTATTACGTTCTGGGGGCTCGATGTTTAATCAATCCATCAATCATGCTAATGTTATTACTGTTAATAATAATTTGATGATAAGGCACCGGCAGGAGGCCCTGTGTGGTTTTGAGGCCTGCTAGTGTCGACCCTAATAGGAAAAGGGTCTTGTCTACTGATCCATGATGAGCGCACTACCCGCATGTGGGAAGCGAGTATGGGCGCCCCCCTCAATTTGATTCGATTCGCATCTCGTCCAAATCATCTCATTTAGTTCGTGCTTTCTATTTGCCGCATGCATATTTTGCGAGCCCAGCGCAGGGTGGAACTTTTGTAGTCGGCATATAGGGGGACACGTTCTTAGAGTGCTATGAGGGTCCATTTTCTTCTGGGCTCGATTAGCCGTGCGCCCAAGGTGCTTTGGGCTTGATGCGGAGAAGAGTTGAGTTGTGTTGAGTGCCCCGCTTGGTGGGAGGCATCCCATCTGGCGGGTTATTCATACGTGTACGGCCAAATTGGTGCAACCCTGCAGGGATAATCTTCTCGAGAAGCCGTGTTTTCCGCGGTTATGGATTACTTGGTGAAAGTACTGGCTAACAAGTACTCAGGACAACTTAAACATAATGATCAAACATGTTACACCCCATGATTAATAACTTGACTAGTAATAGGTTGATGACACAATAATTTGATTCATCCTTATTACAACTGTGTGAGTTATCCTCGGATTGCTTCTTTGGATAAGGGGCGAGATCCAGGATGGGTTTGTTTGATGTTATCTTTCATTTGGTTACAACCCCCGATCTTATCCCCTTTCTGATAGTTGGATATGATAGAATCTCTGTAGTTGGTTAGCGCAGCCAGTTGCAGCATTATATATATCCCCTTCTTTCCGTTGAACCAAGTCATCTGTGCTTGTGTTGACGGGCTATACTTTGGTGAACTGTGAGTCTTGCTTGCCAGTACTTGGATGTACTGACCCCGTTGGGGCTGTGGTTTACGCAGACTACGACTACGGCTACGATGACCACCAGGATGGCTACTTCGTGGAGTTTGACGAGACTGCAGACGAGTAGTTAGCTGGACCAGGGCTGGATCCAGAACCTACGTGGATGGGCTTCGTCTTCCTGATTTTCTCCGGCTTCTTAAGCCTGTTGGATTTGTCTGTACCCAGACACCTTTGATTGCTTCCGCTGATGTAATGAATGCTATGTTGGGACATGTGTCCTCTGGATGATTGTATTTGCTATCTCTGCCTTAGTGAAGGCCATTTGCAACCTTATTTCAAGCTTTTGTGTCTTAGAGATATGTTGTGATCATCATTCGTTCAAAGCTGTTGACGTACAGTGCGTGATTGATATGAAGTACGTCGACAGTAGTGCCTATGACTTCTAGTGGATAGTTTACATCGACGGTGGAATAGCAGGGCTTGTGTTGTCGCGCATAAGCGCAGGCCTACCAGGAAGCTGGGACGTGGGAGCAGTTATGCCCCATAATCCAAGCACCTGCTATCCAGTTCGTACGATGAGTATCCCTTAGAAGCCAGGGTGCGACACTAGTCGCCCAACGACGTCGCCCTCTCGTCTATTTAGTCTCCTCGAAGGGTTAACCCTAAAGACGCGATCCTTTTCAACGAAAAACAACCGCAACCGCCATCATCGTCAACCCTAGTTCGGGAGGGTTCTAGAGCTCTCCCCAGCACCCTGCCGGGAGGGGGAATCATCACCGGAGGGTTCTACACCACCATGACCGCCTCCGGAATGATGCGTGAGTAGTTCATAATTGGATTACGGGTCCATAGCACTATCTAGAAGGATGTTCTCTTCTCTTTATGCCTCATGTTTAGACCTTGTGAGATGCCCTACATGATCAAGATCATCTTATTGTAATGCCTCATGTTGTGTTTGCTGGGATCCGATGAATATGGAATGCTATGTCTCATGATTATCAATCTATCATGTTCCTTTCATGTGTATGTTATTTATGATCTTGCATGCTCTCCGTTTTTAGTAGATGCTCTGGCCAAGTAGATGTTTGTGACTCCAAGAGGGAGTATTTATGCTCTATAGTGGGTTCATACCTCCCTTGCATCTGTGCTCGAGTGACGGAAACGTGACGGATGGAGGATGTGATGTTGCCATTAGGGAGAAAACAATCATGTTTACATTACACACTTTGCTTACTGCGATTATCTGTTGCTTGCAATTTAATACCCAAGGTTTGCTCGGATGACATTATGAGGGTGTATTATTAGTCATAAATGCAGTTGGATGACAGTCTATGTATTTTGTTGTAATGCCCGCATGAATCTCATAGTAATCATCTTGTTGTGCCAAGTAAAGTTTCGAGCCAAGGTTTTCACGGATGACATTCTGAGGTTGGATTTTTAGTCACAGATTTAGTTGGATACCGGTCTATGTATCTTTTTGTAATGCCCGCATGAATCGCATATTAATCATCATGTCATGCATATGCACTACGGTGCAGACTTTATATCTGTCAATTGCCCAGCTGTAATTTATTTACCACACATGCTATCTATCTGTCTTAGGAGAGACACCTCTAGTGAACTGTGGACCCTAGTCTATTTTACTCATACTGATAATACAATCACTGCAATCTCTTTTTTCATACTGCTGCTACTGTTTTACGACTACCATCACTGTTCTCTTTCATATATTGCAAACAAATATTTATTTTCCACTGTATGTTTAACCTCTTTGTGTTCATCTAAATCGGTGGGATTGACAATCTCACTGCTTCGTTGGGGCAAAGTGATTTGATTGTGTTGTGTAGGTTCCACATTGCTTCTGAACCGGTAGTGCGCCCTGCCACCTCAGCTGCATCAACCTTCGGAAGTGATTTATTTTTCCTACTAGTCGATTCAACCTTGGTTTCTTTCTGAGGGAAAACTTGCGGTTGTGCTCTTCATACCTTCCTCTTGGGGTCTCCCAACGAGTGCAAGATCTGCACCATCAAGCATATTTTTTGGCGTTGTTGCCGGGGAGAATAAGGATTTCTGCAAGGGGAGCTCTCACTTCCAATCTCTTTACTTTGTTTTTTTTGTTTTTGTTTTGCTTATTTTATTTTATTTTTTCTTGTTTGCTTCTCTTTATCAGAATCACAAAAAAACCAGTTCTTATTCTAGTTGTTATTTTTATTTCCCCGTTGTTATTCTTCATCATGTTGCTCCCTAAGTTCACCCTGAAAGAACTACCAGTGGTTAGTGGTTCTATACTTGGAAAGGATACCATTAAAGAGTTCTTTGATCATGTTAGTAAGAACGAAAATTTTGAGGAAAAATCCATAGTAGAACTTCCTCCAAATTATGAAACTGTCGCAACTTCTTTAATTCACATGTTAGAAGCTAGGTTTTTTAAACTTCACCCCATACTGCAGCAAATGTTCCTCAACTTGAATAATATGGAAGATATTAAAAAAAATATCTTAGAAACCATGCTTAAAGAATTTGGAGATGTTGCTATAGAAGCTAGAAAAGTTTTTGATCGTTTTAATATGCTAGGCTCATGTGTAAATGTTGTTGGTTCTCTTGAAAAAGCTGAACCTAAAAGTGGAAAGGAGATGAAAATACGAATCCCTTTTTAATTAGTAGCACTGCATGAAGCCCAAGAAAGGAATTTTGATTGGATTGTTCCTGAAAGTTTATTTGATGAGAATAGTAAATCTAAAAGTTCTAAGAGAGGAACATCTGAAACTCATTCAAATAAAATACAATGCATTATTGAGGAATTTCCTTATCTCAATTTGGATTCTTCTTCACTTGAAAACAGTTGATTCTATTTTTCTGGGCCTAGCTAAAAGGCGTTAACGAAAAACACTTCTTGGGAGATAACCCATGGTTTTATTTTTTGCTTTGTTTTTCTATGTTTTGTTTGAGCCAAGGGGTTGTATGCTTCTGTAAAAACTCCTTTGTATCTTTATTTTAATGTATTAGTTGTGCCAAGTAAAGTTTCTAGCGAAATTTGGAGTTGGTTTTAGATTTCTGCGCTAGAAACAGATTTCTGCTGTCCACCGTAAAAAATCGCGTAATTCACAGAAATATCAAAATGAGCTGAAATTATTTCAGCTTATTCCTCAGACGATTACGAAACCTTTTGTTCTTTAAGTTTTTTGTTCTGATAAACTTAAGTTCCCAAAAAAAATCGTCTTATTGTTCTGGTTTTGACAGATTCTGCCTTCTTACTTGCATTCTCTCTTAAACTATGTCGAGTGGATTTCTTTGCTTTACGAAACATCATTGGCTGTAGCTAATGTTTTAAAGTATTAATAATGCTTGTTTACTTGTAGAACATGTGAGTTTTTAATTGTGCACTAACCCTCTAATGCAAATTACATTGAGTGTGGTGTGAAGGAAGTTTTCAAGGATCAAGAGAAGAGGGTGATATAATGTCATCAAGAAGAGTGCAAGGTTAAAGCTTGGGGATGCCACCGCGGTTCATCCAAGAAAATTATTAGAAGACTCAAGCGTCTATGCTTGGGGATGCCCAAGACATCCTCTTCTTCATCAACAATTTACCAGATCACTTCTAGTGAAACTATATTTTTATTCGGTCACATCATATGAATTTTACTTGGAGCGTCTGTTTGTTTTCTTTTGATTTCCATGCTGCAATAATATTGTTGGAACCTAGAACTCTTTGTGTGGGAGAGAGACACGCTCCGCTTTTTCATATAAATACTAGTTATGCTCGTTTTTCTTCTAGTTCCTGCAAAATTCCCTTTTAGCTCCTTGTTTTCTGCATCTCTTATTCAGAGCTGTTAGTTTTAGTAGAGTTGTGTTAGTACTCTCTTGTTTCATTGTTATATCTCTTTGAGTTTTTGTTTAGTATAAATGTTTGGTGTTGGAACGCAGTAGTACATTTTTGTCAGAAAGTGTCTTATTAAATTCAGAATCTATGAGATAGATTAAGGAGTTTAATAAACAGGAATATGACGAGTGTGCTAAATGTAATTCTGAAAGAAATTTTGAATTGCAATGAAAACAAGGAATATGTTTCAAACATAGGCATGACTAGATATTATGCAATAAACTTGACCTTCATATTCTTGGTGAGCAAAATAGAAAGGGCAGAGATCAAGTCATTAAATTTTGTGATTTGACTAATCTCATTATCATGAATAGGCACATAAGAACCGTTATGTTTTCTATGTGCTAAATTATTTAGCCAACTGGAATAAAGGAAAACACTTAAGTAAAAGTTTTCTCATAAAATCAGTTAATTGTTTGTAACTAAGTCTAGAATATTATGGTGAGATGTTCCTACATAGATATTTATAGTGGTATTACAAAGTGAAAACCAAATAAGCGGGATTTTGTATAGCTTCAAATAGATGTTTACTCACATATGTATTTTTTTGGAATTACGAAATCAAATCTTTATTGATTTTAGTTTAGATGATGATTCTTCAATTGATAATTATGTATGTTGCTTAATTCTCAACATTATTGTATTATGAGTGGAATCTACAATATATTACTTTTATACTTGCAACACAATGTGATACATTCAGGATTGCAAGATATTGGATAAAAGTCATTCGACTTAGTGACGTTTTAAAATATAGTATGATAATTCATTCGGAGACGCTTGAATTATGAATACTGCAACGGAACCCGATTCACACAATTCCAATTCCTAATAAGTCCAATGAAAATTTATCACAAGTTCATTGGACCAAAAGGTGAAAGACAATGGTCTAAGGAACCACATGCAAAGTGTGAGTAACACCGGATTTCCATATGTGTTATGACATCATACTAACTAGAAAATATAGACTCTAGTGGAAGCGAGAGGCCGTTGGAGATATTCCCTAGATACAAATAACATTCAGTTATTATTCTATCTCCAAGTTCAGAATTAAATTTATGCCATTGTTATGTCATAAATGTATCCTTAATTTCCGATGTTCCATGTTGTTTTGATGCCATATGCAACATGTTTCCTTTACACTTTATGCCATTTTTATCTATTTCCTGGGACCAGATGCCACAGAGGCAGTTCCTGTTTTCTGCTGTTTTTAGTTTCAGAAAAGTTCTTCTGCAAATATTCTTGCAATTGGACGATTCCAAGGCCGGAAGTCTTAGAAAGTTGTCGCGCACATGGAGTCCGGAGGAGACCCGGAGGGGGGCCACAGGGGCCCCACACCATAGGGCAGCGCCCCTGGCCCCGCCCTGGGGTGGTGTGGGCCCCTTGGCTGCCCACCGACGTCGCCCTCTCGCCTATTTAGTCTCCTCAAAGCGTTAACCCTGAAGACGCGAGCCTTTTCCATGAAAAACATCTGCAACCGTGATCATCGTCAACCCTAGTTCGGAAGGGTTCTGGAGCTCTCCCCGGCACCCTGCTAGGAGGGGGAATCATCACCAGAGGGCTCTACACCACCATGCCCGCCTCCGGAATGATGCGTGAGTAGTTCATCCTTGGACTACGTGTCCATAGAAGTAGCTAGATGGTTGTTCTCTCCTCTTTATGCCTCATGTTTAGATCTTGCGAGCTGCCCTACAGGATCAAGATCATCTTATTGTAATGCCTCATGTTGTGTTTGCTGGGATCCGATGAATATGGAATGCTATGTCTCATGATTATCAATCTATCATGTTTCATTCATGTGTATGTTATTTATGATCTTGCATGATCTCCGTTATTAGTAGATGCTCTGGCCAAGTAGATGCTAGTGATTCTAAGAGGGAGTATTTATGCTCGATAGTGGGTTCATGCCTCCTTTGCATCTGTGCTCGAGTGACATAAACATGACGGATGGAGGTTGTGTTGTTGCCATTAGGGAGAAAACAACGATGTTTACATTACACACTTTGCTTACTGCGATTATCTGTTGCTTGCAACTTAGTACCCAAGGTTTGCTCGGATGACATTCTGAGGGTGTATTTTTAGTCATAGATGCAGTTGGATAATGGTCTATGTATCTTGTTGTAATGCCCGCATGAATCACATAGTAATCATCATGTCATGCATATGCACTACGGTGCAACCTTTATGCCTATCAATTGCCCAGCTGTAATTTGGTTACCACACATGCTATCTATTTGTCTTGGGAGAGGCACCTCTATTGAACTATGGATCCCGGTCCATTTTCCTCATATTAATAATACAATCACTGCAATCTCTGTTTTCAAACTGCTGCTACTGTTTTACTACTGGCATCACTGTTCTCATTCATCTACTGAAAACAAATATTATTTTCCACACGGTACGTTTAACCTCTTCGTGTTCAGCAAAACTGGTGATATTGACAACCTCACTGCTTCGTTGGCGCAAAGCGATTTGATTGTGTCGTGTAGGTTCCACGTTGCTTCTGAACCGGTAGTGCGCCCTGCCACCTCAGCTGCATCAACCTTCGGAAGTGATTTATTTCTCCTACTAGTCGATTCAACCTTGGTTTCTATCTGAGGGAAAAATTGCTGCTGTGCTCTTCATACCTTCCTCTTGGGGTCTCCCAACGAGTGCAAGATCTGCACCATCAGTCATCGTGCTATAACTGCTATAGAACTTTGAAAGTGAGTTTTCGAAGGTTAACCTTTGTGTGGGTGTGAAGACATAAACAAACAAAAGTTCCTAATCTTGTCTCTAAGATTAGCTTATAGTTTTTGAGATGATCATGTTTTTCTGATCATGGACTCTAATAAAGTCTAGCAAACATAAGAGTTTTTTGTTAGGGTAACGATAGTACTGAACCGACCCAAGTATATGATTTTGCTAATAGACTAAACAATTGTAATGTATTTAGCAAAGTACATATGGAGTTGTCATTGACTACAATTCCTATACAATGAGAATATATAGTGACCACACAATTGGCAGTAATGCTTTGGATGTCTTCAACCATCCACCGTAACAGGGGATCATAAGGTTGATGTCTGGGTATAATCTAGAGCGTGTAAAAGACCTAAGATCATTCAACCTTAGTACTTAACTCCTCCAAAAGATGCACAGGTACATGCTTTGCACCCTCTCAGTATGACCGATGTCAACCAATCGTCTGGCCGGACACAATGTGATTTATCGCAAGGACATCTAGGATATGGATGAGAAAAGAGAACGATATCGGTACGAGTTTTACATGTGTTATGATCAAATGGTTTGATCATACTAGAGCACATAGTCTCACCTCTTGGTATTTATGGTAACATGAAGTTAGGCGAATAAGTTCAATGAGTAACTTGAAGGTTCCCTCGTTATTCGTGGACACACAGGAGTCATCACGGGCGTCCATGGCTTCGTTGTTGGTCATTGTTCAGATAGTTATCGAATATGTATGTGTATTATCGAGCCTTTACGATTTGCACGCAGAAGCCGTGTCAACCTTTAGTTTAGATGAAAAGTTGTTTCTAATGGTTTTATGAATGTAAGATATCTATATGATGTCATAGGAATAAGTTCGGTGTCGAGCGGAGGGGTTCCCGGGAAGTTGCTATAAGAGAAAAATAATGCCGGTGGAAGGAAGAATTTTATATCAGAGAAAATGGAGGACATGAGATGTCCTAGGATGTTAGAAATATGTTTCTAACGTTATTATATTAGGTGGATGATTTTATCTTTTGAGGTCACAGGGTTCTGAAAGGGTTTCGGACAAAAACAAAGAAGGGGGAAGTTCTGGGGGGGGGGGGGGCAGATTTGCGCCCATGGCCGCATCCAATTTTGGGGTCTGCCAGGTGCGCCCCAGGGAACCACACAAGGCACATCCATCCCCATTGGTCCCGTCTTATTTTTTTTAAGAGAGAGAAAAAAGGACAAAAAGAAAAAAAAAGGAAATTGGTAAAGGGGAGAGGAGTTTGACACCAATATGGAGTCCAATCTGAAATCTCCTAGGAAGGGGTTCGGCCAGCTCCTTGGTGGATTTGGCGAGGGACTCCTTATTGAGTATGCATGTAAAGGCGTGGATAGATTTGATTCGTTACCGACACGAAGCCTGGAAGTAGTGTTGATGACAACGTCGATGGTTTCTGATTAAGAGTCCCACGGCTAAACCTAGCGGTGGGCCAATTACCAATTCCGAGTATTTGTAACACCCGGGGTTTCTCCCAATTAGAACTTTTGCTTGTCTGTTTTCTTTTTCTTCGCGCATGTCATAGCATCTGCATCATCGTGCATTTAAAATTTGTGAAATGATTAAAATTGTATAAAATCTTGTTTCCTAAATTTTCTAAAATTGTTTGATGCATGAATATTTTATTAACACTGCCTAAAAAAAATTTCTGCAAAATAATAAAACAACGAACCAAAAAAAAATTAGGAGGAGGCAACCCGGCTAGGCCCAAGACCAAGCCAGTAGGCTATCAACACAACAGCACTTCGAGCCCAACTCATCCCATCTTGTCGTCTTCCCGGGAGGTCACGCACGCAGCGTGAGCTCCACCGGCACCGCGCCTGGCCTAGCTTTTCCCCCCTCCCATAAAGCCTCCCCATTTTGTCATGTTTTTTTACATCATGAACAATTACTGTCTGTGATTGGTTAATTCTTCCAGCGTCAGAATATATCACAAATCTGATGCTATCCCGGTGGTTCTGTTCTTTGTACTCTAGCTGGCAGATCAAGCTCGAATCCCATCTCTGCCATCTTCTCTACTCCTATTTATTTTATTTATTTCTTTTACAAACTTGTCTATTACCTATCTCCTAATCTATAAATCCAAATTTAATAAATAAAATATGTATTCTACTCAAAATTTCCCAAATTTTCCAAATATGCAATTTGTTTAATGTTTTGACCAATTAAAATTTGTGCAATTTTAAGTACTTTATTTAATTCATTTAAAATTGCATAAATCATAACTAATTCATTTGAACTCCAAATTTGAAAAGTAAAATATGTTTTCCAATCAAAATTCTCTAAACTTTGCAAATATCAACTTTGTTTTCTATTTTGAATAAATTAAATTGCTGAAAACAACTATTTATTAATTAATGCATTGAAAATTGCTAATTTGATAACTTGCTCATTTTAATTCCAAATCCAACAAATAAAATATGTTTTCATACCAGAAAAATGCACTTAATCTGTCCATGCCATCCATGTTCATGTTTGCACCTTGCATGTTGCATTTGTAGTAGTGTTATGTATGTTCACCTTGCATGTTGCATTTAATTCAATTGTTGCCCTATTCCATTTAATATTGCTTAACTCACCTATTTACTGTTTTCCATGCTAAACAACATTTAAATTGATGGTTAGCTAAACAACTTGAACCAATTCCTATTTCTCCGGACTCCGGTTCCGATTAAATTGCCTAAGTTGATTCCCCTGTTGCATCTTGCCATGCCATGCATATTAAATAGGATCATGCTGGATCTTTTGCCATAGTAGTAATGGTTGCATCCGGTGTTTGTTCGAGGTTCGTTGCTTCTTCCCGGATAGGACGTTGAGATGATGTGAGCAACGACAAGTTCTTCGGATGTACCTTAACTTGCTGGATCTCAGGAAAGTATACTCACTTGCTGCCAAATGGCTGCCTTTCATCACTTGTTACCGATTCTTTCCGTTGTTCTTATTCTAGCCTTTTGATACGATGCTTGTGTCTCGATCCTATTATATGTATATCTTGCAGCCATGATATAGCCTTCCTTCCACTTCCTATTAACTGTTGTTTGTTTACCCTGTTGGCCCTCGTGTCGTAGTTGCAGGTTTAGTGTTGTTTGCGCTCAAGTCTTGTTGTTCCTTTCATATCACCTGTTTAGTTGATAGTTGGGTTTCAATTCAAATCAACAACCTATTAATGTTTTGGGTAATAATAATTTGATGATAAGGCACCGGCAGGAGGCCCGGCGTGGTTTTGAAGCCTGCTAGTGTCGACCCTAATTAGGAAAAGGGTCTTGTCTACTGATCCATGATGAGCGCACTAACCGCATGTGGGAAGCGAGTATGGGCGCCCCCCTCAACTTGATTCGATTCGCATCTCGTCCAAATCGCCACACTTAGTTCGGGCTTTCCATTTGATGCATGCATGTGCAGGTGCGAACCCTTGGCGCCAGGGTGGAACTTTTGTAGTCGGCATTTAGGGCGGCGTGGTCTTAGAGTGCTATGAGGGTCCCCTTTTCTTCGTGGGGCTCGATTAGCCGCGCACGCACAACATGTGGTTCTTTGGGCTTGATGCGAAGAAGAGTTGGGTTGTGTTGAGTACCTCGCTTGGTGGGTTGATCCCCCGTCTGGCGGGTTATTCTTACGTGTACGGCCAAATTGGTGCATCCCTGCAGGGTTAAATCTTCTCGAGAAGCCGTGTTTTCCGCGGTTATGGTTAACTTGGTGAAAGTACTGGCTAACAAGTACTCAGAACAACTTACACCTAACTAATGATAACTTGACTAGTAATAGTTTTATTGACACAACAACTTGATCCATCATTAATACCACAGTGTGAGTTATCCTTGGGCTGCTTCCTTAGTAGGGGGTAACATTGGATGGGTTTGTTTGGTGAGTAGTTGTAGTTGGTTCCGATACGCTATCTTATCCCCCTCTTTTAGCCGGATGTTATAGTGAGTCTCTATAGTTGGTTAGTGCAGCTCGCTGCCGCTTATTTGCAATAATCCCTACCTTTCCGTTGACCCAAAGTATTTGTATCTTGTGATGACTGGCTACGCCGGTATCTTGTGAGTATGGTTTATCCACTTGCCAGTACTTAACCGTACTGACCCACGAATCCTTTTTCGTGGCTGCATATTCAATATTGCAGTCAACAGGTTTGAAGTCTGACGACGTTAGCTTGGGAATCCCTCCGGCTTGGCCTGGGCAGGGATTGGACGCTCCCGGTTATCTTCAGGACTCTTAGTCCAATTTGTATCTTGTCCGTAGCCGGACGCTATGTTGTTTCTTCCGCTGTTATTTGGATCTTTGTATTGTATCAGTTGTATCCCTGACTCGTTTGAGTCATCTTGTAAATCTCTTTTCTGTTGTTGTTGTGGATTATTCGTGAACTGTTGTAATGTTATCACAAGTGGCAACCTGGAATCGGTTATTATGTGGATTTTGGCGGGAATGCTGAAATCTGCATAGTGCCCGATCTCGGGGCGTTCACAGTATTCCACCTTATGGATCCAGCAGAGTAAGTGCATCACGTGTTACCCCTCTGAGAGCTCGCACAGATACGTCCCAAAATCCTGCAGTGCTTCATCGTCCAAGATTAGGCACCGCATGTTTGCAATTGAGGTGGAGAAGTTCCCAACACATGGGAGATATAGGGAGAGAGATAAGAGCTAGGTCTAATTGAGAGATGATCTGTAACATCCCTGATTTTTTGAAAGTGCAAAAATCACAAAAATTTGAAACTTTTTGTTTTCATGTTATGCAAGTCACCAAAAACCAAATGAGACGCAAGAAACAAAATAAAACAATACATGTTCCAATGTTTTGGAAATGAAAATCCAATATACCTCTATTCCATAAGCCCTAAAGTCATTTTAAAATAAATATTTCTACATAAAGAAAATATTTCTTCTTAAGAAAACCCTTACACCAAACATGTTTTCAACCCAATTATCATCTTGAAATTTTTTTGATATATAAAAACTAGAGAGTTGCTATCTCTAATATTTTCTTCTTGTCTCCAAAAAGGGTTTCACTATTATTGATAACCCCCAAATAGATATAAGTTGGATCCTTGTTTTCCAAGTGTTATGTCAATGAACACAATAATATAGTGATATAGAATTTTTTTTATGAAAACAAGTAAGATACTTTGAGAAAACAATGTTTTCATTTGGGAAAACAACATATTCATTTGGGAAAACCTTTCTACTTTTACTAAACCCCATTTCCAAATTTATTAAATAATTCTCTATGTTTGAAATATAACAAAATGATACTAATTGTGGTTTCACTAATATGTTGAATATATACAATATGAAAGTTCCTAAAAGGGTCTTAGAAAACAATAGTTGTACCATAGAAAATATTTCTATAAAATTGTTTTAATCATATAAAAATTAATGTTATCTATTAAGTGACTATCATTGTTTCTTCATATTTTAAAATTATAAAATATGAAAACCATTAAATATGATTTTGGAGAATGTTATTTGATCACACTGATGTCTCTGATATTTTATTCAACCAATAATTTTCATTTATATAATTGATATTTTTAAAATGGCATTAATATGCTATTAGTGAAATCATTTCTATTTCAAAATATAAAGTAGAAAAAAAAGTGTAAATGATTTACAAAAATTATATTTGACTTATATAATGTCTTTGTATTTTTTTATAAAACCCTTTCTCAAAATTAAATTTGATTTTCTATTAAAAATGCTATTAAGTCACTTTTAATGAATTATTCAAATTTCATAATTCAAATATGTAATATGTTCAAAAGTTTGTGAAAATGGTTTTTCTGGAAAGGCAATTAAATTTTAGGAATTTAGAAATTGGTTTCATGCCAATTGGAGTTTTTATACAGAAGTTATTAAAGAAATGATTAAACAGAAATTAAAAAGAAAAAGAAAAGAATTGATGACGTCACCCATTACGTCATCATCTTCTTCCTCTGTTTGGAAAGAACCCTGTCACGGCCGAAATCTTCGCCGCACGATTAAGGCCATTAAGGCCATGAATTCTGTCCCCCTCCGCGCCTACAAGTAGCCACCGATCCGCACTCCATTTTACCTCTTTCCTATCTGCCAATCCCTACCCCACGCCCGCATTATTCCTTGCCGGAGTTGCTCACGGCCGCCGCCGTTTTTCTTTGATTCCGGTGAGTGCAGTTGGTCCCCGAGCACGTGATGCCTTCCATCCTCTTCCTCACATCCTTGCGCATCTCACCGTGCCCCTGCACGAATTTTCTGTGCAGTATAACGGCGTCGCCGTCCGTTCCCGAGGTCGCCGGAGCCCCGACGAGCTCCCTCTGCATCGCGTGGATGGACCACGACGCGGGAATTCTCACCGCCACCTCAATTCGCCCCGTCGTGCGACGCTGAGTCCCGTGGTGGTCTCCGTTGAGCCCACAGACCACCGGAGAAGCCCCGCCGTCCGTTTTCTGAGCGGTGCGCCGCCGTCTGCCTCCATTCCGGCCAGCCCCGCCGCCAGGTCAGCTCCTCTTCGATCGCTCGCCGTTAGATCTGATAGGTACGGCTAGGATTAGATCCCCCATGAAGGGGTATGCCATCGTTGGATTTGGATCTATCGTCCTAGATCCAATCACTTATCCACGTCGTCGGTCCAGTCAGCAGCCACGTAGTAGGACAGTCAGCAGCAACACCCAGTCAGATCCAGCCACGTGGCCCACCATTATTCAAATTTTTCTCCCGCTGCAATCAATTAGCAGTTTTACAGATTAGTCCCTGCAAATTCAAAACCTCATAACTTTTAAACCACTTGGCCAAATTTGATGAACTTGGACTTTTTCAAATCACCAGAACATGTAGAATATTTTGGCGTTAACCAAATTAAAATTTTACAATTTAAAATATGCTCATTTTCAAATATGCTTGTTTGATGAAATTTGACATAATTCAAATTCTGCAAATCCAATTTTTGCAAACTAAATTGTTTTGGGTTCCTTAGAATGTGTACTAACATATCCATAAGCCCAAAATATTATTTGAACAAGTTTAGAATGGATTTAGAATTATATGGCCATTTGAGCAAATTTGACTTAGTTTAAATTCTATAAATAATTTTAATATGTTTTCTTAAGCAATATTGCTCCATATGGCAACCTTAATCCATAGAAACCAGTTCCATAGAATTTTGGACACATATGAGCCATACCCATGTATTTTAGGCCAAGTTATCACACACATGTTTCACACCATATTAAATATGACCTAGGAAATATTTTGCTTAAGTGGGTCTATGTGTGTATGGCCATATGAAACCAAGGCTAAGTACTTAGTGAAGTTTCAACTTATACTTATCCAACAAATGAACCTAAAAACACTAGTACAAATGTTTCCATCAACTTCTTGTCTCCCCATGCTTGCTTCAAGATTTCACCAAGTTGGGATTTGTGAGAACCATGAAGTGCAATGGAGGACTTAACCATCTAGAGATTTTTCAACATGAAGATAGAAGACCAATGAAGGACTTAGCAAATAAAACAAACTTCAGAAGCATCTCCAAGAAGTGGAAGCACTTAGAAGAAAACCAGAGAAACTTCCAGAAGACTAACCCCCTTTCTCTCTAAGTCTTTTTTCCTTCCCTTTTCTATTCTTCTCCTTTCAACTTGATGGCAAAATGAAGAGAAAAAAGGAAGATCATTGAAGAAATGACTTAGGATCCACAACAATCTGAAGCATACTCCATCAAGTTCAAGTACATGAAGAAATGAAGAAGAAGACTCACCTCTCCCATTCTATCCTCTTGTCTCATTTCTCCTCTATTTTGACTTAGTGATATTTTCACATTTGTTAAATAAAACACTTAGTTGTGACCACACCACTTGGGAAACAACTAGTGAGAAAACCATGAAGACTATCAAGACCAAGAGAAGCACCACACCAAGGAAGGAAACAACTTAGATGGCATGATGATGATCTTCAAGAAGGCAATCACATGAGGACTAGAAGCAATCCATACAAGTTAAAGAATAACAAGTTATTTTTGTCCAACCATTGACCCAAATGGAAAACCAAAGAATTAGTAATATTTTTTCCCTTTGATGATGAAGTTAGTAGACCTACCCTAACCACAATGGAAAATACTAACATAGTCACTCAAATATTTTTGAAGGTGAATATGACCAAGTGTTTGCATGTATTGCTTTAGTTGAAGAAGTAATATGTTTATTCTAAGTGAACTCTTCGGACTTCCTTGACAAATATGTTTTCATAAAGTTTGATCACTTCAAACTCAAGCAAGTCCCACCCAAGTGTTTTTCATGAAAATTTCTTTTGGATCCATCATAGCTTTAACCAACCCATGCCCTAGTAGCTAACCATAAACCCTTTTGATAGGTTTGTTACTTAGTATGTTTCTTCACTTATGTGATTGATTACTAGTATGCTTGTTTACTTTTTATTGTGTTTTCAATAAATAGATTGTACGGAGAGCAACGATCTTTTATGAAGAGAGTGTGATTCCTTCACCAACTTCAACAAGGCAAGTAACACATCATTCAACTACCCATTATTTTCTATATGCATTAGTTGATTTTGAGTAGTATGCATGATAGGAAGTTTTACTAAGTTATATTATGTTATGATATATCCTACTAGTGTGTAGCCATCCTTATACCTTGTTATTTCTAAGCCTTGGTACTTAGTTGATGCTTTGTCATGCTATAGAAGTTGTTTTACTTGATGTTGTGAGAAAATTCTAAGTAACAACTTCAATGAACCACCTCGGTGGATTGGAATTGCGGGGCTGTCAAAAGTTGAGTGTCTCCCCGAGGGGAGTTCACTTGAAGGAATGCCACCCAGAAACAAAGTGATTATGATGTTCCCCAAGTTTAGATTGCTTCCAGTGCAGACTTTAGTCATATGGGCTCTATCTTGATTAACTAAGTTGCGAGGGTTCAGCTTAGGCTTGACAAGCAGATGTAGCATAATTACAGGTGGAACGGGTCTTGCCATTAGGTTGAATTCTTGCTTCTGAAAGATCTCGTCTCAATCTTCTCCTTTCCTTATTGCACTCAAAGTGTATAGGATGTTTGGGCTGATCTGAGTCTAAAGGTGAAAGTGCACAAACTCTGCAGAGTAACCAACTAAGATCTTAGCCGTGTCCCCGGTTATGGACAACTATGAGGAACTGGACAAGGAAGGACGGAAGAATCACATCACCATTTTCAGTAAGTAAAATTTTGACCAAGTGAACAGTATTGTGGTGCTTGGATTTTAGTCCAATGATGCCACCCTTTGAAAAGAAAAGTTTTCTTTTACAAAAGAGACAGGAGAAAACTTGCTTTATGCAAACTTAGCCAAAACTCCACCAAGCCAAATATGCATGTAGATATAGTCTTACCATTTATATCCACCATAGTGTTACTTGCCAATACATTAAATTGTATTGACTCCCTTGTGGCTGCATATTCCATATTGCAGATGTTTCTGAAGACGAGTGAGGATTTTGTTTAGGATCTCGAGACTATCGCCAACATGTTTTGCCTGTGGCACATGAAGAAGATGGGCTCAATGTTGTATTATGTTTTCTGCTGTATTTCCTTCTTTTATGCTAGTCTTCTAAGACTATGCTAATTGTAATCCTATGTTGTAAACACTAGATCATGCGATGTAATAGAATTTGATGCATTTGCATGATATTTCATCTTGTACTGTGGTGCTAGCAATTGATCCAGGGACTAGCACAATAACACAAGTATTCCATCTTTATTAAAAGTTGGGATGCTACATGATCTTCATCTCCCAATTAGAAGAATCTCTAAACCAATTAGAGGGTATGTAGTCAGAAGCTCTAATCCAATTAGATGCATTCTAATTAGAGGCTCTAATCCAATTAGAGAGGTTCTAATTAGAGCATCTAATTCAATTAGTGGATCTCTAATTAGTTCTCTAATTCCGAGAGAGAGAGAGAGAGAATAGCCCGAAAGCCAATTGTGTGTACTCAAAATAGAGGGGGTGGGATTATATGGGTGGGCAAGGGAGGGCACCTGCCATGGAGAGGAGGTTGGTCTGGCCTCCTCTCCCTTTGGCTGCACCGATCCCCTAGGAGATTTCGGATTGGACTCCTAGATGGAGTCTAATCCCCCTCCTCTCTCTTTATTTTTCTTTTTCCCCACTTTTCCACCTCATTTATTTCTCAAATAAATTAGGGAAAATTCCCAGGAAAAGGTAGTGCATATTTCAGACCATGGGTCCCGCATGGCATCCCCTAAAACAAGGGTTTTCCAACAGGAGGAAATCTGCCCCCCCTCCAGCACTGCTTCCCTATATGGAAAGTCCTCTAGAACTCTTTCGGAACCCCGTGACCCCTATAGATAAAATCATCAACCTTATCTAACAATGTCAGAAACATATTCCCGACATCCTCGGACATCTCATATCCTCGGTTATATCTCATATAAAATTCTGCCTACACCAGCATTATTTCTCTCTTATGGCAACTTTCCTGAAACGTCTTCGATTAACACCAGACTTGTTTCTATTGACGTTAGAAACATATTTATAACATGCCTAGACATTTCATGTCCTCCGTAATCTCTCTCGAGTATTTATTCTATCACGTCGGGATTACCCAAATGATACCCTACTCTCCCTCGGACCAACCAATGCAAACAACAGACTTTGAAGCCATAAGTGTGTGACTACTACATGTTCGATAACTAATAGACATGATTGAAAAGCATTTTCCAAATCAATAATCAACATAGGGACCATGGACGTCCATATTGATTCCTACAAGTTATATGAAGAAAAATGCTGAACATGTTAGTTGTTAAGTAAGTTCCTATGACTTCGCGATACCAATCAATACCTCGGGACGAGATAAATGATAAGACAGTGATTAAACTCTTTAACCTCCTTATCACATTATTCCCGAGATCCGGTATGATTTCTTTTACTCGTTACCGTGACATAGTATCCCCATGACTAGTGCCATGTCCTTTTTTGCGGAGACTTATTTACCGATACTATTTGTAGCATCCCAACTTTTAAATAAAGATGGAATACCTGTGTTATTGTGCTAGTCCCTGGATCAATTGCTAGCACCACCGTACAAAATGAAATATCATGCAAATGCATCAAATTCTATTACATCGCATGATCCAGTCTTTACAAAATTGTATTACAACTTGCATAGTCTTAGAAGACTAGCGGAAAACAAAGTATTACAACGGAAAACATAGAACAACATTGAGCCCATCTTCTTCATGTGCCACAGGCAAAACATGTTGGCGATAGTCTCGAGATCCTAAACGTAATCCTCACTCGTCTTCAGAAATATTTGCAATATGGAATATGCAGACACAAGGAAGTCAATACAATTTAATTTATTGGCAAGTAACACTATGGTGGATATAAATGGCAAGACTAATACTACATGCTTATTTGGCCGAGTGGAGTTTTGGCTAAGTTTGCATAAAGCCAGTTTTCTCCTATCACCTTTGTAAAACAACTTTTCTTTTCAAAGGGTGGCAACATTGGATTAAGATCCAAGCACCACAACTACTGTTCACTTGGTCAAAATTTTACTTATTGAAAATGGTGATGTGATTCTTCCGTCCATCCTTGTCCAGCTGCTCATAGTTGTCCATAACCGGGGACACGGCTAAGATCTTAGTTTGTTGACTCTGCAGAGCTTGTGCTCTTTCACCTTCAGACTCAAATCATCCCAAACATCCTATACACCCTGAGTGCATTAAGGAAAGGAGAAGATTGAGACGAGATCTTTCAGAAGCAAGAATTCAACCTAATGGCAAGACCCGTTCCACCTATAATTATGCTACATCTGCTTGTCAAGCCCAGGCTGAACCCTCGCAACTTAATTAATCAAGACAGAGCCCATATGACTAAAGGCTGCACTGGAAGCAATCTAAACTTGGGGAACATCATAATCACTTTGTTCCTGGGTGGCATTCCTCAAGTGAACACCCCTCGGGGAGACACTCAACTCTCATCAGCCAAACAACCAAATCCACCCAGGTGGTTCATTGAAGTTGTTACTTAGAACTATTCCACAACATCAAGTAAAAATCATTTGTCACATTGCACAACATCTATCATGTTCTAAGGCTATAAATAACAAGGATAAAAGGGATGGCTACACACTACTAGGATAATAGAATAGCATAATATAACTTAGTAAAATTTCCTATCAATGCATACTACTCAAAAATAAACTAATGCATATAGAAAATAATGGGTAGTTGATGATGTGTTACTTGCCTTGTTGAAGTTGGTGAAGATATCACACTCTCTTCACAAAGGATCGTTGCTCTCCGTACAATCTACTCATGAAAACACAATAACAAAGTAAACAAACATGCTATCGAGCAAACATACAAGTGAAGAGATCATACAAAGCAATAACATAGCCAAAGGAGTTTAACCTAGTGTGCTAGGACAAGGTCTAGGTTTGAGTTGAAAGATTCATTCTCTAATGGTCTCATACTTGTTAAGGAAATTCCAATGGTTTACTTGGGAAGGGCTAGGTTGAGTTTGATGTGATCTAACTTTATTATAACCATACTTGTCGAGGAAGTTCCAAGAGTTCACTAAGAATAAACATTTTACTTCTTCAACTAAAGTAATACATGCAAACATTTGGTCATATTCACCTTCAAAAATATTTGAGTGACTATGTTAGTATTTTCCATTGTGGTTAGGGTAGGTCTACTAACTTCATCATCAAAGGGAAAAATATTACTAAGTCTTGGGTTTTCCATTTGGGTCAATGGTTGGACAAAAACAACTTGTTATTCTTCAACTTGTGTGAATGGCTCCAAGTCTTCACATGCTTGTCTTCTTGAAGATCACCTTCATGCTTCTATTGTAGACTTGTTCCTTGGATGGATTGTTCTCTTGGTCTTGATAGATTCTTCATGGCTTTCACTTCACTAATTGGTTTGGGTATGGGATGGGAACAAATACCACTAAGTCAATTTGAAAAGAAAGAAATGGAAGGGATAGGAAGAGAGAGGAAAATGTCTTCTCCTTGATTTTCTTCATACTCCTGTACTTCATTGAGTTTCTTCTTGTTGCTGTGGAGTCTATGTCCTTCCTTCAATTTCTACAATGATATTCCTCATAGCTCTTCATGTTGCCACCAAGTTGATATTGAAGTTTCATTCTTGTGCTTGAGTCTCCATTTTGCTGACTTGGTGAATTCTTGAAGCAAGAATGGGGGAGTGGAGAAGATAGAAAACTAAAGTTCACTACTTGGTACTATATGTGATTGACACATTCTAAGGACTTGGATTGGCTCCAAATAGACATAACATCAAGGAATAACAGTTGAAAACAAATCCTAAGGCATGGTGAAAAATGGATGTATCACTATGTTGGGTTTTTGGTCAAATACTCATGGCCATGCTCCAAGGATGTCCAAAATGGTTGGGAAGGATTGTTTCTGGTTCAAGGTTATCAAATGGAGAAATTTTGCAAAAGAAACTATATTGAAAATATTTATAGAAGTACATCTATGTCAAAAATACTCAACATACCAATTAATTCTAAAATCAATTTTAATTTGTTCAAATATTATTTTTGGACAGAGGATGTGAAAGTACACATCCTAAGGTTTCCAAATATATTTTATTTACAATTTTTGGATTTGTAGAATTTGAATTATGCCAAAATTCATCAAACAAGAATATTTAAATTTGAACCACTTTAAGTTTGTCAAATTTGATATTTAACAGTGCTAAAATATTCTACAGATCCAGGGGATTTCAAAAAGTCCAAGATTATCTAATTTCGCCAAGTGGTTAAAAAGATATGATGGTTCAAAGTTCTAGGGGCTAATCTGCAAAATTACAATTCTTTTTTATTTTCGGAATTAAAATCCAGAGACAGTTGGGCCAAAAATGGCTTATCTGCCGCGCAGGGGCGATGGTTAGGAAGTGGGCTTGGTCCTGCTACGCACCGCGGTGGGCGATAGATAACAAGTTGGGCGCTGCCAACTGGGCTGGCTACGTGGCTGGCCGTGATTCGTTGATACCGATTCGTTAAGTGACTTAACAGGACGCGTCCGATTTGGATCTAACGGCTAGGGGCTAGGGTTTACCTCTATCACCGGAATTTCTCGCCGGAAATGGAGGGACGGCAGCGCTGCGCTCGGGAATGGACGGCGGCAGCGCTCCAGAGGTGCTTGAGCTCGACGAACACCACGGGGAGGTGCTCCGCGATGATTTGACTCCGATGGTGGCGATGGAGTGGGCGCTAGCCTCTTGGAACTGCAGCCTGTCGTGGATACGGACGGTGGCCGCTCCGGCGGACCTTGGCGTGCTTGGCGCAGCGGTACAGATGCGAAAAAAACAACAACAAAAACATCAGGGAGGTGCGCATAGTCACGGACGTTCGAAAGGGCCAAAAAAAGAAGGCGGGGAACCTATGTTGACGCCGGGATCGGAGAAAACGGGCGGCGGCAACGGTGGAGCTCCGACGAGAAATTTTAGCATCCCGAGGGCAGTATACCTTGGCATTCAAGAAGGGAAATGGAGAGGTGGATGAGGGCTATAAGGATGGTCGGGAGGGGGCATCAATTCTTCCACTAACGCATGAATTGAAAGGGGTTTAATCAGGGGAGAAACGGTCGACTGTTTCTTCTCAGGCTTGAAGACGATGATGACATCATCGCTGACGTCAGCATTTTTTTTCCTGTTTTCTTATTTATTTTATATCTTCTGTTTAATTAATCCAAACAGCATGAAACAAAATTCTAAATTCATATTATTTCAAATACTTTCCAACAGTACCACTTTTGTGGGGTTTTCATCATTTTTGAATTTTTTTCAAAATACAAAATTCAAATGAATTCATAATTGCCTTATTATTCCAATTAAATGAGAAATAATAATAAAATAGGAAAATGGGTATGGAAAATTTTCAGGGACTATAATATGGTTAATTACTATTTTCCAAAATCATTTCAACTTTTTTTCCATGATTTTATAATTTATAAATATGATGAAAACATCATAGTCACTTAATAGAAAATTTTCCTTATATATTTGACTTGGGGTTTAATAAAAATAATGTGGTTTTCTCAAATGAACATGTTGTTTTCCCAATTGAAAACATTATTTTTCCAAGTTACTTTACTTGTTTTCATAATTTATATGACACTTTATAGATATAGATTGATAAAATCTTTGAATGGAAAAAAAGAAACATTTTATTCATATGGAATAATTTTGGAGACAAGGAGAAATTTTTAGAGATGGCAATTCTCTTTTTTTTATTTATCATATAAATTTTTAATAGTTATAAATGGGTTGAAAACATATTTGTTAGGAGGTTTGCTTAGAATAAATATTTTTCTTTAAGGTAGAAATATTTATTTTGAAAGGGGCTTTAGGTTTTATGGGATAGAGGTATAATGGATTCTTAATTTCAATTTTCATTGAGTTATGCATTGTTTCCTTTTATTTCTTGCATCTCATTGGTTTTTGTGACTTGCATAACATGAAAAACAAAAAGTTTCAAATTTTTGTGATTTTTGAGTTTTCCAAAAATTAGGGATGTTACAGACTACCACCCTTAAAAGAAATCTCGTCCCGAGATTTGGGAAGGCTAGAAAGATATATTAGGTTTGAGTAACTAGGTTCCAACACAACTGGGTGGGCTACCACCCTTAAAAGAAACTTTTGTGGGTAGTCTAAAACTCTTGTCTAACCGATTGCTGGTTTTACAACATCTTCAGCTGGAGTCACCCTTCATTATCCATATATTTCTTGTATAACATTCATCAACTCCTTGTTGGTATTTGGGGTCTTGAATCCAAGTATAAAACTTTTAGGATTCCATGGGTTAATATTCTCTTCCAATAGAATGCTTTCATTCACATAGCTTGGAGTGTGTGGTTTAACTCAAGATGGCTTGAGTAGAACTTTCCTTCATTGTAGAGTTACAAACCAACATAATTCTTTTAAACTACCTTTGACACTGAGGGGTCACTCTTTGGGTCAATCAAAAGTCTTTTGGTCACTCTCAACTTTGTCTTTTGATGTCCTTGGCAATCTTCCATCTTGTTGTTGTCATCCTTGAAGGCAAACACCATGCTATTTCTAAACAAACTCTCATGGTAGGCAAAATCTTCCATCGCTTGATAGCTCCAAGGTTGGTTTGATCCTCATCGAAAATAGTACGTTTTCAGCATCACTATCATAGGGTCATTATTGTATTCTACCATTCTATGGTTCAGGCTTAACATCGTCGTCTCTCTAATAGGTATGTCACTCAGATTTAACATTCCTCATAGCAAAAGTAAATAATGTGAGTAGTCACCTTGGGGGCCAATCCGTGTTGCACTCAATCATTACCTTGTACTTGGATTGATGAATCTTTTTTTTATAACACTAGGTCACCTCACTTGTCTAACAAGTTTCCAATCTATAGGATAAACTTGAGCTAACTATGGGGGTTTCGTAAAACTCCTATGTAACACAAACTGGATAGTTGTGTTTCTTCATCATTTCTTCTCTTGGTGTAGTTGGCTCTGGAATCTTCATATCTCATGCAACTTGGGGTTCACTTGTCTTTCTTCACTTGTTGATTGGCTTACTGCTCCTTATGATGTAGTTGGCATTGATCATAGATGTGATTGTTCCTTCACACAAAAGGGATCTTGAAATCTATGACATTCCTCAGTTGTATGGCTTCTATAGAGAACTAGTCATGACATTTTTGGGTGAAAGGTTTGTTTTTGCACTTCATGTGGTATCTCTCTATGGTTGGTAAATGGGTATGGTATTTTGTTTGGCTTAGCATGGATGAGTAGAGATTAGGAAGAGACTAAAGAAAAGTCATGTCCTAACATAGGAGATCAAGGAAACTCATCTTACAAACAACACATAGCAAACATATAGCAATACATTCATCACACCAAACAACATGGTTTTTAGAAAACACTAATATTGTCATACCACACTCATTGACATGATCAATACGCTATCACGTCAACGTTGTTCTAACAAAGGAACTAGATGGGTGGTCTCATCTATATCTTCTTGAGTTTTTCTTCAAATTCTACTCTCGATGTCTTCAGGTATTCTTGATTGTTGTGAAGTTTGGATATTTTCTCCAAGTTTCTTCAATGGTCTTGAGTGTAGGTCTTCATGTGGTGAAAACACTTCTTGCCTTGAGGGTATTGAGTAGGAGGTCATCTAGGAAAATTTTGAAGGTGAATAATAGATGAGATGATATGAGAAGAATTAAGATGATTGTCTTGTTTCTAGAAAGTTTGAACATAGAAAGTTTTCAATCCTAGGGTGATCAAGGGGTTATTAACAACTTGTTGCAAATTGGATATTCACTATAGTGAGAGATACTGGCACCCGCTAGCCAATCAGGGAACGGTCTCGTGTCCGTGGACACGTAAAGTTGTCCGGGCCGCTTCATCTCACTATGCCGCTAGGATCCAAAATACTCTAAGGAGATAATAACATGCTCAAAAATGGCTTCCAAACCTAAGGGTCTCGAATCCTAAAGGCACCACAATGCTCTGATACCATTTTGTAGCATCCCAACTTTTAAATAAAGATGGAATACCTGTGTTATTGTGCTAGTCCCTGGATCAATTGCTAGCACCACAGTACAAAATGAAATATCATGCAAATGCATCAAATTCTATTGCATCGCATGATCCAGTCTTTACAAAATAGTATTACAACTTGCATAGTCTTAGAAGACTAGCGGAAAACAAAGTATTACAGCGGAAAACATAGAACAACATTGAGCCCATCTTCTTCATGTGCCACAGGCAAAACATGTTGGCGATAGTCTCGAGATCCTAAACGTAATCCTCACTCGTCTTCAGAAATATCTGCAATACGGAATATGCAGCCACAAGGGAGTCAATACAATTTAATGTATTGGCAAGTAACACTATGGTGGATATAAATGGCAAGACTAATACTACATGCTTATTTGGCCGAGTGGAGTTTTGGCTAAGTTTGCATAAAGCCAGTTTTCTCCTATCACCTATAAAACAACTTTTCTTTTCAAAGGGTGGCAACATTGGATTAAGATCCAAGCACCACAACTACTGTTCACTTGGTCAAAATTTTACTTATTGAAAATGGTGATGTGATTCTTCCGTCCATCCTTGTCCAGCTGCTCATAGTTGTCCATAATCGGGGACACGACTAAGATCTTAGTTTGTTGGCTTTGCAGAGCTTGTGCACTTTCACCTTCAGACTCAAATCATCCCAAACATCCTATACACCCTGAGTGCATTAAGGAAAGGAGAAGATTGAGACGAGATATTTCAGAAGCAAGAATTCAACCTAATGGTAAGACCCGTTCCACCTATAATTATGCTACATCTGCTTGTCAAGCCTAGGCTGAACCCTCGCAACTTAACTAATCAAGACAGAGCCCATATGACTAAAGGCTGCACTGGAAGCAATCTAAACTTGGGGAATATCATAATCACTTTGTTCCTGGGTGGCATTCCTCAAGTGAACACCCCTCGGGGAGACACTCAACTCTCATCAGCCAAACAACCAAATCCACCGAGGTGGTTCATTGAAGTTGTTACTTAGAACTTTTCCACAACATCAAGTAAAAATCATTCGTCACATTGCACAACATCTATCATTTTCTAAGGCTATAAATAACAAGGATAAAAGGGATGGCTACACACTACTAGGATAATAGCATAGCATAATATAACTTAGTAAAATTTCCTATCAATGCATACTACTCAAAAATCAACTAATGCATATAGAAAATAATGGGTAGTTGATGATGTGTTACTTGCCTTGTTGAAGTTGGTGAAGATATCACACTCTCTTCACAAAGGATCGTTCCTCTCCGTACAATCTACTCATGAAAACACAATAACAAAGTAAACAAACATGCTATCAAGCAAACATACAAGTGAAGAGATCATAAAAGCAATAACATAGCCAAAGGAGTTTAACCTAGTGGGCTAGGACAAGGTCTAGGTTTGAGTTGAAAGATTCATTCTCTAATGGTCTCATACTTGTTAAGGAAATTCCAATGGTTTACTTGGGAAGGGCTAGGTTGAGTTTGATGTGATCTAACTTTATTATAACCATACTTGTCGAGGAAGTTCCAAGAGTTCACTAAGAATAAACATTTTACTTCTTCAACTAAAGTAATACATGCAAACACTTGGTCATATTCACCTTCAAAAATATTTGAGTGACTATGTTAGTATTTTCTATTGTGGTTAGGCTAGGTCTACTAACTTCATCATCAAAGGGAAAAATATTACTAAGTCTCGGGTTTTCCATTTGGGTCAATGGTTGGACAAAAACAACTTGTTATTCTTCAACTTGTGTGAATTGCTCCAAGTCTTCACATACTTGTCTTCTTGAAGATCACCTTCATGCTTCTATTGTAGACTTGTTCCTTGGATGGATTCTTCTCTTGGTCTTGATAGATTTTTCATGGCTTTCACTTCACTAATTGGTTTGGGTATGGGATGGGCACAAATACCACTAAGTCAATTTGAAAAGAAAGAAATGGAAGGGATAGGAAGAGAGAGGAAAATGTCTTCTCCTTGATTTTCTTCATACTCCTGTACTTCACTGAGTTTCTTCTTGTTGCTGTGGAGTCTATGTCCTTCCTTCAATTTCTACAATGATATTCCTCATAGCTCTTGATGTTGCCACCAAGTTGATATTGAAGTTTCATTCTTGTGCTTGAGTCTCCATTTTGCTGACTTGGTGAATTCTTGAAGCAAGAATGGGGGAGTGGAGAAGATAGAAAACTAAAGTTCACTACTTGGTACTATATGTGATTGACACATTCTAAGGACTTGGATTGGCTCCAAATAGACATAACATCAAGGAATAACAGTTGAAAACAAATCCTAAGGCATGGTGAAAAATGGATGTATCACTCTGTTGGGTTTTTGGTCAAATACTCATGTCCATGGTCCAAGGATGTCCAAAATGGTTGGGAAGGGTTGTTTCTGGTTCAAGGTTATCAAATGGAGAAATTTTGCAAAAGAAACTATATTGAAAATATTTATAGAAGTAAATCTATGTCAAAAATACTCAACATACCAATTAATTCTAAAATCAATTTTAATTTGTTCAAATATTATTTTGGGACAGAGGATGTGAAAGTACACATCCTAAGGTTTCCAAATATATTTTATTTACAATTTTTGGATTTGTAGAATTTGAATTATGCCAAAATTCATCAAACAAGCATATTTAAATTTGAACCACTTTAAGTTTGTCAAATTTGAAATTTAACAGTGCTAAAATATTCTACAGATCCAAGGTATTTCAAAAAGTCCAAGATTATCTAATTTTGCCAAGTGGTTAAAAAGTTATGATGGTTCAAAGTTCTAGGGGCTAATCTGCAAAATTACAATTCTATTTTCTTTTCAGAATTAAAATCCAGAGACAGTTGGGCCAAAAATGGCTTATCTGTCGCGCAGGGCGATGGTTAGGAAGTGGGCTTGGGCCTGCTACGCACCGCAATGGGAGACAGATAACAAGTTGGGCGCTGCCAACTGGGCTGGCTACGTGGCTGGCCGTGATTCATTGATACCGATTTGTTAAGTGACTTAACAGGACGCGTCCGATTTGGATCTAACGGCTAGGGGCTAGGGTTTACCTCTGTCACCGGAATTTCTCGCCGGAAATGGAGGGACGGCGGCGCCACGCTCGGGAATGGACGGCGGCAGCGCTCCAGAGGTGCTTGAGCTCGACGAACACCACGGGGGAGGTGCTCCGCGATGATTTGAGTCCGATGGTGGCGATGGAGTTGGCGCTAGCCTCTTGGAACAGCAGCCTGTCGTGGATACGGACGGTGGCCGCTCCGGCGGACCTTGGCGTGCTTGGCGCAGCGGTACAGATGCGAAAAAAACAACAACAAAAACATCAGGGAGGTGCGCATAGTCACGGACGTTCGAAAGGGCCAATAAAAGGAGGCGGGGAACCTATGTTGACGCCGGGATCGGACAAAACGGGCGGCGGCAACGGTGGAGCTCCGACGAGAAATTTTAGCATCCCGAGGGCACTATACCTTGGCATTCAAGAAGGGAAATGGAGAGGTGGATGAGGGCTATAAGAATGGTCGGGAGGGGGCTTCAATTCTTCCACTAACGCATGAATTGAAAGGGGTTTAATCGGGGGAGAAACGGTCGACTGTTTGTTCTCAGGCTTGAAGACGATGATGACATCATCGCTGACGTCAGCATTTTTTTTCCTGTTTTCTTATTTATTTTATATCTTCTGTTTAATTAATCCAAACAGCATGAAACAAAATTCTAAATTCATATTATTTCAAATACTTTCCAACAGTACCACTTTTGTGGGGTTTTCATCATTTTTGCATTTTTTTCAAAATAAAAAATTCAAATGAATTCATAATTGCCTTATTATTCCAATTAAATGAGAAATAATAATAAAATAGGAAAATGGGTATGGAAAATTTTCAGGGACTATAATATGGTTAATTACTATTTTCCAAAATCATTTCAACTTTTTTTCCATGATTTTATAATTTTTAAATATGATGAAAACATCATAGTCACTTAATAGAAAATTTTCCTTATTTATTTGACTTGGGGTTTAATAAAAATAATGTGGTTTTCTCAAATGAACATGTTGTTTTCCCAATTGAAAACATTATTTTTCCTAGTTACTTTACTTGTTTTCATAATTTATATGACACTTTATAGATATAGATTGATAAAATCTTTGAATGGAAAAAAAGAAACATTTTATTCATATGGAATAATTTTGGAGACAAGGAGAAATTTTTAGAGATGGTAATTCTCTTTTTTTATTTATCATATAAATTTTAATAGTTATAAATGGGTTGAAAACATATTTGTTAGGAGGTTTGCTTAGAATAAATATTTTTCTTTAAGGTAGAAATATTTATTTTGAAAGGGGCTTTAGGTTTTATGGGATAGAGGTATAATGGATTCTTAATTTGAATTTTCATTGAGTTATGCATTGTTTCCTTTTATTTCTGGCATCTCATTGGTTTTTGTGACTTGCATAACATGAAAAACAAAAAGTTTCAAATTTTTGTGATTTTTGAGTTTTCCAAAAATCAGGGATGTTACACTATTTCCTCGGGTGGATCCTGGATGTATCTTTCTTTTAACTATAGGAGTAATTCCCAATCTTTAACTATCACAATGAATGGATACTTTCGTGACCATCCAGTGTTAGCCTTTTTTACCACCAAGTTTACAGTGTGATACTTGACTATACCAAAATGATCCTTATGGTAAACATCATTGAATATTCTCATGGTCTAAGGAAGCAAACAAGAAAACCATTTTGCGATGATACTGTTTAGAAAAATAATCTCGTAGTATCTCAACTACTTGGATCTGCCCAGTCACAATGTTGTTTCAACATTGTGCTCGCATTAATATTGACATCATAAATGTCCATGACCAGGAAAACATGGTCATCTAATATTAATGAGTTCGTCTATGAGACATGAAAAATGGTTATAATGGTGTGTTTATGTTTATACATGTGGACATGGTTTTTCTCTAAATCTCATATTCAGTGACCATAACAGTTATAACATAAAAAAAATAATACATTAATCATGAAACTTGTGTGTTTTATTGTCTCTTGGGCGTACATCCAACGCTCCTTCCCCCAAGGTAGGTCTCCCCCTCCTCCACCTATAATAGGACCCCAAGTCCTCGAGGCAAAACGTATCATTTGGCTCTCAAGCCCCCCTCTCTAGTTGAATTAGAGACCCTAATTATACTATCTAATTAGAGCCCTCTAATTGGATTAGGGCTACTTCTAATTGGGTTTTTGCGGTGTCCTCTATGAAAGTACAATATGGTCAACTGGGGTGATACGTCGAAAACGTATCTCCTTTTCCGAACACTTTTGCTATTGTTTGTCTCTAAACTTGATACAACTAACACGGACTAACACTATTTTCAGGAGAATTACCCTCGTGTCTTGTTTTTGTGCAGAAAAATCGACTTTCCGGATATTGCCCAAAAAAGATCTCATTGAGCTTATATCACCAGAAGACCCCGGGAGCCAGAGGGAGACCTGGAGGGAGGCAAGGACTGGCCCAGACCACCCCTGGGCGCCCCCCTAGGCCGCGCCACCTGGTGGTGTGGGGGCCACAGCCACCCCCTCGGGCTCCCCTTTCGACTACATATGCCCCTTTACCCTAAAACGCGAGTGGGTTCGTCATATTCCACAAAAACACAACAGAGCAGCGCCGCCACCTCGAAACTCAATTTGGGGATCAGAAATTTCTGTTCTGGCGCCCTACCGGGACGGGGATTTGGAGGAGATCATTGCCATCAGCACCGCCATCTCTTATCCATAAACCATACATGATTCCCCTGTCCATGTGTGAGTAAACACCACTGTAGGCTGAGAGGGATGGTGCATAGTATCCATTGTTAGTGTTTTATATCGTTGTTGCAACTAGTTATGCTTAATGCTTCTCACTTTGGGCCTGAGTGCCATGATCTCATATCTGAACATGTTATTGTTTCACGAGTATAATTATGTTTTCTTGATTATATCTGTAAGTTGTTTACACATGTTGTTGTCCGGAACCCGAGGCCCCGAAGTGACAGAAATTGGGACAACCAGAGTGGATGGTTGTGATGTGAGGATCACGTGTGTTCACCGAGTGTTTGAAGGGAATATGCCTGAGAGGCTATAATAAAGTGGTTATTATCTTATTGCTTGTTTATGATGAATGTTTATTTCTCATGCTAGAATTGTATTAACAGGGAATGTTGATACATGTGTGTTTAATAAACAAACAATCGTTCCTAGTAAAGCCTCTCTTTTAACTAGCTCGTTGATTAACAAGTGATCAAGGTTTCCTGATCATGAACATTGGATGTTGTTAATAACGAGGTCATGTCATTAGGAGAATGATGTGATGAACATAAACCCAAACTAAGTATAACAATACGATCAAGTCATTTAGTTTATGTTGTTATGTCTTACATACGAAGTAACCTCATTCCTTAGACCATGAGATCATGTCAATCACTAATACCGGAAGGATGCTTTGATGTCATCAAACGTCACGCCGTAACATGATGACTATAAAGGTGCCATTGGGTATTCAGAAAGTGTTAGTTGAGGCTCGGGGATCAAGAGTGGTATTTGTCCATCCAAATGAAGGAGAGATATACTCTGGGCCCTCTCGGTGATATCACATTGACACCGCTTGCAAGCACGTGACTAGGTCACAAGGATGTCATATCACGGAGCGAGTAAAAGAGTACTTGTTGGTAATGAGATCGAACTAGGTATGGTTGATACCAATGATCGGATCTCGGACAAGTAAAATATCGCGAGACAAAGGGAATAGTTACGACATTGATGGTTCACATGATCACGAGAGTCATCGTTGAATATATAGGATTCATCACGGATCTCCAGATCCCACTGTTGATTATTGATTGGAGAGATGTCTCGATCATGTCTATGTTATTCGCGAACCATAGGGAGACACACTTAAGTTTCGATGACGCATTTGAGAGGATACGGAATATCGGAGAAAAGTTTGGACAACACCGAAATTGTTTCGGGGAATATTGAAATAGTCACCGGAATTGTTTCGGGGAATATTGAAATAGTTCAATGTGGTATATGTTAATGTTTGATTAAAAAATAGTTCAAGGGAGTACGTGTTAATGTTTGTTAATAGGATTAACAAATATTAAAATAAATAAATGAAATTGTTTTATTTATTGATTAAAGAAAACCCTTGGAATTTTGAGTTTGAATTGATGAGAGAATGAGTGATTTGAGTGGAGACTCCACCCACATGACGAGGGGAGAGGTGGAGGCACCAAAAATTTGTGGCTGCCTCCCCCTCCTATAGAAAGAGGGGTTGGACCTCGCTCTCCGCACACACTTGGTGTCATCTCCACCTCCCTCCTCCCGCTGCTCCACCTCATGTTCATGCGCTTGGCGAAGCCCTGAACGAAGTTTTCTCCACCACACCATGCCGTCATGCTGCTGGAATTCCGAGGGATCCTCTACTTCCGCTGCCCCGCTAGATCGAGGGAACGGAGGTCGTCATCAAGCCGTACGTGTGGCCGATCACAGAGGCACCGCCAGATTGCGGTGAATATCTTCTCGTTCTCGGGATCGGTGTGAGTACGACTACGTCAACAAAGAGATTCGATCTCGTAATGCTTAGAGTCTTCGAGGGTATGTTTTCTTAAGCCTATCTTTCTCCCCGCTGCACTTCATCTCCCAGATTAGGATCTTTGCCCTTCAGTGTTAATGCTTTGCTCCGATGCTTTATTAAAAGGAGCACCTTAATTACCAGTAGTTTCCCTTGAGGCCCCGCTGAAAACGGGCTGGTAGGACAAAAGATGTTGTGCAAGTTTCTCATTGCGAGCACGTATGACTATATTGGAATACATTCCTATGGTTAGCCTAGAACTTTGATTCTTTATTATTATTATCTTCAATGCCCATGTTTAGAATTGACAACTCAGTTGTTAAGGCTTATAAATATTCTTTGGATCCCCTTGTGTCGAATAATTAAATTTAGGTTTTACTTCCCTTGAAGACTGTTGCGATCACCTATACTTGTGGGTCATCAAGACTATTTTCTGGCGCCGTTGCCGGGGAGCATAGCTTTATTTATTTGCTCACTTGAACGTCATATTGTTTGCTGCAATCTTTTCATCATGGGTAATACTCGTGATGGAAAAGTTCCTATATTACCATCCACTACAAATAGAGGTACAACTCTGAACACCTCTATTGCTCTTGATTCACCATCTGTTATGAATAAGCTTCTTACACCACCACCTGCTACACACACTGTTACTTCGCTGAGTTTGAAAATGCTTCTGATACTTTTGATGATGCTTCTACTGTGCTTGATGATACTGGTTCACTAGGTCCTTTCCTAGATGCTACAATTGCTAAATCCAAGCAAATTGAAAGTGCTGAAATTCTTGTGAAAATATTGGTACACCTGTTAATTCACCCGAGTCTATTGATGATCTTCATGAAATATACATTGAACTTAATGATGAATTTATTAAGGAATCTCAAGCTACTACTAGTGCAAGTGCTCTTAAGAGTCTTCTTGCAAGACATGGTGTTAAATATAAATCTTCTCTTGATGCTAAGTTTTGCACATCTCCCATACAGATTAGAGACAAGGATTATGATTTATCTCTAGATTTATCTTACATATCTATTGTTGAGAAGGAACCTTTTTGTGGAACTGAAAGTAGAAGTGCTATGGAACACATGAATGAGCTTTCATCTTTGAGTAGTTTATTTTCTGATGATACCAAGTTGCGTACTTATTTTGTTACCAAGATCTTCCCTTTCTCATTGAAAGATGAAGCTAAAGCTTGGTTTAACAATCTATCACCTGGATATATTACTAGTCCTATGGATTTAGTTAATGCTTTCTTTCAAAAATATTTTCCTGCTAGTGCTCAACATGCTGCTGTGCAGGATATCTGTCGCACCCGGACTTCTAGAGGATACTCACAGCCCGCTAAACAGTAGATAAATGGCTTACGGGGCATACCGGCACCCGCATCTCAATATGAGCAGGCCAACACGTAAACGTGTGACAACCATTCTCTACTATCCATCGTCTGCGTAAACCATCCCATAGAAATCCGACTACTTCCATTGACGTACTTCATAACATACACACATGGTACGTCCACGGCATTTGAACAAGTGATATCACAACAAATCTCTAAGACACAAAGAAATAGAAATAAGTGGCAAATGGCTCTCACTAGAGCAGAGATAGCAAATACAATCATCCAGAGGACACATGTCCCAACAAGTCATCATTACATCACAGCGGAAGCATCCAAAGTGTCTGAGTACAGACAAGATCCAAATAGGCCTAAGAGGCCGGGTCCGCTATCTACTCGTCAGCATCCTCGTCATACTCCACGTAGTAGCCACCATGGTGATCCTCGGAAACGTAGTCTGCGGAAACCACAGCCCCAAAGGGGTCAGTACAGACAAGTACTGGCAAGCAAGACGCACAAGATACCAAAGTGTACCCAGCAACACCAAGTACAGATGCTTTGGGTTCAACGGAAGATAGGTGATACAAAAGTGCGGCAACGGGCTGCCTAACCAACTACAGAGACACGCTACAACATCCGGCTAAAAGAAGGGGACAAGATAGCGCATCGGAACCAACTACCACTATCCTCAAACAAACCCATCCTGGATCTCGCCCCTTATCCAAAGAAGCAATCCGAGGATAACTCACACAGTTGGATTAATGATGGTTCAGGTTATGGTGTCAATAAGTCTATTACTAGTCAACTTATTATTGATTAGGTGTAAGTTGTCTAATCCTTGTTAGCCAGCCCTATCACCAAGTCATCCATAACCGCGGACAACACGGCTTCTCGAGAAGATTTAACCCTGCAGGGATGCACCAATTTGGCCGTACACATAAGAATGACCCGCCAGATGGAAATGCACTTCCACCAAGCGAGGCACTCAACACAACCCAACTCTTCTTCGCATCAAGCCCAAAGAACCACGTGCAATTGAGCGCACGACTAATCAAGCCCCACGAAGAAAAGGGGACCCTCATAGCACTCTAAGAACGTGTCTCCCTAAATGCCGACTACAAAAGTTCCACCCTGGCGCCAAGGGTTCGCACCTGCATATGCGTGCATCAAATGGAAAGTCCGAACTAAGTGTGGCGATTTGGACGAGATGCGAATCGAATCAGAATTGCGGGGGGCGCCCATACTCGCTTCCCACATGTGGCTAGTGCGCTCATCATTGATCGGAGGACAAGACCCTTTTCCTAATTAAGTTCGACACTAGCAGGCCTCAAAACCACGCCGGGCCTCCTGCCGGTGCCTTATCATCAAATTATTATTACCCAAAACATTAACATGTTGTTGATTAAATTGAAACCCAACTATCAAACTAAACAGGTGATAAGACGGACAACAAGACTTGAGCACAAACAACACTAAGCATGCAACTACGACACAAGGGCCAACAGGGTAAACAAACAACAGTTAATAGGAAGTGGGAGGAAGGCTATATCATGGCTGCAAGGTAAACATATGATAGGATCGAGACACAAGCATCGAATCATAAGGCTAGAATAAAGGCAACGGAAAGAATCGGTAACAAGTGATGAAAGGCAGCCATAGGTAGCAAGTGAGTATACTTGCCTGAGATCCAGCAAGTAGAGGTACCTCCGCAGAACTTGTCGTTGCTCACATCATCTCAACATCCTATCCGCGAAGAAGCAACGAACTAGAACAAACACCGGATGCAACAATTACTTCTACGGCAAAAGATCCAGCATGATCAAGATATGGATGCATGACAAGTTTAAGGATGCATCAAAGATAAACTAGTTGACATGGTAAACATATTTAGATGGGCCCATATGCAATTTGGATTGCATATGGAAAAGCCCATGAATTAATGTTGAATTAAATGATCTACAAATAACCATCATGTGAAAGTTGATTAGAATGATGCATGGATGATGAAAACAATAAGATAACAACAATAGCTTCAATTTGATATGTTGTTTACCAAGTTTGGAATTTTATTTATTAAGTTATGAAATTTGGCTTCTTAAATGAGTTACACAAACATTTACTGTTTTCACCCATTTTAATTGTTCAAAACAGATAACACAATTCATATTTAGAAAGAACACAAAATTTTAGATGGAATACATATTTCATTTGTTGAATTTGGATTTTAGATGAGCAAGTTATTAAATTGACAATTTTAAATACATTAATTAAGAAATAGTTGTTTTCAGCAATTTAATTTATTCAAAATAGAAAACAAAGTTTATATTTGGAAAGCTTATTTAATTCTGCATGGAAAACATATTTTACTTTTCAAATTTGGAGTTAAGATGAATTAGTTATGGGCATTTGAATATTGGGGTGTTATTTGGAAAAGGCAGGGACCTGTTCATGGGGAAAAACAGCTGGGAGGGGCTCCGGGGCAAAAAAAAAAGGAAGGCCAGGGGCCCAGATGCGAAAATCCAGATCCAGATCTGGATCTGGGAGATCTCCACCAGCACGCGGGCTAGCCAGAGAGGCTGACTCGCGGGCCTTGGCGCCACGCGAGCGCTGACGAGGCGGGGGTGGAAGCTGAGGCTGCGTGGGGGTCACCGACGGGTGGGATCAACCGCGGTGAAAATCGGCCAAAAAGGGGGCCTTTAATCGGCTTGGTGGGGGATCTATCCCGCGACTCCCAGGGGTGCGGATCGGGCGCTAGCCACTGGGCTGCTGCTACGTTTGGTGTTGGAGAATGGGGCTCACCCTAGATGAAGGATCAAGGCGACGGGAACCTGACGAAACTGAAGAATAGCTGCAGGGTGCTGCACGGGGCGGTGATCTACCAGCGACGAACGGCGGTGGCGCTCGAAGGCGGAGCACCCAAAGCATGAGGAGGGGTAGGGGACGAGTCCGTGGGGATGGGTGCTCACCCTGGGTGGCTCGGTGGAGTAGTACACGCTCGGGGAAGGCAGGGGGCGGCTGAAGGTGGTCGGAGGTGCGCGGAACCTGGCCGTCGATCTCTGACAGCCATGAAAAGGGCGGCGACAAACGACGATGGCGTGGATGTGCCCCGGTTCCATTCCCGCAGCGAGCCCGGCCCGACGGTGAGCAGAGCGACGGCGCCACGGCGCCACGGCCTCCAACTTCCGGCCATGGAGGGCTCTCTGCCGGTTCAGAAAGTTCAGAGAACAAAGGAAAACAGAGGAGGGAGAAGGGTGGCGGCGGATGGAAGAGAGGAGGGGAGAGGGCTAGGGTTCCTGGAGGGAGGGGAGGCTTTAAGGAGGACAAGGGAGAGGGGACCCCGATGGCCATGGTCACGTTCTGTGCGTGACCTCCTCGTGAGGAAGACGACAAAGGAGAGTTCGTGAAGGAAAAGTGGGCTAGAAGTTTGGGTTTTCTGTGGCTCCTGCTGGGCCAGGCCGGATGGTGTGTTGCCCTCTCTCTTTTTCTCAAAAAGAAATATTTATTTTTCCAAGGTTTTCAAAGATTGTTTTGGCACTAACTAAATAGCTTTGAGGTCACAAACTCAACTTTGATTTTTATGAAAATTTAAGATTTCCAACCAATTAAATAATGTGTGAGTTAATGACATGATGGCATGATGCATGACGATGCAAAAAGAAAAACAAAAAAGCTAAGTGGGGAAAATCCCCGGGCGTTACAATATCTTTAACTTTGAGCAAATTGAAGGAGAGAAATTGCCTGAAACTTTGTCAAGGTTTTGTTCTTTCATAAGAGCTAGCCCTGGCAATCCATTACGTAAAAATGATCTCCTAGATATATTTTATAATGGACTAATTGTTGAATCTAGGACATACCTGGATAGTTGTGCTGGTTGTGTTTTCAGGAAAAGATCTCCAGAAGAAGCTGAGGAATTAATGGCTAAAATAGCCAAAAATAATGATGAGTGGAATATACCTGAGCCTACACCTACACCAGAACCAACACCAATACCAACACCCAAGAATAGAGGAATGATTGAATTAAATGATGAAGTGATGAAGGAAGCCAAGAAATCTCTTAAAGAGAGGGGTATAAAATCGTAAGATGTGAAGAATTTATCTCCTATAGAAGAATTATGTAAAACCTTCAAAATTATACCTGTTTAGTGCCCCTGTTTTAGCTCATGAGGACGCAGGTAGACGATCTTTATCTCACTTGTTGATTGGACTTTACACACCTTGACTAGTGGCACATTCACTTATCCAAATTGATAGAAGAGCTAGCAACGGGGTGCCCAGCCCCAAACTTAGTTACTATAAATTATCTTCACTCTTTTTGCCCCTGATTTATGAGTTAAGAAAAGTTCTTAAGTGTGTAAACAAAAGAGAAGAGGGATGATCTACTGACCCCAGTAGAAAGAACGTCCTTCAACGAGAGCCGCTCTTGTAAAGTCTAGTTAACTTGTGACGTAATGTATTGTCTGTTTGCTATTCGTTGACATAGACATACACCTCTCTAAAAAATTGTTTTCAATACCTCTATTTTAATAAAATAAAAATCTCTAGCAGATGAGTTAATCCCTGCTTCCCTCTGCGAAGGGCCTTTCTTTTACTTTTATGTTGTGTCTTCATCTTCTAACTTTATGCATAGTTAAGAAAGCATAGTTGTCATTCTGAGTATAATGTACATCAGTCCCAAAATTTATTATTGATTGATTCATGATATCTTATTACTTGTTCTCAAATTATTTGTTTCTAGTCACCACTTGAACTTTGAAGGTGTCCTGGCATTTATGTTTTGCTATCCTTTTAAGGACAAGCGGAATACCACTTTACTTTGTTTTCTTTATGCTCGAAACAAACATATATCTTTTAATGAATCATTATTCATGATCTTTTGTGTTACTTTTCATGTTGCAACATGGTTGCTAAGTAATTTTTTTCAGATTATATCTATCATGCCTATGTTTGGAGTACTTTGATCTTAGCTTGCAATTCTTTTACAAAATAATGATGATCAACATCAAAAATTATCTTGGTATCATTTTACCTACTCGAGTACGAGTAGGAAATAAGATTGGGGATGTTGACACGTCCAAAACGTATCTATAATTTTTGATGGTTCCATGCTACTTTTATGCTTTTGATAGTTTTTTATATATTAAGTTTATGATTTACTTAGACTAACCTAATAATATTTGCAAAAGTGCACAATTTTCTTGTTTTACACTTTGATGTGTAGGAATTATCAAAAATACAAGAGGAAACCTTGTTGGGGTCAAATTCGGACTTTCCTGAAATCTTTCTGAAAAACTCTTTTTAAAGATTGTCTCGTACAGGGCAGAAGCTGATGTCAAATGGAAAAAGTCCCTTCGCAAAAGTTGTGGAGAATTTGGCGAGGAACGTTTTTTATTTAAAATTTGAGCCAATCCGAGTCCAGACAGCAGAGAAAAGCCCAATTTACCGCAGCCCTAGATGCGGTGATGGAAATTTGTGAGGCTATATAAAGGGAGGAACCCCAACTCGTGAAAGACACCCTGATACGTCATAAATGTATTCATAATTTCTGATGTTCCATGTTGTTTTCATGCCATATGCTACATGTTTCCTTTACACCTTATGCCATTTTTATCGATTTCCTGGGACTAACCTATTGACAAGATGCCATGGAGCCAGTCCCTGTTTTCTGCTGTTTTCTGTTTCAGGAAAGTTGTTCTCGAAATATTCTTAGAATTGCATGATTCGAAGCACGGAATTCTTAGAAAGTCGTCGCGCACACAGAGTCCGGAGGGTACCCGGAGGGGAGCCACAGGGGCCCCACACCATGGGTGGGCGCGCCCCCAGGCCGCGCCCAGGGGGTGTGCCCCCTGGCTGCCCACCGACGTTGCCCTCGCGCCTATATAGTCTCCTCGAAGGGTTAACCCTAAACACCCGAGTCTTTTCCACCAAAAACATCCGCAACTTCCGTCATCGTCAACCCTAGTTCGGGAGTGTTCTAGAGAGGAATCATCACCGGAGGGCTCTACACCACCATGCCCGCCTCCGGAATGATGCGTGAGTAGTTCATCCTTGGACTACGGGTCCATAGCAGTAGCTAGATGGTTGTTCTCTCCTCTTTATGCCTCATGTTTAGATCTAGTGAGCTTCCCTACATGATCACGATCATCTTATTGTAATGCTACATGTTGTGTTTGTTGGGATCCGATGAATATTGAATGCTATGTGTCGCACCCGGACTTCTAGAGGATACTCACCGTACGAACTGAGCAGTATTTTGGTTGGATTACGGGGCTTAACGGCTCCCGCGTCCCCTTACGGGTAGGCCAGCACTTATGTGCGACAACCAACCGTTACTGTTCACCGTCGATGTAAACTATCCCGTAGAAATCAGGCTACTACCATTGACGTACTTCATACCATACACACATGGTACGTCAACGGTTTTTGAACAAAAGGATAACACAACATGCCTCTAAGACACAAAAGATTGAAATAAGGTTGCAAATGGCCTTCACTAAGGCAGAAATAGCAAATACAATCATCCAGAGGACACATGTCCCAACATAGCATTCATTACATCAACAGAAGCAATCAACGGTGTCTGGGTAGAGACAAATCCAACAGGCTTAAGAAGCCGGAGAAAATAAAGAAGACGAAGCCCATCCACGTAGGTCCTGGATCCAGCCCTGGTCCAGCTATCTACTCGTCTGCAGTCTCGTCAAACTCCACGAAGTAGCCATCCTGGTGGTCATCGTAGCCGTAGTCGTAGTCTGCGTAAACCACAGCCCCAAAGGGGTCAGTACAACAACGTACTGGCAAGCAAGACTCACAGTTCACCAAAGTGTAGCCCGTCAACACCAAGCACAGATGCCTTGGGATCAACGGAAGAAAAGGGTATGAAAGATGCTGCAACTGGCTGCACTAACCAACTACAGAACATACTACAACTTCCGGTGTATCAGAAAAGATAAGATAGCGTATCGTACCCAACTATAGCTAACCACCAAACAAACCCATCCTGGATCTCGCCCCTTATCCAAAGAAGCAACCCGAGGATAACTCACACAGTTAGATTAATGATAGATCAAGTTGTTGTGTCAATAAGCCTATTACTAGTCAAGTTATCATTAGTTAGGTGTAAGTTGTTCTGAGTACTTGTTAGCCAGTACTTTCACCAAGTCAACCATAACCGCGGAAAACACGGCTTCTCGAGAAGATTTATCCCTGCAGGGGTGCACCAATTTGGCCGTACACGTAAGAATAACCCGCCAGATGGGAAGGCCTTTCCCACCAAGCGGGGCACTCAACACAACTCAACTCTTCTTCGCATCAAGCCCAAAGCACCACGTGCTGTGCGTGCGCGGCTAATCGAGCCCCCCGAAGAAAAGGAGGACCCTCATAGCACTGGAAGACCACGCCGCCCTAAATGCCGACTACAAAAGTTCCACCCTGGCCTCGGGTTCGTACCTGCATATGCGTGTATCAAATGGAAAGCCCGAACTAAGTGTGGTGATTTGGACGAGATGCGAATCGAATCAAATTGAGGGGGGCGCCCATACACGCTTCCCACATGCGGATAGTGCGCTCATCATGGATCAGTAGACAAGACCCTTTTCCTATTAGGGTCGACACTAGCAGGCCTCAAAACCACGCCGGGCCTCCTGCCGGTGCCTTATCAGCAAATTATTATTACCTCAAATTAACAGGTTGTTGTTTATCATCGAGCCCCAGAATATAACAGATACAATGACAGAAAGTAACGGATAACAGACTCGAGCAAAACAACCTGAGCATGCTAGTAAGACACGGGCCCAAGCAACGGGGTTTTAGGACTGGAGGTGTGGCAATATCAGGGTTTAGGGTATCATGTGATAGGTTCGTAACAGAAGCAACGATACTTAGGGCTAGCAAATATAGACAACGGAAAGTATCGGTAACCAATGTTGAAAGGAACACAATGGTTCATGTGAGTGATAACTTGCCTGCAAACCCAGTAGCCGGGTACTGAGCTAGATCCTCAGAAGGGGTGTCGTAAAGGTCGTCGGTATCAACGTCGTCGTCTATCCGAGAAGAAGCAAACAAACAAGGCAGAAATATAAACAATCATTCTCATGGCATAGTGCACAATCAAATATGATGCATGACAAGTTAATAGATGCATCAAAATAAACTAATTGATATGATAACACAATTTAAATGGACACATATGCAACTTTGAGTTGCATATGAAAAGCCCATGGATTTTGGTTAGATTATTTGTTTTCCAACTAATCAACAGGTGCTATTGGTTTAGTATGATGCATGCAAAAGGAAAACAGCAAAATAACAACATTAGAATCAAATTAAGATAGGGTGTAGCAATTTAGAATTTTATTATTAACTTAGGGAATGTTTGGGTGCCTTAAAGGTGACACACAAGTATTTGTTGTTTTCAACCATTTAAAATGTTCAAAACAAATAACAAAGTTTATATTTGAGAATAACATCAAATTTTAGTTGGATTACATGTTTCAAATATTGAAATAGGAGTTAGGATTATTTAATTATGAATTAAACAATATTAAACAAGTTTTAAATGAATTTAAAACAAGTTTGAATTTAATTGAATTTTTATTTGTTCAAAACATAATTTCAAACTCACATTTGAAAAGTTCACACTTTGATGGGTTGAAAACATATTTTGCATGTTCAAAAATATTTTATTTTGAGCAAGTTTTGATTTTATCAAATTTAAATGAATTAAACAAGTATTAAAATATTTAGGCAATTTAAATTATTCAAACCAGAAAACAAAAATTATATTTGAAAAGGTTATTCAAAATGGCCTTGAAAACATATTTCATTTGCATGATTTGGATTTATTATGAATTACTTATGAATTTTGGCAAAATTCAATTGAATGATTTGAATTTAAATTTGAATTGCAATTTGAAAGTTCAAAACAGTACACAATTGGATTATTTGGAAAGATCATTTGATTTGGATCAGAAAACATATAAAACTTTTAGTTATTGGAATTACAGAATAAAAGTTATTAAGATTTGAAATTTTAGTTTTAAATCTGTTAATTAAATGATTTTGGAATTACAGAAAATGCGCAGGAACTTTTCCTACTGCACTGCCATCTACACGCTGCCACTGCCGCGTGGGCCAGAGGCCAGCGTGGCGCAGCGCACGCTTGCGTGGCCGTGGCAGTCACTGAAGCGTGGGCCTCTGCACGGAAGCGAAAATACCCAAAAAAAAGTTTGGGCGCTGCGGGGTTCGAACCCGAGACCAGCCGCGAGTTTCAGAGGAGCGCAACCAGTGTGCTATTGTTCAGTTAGTTGACAGAGATAGCGACGCGGCCAGGTTATCTCGTCAGTGCGAGGTTAACTGCACTTTCTGACGACGCACCCGTCCGCGACTGACAGAACAAGGTGGCGCTGCTCGCCGGCGTTGAGGTACGCGGTGCTCGCAGTTGGTGATGCGTAGGGAGTGGTGGTCGTGCACGGAACCACGCGCAAGCGACAGAGGGAGAGATGGGAGAGGGGTATCGCGGGGAGCTCACCGGGATTTCGTCGAGTTGCAGAGAGCTGACGACGGCGGCGGCCGCGGCGTGGTCGAGGATGGCGGGGGAGATCCACGCGGTCACCGGGGCGGTTTAGGTGTTTAAACGGGAGCGGGGAGAGAGGGCTTCTGATTCCCGTGGCTAGGTAGGTGTGAGGAAGGCCATGGCGACGGTGGCTTGCTCGGGTTCAGACCGGCGATCTCCGGTGATCAGACAGAGGGAAGGAAAATGCGACAGAGAGGAGGGAATCGGCGGCGATCGCGATGGGAGGAGGAAAATCTAGGAGCTAGGGCACCTGCCAGGGGCCTAGGGGCTTCTTATAGGGGCAGGGACCTCGGATCGGCCGTCGCTGCCGCCATACGGCCGCCATGGCACCGTTCAGATGGGCGCCGTACGATTAGAAGAAGGAGGAAGGCGAGCGAAGGGGTACCGGGCTGCTGTGGGCTGCTGCGCGCGCGGTAGAGGGTTAGGTGGGCTGGGCCAGGGGTAGGTTAGGTGCTGCCGCGCGCGTTTCTTTTATTATTTCTGTTCCTTTTTTTTTTTGCTGAAACCAAAAATGGAAGAAAAGAATAGGTTTTTGGTTATTGAAAAATTTGAGAAAAATGTAGGGAAGCTCCTTAGGCCAAAAGCAAACACTTGGTAGCTTTTATTTTCAAAAATTTAAATGTTTGATTGCTTTTTAAAATTTAAACCAAATTTGGGTGAAAATGTTAATATTAATAATCATTAATAAAACCAATATTGAACATAGGGTAACCCCTATGGTAAATAGGCAAATTGAGTTGATTTTCTTTGGTATCCACATAATTTCAAAATGGTTCTGTTTTGGGTGCTTGGATTTGAATTTTAAATGTATTTGGAACATAAATAATTGATTTAAAACCAACATTTTCACAAGTGATCATTATGGAAAAACAGGAAACCAATTGGTTGTTATTATTTGTGATTTTTATTCAAAATGTTGTAACAGAGCAAGTATGAAACCATAGTTTGAATAAGGTTTGAATTTGAGTTGTGAAAACAGTGGAAAACAATTGTAACAATTAAGAAACAAATGCAAACAACATAGACACAATATGATGACATGATGCAATACTTTAATAAACATGCAACAAACATTCTAAGGGGATGATTTTCATACTTGGGATGTTACAAAACTCCCCCCCTTGAAGGAATCGCGCCCCGAGATTCCTACTGAGAAAGGAAAAGGTCCGGATACTTCTTGCGAAGATCCTCTTCGGTCTCCCACGTTGCCTCTTTATCGGAATGATGCGACCACTGCACTTTCAAGAACTTTGTGCTCTTGTTGCGAGTCTTACGCTCGGTCTCATCGAGAATACGAATAGGGTGCTCCTCATAAGAGAGATCATCTTGCAGTTCGATGGAATCATGATCAACTGCACGATCTGGATCTTTGAAACACTTCTTGAGCTGTGACACGTGGAACACATCGTGCACCTTGGATAGTTTTTCTGGAAGTTCAAGACGATAAGCATTTTCTGCATGCCTTGAGAGAATGTTGAAAGGACCAATGTATCTTGGTGCAAGCTTTCCTTTCACACCGAAACGATGAGTGCCCCTGAGGGGAGTTACACAGAGATATGCCTTGTCACCAGGTGCATAGATCATATCCCTGTGTTTGCTGTCATAATAGCTCTTCTGACGAGACTGAGCAATCCTGAGATTGTCACGAATGATACGAACTTTCTCCTCGGCTTCCTTAACAATGTCAGGGCCTAGGAGTGAACGTTCACCAGCTCCAGACCAATTGATTGGACTCCTGCATCTGCGACCATACAGTGCCTCAAATGGTGCCATGCCTAGGCTTGCCTGGTAGCTGTTGTTGTAGGAGAATTCAGCATATGGAAGGCAATCCTCCCATTTCATGCCAAAGGAGAGTCCACATGCTCTGAGCATATCCTCGAGAATCTGATTGACTCTTTCGACTTGCCCCTGAGACTGAGGCTGATAAGCTATGCTGAACAGAAGTTTAGTGCCCAATGCTTCTTGAAAGCTTTTCCAGAAATGAGAAGTGAATATGCTTCCACGGTCTGAGCTTATTTCCAATGGAACACCATGAAGAGGAACAATCTTTGCTGTGTAGAGTTCTGCTAACTGGCTAGCTGAGATAGTTTCCTTGACAGCAAAGAAGTGAGCTACTTTAGTGAGACGATCAATAACAACGAAGATTGCATCGTTGCCTTTCTTGGACTTTGGAAACCCAGTAACGAAGTCCATTTCAATCATGTCCCACTTCCACTCAGGATTTTTCAGAGGTTGGAGTAGACCTGCTGTTTTCTGATGGACTGCCTTAACACGTTGACAAACGTCGCATTCCGAAACGTATTGAGCAATTTCACGTTTCATGCCAGGCCACCAATACATGGTCTTAAGATCCTGGTACATCTTTGTACTTCCAGGGTGAATGGAGAGAGGAGTTTCATGAGCCTCCTTGAGAATGGTATCTTTTAGACTTTGCACTTGAGGAACTGCAATGCGTCCTTCAAAGAACACAGTTCCTTTATCATCAACTGAGAAGGACTTCAATTTCTCCTTGCCTTCCTTGATGCGCTCAACCATCTTCTTGATTTCAGTATCACGAAGTTGTTCAGAACGAATCTTGTCCTCGAGAGTTGGACTGGCTGTCAAGCTAGCAAGGTAGCCTTGAGGAACAAGACCAAGGTTCAGCTTCTGGAATTCTTCATGAAGTGGAGGTTGGCGTTCCATGATCATGAGATTATTGCAATAGGACTTGCGACTGAGAGCATCGGCCATAACATTAGCCTTGCCTGGAGTGTAAGAAATGGTGAGATCAAAGTCTTTAATCTTCTCAATCCATCTCCTTTGCCTGAGGTTCAGATCTGGTTGAGTGAAGATGTATTTCAGACTCTTGTGATCGGAAAAGATTTCAGTTTTGTTACCCAACAAGTACTGTCTCCATTTCTTGAGGGCAAACACAACTGCTGCTAGCTCAAGATCATGTGTGGGATAGTTTTGCTCATGTGGGTTCAACTGACGTGAAGCATAAGCCACAACTTGACGTTCTTGCATAAGAACTGCTCCTAGGCCTTGGAGAGATGCATCACAGAATATCTGGAAAGGTTTGGTAGTATCTGGGCCAACCAGAACTGGGGTAGAAGTGAGTTTAGTTTTCAGGAGATTGAAACTCTCATCACACTATGGAGTCCAAACGAACTTCTTGTCCTTCTTTGTGAGATCAGTGAGAGGTTTTGCAATCTTGGAAAAGTTTTGGACGAAACGACGGCAATAGCTAGCCAAGCCAAGAAAGCTTCTAACTTGCTTCACCGTCTTAGGGGGTTTCCAATCAACAATTGCCTTAACCTTTTCCGGGTCAATGGCTATGCCTTTGGCAGAGATGACATGACCAAGGTAAGCAACTTCTGGAATCCAGAACTCACATTTGGAGAACTTGGCATACAGACGATTCTCGCGAAGTTTCATGAGAGTGAGACGAAGGTGTTTTCCATGCTCTTCCTCGGATTTTGAGTAGACTAGAATATCATCGAGATATACCACAACGAACTTGTCGAGGTATTCATGGAATACAGAATTCATGAGTCTTGAGAAGGTTGCCGGTGCATTGGTGAGACCAAAGGACATGACGGTGTATTCATATAGACCGTAACGAGTGGTGAAAGCTGTTTTTGGAATATCTTCCTTTCTGATCTTTATTTGATGGTAACCCATCCTCAAGTCCAACTTTGAGAATATTGCGGCTCCAGCAAGTTGATCAAAAAGATCATCGATACGAGGAATTGGATACTTGTTCTTGATAGTTTTCTCGTTGAGAGGACGATAGTCAACCACGAGTCTTTTTGTTTGATCCTTCTTGGCAACAAACAGAGTTGGGCAACCCCAAGCGGAGGAACTAGGCTGAATGTAACCTTTCTCCATGTACATATCGATTTGCTCCTTCAACAATTTCAGTTCAGGAGGAGCTATCTTGTATGGATGCTTAGAGATTGGTGCAGTACCTGGTTCAAGCTCGATCACGAACTCAACTGCTCTGTCCGGAGGCATCCCTGGCAACTCTTCTGGAAAGACGTCAGGGAAATCACAAACCACCGGAACATTTTCAAGCAGAGGTAGTGGTTTAGCATCCAGGGTGTACAGCTGAACATAACTTGATTCACTTGGAGAATAGACTATCTGGCCGGAAGGGTGGAACAGAGTTATTGACTTCTTAGCACAATCAATCGTAGCTTTATTGGCCTTCAACCAATCCATGCCAAGGATGACATCAATGTCAGAATTGCCAAGCAGAATGAGGGAAGCAAGGAATATGTGACCTCCAATCAAGATCTGATTCTCGTGACTGATCTTGGAAGTTTGCATAGTAGCTCCAGGGGAGTTTACTACTAGCGGGGAACCCAAACCAACAAAAGGTAGTTTAACTGCTGTCGCAAAGATCTTTGACACGAACGAATGCGATGCTCCGGTATCAAACAACACTTTAGCTGGGTTAGAGTTTACGGGGAATGTACCGAGAACGACGTCAGCAGCTTCCTCAGCTTTGTCGGCCTTGATATGATTCACCCTCGCGGTCCTCCCGACAGGCCTGTTGTTGGAGTTGAAGGCTTTAGCCGGGGGAGCACGAACCATTGCCTGGTTGGTGTTGGGGCGAGGAGGTGGTGGAGGTAGCTGCCTCTGAGTGCACTTATCAGCGTAGTGCCCAGTCTCCTTGCACTTGAAGCAAGTGACGACACGAGGAGGACCCGGCCTTGGCTGCCCCATTGGAAACCTCTGACCCTGCATCTGAGATGGGTTGGGTGGGCGGGGACCAAAGCCTGGAGAAGCTTGGGCATTTGGAGCCCTAGTGACAGCACTGTTTGGCACCCAGATGCGGCGCTTCTGCGGAGGGGTGGTCATGTTGGAGGAGGAACCACCCTCACGCGAGTGCTTGCGCGACTCTTCGAAAGCCTTGCGCCCATTCTCCTCAATGAGCGCGGTGTTCACGAGCTCCACGAAGTCCTTGCACTTGATGTTGGTGAGAGCGTACTTCAGTTCCGGGTTAAAACCTCGGCGGAACCTTGCATCTTCTTGGCTTCAGTGGACACCTCGTCACCAGCGTATCGAGCGAGACGATTGAACTCGTTCTGGTAGCTGAGGACGTCCAGCTTGCCCTGTTTGAGAGAGCAGAATTCCTCACGCATCCTTTCCATGAGACCATCTGGGATGTGGTGCTTCAGGAAGGCATCCTTGAAACAACCCCAGGTGATAGGATAGCCAGCTCTCATGGTCTGGTAGTTCTCCCACCAGGTAGCTGCCTGACCCTTTAGTAGGTAGGTGGTATACTTGACCTTATCTTACTCAGCAACATGAGCAATCTCCAGAGCCCTGTTCATCTCCCTGATCCAGTCATCAGCATCCAGGGGCTCACGTGTTGCCACGAAAGCTCTCGGCCCCATGCTCAGAAACTCCTTGATGCTGACTCGCAGAGCATTCTGGTTGTTGTGCTGGTTAGCCTGGATCTGGGCCATCTGAGCCACGACCTGAGTCATCTGAGTCAACAGCTCCGTGAGCGGAGGTGGCTCAGGCGGGGAGTTCCTGGTTGGAGGCATCCTGAACAGAAATGCATTTTAGCACAATAACAGCAAAGGATAGACTTGGTAACCGAAAGAGAGATTATTCCGACGCATGAATAGATAACCAACAGGTACATCATCACATGTTCAAATACATCAGAATATCCAACACACCAATACATGGTTCGAAAGACAAGGATAACTAAACATAGCTAGGAACGGATACATCGGTACTCCCATGCTCATCACGCAGGACGGCGGTGAGTAGTACGACGAGAGATACGGTGCGGAGGAATCCCTTGGAAGTAGGTATGACGACGATCCACGTAGAGCGGGACTGCTCTGAGAGCAACTCTCGGTGTGGTGAAGTAGAAAGCGTCGTCTCCCTGTGCTCCATAGCGGGGAATCCGTGTGTAACCAGCTCCGAGGTCGAGAAGTGGACCTCTGATCGGCTCGTAACCTCCAGCATCTGGCAACGGAAGACCAGCTGGCTGGGTGAAACGTGCAAAGCGCTCGTCTCGAACAAAGTCTGTGGTGTACGTCGCCAGACGAGTGAGAGCAAGGTGGAGCTGCTCCCTGACTGAAGCCAACTCCTGAGACAGTGTGGAAGCAACTGCGTCACTGTGCCTCACGAACTGGGCAGTGGTGTGCAGCCTGGAGCTATCAGACTCGTAGGTATCCAGGTTGCTGTGGAGAGTGAAGTGAACTCCCACCGACGTGATGTAACCACGGGGAATGTGACGATAGATAGAATCGTCAAACCCCCAGTAGTCAGCATGGAGGACGGTGAGACTCACGTAAGCTGCCTGCTGCACGGCCATATCCACTGTGGAACCTACTGCCTCGTAGCGGTGGACAACGCTCCTGCCATCATCCGACAGAATGTAGACGATAGCCCGGTAGCAGGTCTGGTCAAACTCTCGCTGCTGCTCGTAGACCTGGTACTCTGGTGCCCAATGGAACCCCAGATAGGTAACCATGTCTCTCAGCATCTCCGGATAACCGGCGGTGCTCTCACAGCGAGTCATCCGAACCACCTGCGGGTAGAACCTGAGATCCATCTGCAGATGATTTGGGAGGTTCTGATTAGACTCCGGTATAAGAAATGAAGTGGAAAACAACAGCAAGGTTTCAACGGACGAAAGGTTCTTTAGAAGAACAGGATATCGAAGAAACATCGGAAAAACGAGACCAAAAGTCCTGAGGTACTACGGAGAACCCAAAACACGTGAAATCCTAACTTGAAAGTTTAGGTGAGAACAGAAAACAACGTTGCACTTCCTTACCAGAAAAGGGTGGGTGGGTGGGGAAAGAAGAAAAATGGCAGAATTCCTACTCTCACGCTTCATTTTTCCTATATAGCTACAAAATAGTTTCTAGACTCAACTGCGACCAGTAAAAGGGATCCTACAGGCAGACAGGCTCTGATACCATTTGTCGCACCCGGACTTCTAGAGGATACTCACCGTACGAACTGAGCAGTATTTAGGTTGTATTACGGGGCTTAACGGCTCCCGCGTCCCCTTACGGGTAGGCCAGCACTTATGTGCGACAACCAACCGTTACTGTTCACCGTCGATGTAAACTATCCCGTAGAAATCAGGCTACTACCATTGACGTACTTCATACCATACACACATGGTACGTCAACGGTTTTTGAACAAAAGGATAACACAACATGCCTCTAAGACACAAAAGATTGAAATAAGGTTGCAAATGGCCTTCACTAAGGCAGAAATAGCAAATACAATCATCCAGAGGACACATGTCCCAACATAGCATTCATTACATCAGCGGAAGCAATCAACGATGTCTGGGTACAGACAAATCCAACAGGCTTAAGAAGCCGGAGAAAATAAAGAAGACGAAGCCCATCCACGTAGGTCCTGGATCCAGCCCTGGTCCAGCTATCTACTCGTCTGCAGTCTCGTCAAACTCCACGAAGTAGCCATCCTGGTGGTCATCGTAGCCGTAGTCGTAGTCTGCGTAAACCACAGCCCCAAAGGGGTCAGTACAACAACGTACTGGCAAGCAAGACTCACAGTTCACCAAAGTGTAGCCCGTCAACACCAAGCACAGATGCCTTGGGATCAACGGAAGAAAAGGGTATGAAAGATGCTGCAACTGGTTGCACTAACCAACTACAGAACATACTACAACTTCCGGTGTATCAGAAAAGATAAGATAGCGTATCGTACCCAACTATAGCTAACCACCAAACAAACCCATCCTGGATCTCGCCCCTTATCCAAAGAAGCAACCCGAGGATAACTCACACAGTTGGATTAATGATAGATCAAGTTGTTGTGTCAATAAGCCTATTACTAGTCAAGTTATCATTAGTTAGGTGTAAGTTGTTCTGAGTACTTGTTAGCCAGTACTTTCACCAAGTCAACCATAACCGCGGAAAACACGGCTTCTCGAGAAGATTTATCCCTGCAGGGGTGCACCAATTTGGCCGTACACGTAAGAATAACCCGCCAGATGGGAAGGCCTTTCCCACCAAGCGGGGCACTCAACACAACTCAACTCTTCTTCGCATCAAGCCCAAAGCACCACGTGCTGTGCGTGCGCGGCTAATCGAGCCCCCCGAAGAAAAGGAGGACTCTCATAGCACTGGAAGACCACGCCGCCCTAAATGCCGACTACAAAAGTTCCACCCTGGCCTCGGGTTCGTACCTGCATATGCGTGTATCAAATGGAAAGCCCGAACTAAGTGTGGTGATTTGGACGAGATGCGAATCGAATCAAATTGAGGGGGGCGCCCATACACGCTTCCCACATGCGGATAGTGCGCTCATCATGGATCAGTAGACAAGACCCTTTTCCTATTAGGGTCGACACTAGCAGGCCTCAAAACCACGCCGGGCCTCCTGCCGGTGCCTTATCAGCAAATTATTATTACCTCAAATTAACAGGTTGTTGTTTATCATCGAGCCCCAGAATATAACAGATACAATGACAGAAAGTAACGGATAACAGACTCGAGCAAAACAACCTGAGCATGCTAGTAAGACACGGGCCCAAGCAACGGGGTTTTAGGACTGGAGGTGTGGCAATATCAGGGTTTAGGGTATCATGTGATAGGTTCGTAACAGAAGCAACGATACTTAGGGCTAGCAAATATAGACAACGGAAAGTATCGGTAACCAATGTTGAAAGGAACACAATGGTTCATGTGAGTGATAACTTGCCTGCAAACCCAGTAGCCGGGTACTGAGCTAGATCCTCAGAAGGGGTGTCGTAAAGGTCGTCGGTATCAACGTCGTCGTCTATCCGAGAAGAAGCAAACAAACAAGGCAGAAATATAAACAATCATTCTCATGGCATAGTGCACAATCACATATGATGCATGACAAGTTAATAGATGCATCAAAATAAACTAATTGATATGATAACACAATTTAAATGGACACATATGCAACTTTGAGTTGCATATGAAAAGCCCATGGATTTTGGTTAGATTATTTGTTTTCCAACTAATCAACAGGTGCTAGTGGTTTAGTATGATGCATGCAAAAGGAAAACAGCAAAATAACAACATTAGAATCAAATTAAGATAGGGTGTAGCAATTTAGAATTTTATTATTAACTTAGGGAATTTTTGGGTGCCTTAATGGTGACACACAAGTATTTGTTGTTTTCAACCATTTAAAATGTTCAAAACAAATAACAAAGTTTATATTTGAGAATAACATCAAATTTTAGTTGGATTACATGTTTCAAATATTGAAATAGGAGTTAGGATTATTTAATTATGAATTAAACAATATTAAACAAGTTTTAAATGAATTTAAAACAAGTTTGAATTTAATTGAATTTTTATTTGTTCAAAACATAATTTCAAACTCACATTTGAAAAGTTCACACTTTGATGGGTTGAAAACATATTTTGCATGTTCAAAAATATTTTATTTTCAGCAAGTTATGATTTTATCAAATTTAAATGAATTAAACAAGTATTACATTATTTAGGCAATTTAAATTATTCAAACCAGAAAACAAAAATTATATTTGAAAAGGTTATTCAAAATGGCCTTGAAAACATATTTCATTTGCATGATTTGGATTTATTATGAATTACTTATGAATTTTGGCAAAATTCAATTGAATGATTTGAATTTAAATTTGAATTGCAATTTGAAAGTTCAAAACAGTACACAATTGGATTATTTGGAAAGATCATTTGATTTGGATCAGAAAACATATAAAACTTTTAGTTATTGGAATTACAGAATAAAAGTTATTAAGATTTGAAATTTTAGTTTTAAATCTGTTAATTAAATGATTTTGGAATTACAGAAAATGCGCAGGAACTTTTCCTACTGCACTGCCATCTACACGCTGCCACTGCCGCGTGGGCCAGAGGCCAGCGTGGCGCAGCGCACGCTTGCGTGGCCGTGGCAGTCACTGAAGCGTGGGCCTCTGCGCGGAAGCGAAAATACCCAAAAAAAAAGTTTGGGCGCTGCGGGGTTCGAACCCGAGACCAGCCGCGAGTTTCAGAGGAGCGCAACCAGTGTGCTATTGTTCAGTTAGTTGACAGAGATAGCGACGCGGCCAGGTTATCTCGTCAGTGCGAGGTTAACTGCACTTTCTGACGACGCACCCGTCCGCGACTGAGAGAACAAGGTGGCGCTGCTCGCCGGTGTTGAGGTACGCGGTGCTCGCAGTTGGTGATGCGTAGGGAGTGGTGGTCGTGCACGGAACCACGCGCAAGCGACAGAGGGAGAGATGGGAGAGGGGTATCGCGGGGAGCTCACCGGGATTTCGTCGAGTTGCAGAGAGCTGACGACGGCGGCGTCCGCGGCGTGGTCGAGGATGGCGGGGGAGATCCACGCGGTCACCGGGGCGGTTTAGGTGTTTAAACGGGAGCGGGGAGAGAGGGCTTCTGATTCCCGTGGCTAGGTAGGTGTGAGGAAGGCCATGGCGACGGTGGCTTGCTCGGGTTCAGACCGGCGATCTCCGGTGATCAGACAGAGGGAAGGAAAATGCGACAGAGAGGAGGGAATCGGCGGCGATCGCGATGGGAGGAGGAAAATCTAGGAGCTAGGGCACCTGCCAGGGGCCTAGGGGCTTCTTATAGGGGCAGGGACCTCGGATCGGCCGTCGCTGCCGCCGTACGACCGTTGTGGCACCGTTCAGATGGGCGCCGTACGATTAGAAGAAGGAGGGAGGCGAGCGAAGGGGTACCGGGCTGCTGTGGGCTGCTGCGCGCGCGGTAGAGGGTTAGGTGGGCTGGGCCAGGGGTAGGTTAGGTGCTGCCGCGCGCGTTTCTTTTATTATTTCTGTTCCTTTTTTTTTTTGCTGAAACCAAAAATGGAAGAAAAGAATAGGTTTTTGGTTATTGAAAAATTTGAGAAAAATGTAGGGAAGCTCCTTAGGCCAAAAGCAAACACTTGGTAGCTTTTATTTTCAAAAATTTAAATGTTTGATTGCTTTTTAAAATTTAAACCAAATTTGGGTGAAAATGTTAATATTAATAATCATTAATAAAACCAATATTGAACATAGGGTAACCCCTATGGTAAATAGGCAAATTGAGTTGATTTTCTTTGGTATCCACATAATTTCAAAATGGTTCTGTTTTGGGTGCTTGGATTTGAATTTTAAATGTATTTGGAACATAAATAATTGATTTAAAACCAACATTTTCACAAGTGATCATTATGGAAAAACAGGAAACCAATTGGTTGTTATTATTTGTGATTTTTATTCAAAATGTTGTAACAGAGCAAGTATGAAACCATAGTTTGAATAAGGTTTGAATTTGAGTTGTGAAAACAGTGGAAAACAATTGTAACAATTAAGAAACAAATGCAAACAACATAGAAACAATATGATGACATGATGCAATACTTTAATAAACATGCAACAAACATTCTAAGGGGATGATTTTCATACTTGGGATGTTACAAAACGCCCCCCCTTGAAGGAATCGCGCCCCGAGATTCCTACTGAGAAAGGAAAAGGTCCGGATACTTCTTGCGAAGATCCTCTTCGGTCTCCCACGTTGCCTCTTTATCGGAATGATGCGACCACTGCACTTTCAAGAACTTTGTGCTCTTGTTGCGAGTCTTACGCTCGGTCTCATCGAGAATACGAATAGGGTGCTCCTCATAAGAGAGATCATCTTGCAGTTCGATGGAATCATGATCAACTGCACGATCTGGATCTTTGAAAGACTTCTTGAGCTGTGACACGTGGAACACATCGTGCACCTTGGATAGTTTTTCTGGAAGTTCAAGGCGATAAGCATTTTCTGCATGCCTTGAGAGAATGTTGAAAGGACCAATGTATCTTGGTGCAAGCTTTCCTTTCACACCGAAACGATGAGTGCCCCTGAGGGGAGTTACACAGAGATATGCCTTGTCACCAGGTGCATAGATCATATCCCTGTGTTTGCTGTCATAATAGCTCTTCTGACGAGACTGAGCAATCCTGAGATTGTCACGAATGATACGAACTTTCTCCTCGGCTTCCTTAACAATGTCAGGGCCTAGGAGTGAACGTTCACCAGATCCAGACCAATTGATTGGACTCCTGCATCTGCGACCATACAGTGCCTCAAATGGTGCCATGCCTAGGCTTGCCTGGTAGCTGTTGTTGTAGGAGAATTCAGCATATGGAAGGCAATCCTCCCATTTCATGCCAAAGGAGAGTCCACATGCTCTGAGCATATCCTCGAGAATTTGATTGACTCTTTCGACTTGCCCCTGAGACTGAGGCTGATAAGCTGTGCTGAACAGAAGTTTAGTGCCCAATGCTTCTTGAAAGCTTTTCCAGAAATGAGAAGTGAATATGCTTCCACGGTCTGAGCTTATTTCCAATGGAACACCATGAAGAGGAACAATCTTTGCTGTGTAGAGTTCTGCTAACTGGCTAGCTGAGATAGTTTCCTTGACAGCAAAGAAGTGAGCTACTTTAGTGAGACGATCAATAACAACGAAGATTGCATCGTTGCCTTTCTTGGACTTTGGAAACCCAGTAACGAAGTCCATTTCAATCATGTCCCACTTCCACTCAGGATTTTTCAGAGGTTCGAGTAGACCTGCTGTTTTCTGATGGACTGCCTTAACACGTTGACAAACGTCGCATTCCGAAACGTATTGAGCAATTTCACGTTTCATGCCAGGCCACCAATACATGGTCTTAAGATCCTGGTACATCTTTGTACTTCCAGGGTGAATGGAGAGAGGAGTTTCATGAGCCTCCTTGAGAATGGTATCTTTTAGACTTTGCACTTTAGGAACTGCAATGCGTCCTTCAAAGAACACAGTTCCTTTATCATCAACTGAGAAGGACTTCAATTTCTCCTTGCCTTCCTTGATGCGCTCAACCATCTTCTTGATTTCAGTATCACGAAGTTGTTCAGAACGAATCTTGTCCTCGAGAGTTGGACTGGCTGTCAAGCTAGCAAGGTAGCCTTGAGGAACAAGACCAAGGTTCAGCTTCTGGAATTCTTCATGAAGTGGAGGTTGGCGTTCCATGATCATGAGATTATTGCAATAGGACTTGCGACTGAGAGCATCGGCCATAACATTAGCCTTGCCTGGAGTGTAAGAAATGGTGAGATCAAAGTCTTTAATCTTCTCAATCCATCTCCTTTGCCTGAGGTTCAGATCTGGTTGAGTGAAGATGTATTTCAGACTCTTGTGATCGGAAAAGATTTCAGTTTTGTTACCCAACAAGTACTGTCTCCATTTCTTGAGGGCAAACACAACTGCTGCTAGCTCAAGATCATGTGTGGGATAGTTTTGCTCATGTGGGTTCAACTGACGTGAAGCATAAGCCACAACTTGACGTTCTTGCATAAGAACTGCTCCTAGGCCTTGGAGAGATGCATCACAGAATATCTGGAAAGGTTTGGTAGTATCTGGGCCAACCAGAACTGGGGTAGAAGTGAGTTTAGTTTTCAGGAGATTGAAACTCTCATCACACTATGGAGTCCAAACGAACTTCTTGTCCTTCTTTGTGAGATCAGTGAGAGGTTTTGCAATCTTGGAAAAGTTTTGGACGAAACGACGGCAATAGCTAGCCAAGCCAAGAAAGCTTCTAACTTGCTTCACCGTCTTAGGGGGTTTCCAATCAACAATTGCCTTAACCTTTTCCGGGTCAATGGCTATGCCTTTGGCAGAGATGACATGACCAAGGTAAGAAACTTCTGGAATCCAGAACTCACATTTGGAGAACTTGGCATACAGACGATGCTCGCGAAGTTTCATGAGAGTGAGACGAAGGTGTTCTCCATGCTCTTCCTCGGATTTTGAGTAGACTAGAATATCATCGAGATATACCACAACGAACTTGTCGAGGTATTCATGGAATACAGAATTCATGAGTCTTGAGAAGGTTGCCGGTGCATTGGTGAGACCAAAGGACATGACGGTGTATTCATATAGACCGTAACGAGTGGTGAAAGCTGTTTTTGGAATATCTTCCTTTCTGATCTTTATTTGATGGTAACCCATCCTCAAGTCCAACTTTGAGAATATTGCGGCTCCAGCAAGTTGATCAAAAAGATCATCGATACGAGGAATTGGATACTTGTTCTTGATAGTTTTCTCGTTGAGAGGACGATAGTCAACCACGAGTCTTTTTGTTTGATCCTTCTTGGCAACAAACAGAGTTGGGCAACCCCAAGCAGAGGAACTAGGCTGAATGTAACCTTTCTCCATGTACATATCGATTTGCTCCTTCAACAATTTCAGTTCAGGAGGAGCTATCTTGTATGGATGCTTAGAGATTGGTGCAGTACCTGGTTCAAGCTCGATCACGAACTCAACTGCTCTGTCCGGAGGCATCCCTGGCAACTCTTCTGGAAAGACGTCAGGGAAATCACAAACCACCGGAACATTTTCAAGCAGAGGTAGTGGTTTAGCATCCAGGGTGTACAGCTGAACATAACTTGATTCACTTGGAGAATAGACTATCTGGCCGGAAGGGTGGAACAGAGTTATTGACTTCTTAGCACAATCAATCGTAGCTTTATTGGCCTTCAACCAATCCATGCCAAGGATGACATCAATGTCAGAATTGCCAAGCAGAATGAGGGAAGCAAGGAATATGTGACCTCCAATCAAGATCTGATTCTCGTGACTGATCTTGGAAGTTTGCATAGTTGCTCCAGGAGAGTTTACTACTAGCGGGGAACCCAAACCAACAAAAGGTAGTTTAACTGCTGTCGCAAAGATCTTTGACACGAACGAATGCGATGCTCCGGTATCAAACAACACTTTAGCTGGGTTAGAGTTTACGGGGAATGTACCGAGAACGACGTCAGCAGCTTCCTCAGCTTTGTCGGCCTTGATATGATTCACCCTCGCGGTCCTCCCGACAGGCCTGTTGTTGGAGTTGAAGGCTTTAGCCGGGGGAGCACGAACCATTGCCTGGTTGGTGTTGGGGCGAGGAGGTGGTGGAGGTAGCTGCCTCTGAGTGCACTTATCAGCGTAGTGCCCAGTCTCCTTGCACTTGAAGCAAGTGACGACACGAGGAGGACCCGGCCTTGGCTGCCCCATTGGAAACCTCTGACCCTGCATCTGAGATGGGTTGGGTGGGCGGGGACCAAAGCCTGGAGAAGCTTGGGCATTTGGAGCCCTAGTGACAGCACTGTTTGGCACCCAGATGCGGCGCTTCTGCGGAGGGGTGGTCATGTTGGAGGAGGAACCACCCTCACGCGAGTGCTTGCGCGACTCTTCGAACGCCTTGCGCCCATTCTCCTCATTGAGCGCGGTGTTCACGAGCTCCACGAAGTCCTTGCACTTGATGTTGGTGAGAGCGTACTTCAGTTCCGGGTTAAAACCTCGGCGGAACCTTGCCATCTTCTTGGCTTCAGTGGACACCTCGTCACCAGCGTATCGAGCGAGACGATTGAACTCGTTCTGGTAGCTGAGGACGTCCAGCTTGCCCTATTTGAGAGAGCAGAATTCCTCACGCATCCTTTCCATAAGACCATCTGGGATGTGGTGCTTCAGGAAGGCATCCTTGAAACAACCCCAGGTGATAGGATAGCCAGCTCTCATGGTCTGGTAGTTCTCCCACCAGGTAGCTGCCTGACCCTTTAGTAGGTAGGTGGTATACTTGACCTTATCTTCCTCAGCAACATGAGCAATCTCCAGAGCCCTGTTCATCTCCCTGATCCAGTCATCAGCATCCAGGGGCTCACGTGTTGCCACGAAAGCTCTCGGCCCCATGCTCAGAAACTCCTTGATGCTGACTCGCAGAGCATTCTGGTTGTTGTGCTGGTTAGCCTGGATCTGGGCCATCTGAGCCACGACCTGAGTCATCTGAGTCAACAGCTCCGTGAGCGGAGGTGGCTCAGGCGGGGAGTTCCTGGTTGGAGGCATCCTGAACAGAAATGCATTTTAGCACAATAACAGCAAAGGATAGACTTGGTAACCGAAAGAGAGATTATTCCGACGCATGAATAGATAACCAACAGGTACATCATCACATGTTCAAATACATCAGAATATCCAACACACCAATACATGGTTCGAAAGACAAGGATAACTAAACATAGCTAGGAACGGATACATCGGTACTCCCATGCTCATCACGCAGGACGGCGGTGAGTAGTACGACGAGAGATACGGTGCGGAGGAATCCCTTGGAAGTAGGTATGACGACGATCCACGTAGAGCGGGACTGCTCTGAGAGCAACTCTCGGTGTGGTGAAGTAGAAAGCGTCGTCTCCCTGTGCTCCATAGCGGGGAATCCCTGTGTAACCAGCTCCGAGGTCGAGAAGTGGACCTCTGATCGGCTCGTAACCTCCAGCATCTGGCAACGGAAGACCAGCTGGCTGGGTGAAACGTGCAAAGCGCTCGTCTCGAACAAAGTATGTGGTGTACGTCGCCAGACGAGTGAGAGCAAGGTGGAGCTGCTCCCTGACTGAAGCCAACTCCTGAGACAGTGTGGAAGCAACTGCGTCACTGTGCCTCACGAACTGGGCAGTGGTGTGCAGCCTGGAGCTATCAGACTCGTAGGTATCCAGGTTGCTGTGGAGAGTGAAGTGAACTCCCACCGACGTGATGTAACCACGGGGAATGTGACGATAGATAGAATCGTCAAACCCCCAGTAGTCAGCATGGAGGACGGTGAGACTCACGTAAGCTGCCTGCTGCACGGCCATATCCACTGTGGAACCTACTGCCTCGTAGCGGTGGACAACGCTCCTGCCATCATCCGACAGAATGTAGACGATAGCCCGGTAGCAGGTCTGGTCAAACTCTCGCTGCTGCTCGTAGACCTGGTACTCTGGTGCCCAATGGAACCCCAGATAGGTAACCATGTCTCTCAGCATCTCCGGATAACCGGCGGTGCTCTCACAGCGAGTCATCCGAACCACCTGCGGGTAGAACCTGAGATCCATCTGCAGATGATTTGGGAGGTTCTGATTAGACTCCGGTATAAGAAATGAAGTGGAAAACAACAGCAAGGTTTCAACGGACGAAAGGTTCTTTAGAAGAACAGGATATCGAAGCAACATCGGAAAAACGAGACCAAAAGTCCTGAGGTACTACGGAGAACCCAAAACACGTGAAATCCTAACTTGAAAGTTTAGGTGAGAACAGAAAACAACGTTGCACTTCCTTACCAGAAAAGGGTGGGTGGGTGGGGAAAGAAGAAAAATGGCAGAATTCCTACTCTCACGCTTCATTTTTCCTATATAGCTACAAAATAGTTTCTAGACTCAACTGCGACCAGTAAAAGGGATCCTACAGGCAGACAGGCTCTGATACCATTTGTCGCACCCGGACTTCTAGAGGATACTCACCGTACGAACTGAGCAGTATTTTGGTTGTATTACGGGGCTTAACGGCTCCCGCGTCCCCTTACGGGTAGGCCAGCACTTATGTGCGACAACCAACCGTTACTGTTCACCGTCGATGTAAACTATCCCGTAGAAATCAGGCTACTACCATTGACGTACTTCATACCATACACACATGGTACGTCAACGGTTTTTGAACAAAAGGATAACACAACATGCCTCTAAGACACAAAAGATTGAAATAAGGTTGCAAATGGCCTTCACTAAGGCAGAAATAGCAAATACAATCATCCAGAGGACACATGTCCCAACATAGCATTCATTACATCAGCGGAAGCAATCAACGGTGTCTGGGTACAGACAAATCCAACAGGCTTAAGAAGCCGGAGAAAATAAAGAAGACGAAGCCCATCCACGTAGGTCCTGGATCCAGCCCTGGTCCAGCTATCTACTCGTCTGCAGTCTCGTCAAACTCCACGAAGTAGCCATCCTGGTGGTCATCGTAGCCGTAGTCGTAGTCTGCGTAAACCACAGCCCCAAAGGGGTCAGTACAACAACGTACTGGCAAGCAAGACTCACAGTTCACCAAAGTGTAGCCCGTCAACACCAAGCACAGATGCCTTGGGATCAACGGAAGAAAAGGGTATGAAAGATGCTGCAACTGGCTGCACTAACCAACTACAGAACATACTACAACTTCCGGTGTATCAGAAAAGATAAGATAGCGTATCGTACCCAACTATAGCTAACCACCAAACAAACCCATCCTGGATCTCGCCCCTTATCCAAAGAAGCAACCCGAGGATAACTCACACAGTTGGATTAATGATAGATCAAGTTGTTGTGTCAATAAGCCTATTACTAGTCAAGTTATCATTAGTTAGGTGTAAGTTGTTCTGAGTACTTGTTAGCCAGTACTTTCACCAAGTCAACCATAACCGCGGAAAACACGGCTTCTCGAGAAGATTTATCCCTGCAGGGGTGCACCAATTTGGCCGTACACGTAAGAATAACCCGCCAGATGGGAAGGCCTTTCCCACCAAGCGGGGCACTCAACACAACTCAACTCTTCTTCGCATCAAGCCCAAAGCACCACGTGCTGTGCGTGCGCGGCTAATCGAGCCCCCCGAAGAAAAGGAGGACCCTCATAGCACTGGAAGACCACGCCGCCCTAAATGCCGACTACAAAAGTTCCACCCTGGCCTCGGGTTCGTACCTGCATATGCGTGTATCAAATGGAAAGCCCGAACTAAGTGTGGTTATTTGGACGAGATGCGAATCGAATCAAATTGAGGGGGGCGCCCATACACGCTTCCCACATGCGGATAGTGCGCTCATCATGTATCAGTAGACAAGACCCTTTTCCTATTAGCGTCGACACTAGCAGGCCTCAAAACCACGCCGGGCCTCCTGCCGGTGCCTTATCAGCAAATTATTATTACCTCAAATTAACAGGTTGTTGTTTATCATCGAGCCCCAGAATATAACAGATACAATGACAGAAAGTAACGGATAACAGACTCGAGCAAAAAAACCTGAGCATGCTAGTAAGACACGGGCCCAAGCAACGGGGTTTTAGGACTGGAGGTGTGGCAATATCAGGGTTTAGGGTATCATGTGATAGGTTCGTAACAGAAGCAACGATACTTAGGGCTAGCAAATATAGACAACGGAAAGTATCGGTAACCAATGTTGAAAGGAACACAATGGTTCATGTGAGTGATAACTTGCCTGCAAACCCAGTAGCCGGGTACTGAGCTAGATCCTCAGAAGGGGTGTCATAAAGGTCGTCAGTATCAACGTCGTCGTCTATCCGAGAAGAAGCAAACAAACAAGGCATAAATATAAACAATCATTCTCATGGCATAGTGCACAATCAAATATGATGCATGACAAGTTAATATATGCATCAAAATAAACTAATTGATATGATAACACAATTTAAATGGACACATATGCAACTTTGAGTTGCATATGAAAAGCCCATGGATTTTGGTTAGATTATTTGTTTTCCAACTAATCAACAGGTGCTAGTGGTTTAGTATGATGCATGCAAAAGGAAAACAGCAAAATAACAACATTAGAATCAAATTAAGATAGGGTGTAGCAATTTAGAATTTTATTATTAACTTAGGGAATTTTTGGGTGCCTTAAAGGTGACACACAAGTATTTGTTGTTTTCAACCATTTAAAATGTTCAAAACAAATAACAAAGTTTATATTTGAGAATAACATCAAATTTTAGTTGGATTACATGTTTCAAATATTGAAATAGGAGTTAGGATTATTTAATTATGAATTAAACAATACTAAAAAAAGTTTTAAATGAATTTAAAACAAGTTTGAATTTAATTGAATTTTTATTTGTTCAAAACATAATTTCAAACTCACATTTGAAAAGTTCACACTTTGATGGGTTGAAAACATATTTTGCGTGTTCAAAAATATTTTATTTTGAGCAAGTTATGATTTTATCAAATTTAAATGAATTAAACAAGTATTAAATTATTTAGGCAATTTAAATTATTCAAACCAGAAAACAAAAATTATATTTGAAAAGGTTATTCAAAATGGCCTTGAAAACATATTTCATTTGCATGATTTGGATTTATTATGAATTACTTATGAATTTTGGCAAAATTCAATTGAATGATTTGAATTTAAATTTGAATTGCCATTTGAAAGTTCAAAACAGTACACAATTGGATTATTTGGAAAGATCATTTGATTTGGATCAGAAAACATATAAAACTTTTAGTTATTGGAATTACAGAATAAAAGTTATTAAGATTTGAAATTTTAGTTTTAAATCTGTTAATTAAATGATTTTGGAATTACAGAAAATGCGCAGGAACTTTTCCTACTGCACTGCCATCTACACGCTGCCACTGCCGCGTGGGCCAGAGGCCAGCGTGTCGCAGCGCACGCTTGCGTGGCCGTGGCAGTCACTGAAGCGTGGGCCTCTGCGCGGAAGCGAAAATACCCAAAAAAAAGTTTGGGCGCTGCGGGGTTCGAACCCGAGACCAGCCGCGAGTTTCAGAGGAGCGCAACCAGTGCGCTATTGTTCAGTCAGTTGACAGAGATAGCGACGTGGCCAGGTTATCTCTTCAGTGCGAGGTTAACTGCACTTTCTGACGACGCACCCGTCCGCGACTGACAGAACAAGGTGGCGCTGCTCGCCGGCGTTGAGGTACGCAGTGCTCGCAGTTGGTGATGCGTAGGGAGTTGTGGTCGTGCACGGAACCACGCGCAAGCGACAGAGGGAGAGATGGAAGAGGGGTATCGCGGGGAGCTCACCGGGATTTCGTCAAGTTGCAGAGAGCTGACGACGGCGGCGTCCGCGGCGTGGTCGGGGATGGCGGAGGAGATCCACGCGGTCACCGGGGCGGTTTAGGTGTTTAAACGGGAGCGGGGAGAGAGGGCTTCTGATTCCCGTGGCTAGGTAGGTGTGAGGAAGGCCATGGCGACGGTGGCTTGCTCGGGTTCAGACCGGCGATCTCCGGTGATCAGACAGAGGGAAGGAAAATGGGACAGAGAGGAGGGAATCGGCGGCGATCGCGATGGGAGGAGGAAAACCTAGGAGCTAGGGCGCCTGCCAGGGGCCTAGGGGCTTCTTATAGGGGCAGGGACCTCGGATCGGCCGTCGCTGCCGCCGTACGGCCGCCGTGGCACCGTTCAGATGGGCGCCGTACGATTAGAAGAAGGAGGGAGGCGAGCGAAGGGGTACCGGGCTGCTGTGGGCTGCTGCGCGCGCGGTAGAGGGTTAGGTGGGCTGGGCCAGGGGTAGGTTAGGTGCTGCCGCGCGCGTTTCTTTTATTATTTCTGTTCCTTTTATTTTTTTTTGCTGAAACCAAAAATGGAAGAAAAGAATAGGTTTTTGGTTATTGAAAAATTTGAGAAAAATGTAGGGAAGCTCCTTAGGCCAAAAGCAAACACTTGGTAGCTTTTATTTTCAAAAATTTAAATGTTTGATTGCTTTTTAAAATTTAAACCAAATTTGGGTGAAAATGTTAATATTAATAATCATTAATAAAACCAATATTGAACATAGGGTAACCCCTATGGTAAATAGGCAAATTGAGTTGATTTTCTTTGGTATCCACATAATTTCAAAATGGTTCTGTTTTGGGTGCTTGGATTTGAATTTTAAATGTATTTGGAACATAAATAATTGATTTAAAACCAACATTTTCACAAGTGATCATTATGGAAAAACAGGAAACCAATTGGTTGTTATTATTTGTGATTTTTATTCAAAATGTTGTAACAGAGCAAGTATGAAACCATAGTTTGAATAAGGTTTGAATTTGAGTTGTGAAAACAGTGGAAAACAATTGTAACAATTAAGAAACAAATGCAAACAACATAGAAACAATATGATGACATGATGCAATACTTTAATAAACATGCAACAAACATTCTAAGGGGATGATTTTCATACTTGGGATGTTACACTATGTCCAATGATTATCAATCTATCATGTTCTTTCATGTGTATGTTACTCCCTCCGATCCGTATTTAGTGTCGCAGCTTCTTCACATATTTGTACTAGACTAGTATACTATTTCCAACACTTAAATCAGATCGGAGGGAGTATTTATGATCTTGCATGCTCTCCGTTGTTAGTAGATGTTGTGGCCAAGTAGATGCTAGGAACTCCAAGAGGGAGTATTTATGCTCGATAGTGGGTTCATGTCTCCTTTGCATCTGTGCTCGAGTTACAGAAACGTGACAGATGGGGGATGTGTTGTTGCCATTAGAGAGAAAACAACGATGATTTCATTGTTTATATTACACACTTTGCTTACGGCAATTATCTATTGCTTGCAACTTAATACCCACGGTTTGCTCGGATGACATTCCGAGGGTGGATTATTAGTCATAGATGCAGCTGGATAACGGTCTATGTATCTTGTTCTAATGCCCGCATGAATCACATAGTAATCATCATGTCATGCATATGTACTACGGTGCAGCCTTTATATATGTCAATTGCCCAACTGTAATTTGTTTACCACACATGCTATCTATCTGTTTTGGAGAGACACCTCTAGTGAACTGTGGACCCCGGTCCATTTTCCTCATACTGATAATACAACCACTGCCATCACTGTTTTCATATTGTTACTATTGTGCTCCTACTGTTTTCCACACCATACGTTTAACCTCTTTGTTTTCAGCAAAATCGGTGAGATGGACAACCTCACTGCTTCGTTGGAGCATAGTAATTTGATTGTGTTGTGTAGGTTCCTTGTTTCTTTTGAACCGGTAGTGTGCCCTGCCATCTCAGCTACATCAACCTTCGGAAGTGATTTCTTTCTCATACTGGTCGATTCAACCTTGCTTTCTTTCTAAGGGAAAACTTGTTGTTGTGCTCTTCATACCTTTCTCTTGGGGTCTCCCAACGAGTGCAAGTCTGCACCATCAGACTCCATACCACGAATTTCCAGCCACCAAAGCCACATTTTTGCCTCCCCGATGGAACTTATCTCCATGGGGGAGAGCTCCCAAGAAGCCATGAAGAAAGAGGGCTAAAGGGTGGCGCTCCCTGATACGTCATAAACGTATCCACAATTTCTGATATTCCATGTTGTTTTCATGTCATATGCTACATATTTCCTTTACACTTTATGCCATTTTTATCGATTTCTTGGGACTAACCTATTGACAAGATGCCACAGAGCCCGTTCCTATTTTCTGTTGTTTTTAGTTTCGGAAAAGTTCTTCTGGAAATATTCTATAAATTGGACGATTCAAAGCCCGGAAGTCTTAGAAAGTTGTCACGCACACGGATCCCAGAGGAGACCCGGAGGGCAGGCACAGGGGCCCCACACCATGGGTGGGGGCGCCCCTGGCCGCGCCTAGGGGTGGTGTGGCCCCCTGCTCACCCACCGATGTTGCCCTCTCGCCTATATATTGTCCCCGAAGGGTTAACCCTAAAGACAGAAGCCTTTTCCATGAAAGACATCCGCAGCCGCCGTCATTGTCAACCCTAATTCAGGAGGGTTCTGGAGCTCTCCCCGGCACCTTGCCGAGAGGGGGAATCATCACCGGAGGGCTCTACATCACCATGCCCACCTCTGGAATGATGTGTGAGTAGTTCATCCTTGAACTACTGGTCCATAGCAGTAGCAAAATGGTTGTCCTATCCACTTTATGCCTCATGTTTAGATCTTGTGAGCTGCCCTACATGATCAAGATCATCTTATTGTAATGCTACATGTTGTGTTTCCTGGGATCCGATGATTATTGAATGCGATGTCTCATTATTATCAATCTATCATGTTCTTTTCATGTGTATGTTATTGATGATCTTGCATGCTCTCTGTTGTTAGTAGTTGCTCTTGCCAAGTAGATGCTAGTAACTCCAAGAGGGAGTATTTATGCTCGATAGTGGGTTCATGCATCCCTTTCACTCACGCTCGAGTGAAGGAAACGTAAACGGGTGGGGGATGTGCTGTTGTCACTAGGGAGAAAAAAACAATGCTTTGTCTAAGGATAATGTTATTGTTTACATTACACACTTTGCTTACTGCGATTATCTGTTGCTTGCAACTTAATACCCATGGTTTGTTCGGATGACATTATGAGGGTGGATTATTAGTCATAAATGCAGTTGGATGACGGTCTATGTATTTTGTTGTAATGCCCGCATGAATCTCATAGTAATCATCATGTTGTGCCAAGTAAAGTTTCTAGCAAAAGTTGGAGTTGGTTTTGTACTTCTGCGTAGGAAACGGATTTCTGCTGTCCATTATAAAAAATCGCATAATTCACAGAAAGATCAAAATGACCTGAAATTTTTTGTGATTATTACTCCGATAATTCTGAAACTTTTTAGTCCTTAACGTTTTTTGATTTGAGCAATGTAAGGGCCCCAAGAACTTCGTCTGTACAGACTGTTCTATTTTTTTACAGATTCTGCCTTTTTACTTGCATTCTCTCTTTTACTATGTCGAGTGGATTTCTTTGCTTCACAAAAAATCAGTGGTTGTAGCTAATGTTTAAAAGTACTAATAATACTTGTGTCCATATAGAACATGTGAATTTTTTATTGTGCACTAACCCTCTAATGCGAATTACATTGAGTGTGGTGTGAAGGAAGTTTCCAAGGGTCAAGAGAAGATGGTGATATAATGTGATCAAGATGAGTGCAAAGACAAATCTTGGGGATTCCCCCGTGGTTCATCCCAGAAAATTCTAAGAAGACTGAAGCGTCCAAGCTTGGGGATGCCCAAGACATCCCCTTCTTCATCAACAATTTATCAGGTCACTTCTAGTGAAACTATATTTTTTGTTCGGTCACATCATATGAAATTTATTTGGAGCGTTTGTTTGTTTTTCTTTTGTTTTCTTTTGTTTTCCTTGCTGCAATAATATTGTTGGAACCTAAAATTATTTGTGTGGGAGAGAGACACGCTCCGCTTTTTCTTATGGATACTCGTTATGCTCGTATTCTTAGTTTTTCTTCTAGCTGCAGCAAAATTCCTTTTTAGCTCCTGTTTTCCATGCATCTGTTATTCATAGCTCTTAGTTTTAGTAGAGTTATTTTAGTACTCTGTTGTTTCATTGCTATATCTCTTGGAGAGTTTTTGTTTAGTATAAATTGTTTGATATTGGATAGCAGTAGTATTACAGTTTTCATGCTTATAGCGGTGCAAATAGAAGCTTGTATAGACCGTGGCTAGACTTTTTCAAGTAATGCTAAATGTTACTTTAATTCTATGCTTAGTAGTTGTTATTGTAGCATGACTTGTCTCAAATAGCTTAGAATGTTTAATGTTCCATTGAAAGAATCATGAGTTGTTTTTGTCATATGGAAGCATGAATTTGTGGTGTTCTCCTTCCAATGATTTATTTGGTTGACTTGGCACATGCTTACATATGTTTATGACTACAAACCAGTCACTTATAGCCTCGGTGATCATTTAGTTTTTGACTTGTAATACCCTTTATGCTTTTATTAATAATGTTTTTGATGGGGGGATAGTAACCCGGTAGGCTCACTTCAAGATATAACCCGGCCCGGGGTGTGCTAAGCGCTATCCGGCTGGGGGTAAAGAGATTGCCGGAAGGCCCAAAGGCTTGTGAGATTCGTAACCCGGATTGTGGGCTGCGATAAGGAGAATTAGGGTTTTGTATGTGGAGTTCGAATAGGACTCGAGGTGTGCCTTGGAGGGCAAGTTAGGGGTGTGCGGGTGCTTTATAAACCGGCCCCTAGGTTTAGTTTGCCAGAGGTAAAAGTCATAGTTGTAACACCTGTTATCGAGTATCCAGCATAATTCATATTGAGATCCGGCGAGTTGTCTTCCGGTTCTTAGATTGCTTTCCGCCATGTCTTCTTTCGAGCTAAACCCTCTCCCGAATACCTGTGTCGACTTGCCCCAAGATCAGTTACCCCTGGTAACATCTGCCGTGATTATCCCACGACAGTTGGCGCCCACCGTGGGGCCTGCGTCCAAAGGTGTTTACATCACGGGAGAAGCTTGGAAGAGCATGAAGAACCTCATCGTCGGAGAAATCTACGTCAACAGCAAAGGAGAGAAGATGGTAGACGATTCTGGCTGGGGGCCAGAGTCGGATTACCTCGAAACCGGATCCATCGTGACCGTCGGCAGCGTCAACGTCTTCGTCGGTGTGGTATGTACTTCCAGTTCGAATTGTGATAATATTGGATCTGATTCTGTGTCAGGAGAAGACATGTATGTCCAATCGAAAAAAGAAGAGTCGATTGGAACAACGGGTCAGATAGAGAGGGAGGATGATACCGAGTCTATACGGGATTTGTCGGAGGATCGATATGAAAGGGAAAACAGCGAGGAAGAACAGTACGAATCTACACCGGGCATCATGCGCCGGGTTGCAGTCTACGCGGCTCCCGCGACCAATCTCAATCAAGAAAACGCGGCCGCGGCGCCAGCCGGGGCGGCTCAGGCAGTGGCCCAGCAGCAAGGTGCAGTTGACCCGGTCTTGGTCCAGGTCGATGGAGAATCAGCATCTGTCACCAGTCGCCCAGCAGACGAGGAGTGGCACGCAAATATGTTTGGGTTCCAAGCAAACCGAACACCGGGGGCGGGCCCCTCAAACCCGCGTCACCCGGCTCTGTTTGATAATAATTTGATTTTGGACCCCACAGTCTTGGCCACAGTTATTACCCCAGAAAACGCGGCAGAGCGTGTAAGAGACCTGGACGTGGCTCGTCGTGCATTGGAGCAGCAAAGAAGGCAAGTGGAAGCCGAAAGGCAGGGGATGGTCGCGCGGCAGCGCGAATTGGATGACCGAGAGATCCGGCTCCGGGAGGAAACGACAAGGATGCACCAAAGGCACCGAACTATGCTGCCGGCAACAGGAGGGGTTATTAACCCAACTGCCCTGGTGTTCACGCCTCAAGATCAGCCGATTCCACCGACGAACCAAGGGACCATACCGCGACCGTCAACGGGAGCACATCCGGTAAACGCGCCAGCCGGATTACCTTTGCCACAGACGGGGGCGACAGCCGGCAATACCATGCCGCCACCACCATCACGATTCCGCACACCAGCAGGTCATTACAACAATCCCATGGACAACGTGTACGCAGCAACGCTCGCATTAAACCAGATTCCTGTGGGAGACTCGCCTCATGCGGAAGGGACCCGACGAGCAATCGATCTGCTACACACCGCGGTAGCACAGCAAGCCAATTATCCGGATCATAGAAGCGGAATGCATGGGACGCCGTACGCCAGTCAGCAACAGGGCAATGTCCAAGCAAGTGCGGCACGACGAAGGGAAGAGCAGCAGCAAATGCCGCCTCCACCGCGTATCCAGACAGTACCAGTAGTATCAGCAGCGCAGGCGGTGGTGGACAGTTCCAGGGCCAGAAGAGCCGGGGCCGGGTCCGCTGGGCACGAATTGCCGGTGGCGCCGCACCTCGAGGCACCCCCAGCCGGGTCACGCGCCTCCCGAGTAAGACCACCCCCAACCACCCTGGCGGGACCCAAGTGCCTCTCGGACGATATCAGAGCAGAACCTTACCCGGAGAAGTTCAAAGAACCGGGGAAAGTAGTAAATTATGAGCCAACAATGGATCCAGAAACGTGGCTGAGCAGCTACGAGATGGCGATGTCAATTCGCAACGCATCCGAGAACCTCCAAGCCAAATTCATGTACTTAATGATGTCAGAAGGAGCAGCAAAGTTATGGTTCACCAATTTACCGGAAAAGTCGATCAAATCGTGGGAGGAGTTAAAGACCGCGTTTATCAAGCACTTCCATGGAACATGCAGAAAGTTATTTAATATTGATGATTTGGAAAGATGCGTTCAGAAGAAAGGAGAGTCAGCACGCAGCTGGGTGCGCCGGGTTATGGAGATACTCCACTCATCTACAGATATCCAGCCTAAGGACGCACTACAAGCTATGGCAAAAACATGTAAGTATGTTCCTTTAGTACAAAAGCTAACTCGCATGAAATCTAGTAGGAACGCAGCGGAGGTTACAATGGGAGAGCTAATGGATGCGTGCAACAAACACGCGGCAACGGATACCACAGAGGAGGAAGTTGATGACAAGAAAGCAAAAGCAAACACAAGCAGCAGTGGGAAAACCGGCAATGTATCGGCGCCAAGCAATAATGGAAACAACCAGAACAAACGACCATTTGAAGGGAATTCCGAGTTTGTAGCCAACACGGAGGCCGGGTCTTCGAGACCTAGATCCGAAGGAAATTTTAATACTGGAAATCACAATGGGGGACACTACCAAGGACCGCCAAGACCAAGCAACAGCTGGGACATATTTAGGATGGCATGCCCGAAGCATAGCAGGAACGGCAAGCCGGCCAATCATTCACTGGAGCAATGTGCCGACTTACAAAGGTGGAAGAACGAGGAAGTGAACAGAGCCATGCGAGGTGCAGGCCGAGGAGGAGGCCCGGGCCTAGGTGGAAATTTGGGCAACGGGCCGCCCCCAGCTGGCAACCCGCCAGCTGGAAATCAAGGTAACAATCAAGGAGGAGCGGGAGGTTTTCATGCTAACCCCAAACAGCTGGGTCAGTATCATGTGCACACTACGGGAGGCTCTAACAAGGATAAGAAGATACTGAAACAAGCAGTTAATTCGGTCTCCTCCGATGTTCCAAGATATCTGAGGTGGTCAGAACAAGAGGTAACATGGAGCAGGAAGGATCACCCGGACAGAGTTGACCACCCGGGAGTCTTAGCTTTGGTAGTGGCACCACAGGTCAACGGCTACGAACTGAAAGAAGTCTTGATGGATGGAGGAAGCAGTATCAATATCCTGTACTGGGAAACTTTTCTGCGTATGGGCTTAAAGGAATCGCAGCTGCAAAAGAGTACAACAGTTTTTCACGGGATAGTGCCGGGTCACTCGGCATGCCCTGAAGGAAAGGTGGCACTGGAAGTAGCTTTTGGAGAGTCAAAGGACAACTACCGAGCCGAGTGGCTTACCTTCGAGGTAGTAAAGTTGCGCAACCCTTATCATGCTTTGTTTGGAAGGCCGGCTTATGCCAAGTTCATGGCGAGACCGTGTTATGTGTACCTACAGCTGAAAATCCCGGGTCCCAAGAAGACCATTACAATACACGGAAATCGAGATATAGCAGCTGAATGTGATGAGGGATACGCGGCAATGGCCGAGCAAGCCTGCAGGAAGGAAGAGCTCAAACATTACCGTTCTCAGGTAGACCTAGAAGAGAGGACAACGTCAAAAAAGCCAACTCCTGAGGGGGACAAAGCAAAAGTTAGGGCAGAACAAAACCCTAAGATGGTAGGCTTCATCAGGAGCGATACTTTCAAAACTCCTAGCAGGGAAGAAGAAGACGTACCGCCATCCGCAGCTGATCACGCTTCAAGGACGGTATACCCGGATTGGCTAGCAAACCCGGTACTCATTATGAAAGGGCATAGCAAGTGGAGAATGTGCATTGGCCGCACCAACGCGAGGCCGACTCTCGAGAATAACTAAAGCAGTGTAATGGGCGGCAGGTTTCATACGCACTCTTTTCCTATCCAGGGTACCTAAGGGGACTGGAAGGTTTTTAATGAGGCGGCCTGCTGATTCAAAAAAGAAATTTTTATCAATAAAAGAAGATGGTCTCGAGTCCTATCATGGTCTTTTCTTCAGTTACAAGTAAGTAATGCTTGTTATTATCAATACGTCAATATCATCAAAATACATCACGTGCATATAGGTCTTCGGGAAATTGGTGTGCTTAAATAAGTAATCACAAACCCGGAGACCCGGCCTCGATGCCTATGAGTTATGAGGGCTGATTACTCGAAAAAACGGGTACGGCTGCAATCTTATAACCGGACAAAGGAGCCAAATTTCTTGATTATTCTTACTTAAGCTCGATGTGACTCGCGCTAAAGTGGCATGATCTGTTCACTTACGATTACAATCAAACTATGCAGCCCAATGGGACTTGCTTGACCCTGTTTTTCGTATAGATGTAACAGCATGGTATCCACGCGAAAGCCGGCTTACAGTACAAGATAATCAAAAGGGTCATCAAAACCACAAGTCCATGCAGAGTATAAGGCTCAAATAGCCGGAAACTCAACAAGTATTAAGCATGACTTCAGTATTTATGTGAACAGCTATTGGTTTTCAGCTTGGTAAGGAGCAGTTTGTCATCTGAGAAAGGCCACGTCCCCTTAGCTCGCACTTTGGGTCATGGGGACTGGGGACTTCGAGACAGAAACAAACTACTCAACTACTAAAGCTCATAAACCTTAGTTTCCGAGTCTTGGGGACTTAAAGAAAAGTCCGTCTATCAAAACCTATGATACTCGGTTAGCCGAGTCTCAAAAGGGAATCAAAAGCAAGAGTTCAAAGTATCGAGAATAAGCATACATTTAACACAAGGATCGAGATTATCAAAAGCCGGGAGAGGCAAAGAGTTATCACAAGTTAACAAGCGCAAAGTCATAACATCAGTATCAAAGTTGCACAGGCGCATTGCTAAACATCATGTCAGTCTCGAGAAACGCAAAACACTAGGTATCATCCTACTCGGCATCCCGGGAGTGGTTCTCCGAGTCTTCGTCTTGAACTTGCTCCTTGGCTTTGCCAGCAGTTTTACTTGGACTCTTCACGTCAGGACGGACAGGTGGAGGAACGGCTGGGGTTGAGGTAGACGGCTTTACGCCTAGTTCGGTCTCTCTCTTCGCAGCCTCTTCTTTCCGCCTGGCCAGGTCAGTCGACCACTTTTCCAGCATATCAAAAGGAGGGGGTGCCTCCACCAGAATAACCTTGCCCTCAGAATCATATGAGCTCATAATTGTGTTTAGATCCATTTTATCCGCCAAAGTTGTGGCCGAGTGACGTACCGAAGATTGTATAGCTTTGAAGTCCTGGGGTTTAAACTTAGACCCGTCAGCCTTGAATTCCGGGAACCCGGATACTACCTTGGCCGGGTCAAGCTTAGGAAAATAAGCCTTCGCCAGCGTCAAAGCCCGGGTCATCCCGATCCGGCAAGACGAACGCTTCAGTATTTCAATCCATCCAGGCACTGTGGACAAGGCCTGCATGAGATTTTCTTCGCCCGGGTATACCTCCGAAGGCCACTTTATAGCATCCAGCAAAAGTTTCGTGCCGGCAAAAAATGTCCGGAGCACAGTCTTCAAAGTTTTAGCCTGAGTAACGGTGTTCTCCTCCGGAGCAGCAAGGTTAGCACCTGCAATCGAAACACATAAAAGCATATCAGTGATATTGGTTATTACAGCAGCAAGATAGAAATACGCAAGTTATTCGCAAATAGCAAACTTACTTAGCAAGATACGGTAAGTGTCCGTAATTTGAGTTGACAGGTTATTCAGCGAGGATTGGGCAGCATTGTATTTGTTCTTGTATTTGGAGACATCTTTTTTCAAAGTCTTTATCTCCGCTTCAAGGGTTTCCCTGCGCTTTGTTTCCGCAAGCAGGAGCTGCTCAGTTTTAAGTAATGTTTCATCCGACTGAGTTATCTCCGCCTGCAAAGAATGAGTGCAACTGTAAGCCGGATATCGCGAGAATATTGCCTTTTGAGAAAATAGTTATAGAAGGTTATTATGCGAAGTACCGAGAATAATTACAGAAAATTATACTCGGAACTTGGGGACTGGATGTATAGTAAGAAGTATCAAGTAAGATTACCTGATGTGCTGCAGCCATACGCTCTAGGATATTTCCTTCCGAAGCTTTCATGGCGAGAAGAGCGCTCATCAGCTGGTTAAAATCAGCGTTATCCGAGTTAGATGACTCGGGTACCTGGAAAGTGGGAAAAGGAGCTTTTCTTGTAACAGGAGGTGGCACCCGGGTCATCCGAATGTCGGAGTCTGGTCCCCCTCCCGCGCTCGAAGCTGCTCCCTTCTCCTTCTCGCTTGCGTGCGAAGCAATTGGATACCCGGTATCATGCCTAGCTGGCTCCGGTGGCGACGCTTGCTCGTCGCCAGTTGTGGTGAAGGCATCATCGGCCGGCTCGTTCTCGACCCGGACCTTAGCCTCAGTGTCCTCCTGGTCGCTAGTAACAACCGTGGCTCTGAAGAAGGTGCGAAGGCACAATTAGTCTTTGGTTATGAAAGAGGTGGTAAGAGCTCGGTATAATGTCAGGAGAAGGCATTTACCCGGTGTTCACCGGGAAGTCCGAAGGAAAGCCGCTGCTAGACCCGGAAGATACTGAAAAATGCCAAGCAAGGTTTGAGATCATGTTGCAAGGGAATGTCCGGAAAGAGTTTCTATTTACGATATAAATACCAGAGTGTCGAGCCGGGGGCGATGAAGTGCCCGGGTTAAGGGCCTCGTTGCCTGGATGGTTCCGGGTTACTCGGCGCCTAGTCGCGGGTGGCTCCTTCATTTATGATCAAAGGGGGTGAAGGTGGGGTTAGCCCCGAAATGACGTTATGAGAACAAAAATTAAAGTGCAAGGGAGCGGAATAAAAACCTGGAGGGCGATTCTCTGGGATTTCCTTTTGGATCCGGCTTTGGTGGCCGGCTCCGGCTCATCCTCCTCGCTGGCGGACTCTTCCCAGCCATCTGATTCTTCTTCCTCGTCTTGGTCCTCTCGTTCTGAAAGGTATTGAAGATATAGCATAAGGAAAAAGAGGAGACAGGATATAATGTACGCAAGGGGGTTAAATACGCACCTTCATCCGAATTAACGGCGTCATCCTCCTCCTCCGCGTCTCCAGAATTGGGAGGAGTGTCGATTGTCCAAAAGCCATTATCGGCCTGAGGTGAAAATGCCAGGGTAATGATTAATATCGAGTCATGAAAAGCGGATAAAGGTAAGCTTGTTAAAATCCAAAATCAAGAGGCAGAAAGCTTACAGCGGGGGCGGGGTTCTCGAGTGTAAAAGGTTCTAACCCGGCTATGCTCCGGATTACCTCGAGCTTCTCCGTTAAAAAACCCTTGATCGTTTTGTTCATGTCATTAGGGGCGAGGGTGCTGGCAGAGTATCGGATCGGGTCCGTGGTTTGACCCGAATATTCACACATCAGCTTCTCACGAATGGAGTTTGGCTGGATGCGGAAGTTAACCCAGGTCTTCACCAAGTTTAGCCCGATGAGGCCTCGGGCTGATAAGATGGGGATCTTAGCCAACGAAGGCAAGATCGCCTCCCTGTCCGAGTCAGAGGCGAAGGCATTGAAAGATTCGGAAATGTCAAGCTGACCCTCCGAGTAACCCGGCAGCTTCTTCTCACCGGGTGGGGAGGTGTCCTGGCAGTAGAAGTATGAGAGCTGCCAGTGCTTTACATGAGAATTGAGAGTGAGGGGAGGCATCAAGGAATTCTTGCGGCGCTGGATAGAAACCCCGCCGCAGGTAAGAAGTGCGCCGTCACCGCTTTCGCGGCACGGCTTGCACTGAAAGAGTTCAACAAAGAGAGCCAGACTTGGCGGAGTGCACAAGTAAGACTCGGAAAGAACGATAAAGTGGGTGATGTTCAGAACGGAGTTTGGGCCTATATCGAAAATACGGAGATTGTAGTGATCTAGGACGTCACGAAAGAAAGGGTGACCCGGGGGCCTGAAGCCTCGGGTCACATGTTCGACAAAACATATTACCTCATCCGTTGCTGGAGAGGGCCGGGTTTCGTTGCCGGGTACTCTCCAGTGGATAGATTCCTGGGGAGGAAGGATTCCAAGCTCCACTAACTCCTCCAGTTTGGCCTTGGTGACGGAGGATCTCCCCCAATTGGCTGAAATGGAGTTAGTGGGCTTAGTTTTAGCCGGCTGTTTCCCCTGCCTCTTGGGTGCCATGGGGTGGACCTGTTAAAACGTCAAAGGAAAGAAAGTGAGAAGCGAAAGCTCGAAAATTAATGAATAGTCAATTACCGGTAACCTAAAAATAATCCGGGTATTGCCTTGCCGGATCAAGTGCGATCTATCCGGGTATTGCATATCGTTACGGAAGCTGTGAAGTTTTTCCGTAAAGTAAGTGTCTGGGGAAGGTAGAAGGGTACCCTTATGTCTACTATCAGCAAGTGAGCCGGAGAAGTGAGATTTTCTGGATGGTAAGATCAAGGGCGGAAATTTTTGATGGCCCGAGCCCAGATGGGAGACCCAATTTCTGTATTTAAGGCCAGTCTAATGATACTTAGTGGTAGGGGAGTAAGATAAGCTGCGCATCCTATCTATGGGAGCGGTTATGGTAAAAACTAGCAAGTCAATTCGGCAGGGCCCGAGAAACTGCAGGCGACTCGATTCAGATCTGATCTAAGGAAAAGCTAAGAGATTGCAAGGTTGGGCTGGAGGATATCAAGAGCTTACCGGAGGAGGTTGAAGTAGGGATTTGCGGAGGCAGATGGCGCAAGATTGATGCCCTTTCGCGATTTCCGGCCGGCGAATCGGGGGCTTGATGGTGGATTTGGGAGCTGGAGTGGGCTGCACGGTGGTGGAGCGCAAGCGACGGCGGATGGGCTCCGGCGATGTGCGTATGGCTTCCGTGGTGGCGCTCCGTGAACTCGAGCTTGAGGAGAAGAGGAGTGGGGAAATGAGCCGTTAGGGTTGAGTTTGCTCCTTGGGGGCCTATTTATAATAGCCCGGGTGGAAAAGCTTAACCTAACGGGCGGAACCCGGGAGGTGCGGAGTGATATGTGGCTATTTTGAAATTTGAAAGACGCGCCTTATGCATCGATCGATATAATCCCGAGGAAAAGGGAAGTGAAATCTCTTTCTTGGTGTCAGCAATAGTTGCCGAGGAAAATGTGAAATCATTGAGTTCCTTATTGAGACTCAAGTTTGGAAGGTTGAAGGAGAGCCTTTGAGAGAGAGCCGGGTTGTAACCTGACTCCCTTGGTGTTAATCCCAGTCATTCGTCAACATCTTGTATCTTGATCTTCATGTGTTTTTGTATCCAATGTTTCTGCAGGGAATAGCCAGCACTTCGAAGAGTAACTCTTGGAAGCCCAGGCTATTCTGGGGACTACTGATGGGGGGATAGTAACCCGGTAGGCTCACTTCAAGATATAACCCGGCCCGGGGTGTGCTAAGCGCTATCCGGCTGGGGGTAAAGAGATTGCCGGAAGGCCCAAAGGCTTGTGAGATTCGTAACCCGGATTGTGGGCTGCGATAAGGAGAATTAGGGTTTTGTATGTGGAGTTCGAATAGGACTCGAGGTGTGCCTTGGAGGGCAAGTTAGGGGTGTGCGGGTGCTTTATAAACCGGCCCCTAGGTTTAGTTTGCCAGAGGTAAAAGTCATAGTTGTAACACCTGTTATCGAGTATCCAGCATAATTCATATTGAGATCCGGCGAGTTGTCTTCCGGTTCTTAGATTGCTTTCCGCCATGTCTTCTTTCGAGCTAAACCCTCTCCCGAATACCTGTGTCGACTTGCCCCAAGATCAGTTACCCCTGGTAACATCTGCCGTGATTATCCCACGACAGTTTTTGTCTCTATGCATGATTATGGCCATTATTGCTCTCTTGATTTGTCACTCCCAGTATTTTGCTAGCCTCCACCGGTACTAAGTATAAGCTCTACTCGTGCATCCAACTCACAAAAACCAAATTTTGCCAAATGTGTCCACCATACCTACCTACATGTGGTATTTAACCGCCACTCCAAGTAAATTTCTCATGTGCTACCTTTAAAACTTTCAAAAATATTCCTGTTTTGTGCCCCTGTTTTAGCTTATGAGGACGTAAATAGAGAATCGTTATCTCACTTGTTGATTGGACTTTACACACCTGGACCAGTGGCTTCATCCGCTTATCCAAATGATAGAAGAGCTGGCAGCAGGGTGCCCAACCCCAAAATTGGTTACTATTAAATTCTCTTCACTATTTTTGCCCCTGGTTTATCAGTCAACGCATAATTGTGTAAACAAAAGAGAAATAGGGATGTCCTTCTGACCCTTGTTGCGTCCTTCAATGAGATGTCCTTATGTTTACCATTCATTGACATTAAGCATACACCTCTCTAAAAAAATGTTCTCAATACCTCTGTTTAATAAAATAAAAAGCGCTAACACATGAGTTAATCCCTGCTTCCCTCTGCGAAGGGCCTTTCTTTTACTTTTATGTTGAGTCTCCATCTTCTAACTGTGGGGACCCCAGACAAGATGTCCGAGACCGCCAATATGCATACACTCATGATCCCAGATCGACAGTCATGAGCAACATATTTAGAGATGGTACATCAGAGTTCACATCCATTACACGAATAACATAGTCTTACACAAATGGTCTATCGACCAAGTCTGAGACAACTGTCACGCAGGACAGGGGCAACACACATAGCATAACGGCTTTATTGTAGCGGAAGCAACACAACGAGCGGAACCCATGTCAACGCCTTAGCACCACAGGCTGCTGACCGGGAGACGTGCCTAGTAAGCGGGATCGTCAAAGTACTCCTCCTCAAAGGTATCCTCCTGAGACGGCTCCTCGAAATCTGACCAAGACAATAGCCAGGGACGAAACCAAACCTGAGTACGTTTGAATGTACTCCTGCAAGTCACCCTAAATGCAGCCCAAAATGCAAGTATGACAAGTGTGGTAGGGTGGCTATTTAATTAAGGGTTTTTCACTATCCATGGTGAATATAAGACTCAACATGGTTTAACAATTTTACTCTTTTGAAAACCACCTTTTTGGAAGAACAACCTTTCCGAAATCAACCTTTCTCCGGTACCTCAAAGGTACAATTGTTCCCTTTCACGTACCTCCCAGGTACAACAACATAAAACAGTTTTTCAGCTTTTCAAAAACATTGACACAATACTAGCTACATGGCCATTCAACTGCCCATATCCGAGGGCGCGGCTATTCTGAATAGTTTTACTCTGCAGAGGTGTACACAATCCACAAGATCCAGTACATCCGCCGTGAACAACCACGGACTGTCCAAGACAGTATGTAAACATCGGAAAACTGGTCCTAACCATCCACTATGTCCGTGCTAGTAAATGACTACCTCTTCAACTGGGTTGGTTCTCCCCGGCACCGAGTGAGTCAGCCGTATCGATCCGGTTTCCCCTGACAACACACCGCCATGGCAGGAGACCCAATTGCTGCAACCGGTAGTGAACTTAATCCCACACTGTGAATGTCCCGTTTCTCCCTCCTGGCGACAATTCGGTTCGGGGGACTCTAGCCCCTATAGCACTTTGAGGTAGGCACGGACTAACACCGACAAGCAATTAGCTAGACCCCGTACCCATTTTGAGGTAGTGTGGCAGTACGTCTTGGTTGTCCGGCGAAGACTAGGTTATGTGTCATTTTTGGAAAAACAAGCTGAAAACAATCCTTCTTCCCTCGGACAAGGTCCCACCTTTCCTCGGGTTTTTCCAAGACTTTTTGTGGGCTTGGTAACACCAAGATTATGGAGTGGCTACGACAAATTAAAAGAGCGGCAAAACCATGTCTTACTTTGAAAGGAGTAACTTGAAACACTTAAGTAAAAACTTCAGAAGTAAAATATGCATGGTAAGTAAAACAGAAGCAAGCATTTAGGATGGCTTGCCTTGGCCCTGGTCTTGATCAAACTCTTGAAATAAACAAGAGTTACAGAAAACCTCTTCAGGAGCAATAGTCTCTTCGTTATGTAACGTCGTAAAAAGGTAAAAAGAAAACACTAAATCAGAACAAGTCAAAGACAAACACAAGCAAGTACAACACACATACAGCAAGCATTCATCTAAAAAGAAACACCCCAGATAGCAATGCTACCTAATGCTAAAGTACTCAAACAATTACTAGAAACCAGCATGGCATGACGTAGTCTTTTACAAGACAAGTAGCAAATTTATGGCATGAGTCCAGTGGGTGTACCACTCTCATACAAGGCCATAAAGAGTGATATGACTCTCTGGTCATTCACCAAAATGAGTATATAGCATGGAAAATAATCTAGAACGCAAATAACTAGCATGAGATGTGAAAACAAGCATTTCTATACACATGCAAGGCATAACCTAATAATAAAGCATAACTAAGCATGCATCCAGAGGCTAAGCAAACACATAACAGAGGCATATTAAACATGCATGGCATGAAAACAATCATAGCATGAAAATACATGTGGCAAACAACTCTAATAATCTAAGAAAATGGAAAATAGGCATATAGAATGACATGCATGGCAACCATGGCATTTTCATGAAAAATATTCATTCCAACATGATAGATCTATAAGATAACAACCCTATGGCAGTGAAAACAACTCCTACACATGCTAGTAAGATCACATAAGGCATTCATACACTTAGCAAATTGAATAAACATGAGATTCAAAACATGGCAGAACACTATAAAACTTGTAATGCATGCCAAAATTATTCTACAACTAAAAACATCACACAAATCTGGGATATGATAGATCTAATCATACAGAAGCTCATCCAAAAGGATTTATCTCAAAAAGCATTTTAGAAAAATTCATAAAATTCATTTAGTGGCTCTCTGGTTGTTTACCATTTTGCATGTCAATTCAAATAGGAAACTCAAGTGCATGTGAGGTCAACTGCTCTAGTTAGAGCTCAAAAATATCTATCCAGAGAGATCAACCTCACTTCCATTGGATTCCTACATAAAAAGTTATTGCATGTTTATGTTTTCAGATAGGTTGGCTTGTAGGATTTTTCATGCTCAAACCAGGGATGCAAATGTGGATCTGCCACTTGCATGTGGTTAGGAAAACATGCAGGTATACTGGAGAAAATTGGAGTGGCCAGATTTGGAGTTTAAGCATTTTTAGAATGATTAAAGTGATTAGGCAGATTTCAGGAGTTTTGAAAAAATAAAAACGGTCAGCGCAGGCCTAGCGGGCCTTCGGCCACTGCGCGCCAGGGCGCGCTGCACTGGGCCGGCCCAGCTCGCCTTCGCGCGTAAGCGAACAGGTAAGTCACCGTTCGATCCAGATCTAACGGTCAATGTTAGATCCCAGAGGGATTCAAACTGAACCGTTGATCTAAAAACGGGCGGCGCACACGGCTTCTTCTTCCTCGAGCTAGGGACAGAGCCACGGTGAGCTCGGGAGAAACCCGTACGGGTGGGTGCTCACCTAGGGCTTGATGGGAGTCGACGGTTGGGGACGAGGCGATGCAGTGGAGGTTCCGCGACCGATTCTTGGCCGCAGCTAACCCTGGATCGCCTTGTTCTGTCCGTGCGCACCGAGCGGTCCCCGACGGCGTCGAGCACGGCGGCGGCAGCTCTGCAAGGTAAGAGGCATGGGAGAGTGTCAGGCATCCATGCCTCGAGTAGGGGAAATAGAGGAACCAAAAATGGAGAGGGTAGAGGGAGAGACGAAGGCAGTGCTCGGGTTTCTTCTCCGCGGCCAGAACGGCGAACGCGAGGCCCTCGGGCTCTCACAGAGGAATCATATCGAGAGAGGAGCGGGTGTAGGTGAATGCGGTGAGTGTGGCGAGGCGAGTGACTAGCAGAGAGGGGTGGGTGGACTTTATACCCGAGCGATCACGGGAGGATTGTGCTCGGGCGCTCACCACGGCAGACATGGCGATTGCCAGCTCGCGCTCTCCCTCAGGCCGTGGGCAGCACGTGGAGAGGCCGAGGGAGCTTTGTGGCATCCATGCCATGCTCGACCAGGCCCTAGGCCGTGGAAGGAGAGAGCCAGGGCACGGGTGGCCACAGTGCTCTGATGACAAGGTGGCCCGACGGCACCATCCTTGGCACGGAGCCATCCTCCCCTTCTGTCGAGCCAAAAACCAAACCAGGGGCTGGAATCGATACCTGGTAGTGTGGGCGAGTGGTTTTGTAACAGAGCTTGGCACCTTGATGATCAACAACAAAGATTTTCGAGGAATTTGGATCGGGTGCAGTGCTGTCAGCTAGCAGAGTTCAGATTCAGAAAATTCAGTTAAGTGATTTCTGAATTTTTCTAAGTCTGAAAACAGACAGGGAATAGAGAATGTAGGTGCTGTTTTGGAGAAGCAAATCAATTTCAATTGGAAATGTGGAGGTATGGTTTTAAAGATCACATGATCTAGTTTCAGAAACACATTTTTATCTGAATTTAGAAAATGTGTAGGTGGATGAAAACAAGGGTGGAACAGGGGTAGTTTTCTGTTTTCTGGTTTTTCCTTTTTCCTGTTTTTCAACTAGGCAGAAAAACATCCATGAAAACATTATTTCCTCTGCCTCAAAAATATTTCTTTGAGCATGTTGAGCAACTCCATATCATAAACATGGATGACAACCAAAGAAATATACAAAAAGAATTTGGATTCAAGGACTTAAATGGGGTTGAAAAGTGTAGGTGATAGCTAGGAAAGAGTGAGGAAAAATCATGTTTTTCCTTAAAGATTTCAATTTCAAATCTTGTTTTCTTTCTTGAGTGATCAAATACCAAGATTAACAAGTTTGAAAAGTGACAAGAACAAAAGATAACCATCCTCTCTTTATTTCTCAAAGGTGACATCATGTTTACATCAGGAGTTTTAGAACTCAGAAAAACAACAGGATCAACTGAAAAGTTTCTGTTGGTCCCTAATTCTAGGTCTTTTTTTTTTCTCCTTACAACCATGTCTCCAAAAGAGGATGTGACAGACCTCCCCTCCTTAAAAGAATCTCGTCCCGAGATTCGGGGGTTTAGTCATAGAGGAAATCAGGAAACTCCTTGTTGATATAATCTTCGCGTTCCCAGGTGGCTTCTTCCTCAGTGTGATTAGTCCACTAAATCTTGAGGAAATTTATTTTACGCCTCCTGGTCATACGAACATCTTTGGCAAGAACACGGAGTGGTCGGTCACGATAAGTCAAATCATGATTAATGTCAATGGTCCGGTAATCGATGTCCTTATAAGAATGATCCTTATTAGGCACTTGGAGACACTTCCGGAGTAGAGACACATGAAAAACATCGTGAAATTCCGAGAGATCAGCGGGCAGCTCAAGTTGATAAGATACTTCACCACGTCGGGCTATGATCTTGAATGGTCCAATGTACCGTGGTGCAAGTTTCCCTTTAACATGAAAACGCTACATCCCCTTGAGAGGTGTGACTCTAAGATACACAAAATCTCCTATGCGGAAGGAAACTTCGCGTCGCTTGGAGTCTGCATAGCTCTTCTGGCGAGATTGAGCATCCTTGAGACGATCACGAATAAGTTGAACTTGCTCTTCGGCGGCACGCAAGGTATCCACACCAAATATCTGACTGTCACCAGACTCAGACCAGTTCAAGGGTGTGCGACACTTGCGACCATACAAGGCTTCAAAAGGAGCCATTTGCAGGCTAGCTTGATAGCTATTGTTGTAGGAGAATTCCGCAAATGGTAGACAATCCTCCCACTTAGCACCATAGGACAAAACACAAGCACGAAGCATGTCCTCCAAGATTTGGTTAACACGCTCGGTTTGCCCTCCGGTTTGCGGGTGGTAAGCGGTACTGAAAGACAACTTGGTTCCCAGAGCTTCATGTAGCTTCCTCCAGAAGCGAGACGTGAATTCAGTACCTCGATCAGAGACAATCTTCTCGGGTACACCATGTAGACTCACGATTCGGGATATATAGAGATCAGCCAATTGGTCTCCACGGTGAGTGGTGCGAACAGGAATAAAGTGAGCAACTTTTGTAAGCCTGTCCACAATAACCCATATGGCATCATGTCCTCGATTTGACTTGGGAAGTCCAGTGATGAAATCCATTCCAACTTCATCCCATTTCCACTTGGGTATTTGGAGTGGTTGCAATAGACCAGCTGGACGTTGGTGTTCTGCCTTCACACGCTGACAGATATCACACTTGGCGATGTATAAAGCGATCTCTCGCTTCATACCATGCCACCAGAACTTTTCCTTAAGGTCTTGATACATTTTTGTTCCTCCGGGATGGATGGAATAAGGAGTATCATGAGCCTCGGCGAGTATAACTTGTTTTAGCTCAGATTCGGATGGAACACAAATGCGATCTTTGTACCAGAGTATTCCTTCAGAATCGATAGAGAAACCAGGCACAGGTTCCTTCTTAATTCGATCCTTAATACCCTCAATACTCTTTTGGCCCTTCTGAGATTGTTTCACTTGATCAATTAGAGTAGGTTTGAGCTCAATAGTGTTCAACATCCCATGGCTGACTACTTCGATACCCAGTTGATCAAGTTCCTTCCACAACTCAGGTTGTCTGACCTTGATGATAGCATTCAAGGAGGCGGGTTCTCGACTGAGTGCATCAGCGACAACATTTGCCTTGCCAGGATGATAGTGGATACTCAGATCATAATCTTTGATGAGTTCAATCCACCGGCGTTGCCTCATATTGAGTTCACGCTGAGAGAAGATATATTTCAAGCTCTTGTGGTCAGTATAGATCTCACATCTATTTCCCATAAGGAAATGTCGCCATGCCTTGAGAGCATGAACAACAGCTGCGAGCTCTAGATCATGGGTCGGATAATTTTGTTCATGAGGCTTCAACTGACAAGAGATGTAAGAGATGACCTTGCCGCCTTGCATAAGAACACTGCCGAGCCCAAGTTTTGAGGCATCACAATATACATCAAAACTCTTTGTGACATCCGGCATAGTAAGAACAGGGGCGGTCACCAATCTTCTCTTCAATTCTTGGAAGCTTTCCTCGCATTTGTCAGTCCACTCAAACTTCTTGTCTTTCTTGAGCAATTGAGTGAGTGGTCTGGCGATACTGGAAAATCTTTGAACAAATTTGCGGTAATATCCCGCCAAACCAATAAATGATCTCACTTCAGTTGGGTTGGTGGAGCATTACGCTTCATGACGGACTGAACCAAAGCGGGATCAACAGAGATTCCAGCTTCGGATACCACATGTCCAAGAAATCCCACTTCCCTAAGCCAGAACTGACACTTGCTGAATTTAGCATACAATTGATGCTTCCGAAGTGTTCCGAGCACCAATCTCAGATGTTCTTCGTGTTCAGCTTCGTCTTTAGAATAGATAAGAATGTCGTCGATGAACACCACGACGAACTTATCCAAGAAGTCCATGAATACCTTGTTCATGAGATTCATGAAATAAGCAGGAGCATTGGTTAGACCAAAGGACATTACGGCGTATTCATACAGCCCGTAACGTGTGGTGAAGGCAGTCTTCGGAATATCCGAATCCCGTATTTTCAATTGGTGATAACCAGTACGGAGGTCTATCTTGGAGAAGACACGAGCTCCATTCATCTGGTCGAAGAGATCTTCAATCTTGGGCAACAGGTATTTGTTCTTGATGGTGACATCATTCAACTTCCGGTAATCCACACATAGACGTGAGGTACCGTCCCGTTTATCCACAAAGATGACAGGTGACCCCCAAGGCGAAGCGCTTGGGCGAATCAAACCTTTTTGCAACATCTCATCCAATTGCTTCTTCAACTCCTCTAGTTCTTCCGGGTTCATCCGGTAAGGTTTTTGAGCTATGGGTCCGGTTCCAGGAACTAACTCAATAATGAATTCAATATCCCGGTCAGGAGGCATACCGGGTAGTTCTTCTAGAAAGACGTCCGGATACTCACATACCACCGGAATCTGTTCAAGAGAGGGGTCGGATATGCTCTTATGACAGTGAGCTTTGGAGGTGGGTTTGACTGCTTTGGAGGTGGGTTTGAATGCCTTATACTTGACTTCTTCCCCAGTGCTACTGGTCAAGGATATAGTTTTAGTGGGGCAGTCAATGACTCCCTTGTACTTAGTCATCCAATTCATACCAAGTACAACCTCAATGCCCTTCTCACCTAATACTATTAGGTCACCATGAAAGGTCTTCCCACTGATAACAATAGGCACATTGTTGCAGAAGTGGGTGGCTCTAGTAATATCGCCTGGGATTTGCACTCGCATGACTCTATTCATGGGACTGACTTTTAATCCAATATTCCTCACACAAGGTTTGGTGACAAATGAATGCGAAGCCCCAGAGTCAAACAGAACAGGTACTGGTACGGAGTTGACAGGAAACGTACCAATCACCATGCTTGGATTATCCTGAGCCTCTTCTGCGGTGACGCAGTTCAGATGTACCTTAGCAATATTTCCAGGCTTCTTGGAAGATTGTCCATGAGTCATCTTGGTCGCATTAGGGCGAGTAGGAGCAGGATTCTTGGTGGGACACTCCCGAGAGAAATGCCCTCCTTTGCCGCATGAGAAACAAGTTCCAGATGGCTTGGGGGCAGCTGGTGCGGCACGGGTAGTTGTATTACCAGAATTCCCTCCTCCAGGACGAGGCGCATAAGGAGCAGCTCCAGAAGTCGGAGGCCTTGGATAAGATGGAAAACTTGGACGAGGAGCATAACCAGGTGCCTTATTGAAGGGTGGCCTCGCAGGTGGGGAGCTGCGAGTCCTATTGACACTTGGTCCTCCTTGTTGCATCATCTTCCTCTTGCGGTTGTCAAAGGCTGCCTGCCGCTTATGTTCCATAAGGATAGCAGCATTGGCGAGAGACTCCAGATCTTGGAAAGGAATCACCACGAGCGTGCATTGCAGCTCATCGTGTAAGCCATTGAGGAATCTCTCCTTATTCTTTTCTTCTGTGTCAACATCATTGGGAGCATACCTAGCCAGGCTAGTGAACTCATCCCAATACTTGGACACATTCATACCACCTTGTCGGAGCTTCAGAAACTTGTCTCGCATAATTCCCATAACGCCATCAGGAATATGATACTTGCGAAACTTGGCCTTGAACTCTTCCCAGGTAGTGACATGATCAGCTGGTATGGAGGCACGAGTGGTCTCCCACCAAGTCCTTGCAGGACCGGCGAGAAAGTGGGAAGCATAAAGGACTTTATCCTTCTCCTCGACACCAGCAACTTCCAGATCGTTGGCGATGGTGCGAAGCCAATCATCAGCGTCCAGAGGTTCCACAACCCGAGAGAAGACATGTGGGTTGGTATTCTGGAATTCCTTGAGCTTGGAGCGTGGACCATTTCCACCATTAGTCCCAATAGTGGCCAGATGCGCGAGAGTTTGGAGAGTCGCCGCGCGCTCAGCACGGATTTCCTCTCGGTCTTGCATGTACAAGGACAGGACTTGAGCCGCAGTTGGCTCCGGCGGTGGGGGTGGTTCACGCGGCATGCTGAATGAAAGAAGATATAAGATGAAGAGGCAGATAGATGTGTTTGTCAAACATCGACAAACGAGAGTTGAAGTAGATGAAAACATGGAACTTTTAGACATGCTAGGTAATTTATTCCAGAGAAACCAAAGCACAAACATATCATACATAACACAAGCAGGTTCATACATACATAGCACACCACACATCAACATCTAGCAAACAAGTGGTTTCCGAAGAACCATACTACAAAAGCAGCGAGATGGGTCATCGCAGCCAACTAGTACTAGGTGCTTACATAGCACAGGCTAACATTACGGCCTATCACCTAGGCGTTTCCATCATCGCCGTCGAAAAGGATCTCCTCGGGGTCCTCCTCATCTCCGGCGTGATCATCGTCCTCTTGGTCACTCGGCTCACTCATATCCATGCCTTCGGAAGGGACATCGTCATCAGGAAGAAGATCCTCATTCTCCTTGCGGAGTTCGGCGATCTCTTCCTCTAACTCCTCGATGGTCGAATCCTTTGTGGCAATATCCTCCCTAGCCGTCTTCAGCCGGCCACGGAGTATGGCGTTGGCGTTCTCGAGTGACTCGGACTTCTTGAAGAAACGAGTACGGGCCAAACGGGTGGTCCGCAGCTTGTTCTCCAAGATCCTTGTCTTGGTGACGAGGTTGGCGTGAACGATCTTCAGATAATCCAAGTGGTTCTGAGTGTAGTGCAGGTAGAACTCCATGTCCTTCATGTGGGAGCACATAATGTCCCGGGGACACGGGCATGGAACTGGGAAGCCATCATCGCCGCGCATCCCATGGCGCTGGAAAGGAGTATCCACCAGGCGAGCCGCATAGATGTGAGACATGCGTGCGATAGCCAGCTCGAGCACACGGACAATCGCGTCTCCCCAAGAGCGGTCAATCGCGTGGAAGACATGCACCGACTCAGATGGTGCGGTCAATGGAGAACGGAGGGTGCACTCCGCCAACCATGATAACCCCTCAACAGAGCCAGTGATCTCCCCTCCTCTAATTTCAGGTAGTGGACGCCCAAGTATCTTGGTCATCTCCACGATCTCCTTCTCGAAATGGAACAGAGAGTCCCGAAGAATTCCCAACTGGAGAGACGCGGTGAAGGTGACGTCCATCTACACAAGTTTTTAAGTTAAAGACTAGTGTGCAAAATTTTAGTTAAATGCGAAAAGAAACTTAATGTAGTTAACCAAGGAAGTTAAACCAAGCAAAGAGGGTTACGAGACATATCTTTGGGATATAGTCATATTAAAGACTTGTATATATAAACTAAGGTAGATATCGGAGCACTAGCTAACGCCCATTCTAACTAAGGTCTCCTATGGTCAGGATGGCTCTGATACCAACTCTGTGGGGACCCCAGACAAGATGTCTGAGACCGCCAATATGCATACACTCATGATCCCAGATCGACAGTCATGAGCAACATATTTAGAGATGGTACATCAGAGTTCACATCCATTACACGAATAACATAGTCTTACACAAATGGTCTATCGACCAAGTCTGAGACAACTGTCACGCAGGACAGGGGCAACACACATAGCATAACGGCTTTATTGTAGCGGAAGCAACACAACGAGCGGAACCCATGTCAACGCCTTAGCACCACAGGCTGCTGACCGGGAGACGTGCCTAGTAAGCGGGATCGTCAAAGTACTCCTCCTCAAAGGTATCCTCCTGAGACGGCTCCTCGAAATCTGACCAAGACAATAGCCAGGGACGAAACCAAACCTGAGTACGTTTGAATGTACTCCTGCAAGTCACCCTAAATGCAGCCCAAAATGCAAGTATGACAAGTGTGGTAGGGTGGCTATTTAATTAAGGGTTTTTCACTATCCATGGTGAATATAAGACTCAACATGGTTGAACAATTTTACTCTTTTGAAAACCACCTTTTTGGAAGAACAACCTTTCCGAAATCAACCTTTCTCCGGTACCTCAAAGGTACAATTGTTCCCTTTCACGTACCTCCCAGGTACAACAACATAAAACAGTTTTTCAGCTTTTCGAAAACATTGACACAATACTAGCTACATGGCCATTCAACTGCCCATATCCGAGGGCGCGGCTATTCTGAATAGTTTTACTCTGCAGAGGTGTACACAATCCACAAGATCCAGTACATCCGCCGTGAACAACCACGGACTGTCCGAGACAGTATGTAAACATCGGAAAACTGGTCCTAACCATCCACTATGTCCGTGCTAGTAAATGACTACCTCTTCAACTGGGTTGGTTCTCCCCGGCACCGAGTGAGTCAGCCGTATCGATCCGGTTTCCCCTGACAACACACCGCCATGGCAGGAGACCCAATTGCTGCAACCGGTAGTGAACTTAATCCCACACTGTGAATGTCCCGTTTCTCCCTCCTGGCGACAATTCGGTTCGGGGGACTCTAACCCCTATAGCACTTTTAGGTAGGCACGGACTAACACCGACAAGCAATTAGCTAGACCCCGTACCCATTTTGAGGTAGTGTGGCAGTACGTCTAGGTTGTCCGGCGAAGACTAGGTTATGTGTCATTTTTGGAAAAACAAGCTGAAAACAATCCTTCTTCCCTCGGACAAGGTCCCACATTTCCTCGGGTTTTTCCAAGACTTTTTGTGGGCTTGGTAACACCAAGATTATGGAGTGGCTACGACAAATTAAAAGAGCGGCAAAACCATGTCTTACTTTGAAAGGAGTAACTTGAAACACTTAAGTAAAAACTTCAGAAGTAAAATATGCATGGTAAGTAAAATAGAAGCAAGCATTTAGGATGGCTTGCCTTGGCCCTGGTCTTGATCAAACTCTTGAAATAAACAAGAGTTACAGAAAACCTCTTCAGGAGCAATAGTCTCTTCGTTATCTAACGTCGTAAAAAGGTAAAAAGAAAACACTCAATCAGAACAAGTCAAAGACAAACACAAGCAAGTACAGCACACATACAGCAAGCATTCATCTAAAAAGAAACACCCCAGATAGCAATGCTACCTAATGCTAAAGTACTCAAACAATTACTAGAAACCAGCATGGCATGACGTAATCTTTTACAAGACAAGTAGCAAATTTATGGCATGAGTCCAGTGGGTGTACCACTCTCATACAAGGCCATAAAGAGTGATATGACTCTCTGGTCATTCACCAAAATGAGTATATAGCATGGAAAATAATCTAGAACGCAAATAACTAGCATGAGATGTGAAAACAAGCATTTCTATACACATGCAAGGCATAACCTAATAATAAAGCATAACTAAGCATGCATCCAGAGGCTAAGAAAACACATAACAGAGGCATATTAAACATGCATGGCATGAAAACAATCATAGCATGAAAATACATGTGGCAAACAACTCTAATAATCTAAGAAAATGGAAAATAGGCATATAGAATGACATGCATGGCAACCATGGCATTTTCATGAACAATATTCATTCCAACATGATAGATCTATAAGATAACAACCCTATGGCAGTGAAAACAACTCCTACACATGCTAGTAAGATCACATAAGGCATTCATACACTTAGCAAATTAAATAAACATGAGATTCAAAACATGGCAGAACACTATAAAACTTGTAATGCATGCCAAAATTATTCTACAACTAAAAACATCACACAAATCTGGGATATGATAGATCTAATCATACAGAAGCTCATCCAAAAGGATTTATCTCAAAAAGCATTTTAGAAAAATTCATAAAATTCATTTAGTGGCTCTCTGGTTGTTTACCATTTTGCATGTCAATTCAAATAGGAAACTGAAGTGCATGTGAGGTTAACTGCTCTAGTTAGAGCTCAAAAATATCTATCCAGAGAGATCAACCTCACTTCCATTGGATTCCTACATAAAAAGTTATTGCATGTTTATGTTTTCAGATAGGTTGGCTTGTAGGATTTTTCATGCTCAAACCAGGGATGCAAATGTGGATCTGCCACTTGCATGTGGTTAGGAAAACATGCAGGTATACTGGAGAAAATTGGAGTGGCCAGATTTGGAGATTAAGCATTTTTAGAATGATTAAAGTGATTAGGCAGATTTCAGGAGTTTTGAAAAAATAAAAACGGTCAGCGCAGGCCTAGCGGGCCTTCGGCCACTGCGCGCCAGGGCGCGCTGCGCTGGGCCGGCCCAGCTCGCCTTCGCGCGTAAGCGAACAGGTAAGTCACCGTTCGATCCAGATCTAACGGTCAATGTTAGATCCCAGAGGGATTCAAACTGAACCGTTGATCTAAAAACGGGCGGCGCACACGGCTTCTTCTTCCTCGAGCTAGGGACAGAGCCACGGTGAGCTCGGGAGAAACCCGTACGGGTGGGTGCTCACCTAGGGCTTGATGGGAGTCGACGGTTGGGGACGAGGCGATGCAGTGGAGGTCCCGCGACCGATTCTTGGCCGCAGCTAACCCTGGATCGCCTTGTTCTGTCCGTGCGCACCGAGCGGTCCCCGACGGCGTCGAGCACGGCGGCGGCAGCTCTGCAAGGTAAGAGGCATGGGAGAGTGTCAGGCATCCATGCCTCGAGTAGGGTAAATAGAGGAACCAAAAATGGAGAGGGTAGAGGGAGAGACGAAGGCAGTGCTCGGGTTTCTTCTCCGCGGCCAGAACGGCGAACGCGAGGCCCTCGGGCTCTCACAGAGGAATCATATCGAGAGAGGAGCGGGTGTAGGTGAATGCGGTGAGTGTGGCGAGGCGAGTGACTAGCAGAGAGGGGTGGGTGGACTTTATACCCGAGCGATCACGGGAGGATTGTGCTCGGGCGCTCACCACGGCAGACATGGCGATTGCCAGCTCGCGCTCTCCCTCAGGCAGTGGGCAGCACGTGGAGAGGCCGAGGGAGCTTCGTGGCATCCATGCCATGCTCGACCAGGCCCTAGGCCGTGGAAGGAGAGAGCCAGGGCACGGGTGGCCACAGTGCTCTGATGACAAGGTGGCCCGACGGCACCATCCTTGGCACGGAGCCATCCTCCCCTTCTGTCGCGCCAAAAACCAAACCAGGGGCTGGAATCGATACCTGGTAGTGTGGGCGAGTGGTTTTGTAACAGAGCTTGGCACCTTGATGATCAACAACAAAGATTTTCGAGGAATTTGGATCGGGTGCAGTGCTGTCAGCTAGCAGAGTTCAGATTCAGAAAATTCAGTTAAGTGATTTCTGAATTTTTCTAAGTCTGAAAACAGACAGGGAATAGAGAATGTAGGTGCTGTTTTGGAGAAGCAAATCAATTTCAATTGGAAATGTGGAGGTATGGTTTTAAAGAGCACATGATCTAGTTTCAGAAACACATTTTTATCTGAATTTAGAAAATGTGTAGGTGGATGAAAACAAGGGTGGAACAGGGGTAGTTTTCTGTTTTCTGGTTTTTCCTTTTTCCTGTTTTTCAACTAGGCAGAAAAACATCCATGAAAACATTATTTCCTCTGCCTCAAAAATATTTCTTTGAGCATGTTGAGCAACTCCATATAATAAACATGGATGACAACCAAAGAAATATACAAAAAGAATTTGGATTCAAGGACTTAAATGGGGTTGAAAAGTGTAGGTGATAGCTAGGAAAGAGTGAGGAAAAATCATGTTTTTCCTTAAAGATTTCAATTTCAAATCTTGTTTTCTTTCTTGAGTGATCAAATACCAAGATTAACAAGTTTGAAAAGTGACAAGAACAAAAGATAACCATCCTCTCTTTATTTCTCAAAGGTGACATCATGTTTACATCAGGAGTTTTAGAACTCAGAAAAACAACAGGATCAACTGAAAAGTTTCTGTTGGTCCCTAATTCTAGGTCTTTTTTTTTTCTCCTTACAACCATGTCTCCAAAAGAGGATGTGACACTAACTTTATGCACAGTTGAGAGAGCAGAGTTGCCATTCTGAGTTTAATGTGCATTTGTCCCAGAAACATTATTAATTGATTCATGATGTGTTATTGTTTGCTCTCAAATTATTTGTTCTAGTCATCCACTCGAACTTTGAAGGTGTCCTGGCATTTATGTTTGCCCCACTCTTAAGGACAAGCAAAATATCACTTTGCTATGTTTTCTCTATGCTCGAGACAAACGTATAACTTTCAAGTGCATTATTATTCATGATCTTTTATTTGTGTTACTTTTCATGATGCAAGGTGATTTCTAAGTTTCATCGTTAAAATTATATCTATCATGCCTGTGTTTTAGTACTTTGATCTCAGCTATACTTATGCATTTACAATTTAAATGATCAAGTTTATGTTGGTAGCATGTCAACTCAGAAATTATTTGTTTTTATCGTTCACCTACTCGAGGACGAGTAGGAACTAAGCTTGGCGATGTTGATACATCATAAACGTATCCATAATTTCTTATGTTCCATGTTGTTTTCATGCCATATGCTACATGTTTCCTTTACACTTTATGCCATTTTTATCGATTTCCTGGGACTAACCTACTGACAAGATGCCACAGAGCCAGTTCCCATTTTCTGTTATTTTAGTTTCAGAAAAGTTCTTCTGGAAATATTCTCGGAATTGGACGATCCGAAGATCGAAAGTCTTAGAAAGTTGTCGCGCACACGGAGTCTTGAGGAGACCCACAGGGGCCCCACACCATGGGTGTGCGCGCCCCCTAGCCGCGCCCAGGGGTGGTGTGGTCCCCCTGCTCGCCCATCGACATTTCCTTGTCGCCTATATATTGTTCCCGAAGGGTTAATCCTAAAGACAGAAGCCTTTTCCACGAAAAACATCCGCAACCGCCGTCATCGTCAACCCTAGTTCGGGAGGGTTCTCGAGCTATCCCCAGCACTCTGCCAGGAGGGGGAATCATCATCGGAGGGCTCTACATCACCATGCCCGCCTCCGGAATGATGCGTGAGTAGTTCATCCTTGGACTACGGGTCCATAACAGTAGCTAGATGGCTGTTATCTCCTCTTTATGCCTCATGTTTAGTTTTTGTGAGCTGCCCTACATGATCAAGATCATCTTATTGTAATGCTACATGTTGTGTTTGTTGGGATGCGATGAATATTGAATGCTATGTCTCATGATTATCAATCTCTCATGTCCTTTTCATGTGTATGTTATTTATGATATTGCATGCTCTCCGTTGCTAGTAGATGCTCTGGCCATGTAGATGCTAGTAACTCCAAGAGGGAGTATTTATGGTCGATAGTGGGTTCACGCCTCCCTTTCACACACGCTCGAGTGACAGAAACGTAACTGGGTGAGGGATGTCTTGTTTCCACTAGGGAGAAAACAACAATGCTTTGTCTAAGGATGATGTTATTGTTTACATTACACACTTTTCTTACTGCGATTATCGGTTGCTTGCAACTTAATACCCAAGGTTTGCTCGGATGACATTCTGAGGGTGGATTATTAGTCATAGATGAAGTTGTATGACCGTCTATGTATCTTGTTGTAATGCCCGTGTGAATCTCATAGTTGTTCGGAATATGCCCTAGAGGCAATCATGTATGATGTAATTCCCAATGTATTCATGAAGTTATTAAGTTATCCTTGTTTTGAACATCTGATATATGTCATTGAATATGTGATTCGATTGTGGAACTATGTATTTCATGTTGTTCATGCTAAATTGTCCTTGGTCATTAAGGTTGTGCTGGACACATACCCTAGACTAATGTCAGTATTGGCTGATGGCACGGTTCCACTCGTCATGGGCATGGTGATGCCATTCCAACGTTGACAGACTTGGCTAAAGAGTTTAGCAAGTCGGACTGACCCATATTGAGATGCAACGAGCAAGTCGTCATTTGCATGTCTCAATCAATGTAATCCTTAGACCTGAGGTTGTCACACAATCCAATGTGACGCCCCGAGATCGGGCACTATGCAGATTTCAGCATTTCCGCCAAAATCCACATAATAACCGATTCCAGGTTGCCACTTGTGATAACATTACAACAGTTCACGAATAATCCACAACAACAACAGAAGAGATATATACAAGAATCAAGGATACAACTGATACAATACAAAGATCCAAATAACAGCGGAAGAAACAACATAGCGTCCGACTACAGACAAGATACAAATTGGACTAAGAGTCCTGAAGATAACCGATGGCGTCCAATCCCTGCCCAGGCCAAGCCGGAGGGATTCCCAAGCTAACGTCGTCAGACTTCAAACCTGTTGACTGCAATGTGGAATATGCAGCCACGAAAAAGGATTCGTGGGTCAGTACGGTTAAGTACTGGCAAGTGGATAACCCATACTCACAAGATACCAGCGTAACCAATCATCACAAGATACAAATACTTTGGGTACAACGGAAAGGAAGGGATTATTGCAAAAAAGCGGCAGCGGGCTGCAGTAACTAACTACAGAGACTCGCTACAACATCCGGCTAAAAGAAAGGGATAAGATAGCGTATCAGAACAAACTACAACTACTCACCAAACAATACCCATCCAATGTTACCCCCTACTAAGGAAGCAACCCAAGGAAACTCTCACTGTTGATTAAGGTGACATTCATTATGATGGTGGAGGTAATCTATATTACTAGTCAAGTTATTATCATTAGGTGTAAGTTGTCTGAGTACTTGTTAGCCAGCACTTTCACCAAGTCATCCATAACCGCCGACAACACGGCTTCTCGAGAAGATTTAACCCTGCAGGGATGCACCAATTTAGCCGTACACGTAAGAATAACCCGCCAGACGGGGGATCAACCCACCAAGCGAGGTACTCAACACAACCCAACTCTTCTTCGCATCAAGCCCAAAGAACCCCGTGCAGTTGAGCGCACGGCTAATCAAGCCCCACGAAGAAAAGGGGACCCTCATAGCACTCTAAGAACGTGTCTCCCTAAATGCCGACTACAAAAGTTCCACCCTGGCGCCAAGGGTTCGCACCTGCATATGCATGCGGCAAATGGAAAACCCGAACTAAATGAGGCGATTTGGACGAGATGCGAATCGAATCAGAATTGCGGGGGGGGGCGCCCATACTCGCTTCCCACATGCGGTTAGTGCGCTCATCATGGATCAACGGACAAGACCCTTTTCCTAATTAGGGTCAACACTAGCAGGCCTCAAAACCACGCCGGGCCTCCTGCCGGTGCCTTATCATCAAATTATTATTACCCAAAAAATTAACATGTTGTTGATTGAATTGAAACCCAACTATCAAACTAAACAGGTGATAAGACAGACAATGAGACTTGAGCGCAAACAACACTAAGCATGCAACTACGACACAAGGCCAACATGGTAAACAAACAACAGTTAATAGGAAGTGGAAGGAAAGGCTATATCATGGCCGCAAGGTAACATATGATAGGATCGAGACACAAGCATCGAATCATAAGGCTAGCATAACGACAACGGAAAGAATCGGTAACAAGTGAGGAAAGGCAACATAGGTAGCAAGTGAGTATACTTTCCTGAGATCCAGCAAGTAGAGGTACATCCGCAGAAACTTGTCGTTGCTCACATCATCTCAACGTCCTATCCGTGAAGAAGCAACGAACTAGAACAAACACCGGATGCAACAGTTACTTCTACGGCAAAAGATCCAGCATGATCAAGATATGGATGCATGACAATTAATTGATGCATCAAAGTAAACCAGTTGACATGGTAAACATATTTAAATGGGCCCATATGCAATTTGGATTGCATATGGAAAAGCCCATGAATTAATGTTGAATTAAATGTTCTACAAATAACCATCATGTGAAAGTTGATTAGAATGATGCATGGATGAGGAAAACAAAGAGAAAACAACAATAGCTTCAATTTGATATGTTGTTTACTAAGTTCGGAATTTTATTTATTAAGTTATGAACTTTGGCTTCTTAAATGAGTTACACAAACATTTATTGTTTTCACCCATTTTAATTGTTCAAAACAGATAACAAAATTCATATTTGGAAAGAACACAAAAATTTTAGATGGAAAACATATTTCATTTGTTGAAAAAGGAATTAAAATGAGCAAGTTATTAATTTGACAATTTTAATTGCATTAAATAAGAAACAGTTGTTTTCAGCAATTTAATTTATTCAAAACAGGAAACAAAGTTTATATTTGGAAAGTTTAGAGAATTTTGATTGGAAAACATATTTTACTTTTCAAATTTGGAGTTAAAATGAATTAGTTATGATTTATGCAATTAAATCAATTTAAATTGAGCCGGAAGCCCAACATCTAATTTAGGAGGTTCGAGTTATTTATCTACCCATCAAGATTAAATGTTGTTTAACATGTATAACAAGATATCGATGAGCTACACAAGTTTAAATGGAACCGAGCTACTATATATAGCATCCCAACAAATTCCACATTTAATTATTAGGTGACATTACTATTACCCGCACCCACAAGATGCAATGCAACACATGAATGATTTAATATGCACGATATAGATGACATTTAGAAAATAGGCATATAGGTTATAGGGTTGGGGTTTGGGTTCGCACGTTGGAAAGTGGATCTTCGGAGGTAACGCCGGAAACTTCGGGACGTAGAGGAAGTAGACGTGGTAGTGGAAGTAGTCGTTCACGGGTTGTAGAAGGAGTAGTCGATGTCGTGGAAGTAGTGGAAGTAGTCGTTCTCAAACCACACAATCATCGTCGTGGACGTAGTCGTTCAACGTCCGGAGTCGATGTAGTCGTAGTAGTCGTGGGCGAGCCGCTACCGCATCGTCTTCGGGGTCGGAGGTGATCGTGCCGCATCTCCGGTCGATGAGAAATTCATGGACGCGCACGAAGGCGGCCAACGCAAAGCGGACATGGCGAAGATCTTGGCGCATCGGCGACGGGGTACTTGTGCTAAAAGAACTTGTCGACAAGGTACCGGTCAGGTTCGAACTTGGCGGATCTCCGAATGACGAAGATCTTGGCAACGAGAACATGGCACAGTCGCATACACGAACAGAAACATCAACGGAAGTGGATCTTGCCGGGGACGTTCGGTACTCATTCTCGATGGAGGCTTGGTCAACAACACAAAGCACGCCACAGCAACAAGCACCACCGGGGAGTCGTGCACGAGCACGTCCGGGTGGAGGCAGCACCACCACGGAGAAGTCGACGGCCAGAGCCACGAGGTTTAGAACCTGCAGGCCCCAACGGTGACCTGGTTGGAGAGGATCCCCGTGGAGGCAATGGTCGTGCAGAAGCTCAAGCTAGGGGTCGTGGTCGGCGCAGAGCCGCGCGCCAAGGAGGCGATGTCGGGCCTCACGGCGGCGGGGAGGCCGCGGGCGCCGGGGAACAGCGGCCGGAGGTCATCGGGGACGGCACACGCGCGGACGTCGATTGATAGGAGGTTGCCGAGGCGGAAGATAGGGCCGACGAGCTCGTCCTCGTTTGTCACGGAAGGAAAGCTCGAGGCGCCGGGACGACACCACCATGTCGGGGCAGAGCAGGACCGAGGCCAGGGAAGGCCATGGCAGGACGGAGGTGAGGCACGCCGGCCGGAGATGCAAGGAGGAGGAGGGCGTCCATGAGGAATGTAGAGAGGGGGGAAGGGAGCAGCAGGGGCATGGCCTCCTGGCCATGGCGAGGGAGGAAGGGAGGCGAGGAGGAGGTTGGGGGGAACGGGATCGATGGGCTCGCCCCCTGGCGGCGCTCGACGGGAGGAGGCAGGAGGTGGTTTGGGGTTCGATCCCCTTTCTCTGGCATCGTGTGCGTGTGTGTGCCTCGGTGTTGCGTGCGTTGTGTGCGTTGTGTGTCTGTGTGGAGGGAGGACCTAGATGCAAATAGGAGTAACGGCGGGGGGGGGGCGCAAAATGAGAGGGAGAGAAATTAGGGTAAGGGGGGAACCGGTTGGGCTAGGTTTTTCTTCGGGTGGGCTTCGGTGGGCTGGCTGGACTGGGCCTGTTGATGGGCTGGCCAGGTCCGGCTGCCACCTCCCCAAAACGATTTTTTTTTCTTTTTTTCTGTGTGTTGTTATTCCTTTCAGTTGTGTTTTTGGGCACTTAAAAAATTAGTTTTGATGCAATTTAATTCCAGAAAACAAGGTTGTTGAATTGCAACACTTTTAGCAAGTTTTAAAATTCACGAGGATGCATGATGCGATGTTATGCAAAGAAAACAACAAGCGATGCTATAGGGGAAACCCCGGGCGTTACAACCGACACCACTAACAAGGGATTGCGCCCTCGCAATCCGCCCAACGCCAGGAGAGAGGGAAAGAGTCGGACTATGGGTCTTCTCGGTCCAAGTTGATCTTCTCGACACCACTAACAAGGTTTTCTCGACACCACTAACAAGAGATTCTTGCTCGGAGTGACGACGATGTAGTTCCGTCGAGAAATCTTCCGAAGATCGAACCTATTAGGTTAAAAGCTCAGAAAACGTCCACCCACGTAGAATCCTAGAACTTTGAAAGATAGGTACGAGAGTAGACTCCAAAACAAATGAGATAGAAGGAGAAGTAGAATAGAGATAAAGAGAAAACAAGAATCCTATTGAGATGTTTCCAAAATAGTTTAGCAGAAAATAGTTTTTGACACTCTAGAAACACGACCGTTAGCTAGGTTATCCTACAGGCTTTGCGGACCCGTTGCTTCGATAACCCTTCGTATCGAAACAATATCGGGAATCGGAAACCATGCTCTGATACCATTTGTGATTCCCCGAGATCGGGCACTATGCAGATTTCAGCATTTCCGCCAAAATCCACATAATAACCGATTCCGGGTTGCCACTTGTGATAACGTTACAACAGTTCACAAATAATCCACAACAACAACAGAAGAGATATATGCAAGAATCAAGGATACAACTGATACAATACAAAGATCCAAATAACAGCGGAAGAAACAACATAGCGTCCGACTACGGACAAGATACAAATTGGACTAAGAGTCCTGAAGATAACCGATGGCGTCCAATCCCTGCCCAGGCCAAGCCGGAGGGATTCCCAAGCTAACGTCGTCAGACTTCAAACCTGTTGACTGCAATGTGGAATATGCAGCCACGAAAAAGGATTCGTGGGTCAGTACGGTTAAGTACTGGCAAGTGGATAACCCATACTCACAAGATACCAGCATAACCAATCATCACAAGATACAAATACTTTGGGTACAACGGAAAGGAAGGGATTATTGCAAAGAAGCGGCAGTGGGCTGCACTAACTAACTACAGAGACTCGCTACAACATCCGGCTAAAAGAAAGGGATAAGATAGCGTATCAGAACCAACTACAACTACTCACCAAACAATACCCATCCAATGTTACCCCCTACTAAGGAAGCAACCCAAGGAAACTCACACTATTGATTAAGGTGACATTCATTATGATGGTGGAGGTAATCTATATTACTAGTCAAGTTATTATCATTAGGTGTAAGTTGTCTGAGTACTTGTTAGCCAGCACTTTCACCAAGTCATCCATAACCGTGGACAACACGGCTTCTCGAGAAGATTTAACCCTGCAGGGATGCACCAATTTAGCCGTACATGTAAGAATAACCCTCCAGACGAGGGATCAACCCACCAAGCGAGGTACTAAACACAACCCAACTCTTCTTCGCATCAAGCCCAAAGAACCCCGTGCAGTTGAGCGCACGGCTAATCAAGCCCCACGAAGAAAAGGGGACCCTCATAGCACTCTAAGAACGTGTCTCCCTAAATGCCGACTACAAAAGTTCCACCCTGGCGCCAAGGGTTCGCACCTGCATATGCATGCGGCAAAATGAAAACCCGAACTAAATGAGGCGATCTGGACGAGATGCGAATCGAATCAGAATTGCGGGGGGCGCCCATACTCGCTTCCCACATGCGGTTAGTGCGCTCATCATGGATCAACAGACAAGACCCTTTTCCTAATTAGGGTCGACACTAGCAGGCCTCAAAACCACGCCGGGCCTCCTGCCGGTGCCTTATCATCAAATAATTATTACCCAAAACATTAACATGTTGTTGATTGAATTGAAACCCAACTATCAAACTAAACAGGTGATAAGACAGACAACGAGACTTGAGCGCAAACAACACTAAGCATGCAACTACGACACAAGGCCAACATGGTAAACAAACAACAATTAATAGGAAGTGGAAGGAAAGGCTATATCATGGCCGCAAGGTAACATATGATAGGATCGAGACACAAGCATCGAATCATAAGGCTAGCATAACGACAACGGAAAGAATCGGTAACAAGTGAGGAAAGGCAACATAGGTAGCAAGTGAGTATACTTTCCTGAGATCCAGCAAGTAGAGGTACAACCGCAGAAACTTGTCGTTGCTCACATCATCTCAACGTCCTATCCGTGAAGAAGCAACGAACTAGAACAAACACCGGATGCAACAGTTACTTCTACGGCAAAAGATCCAGCATGATCAAGATATGGATGCATGACAATTAATTGATGCATCAAAGTAAACCAGTTGACATGGTAAACATATTTAAATGGGCCCATATGCAATTTGGATTGCATATGGAAAAGCCCATGAATTAATGTTGAATTAAATGTTCTACAAATAACCATCATGTGAAAGTTGATTAGAATGATGCATGGATGAGGAAAACAAAGAGAAAACAACAATAGCTTCAATTTGATATGTTGTTTACTAAGTTCGGAATTTTATTTATTAAGTTATGAACTTTGGCTTCTTAAATGAGTTACACAAACATTTATTGTTTTCACCCATTTTAATTGTTCAAAACAGATAACAAAATTCATATTTGGAAAGAACACAAAAATTTTAGATGGAAAACATATTTCATTTGTTGAAAAAGGAATTAAAATGAGCAAGTTATTAATTTGACAATTTTAATTGCATTAAATAAGAAACAGTTGTTTTCAGCAATTTAATTTATTCAAAACAGGAAACAAAGTTTATATTTGGAAAGTTTAGAGAATTTTGATTGGAAAACATATTTTACTTTTCAAATTTGGAGTTAAAATGAATTAGTTATGATTTATGCAATTAAATCAATTTAAATTGAGCCGGAAGCCCAACATCTAATTTAGGAGGTTCGAGTTATTTATCTACCCATCAGGATTAAATGTTGTTTAACATGTATAACAAGATATCGATGAGCTACACAAGTTTAAATGGAACCGAGCTACTATATATAGCATCCCAACAAATTCCACATTTAATTATTAGGTGACATTACTATTACCCGCACCCACAAGATGCAATGCAACACATGAATGATTTAATATGCACGATATAGATGACATTTAGAAAATAGGCATATAGGTTATAGGGTTGGGGTTTGGGTTCGCACGTTGGAAAGTGGATCTTCGGAGGTAACGCCGGAAACTTCGGGACGTAGAGGAAGTAGACGTGGTAGTGGAAGTAGTCGTTCACGGGTTGTAGAAGGAGTAGTCGACGTCGTGGAAGTAGTGGAAGTAGTCGTTCTCAAACCACACAATCATCGTCGTGGACGTAGTCGTTCAACGTCCGGAGTCGATGTAGTCGTAGTAGTCGTGGGCGAGCCGCTACCGCATCGTCTTCGGGGTCGGAGGTGATCGTGCCGCATCTCCGGTCGATGAGAAATTCATGGACGCGCACGAAGGCGGCCAACGCAAAGCGGACATGGCGAAGATCTTGGCGCATCGACGACGGGGTACTTGTGCTAAAAGAACTTGTCGACAAGGTACCGGTCAGGTTCGAACTTGGCGGATCTCCGAATGACGAAGATCTTGGCAACGAGAACATGGCACAGTCGCATACACGAACAGAAACATCAACGGAAGTGGATCTTGCCGGGGACGTTCGGTACTCATTCTCGATGGAGGCTTGGTCAACAACACAAAGCACGCCACAGCAACAAGCACCACCGGGGAGTCGTGCACGAGCACGTCCGGGTGGAGGCAGCACCACCACGGAGAAGTCGACGGCCAGAGCCACGAGGTATAGAACCTGCAGGCCCCAACGGTGACCTGGTTGGAGAGGACCCCCGTGGAGGCAATGGTCGTGCAGAAGCTCAAGCTAGGGGTCGTGGTCGGCGCAGAGCCGCGCGCCAAGGAGGCGATGTCGGGCCTCACGGCGGCGGGGAGGCCGCGGGCGCCGGGGAACAGCGGCCGGAGGTCGTCGGGGACGGCACACGCGCGGACGTCGATTGACAGGAGGTTGCCGAGGCGGAAGATAGGGCCGACGAGCTCGTCCTCGTTTGTCACGGAAGGAAAGCTCGAGGCGCCGGGACGACACCACCATGTCGGGGCAGAGCAGGACCGAGGCCAGGGAAGGCCATGGCGGGATGGAGGTGAGGCACGCCGGCCGGAGATGCAAGGAGGAGGAGGGCGTCCATGAGGAATGTAGAGAGGGGGGAAGGGAGCAGCAGGGGCATGGCCTCCTGGCCATGGCGAGGGAGGAAGGGAGGCGAGGAGGAGGTTGGGGGGCACGGGATCGATGGGCTCGCCCCCCTGGCGGCGCTCGACGGGAGGAGGCAGGAGGTGGTTTGGGGTTCGATCCCCTTTCTCTGGCATCGTGTGCGTGTGTGTGCCTCGGTGTTGCGTGCGTTGTGTGCGTTGTGTGTCTGTGTGGAGGGAGGACCTAGATGCAAATAGGAGTAACGGCGGGGGGGCAAAATGAGAGGGAGAGAAATTAGGGTAAGGGGGGAACCGGTTGGGCTAGGTTTTTCTTCGGGTGGGCTTCAGTGGGCTGGCTGGACTGGGCCTGTTGATGGGCTGGCCAGGTCCGGCTGCCACCTCCCCAAAACGATTTTTTTTCTTTTTTTCTGTGTGTTGTTATTCCTTTCAGTTGTGTTTTTGGGCACTTAAAAAATTAGTTTTGATGCAATTTAATTCCAGAAAACAAGGTTGTTGAATTGCAACACTTTTAGCAAGTTTTAAAATTCACGAGGATGCATGATGCGATGTTATGCAAAGAAAACAACAAGCGATGCTATAGGGGAAACCCCGGGCGTTACAACCGACACCACTAACAAGGGATTGCGCCCTCGCAATCCGCCCAACGCCAGGAGAGAGGGAAAGAGTCGGACTATGGGTCTTCTCGGTCCAAGTTGATCTTCTCGACACCACTAACAAGGTTTTCTCGACACCACTAACAAGAGATTCTTGCTCGGAGTGACGACGATGTAGTTCCGTCGAGAAATCTTCCGAAGGCCGAACCTATTAGGTTAAAAGCTCAGAAAACGTCCACCCACGTAGAATCCTAGAACTTTGAAAGATAGGTACGAGAGTAGACTCCAAAACAAATGAGATAGAAGGAGAAGTAGAATAGAGATAAAGAGAAAACAAGAATTCTATTGAGATGTTTCCAAAATAGTTTAGCAGAAAATAGTTTTTGACACTCTAGAAACACGACCGTTAGCTAGGTTATCCTACAGGCTTTGCGGACCCGTTGCTTCGATAACCCTTCGTATCAAAACAATATCGGGAATCGGAAACCATGCTCTGATACCATTTGTGATGCCCCGAGATCGGGCACTATGCAGATTTCAGCATTTCCGCCAAAATCCACATAATAACCGATTCCAGGTTGCCACTTGTGATAACATTACAACAGTTCACAAATAATCCACAACAACAACAGAAGAGATATATACAAGAATCAAGGATACAACTGATACAATACAAAGATCCAAATAACAGCGGAAGAAACAACATAGCGTCCGACTACGAACAAGATACAAATCTCTACTATATAATAACGTTAAGGTTTCTCCTTCGTCCGTCCGTACGTCGTACGTCGCTGGTTTGATGGTATGTAGCGTTCGATGGATGGTTGTGTTTGGTGGGTCCGCACATAGAGTTCAGATTAATTTCCAGTCGTAGGCTACAGGAATAGGATTGTCTAAAATAAACGTATGGAGTAGGAGTCAACGGCCCGAGCAGTACATCACCGAACAGAACATAATCCTTTCTCGACCGCCGCCGCCGCCTTCCCCCGATCGCAGGCCACTGGAGCCGTCGACCTCCTTCGGCAGGTGGAACCTAAAGTATGTTGCCGGAAACTCCTACGTCCCTGCTACACTCCGCGTCTGATCCCCCATCCCCGTGTCCTCCGAATTTGGCATCTGCCACCCGCTCGACATGTCGTCGCCATCGTCAGCTCGGCCTCCTTCCGTCAAGGATTCCCTCTAGCATAGACGCCGGAGACCTATTGTAGTGGCCACCTCCCGAGCCTGCAACCCCCGTGACAGCTCTGCCTGCTCCCGGCATCCGGCGCCGACGAAATCCCCTGCATGCCGACCTGGCTCCCGCCCTCCAACACCGGCAAAGATCCCCCACCGCACCCTCCCTGACCTCACCTGCTCCCGCCCCGGGCAGGATCGCGCCGACCTGGCTCCCGCCCTCCATCACCGGCAAAGAACCCCCAGCGCACCCTCCTTACCTCACCTGCTCCCGCCCCGGGAAGGATCCGGCCCTCACGACCTCGAGCTTGTCCTTCGCCTACACGTCCCGTCCAGGTGATTTTAGGTTCTCTGGTGCTTCAGGCCCAGAGATTAACTGTAACTAGCATAATAGATAATACCCGTGCATGGTGGGCTTCCTTGTACCGTGGTTATGGAAGTGAAAGTGAAGAAATTAAGATGTTTGCAACTCACCATATGGTTCATGCTATTGAACGATTTAAGAAGCTGAACAAAGATTATGGTCTAATTACATCGAATATATGCCTGGTATTTATTCATCCAGTGCGTTAGTCAAAATAATTTGTTTTGTCCGGCAGAAACAATAGTGTTTCCCATGCCAGGCTTCTATCAGTAGACGACAAGGTCACTTCTATTTATCTTGTGATCTGGGTAGTCTTGCCTAATATGATATTTGTTGCGGTTTGGTTGTAAATCTCTTCTCTACTATATAATAGGGCCTATGTTTCTCCTTCGTCCGTGTTGTTCGTTGGTACGTCGTCGGTTCGTACGTCGTGAGCTCCTCTTCTATAATAGCCAGCGATGGTAAGAGCAGCAATGGTGCTGCTCTGATATGGGCTTTGGACTTACAGCCAGCGATGGTCCGACCGGCCCAGTGCAAATAATCAACCCAGAACTGGCCCAGTTTTCTATCTATTTGATCAATCGCTACTACACATCCGTCTGCCCGGGTTAATTGCTCGAGCACGCATCAGATATGACCTAAACGCAAAGGATCTGCTAGGAACGGAACTTGTACCGACTTTAAAACTGCATCCCTATCTAAAACTGCATCCCTATCTAAAACTGCATGTTAGTAATCCTATCGGTTTGTCCATGTTGTAGCTCTCCACGGTCTTTGGAAGTCGCAGGACCAAAGAGAAGAAAAGTAAGAAAAAAGGTCATCGTGAGTAATACATCTAATTGGAATTTGGTCTTGCTACTTGCACAAATAAGGAACTTGCATTTTCCCTGTCCACGTAGAATAAGCATGGAAATATAGGTAAGTTGATGTGCATTTATTTTGGAAAGAGGTTATACTATTTTTATCCGTGTTGAACTTAGAATGACACGCAGCGAACCCTGCCGGTTAGTGATGGAACGGTAATGGCAATCAATTGCAAAAAAATTGGACGATACAAATAAAGTAAGATATGAACCATGATAGAGCTCGACGAAATAAATTGACGACCGAGAAGTATAGAGTACATTAATGCATGCAGAAGAACATCCTACCAAAATAAAAATTCCAGTGAAATGAACGCCGACGAATATCTAGGCTCGTGATATAAAATATTCCTCCTCATCAGTTTTTGCTATTTTTAAGGGAAACTCCAAGTTAGAAATACATGATAAGTTGATCTGTATTTATTTTGAAAATATGTTACACTATTTGTATTCGTGCTGAACTTAGACTGACACGGAGAACCCTACGATTAGTGATGGCAGCGCAAAAGCAACCAATTGCAAAAAAATTGGATGGTACAAATAAATTAAGGTATGAACCATGATAGAGCTCAACGAAATAAATTGACGACCGAGAAAAATAGAATAGATTAATGCACGCAGAAGAACATCCCACCAAAATAAAACATTCAATGAAATGAACGCACGCCAACAGATATCTAGGCACATGATAGAAAATATTTCTTTTTGTCAGTTTTTCCTATTTTTAAGGGAAACTTCAAGTTAATATATAACTTCTATATGCACATGCAGTCGTCATCATAAAAGTTCTGCTGTTTTAAATGGGATTGCGGGAAAATTTACAATTCTAATTAATATGGGTGCGCCCTGGCCGCACTGTGTAAGCCAAACAAATCGTGCGACCATACATGACAGAAAATATTGCCCTTTCACCACCTTTTATAATTTTAGGAAAGAGGAGGGCGGGGGGAGGGGGTTGAATATACAATATCAATATGTTTAAACCAAACAAATCCTATGGCCAAACCTTCTATATCAATGCACATATTGTTTTTAGGGTTGTGCGTATGTATTCACTTATTTTAAAGCCGTTGCAACGCACGGGCACTTTGCTAGTTGGACTAAGAGTCCTGAAGATAACCGATGGCGTCCAATCCCTGCCCAGGACAAGCCAGAGGGATTCCCAAGCTAACGTCGTCATACTTCAAACCTGTTGACTGCAATGTGGAATATGCAGCCACGAAAAAGGATTCGTGGGTCAGTACGGTTAACTACTGGCAAGTGGATAACCCATACTCACAAGATACCAGCATAACCAATCATCACAAGATACAAATACTTTGGGTACAACGGAAAGGAAGGGATTATTGCAAAGAAGCGGCAGCGGGCTGCACTAACTAACTACAGAGACTCGCTACAACATCCGGCTAAAAGAAAGGGATAAGATAGCGTATCAGAACCAACTACAACTACTCACCAAACAATACCCATCCAATGTTACCCCCTACTAAGGAAGCAACCCAAGGAAACTCACACTATTGATTAAGGTGACATTCATTATGATGGTGGAGGTAATCTATATTACTATTCAAGTTATTATCATTAGGTGTAAGTTGTCTGAGTACTTGTTAGCCAGCACTTTCACCAAGTCATCCATAACCGCGGACAACACGGCTTCTCGAGAAGATTTAACCCTGCAGGGATGCACCAATTTAGCCGTACATGTAAGAATAACCCGCCAGACGAGGGATCAACCCACCAAGCGAGGTACTAAACACAACCCAACTCTTCTTCGCATCAAGCCCAAAGAACCCCGTGCAGTTGAGCGCACGGCTAATCAAGCCCCACGAAGAAAAGGGGACCCTCATAGCACTCTAAGAACGTGTCTCCCTAAATGCCGACTACAAAAGTTCCACCCTAGCGCCAAGGGTTCGCACCTGCATATGCATGCGGCAAATGGAAAACCCGAACTAAATGAGGCGATTTGGACGAGATGCGAATCGAATCATAATTGCGGGGGGCGCCCATACTCGCTTCCCACATGCGGTTAGTGCGCTCATCATGGATCAACGGACAAGACCCTTTTCCTAATTAGGGTCGACACTAGCAGGCCTCAAAACCACGCCGGGCCTCCTGCCGGTGCCTTATCATCAAATTATTATTACCCAAAACTTAACATGTTGTTGATTGAATTGAAACCCAACTATCAAACTAAACAGGTGATACGACAGACAATGAGACTTGAGCGCAAACAACACTAAGCATGCAACTACGACACAAGGCCAACATGGTAAACAAACAACAGTTAATAGGAAGTGGAAGGAAAGGCTATATCATGGCTGCAAGGTAACATATGATATGATCGAGACACAAGCATCGAATCATAAGGCTAGCATAACGACAACGGAAAGAATCGGTAACAAGTGAGGAAAGGCAACATAGGTAGCAAGTGAGTATACTTGCCTGAGATCCAGCAAGTAGAGGTACATCCGCAGAAACTTGTCGTTGCTCACATCATCTCAACATCCTATCCGCGAAGAAGCAACAAACTAGAACAAACACCGGATGCAACAGTTACTTCTACGGCAAAAGATCCAGCATGATCAAGATATGGATGCATGACAATTAATTGATGCATCAAAGTAAACCAGTTGACATGGTAAACATATTTAAATGGACCCATATGCAATTTGGATTGCATATGGAAAAGCCCATGAATTAATGTTGAATTAAATGTTCTACAAATAACCATCATGTGAAAGTTGATCAGAATGATGCATGGATGAGGAAAACAAAGAGAAAACAACAATAGCTTCAATTTGATATGTTGTTTACTAAGTTTGGAATTTTATTTATTAAGTTATGAACTTTGGCTTCTTAAATGAGTTACACAAACATTTATTGTTTTCACCCATTTTAATTGTTCAAAACAGATAACAAAATTCATATTTGGAAAGAACACAAAAATTTTAGATGGAAAACATATTTCATTTGTTGAAAAAGGAATTAAAATGAGCAAGTTATTAATTTGACAATTTTAATTGCATTAAATAAGAAACAGTTGTTTTCAGCAATTTAATTTATTCAAAACAGGAAACAAAGTTTATATTTGGAAAGTTTAGAGAATTTTGATTGGAAAACATATTTTACTTTTCAAATTTGGAGTTAAAATGAATTAGTTATGATTTATGCAATTAAATCAATTTAAATTGAGCCGGAAGCCCAACATCTAATTTAGGAGGTTCGAGTTATTTATCTACCCATCAAGATTAAATGTTGTTTAACATGTATAACAAGATATCGATGAGCTACACAAGTTTAAATGGAACCGAGCTACTATATATAGCATCCCAACAAATTCCATATTTAATTATTAGGTAACATTACTATTACCCGCACCCACAAGATGCAATGCAACACATGAATGATTTACTATGCACGATATAGATGACATTTAGAAAATAGGCATATAGGTTATAGGGTTGGGGTTTGGGTTCGCACGTTGGAAAGTGGATCTTCGGAGGTAACGCCGGAAACTTCGGGACGTAGAGGAAGTAGACGTGGTAGTGGAAGTAGTCGTTCACGGGTTGTAGAAGGAGTAGTCGACGTCGTGGAAGTAGTGGAAGTAGTCGTTCTCAAACCACACGATCATCATCGTCGACGTAGTCGTTCAACGTCCGGAGTCGATGTAGTCGTAGTAGTCGTGGGCGAGCCGCTACCGCATCGTCTTCGGGGTCGGAGGTGATCGTGTCGCATCTCCGATCGATGAGAAATTCATGGACACGCACGAAGGCGGCCAACGCAAAGCGGACATGGCGAAGATCTTGGCGCATCGGCGACGGGGTACTTGTGCTAAAAGAACTTGTCGACAAGGTATTCGGTCAGGTTCGAACTTGGCGGATCTCCGAATGACGAAGATCTTGGCAACGAGAACATGGCACGGTCGCATACACGAACAGAAACATCAACGGAAGTGGATCTTGCCGGGGACGTTCGGTACTCATTCTCGATGGAGGCTTGGTCAACAACACAAAGCACACCACAGCAACAAGCACCACCGGGGAGTCATGCACGAGCACGTCCGGGTGGAGGCAGCACCACCACGGAGAAGTTGACGGCTAGAGCCACGAGGTATAGAACCTGCAGGCCCCAACGGTGACCTGGTTGGAGAGGATCCCCGTGGAGGCAATGGTCGTGCAGAAGCTCAAGCTAGGGGTCGTGGTCGGCGCAGAGCCGCGCACCAACGAGGCGATGTCGGGCCTCACGGCGGCGGGGAGGCCGCGGGCGCCGGGGAACTGCGGCCGGAGGTCGTCGGGGACGGCACACGCGCGGACGTCGATTGACAGGAGGTTGCCGAGGCGGAAGATAGGGCCGACGAGCTCGTCGTCGTTTGTCACGGAAGGGAAGCTCGAGGCGCCGGGACGACACCACCATGTCGGGGCGGAGCAGGACCGAGGCCAGGGAAGGCCATGGCGGGACGGAGGTGAGGCACGCCGGCCGGAGATGCAAGGAGGAGGAGGGCGTCTATGAGGAATGGAGAGAGGGGGGGAAAGGGAGCAGCAGGGGCATGGCCTCCTGGCCATGGCGAGGGAGGAAGGGAGGCGAGGAGGAGGTTGGGGGGCACGGGATCGATGGGCTCTCCCCCCAGGCGGCGCTCGACGGGAGGAGGCAGGAGGTGGTTTGGGGTTCGATCCCCTTTCTCTGGCATCGTGTGCGTGTGTGTTCCTGGGTGTTGCGTGCGTTGTGTGCGTTGTGTGTCTGTGTGGAGTGAGGACCTAGATGCAAATAGGAGAAACGGCAGGGGGCAAAATGAGAGGGAGAGAAATTAGGGTAAGGGGGGAACCGGTTGGGCTAGGTTTTTCTTCGGGTGGGCTTCGGTGGGCTGGCTGGACTGGGCCTATTGATGGGCTGGCCAGGTCCGGCTGCCACCTCCCCAAAACGATTTTTTTTCTTTTTTTCTGTGTGTTGTTATTCCTTTCAGTTGTGTTTTTGGGCACTTAAAAAATTAGTTTTGATGCAATTTAATTCCAGAAAACAAGGTTGTTGAATTGCAACACTTTTAGCAAGTTTTAAAATTCACGAGGATGCATGATGCGATGTTATGCAAAGAAAACAACAAGCGATGCTATAGGGGAAACCCCGGGCGTTACATCCAAGTTGTGAATCACCGACTTAGGTTCGATCAAACGATGTTCCGTGACAAGGCAGTTATAAAGGCAGAGTTCGGGTCGAATGAGATGCAAGCTACGTGATGTGGATAATCAAGATGGGATTTTGCCCCTCCGAGTGGAGAGATATTCTCTGGGCCCTCTCGAGTGATATGATTCCGGAAGCATGGCCATGCGTGACTCGGTTAAGTGTTAACTGAGTCTGTTGACTAAGAGTTAGTCAGATGAATCATATATCACGGACCGAGAAGAGAGTTGAGCTATTTAAGGGATGACGATAATTCGTCTATATTTCTACAAGGTATATCGTGAGGCAAAAAGGACTCAGATGAAAGTCACATTGGAAGGTATGTCGTCATGACTCTATGGCACTTGGGAGTCGACATGTTCTGCTAGGAGCCGCTACCGATTGATCGATTGGGAGTCGAACTCCAATCGTGTCCAAGTCGCCAGGAGCCTGCAGGGTCGCACACTTAAGAGCGGGAGCAATTATAATTGTCGGGTTGGACCCGAACCGGAAATAGACTGAATTAGTGAGTTGGACTCACAGAGGGAATGGGCCACAAGCGTTGTGAAGACCACTAACACTCGCTATATAAAGAGGGGCGCATGTTGCCGAGCGGGCACGTTATTCCACTCCCATGCGTTGGGAACCCTAGCCCCACTCAGTCCAGCCGCCGCACCGGACCTAGCAGTCGGCCGTCGGAGCTCCTCCTTGTATGTGTGGATACCGACAAAGGTGCTATATGTTCAGCACTTCGACGATCGCAGTATTGGATCGGCTGGATCGGATCGTGGGACTACACCGCATCGACGTGCTTCATCGATAATCTGCAACTGCGCGTCTAGTGGTAATCCTGGTGGCCTTCTACCTCGGCTAGATCTTGGAAGTACCGCGTAGAAAAGTTTGTTTTTATCTCTCCGTGTTCCAACAATAGTAAGGCACTTCAGTGTAGCATTTATATCTGTCAATTGCCAAGCTGTAATTTTTTTTACCACACATGCTATCTATCTGTCATGGGAGAGACACCACTAGTGAACTGTGGACACCGGTCCATTTTCCTCGTACTGATAATGCAATCACTGCCATCTCTGTTTTCATACTACTACTATTTTTTTTATTATTGCCATCACTATTCTCTTTCATCTAATGCAAACAAATATTATTTTTTCACACGGTACGTTTAACCTCTTTGTTTTCAGCAAAACCGGTGAGATTGACAACCTCACCGCCTCGCTGGGGCAAAGTGATTTGATTATTTTGTGTAGGTTCCATGTTGCTTCTGAACCGGTAGTGCGCCCTGCCACCTCAGCTGCACTCCCCAATGATGCCGGCGGCGCAGGGCTGTCCTCATCACCGTCTTCACCGCCATCTCCATTGACAATTCCTCTTTGTATACAGTGTTCATCCTCCCACACACCTCTAACCACCCTATGTAAACATGGTGTTTGACGTTATAAATTATTTGCAGATGATCTATTGCATCTATGTCATGTTTGTGTAGTTCCTTTTTGTCATATGATTGATTCTTGCATCTCAATGGATGGTTTGAGCTATATATTGAATTTGTTACAGTCCTATGGTGTCCATCATATGTTTGTACGCGCATGGATCACATCATAGGTTCGTAGTATGTGGAGAAAGCTAGAGGGAGGCATGCTTGAGTGACGGAAAGATGAGACCCAATCTAGTGATTAAACCATATGGGATAAAGAGATCCTTTTGATCTTAATGCTATTGTTGGGTATTTTTACCTTAATGTATCTTCTAGTAGTTACAGATGTTTGCTAGAGTTCCATTCATACGTACTTGCAATCATTGGATAGTGAGAGCCTGTTAGCTTTGCCTCTCCCACATAAAAGAGGAATATCAACCTTGTATTTGACTATTTGATCATGGACAAATCCATCACAATCACCACCACTTCTCCACACTCATGGTACTATTAGTTTATGGTAGTATATTTTATTTCTACAACACTAACATTTACTTTCTTGTATTTATTATCTTGCAAAACTATCTCTCATACCGTATTATTGCTCTAATATTATTTCCTAGATAAAGTAAACGTTAACTGTGTGTAGAGTTGTATTACTGGTTGATAGAACTTGAGAGAACATTTATCCTATCTTTAGCTCCTCGTTGGGTTCGATACTCTTACTTATCGAAAAGGCTACACACGATCCCCTATACTTGTGGGATATGATGATGCAGGGCAGGCTCCTAGTGCTGGAGGAGGATCTAGGAAAGGTAGCAATGTCGCTTGATGTCCTTATGATCTTTGTGTACCTTTACCTTTGATGCCTGTGAACTTTTCAGCATTGTAAAGGATATTTCGCACCTCTTACTATTGTACCCTTATCTTTGATGCACTCTTGAATGCTTTTCGTGCGAAAGTACTTAGCTCTTGTGTGTTGGTGTTCCTTCGAGACACTTTGCATGTATCTTCTGTGGGAGGAGTTTCCTCTGGTTCCTTGTGGAGACCTCTTCAGGCTCCTTGTGGCGAGCTGCGCGCCAACTTCCTAGAGGCGTGGTCACATGCAGTCATTTGTGTCTTCTAGAGCGGTGCACGTTTGACTGTTCCTTCATGACGATCTCGTGAGGAGAACTGCACCGAGGGACTTGGCCAGGATTTGTGTACAATAGCGACCTGTACGCATGCACCGCTCCAACCCACGCTCGCGAGGTGCTCTCGTGAGAAAAATTCATTCGCGCGCCTCCCTTGGAGAGAGGAAAGAATGCATGCTGAGATGAATGCTTGTGAGTTTGTTCGATGCAGAGATGCAAGCATGCCGACATGCAAAGGAGATGTGATTGATCGGGAAAGCAACCGGTTTTACTGCTAGGGTGAGGCATAGTTCTCTTACAAAACACGTGGGGATATCATGACCTTGTGCTCCCCTGTGACGCCCCTGGATCGGGTACTATGAGGATTTTGGCGTTCCCGCCATAATCCGCATAATACCGATCCCGGATTGTCAACTTTTGGTAATCATTACAAGAGTTCACGAATAATCCACAACAACAACAGAAGAGATATATACAACACGACTCCAACGAGTCAAGAATACAGCTGATACCATACAAAGATCCAAATAACAGCGGAAAACTAAATAGTATCGAACTACGGACAAGATACAAATTGGACTAAGAGTCCTGAAGATAACCGATGGCGTCCAATCCCTGCCCAGGACAAGCCGGAGGGATTCCCAAGCTAACGTCGTCAAACTTCAAACCTGTTGACTGCATTGTGAATACAACCCTGCATCATGGGTTCAGTACTTTGAATGTACCAACAAGCGGCAAGCAACACTCACAAGATACCAGTGCAACCAGACATCACAAGATACAAATACTTTGGGTACAAGGAGGAAGTTTGTGTAATGAAGCGGCAGCGGGCATCACTAAGCAATCTACAAAGACACGCTACAACTCTCATCTATTAGAAAGGGATGAGAGAGCGTGACGAAACCAACTACAACTTTTCACCAGAAACAATACCCATCCAGGGTTAACCCTCCTCACAAAGTGCCAGGAAGTAACCCGAGGAAAAATTCACACATGTTGATTAAGATGACATCTACAATACGGTGAAGGTATGGCTATCTTACTATTCAAGTTATCATCATTAGGTGTAAGTTGTCTGAGTACTTGTTAGCCAGCACTTTCACCAAGTTTCCACATAACCACGGACAACAGGGCTTCTCTAGAATATTTATCCCTGCAGGGTGCGCTACAGTACCCGTACATGTTCGATCAGTCCACAACCACAAAGGCGGGATATCTCGAGTCAAAATTTCCTATCACCACTGCACATCCAAGGCACCACGGGTAAATTTGAGCGCACGGTTATTCCACCCCGAAACAGGACCTTCATAACACTCTAAGAACGTGTCTCCCTAACCGCAACGACTACATCAAGTCACCGTAGCACCATGGGCTCGTACCTGCAAGTTATCGTGCCAAATGGAAAGCCCGAACTAAGTGTGGCCCCTGGATGAACATCAACTCTAGTACTAAATTGTAACATCCCAGTGTTTGAGAGGTTATAAGGATCTAAATTTGATATATGCATTTGCAAAGCATGCATCTAAAAGTACCGGAAATTTTAGCGCGAAAGTTTAAACAAATCAAAGTGACCAATGTTTCACTTTACATGATGAAATAGGTTTACTTCATCTAGTCAAGAGTACAACTAGAGTGATCTTTATAACAAGTATCTTAAGAAACCAAATCACCTGATTAGATAAACTATAGTTGGTTATGACCAACACAAACTCTCAACAACCTTAACCACAAGTCTTTGAGTGACTTGGGATAATTCATTAGATATGTACAACTCAAAGAGGAGTGAGTATCCAAATCACGTAGTTGATGATCATACTTTCACAATTGAGTAATGCACAATTAACCCATCTCATCAATAGAGATGTTATCTCCTATAAAAAAAACAACTCTCTAAGTTATCAACCATTCACACAACACCTTTATAAATTATCTCACAATTGTTAAGTGCACCTTCACAAGTAAATAACAAAGATTCAATAGAACACAAATGATACAAACAAGTGTTAACCCAAAACCCATAAGTGGGAAATGACTTAATAATTGTATTAACATATTTATCGAATATGTACATATCTCCTCAACCATAAAAGAAGTACCTAAAAGAAGAAATAAATCTTCTTAAACTACTGTTAAACCTTGATCATTACATATGATATTCCTAAACCTCTATGTCTACATCATGATATAAATGAATAATATAAAATAACAACATGACACCCTGAGAAAACAACTGACAACTATGACGTAAGTCATTAAACCCCAATAATCTTCTCATGCTCATTGTCTTATTCATCTTATACAAGTAAGCATATGAAATATCAACACACCAAAGAACCATTGGATCATGTTATATTATTAACCCATCATTCCATAAACATTTCACATTTTTGTACACATCGAAATTCAACAATTAAGGTATATCTAGATACAACTAAGGAATGACAACAAGTTATAACCTCTGTTAGAGGAAGTAAATTGGAAACTAAGTAAAACCAATCATATATGAAACAAGCTTCTATATTTTGGTAAATAAAATAAGAAGTATATGGAAGGATAATAAAAGCATGAACTAACCCTTAATCTAGATCTTGTTATGTTGCCTAGACTATTCTATCTTGTTTCCAATCTTCTCAAAGTCATTCTGCAAGTGAAGCACCTACCAGAAAAGAGGAACTACCACCAGAATATCTTCAGGAAGATTCTCTAGAATGTTCTAGAAGTGTTAATCCAATCTACTATAAGAGTATTTGGAAACTCTTATATCTTGATTTGATCTTATTAACTCCTCCTGAAATAGAGTGATATTCCAATGTTAGTGTTATAGAGAAGTAGTTTGGTAACAAGCTGTATACCTTGTTAACAAAATACTTCTGTATACTCAAACAATTGAGTGTCATACATAAACAATCAAAAGATTGAATTACATGGTACATCTCAGCCTATTGTATATGAGTAGTAATTTGGAGGCAATTCTGGCCCACTTGTTAACAAATTCTTCCTATATGCATATGGCAACTTGATGTCATAAAATGAACCTACATTCTTTTATAATCCTCAAAGTAAAATATTTGCTTGAAACAACTGGTTGTTTTCACCAAAAGGGTGAGATAGTCGAAGATGGAATCCAAGAGCTGATATTACTTGCAAGTGACAAAAGGAGTATTTGAAGACTAATGACAACTAGAGACAAGTACATCAAGCAACAAAAGACCACAAGAATCAACACTGCCTCAGGAAGGGAGTGTAAGAAATTATCCAGTGAATCATTAGGTAATGTTAGAGACCTATAATCTCTATTAATTTTTAAGCTCATCAAAGGTGAGGAACTCATAATAATATCTTTAATGGAAATAATTATCAAGTATGAAATGATAACCAACCATTGCATCCACATGTCTTGTGATATGTGGAGGTTAATGGAAACAAGCTTAACACCTTGTTTTCCAGATCATTCTCATCCATAAAACCAATGTATAATAACAAAAATTCATCCATACATAATGATGCAATTGATTACATGTTATAAAACCTACAAAGGATAATATCCATAGTGGAACCTATGTGGAAAACAGACAAATGAGATTCCAAAGCCAAACATGTTTCCATTTAAGCCAGTACTAAAATAACAAAGCCACACAAAGGAAAATAAATCTATTCATTACCTAACACCATTTGGTTTGATATGGGATAAAATTTCCAATTGGATGATTTTCATTAAAGTGTATAAAAAACATTACTAAATTATTTTCTAAAAAGAACTTTTAACTCAACTTATCCAATGATGATACACCACCTTGTTAACCACATGGTTGTCATGTGTAATCATAATAACCATGCTTAAAATAATTTAATAGCCATTAAATAAATTAAAATAAGAGACAACAACAAAATCACTTAATCTAGCACCCTAAATAAAAAATAAAAATATTCTTCTCACCAAAACAAAACATGGTGAGATTTAAAATTTGATGAGGAATTCAAATATATTATTAATTAATTTTTCTGTTTACAAGAAGACCCTGAAACCAAGGTTTTATTCTCAGTTCTAAAGACAGAAGGACCTCTTGGTAAACATTAATTAACTCTAGGGGGTTACGGGGAAAATATCCCTTTTGTCTTCCTCCATGCCGACAGAAGCGTGTCGTCGCCGGAAACACCGCCATGCCACCTCCTGTGTGTCTCCTTGCCCTTGTAGATAAGACCTTAGAGACGTCCTCATCGAGTGCTACCTCCCCATACCCATCTTGCGCTCCCTCTCTCTCTCTGAGATGTGAGAAAACTGAAACCCTAACCGAGCTCCTCGGCCGCCGCTCGCCGTCGTCGACTCCGGTCATCTCCGGGGCGATTGATGGTACCGGAAGATGTGTCGTTCCTTCCGCAACCTTCTCGGTGAGTTTCGCTTGCTGGGAAACCCGGACGTGGACGAATCGGGTCTTATTCTTCAAGTCCGGCCGCCGGTCAATCTTTGATGCCGCCGGCGATTGGGACCTCGTCGGGCCTCCTCGTTTGCTCCACTGCAACCAGGGTGAGCTTGTGATCATCTCGGTGTGCTCCAATCTTTTATTCGTCGCCGAATTCATCATCATCGTCACTCACCGTGCGCTGCCGTCGTGGTCATGGTCGCCAGCGCAACTCCGGTGACCATTTGCTCGATACACCGCCACCCGCACGCTCACCTTGACCTCCTCTAACCAATGGAACAAACGAATGGAGCTTAGTTGGAGCAGATCGACGGATTGGAGAATTACAGAGGAGATTTCCTCTATGCTAACGTAGTCCTGGCGTCATGCAAGTTTTTCTTTTATTTCTTTTTATTTAAGTTAAAACTAACAGGTGGGTCCCACCTGTCAATTTAGATAAACAGAAATTCAAATAAACTTAATAAATCAATATCTTTTAATTTACTTATCAGAAAATTGTAAATAAAATATACAATTGTTCAATAAAATAAAACCTATCAAATTATAAAGTTTTCATAAATGTTTGATAAAGTTTACAATTAAATATTTTCTTTAACTAAATTAAATCATTTAAAATTGAGAAAAATAATAAATAATTCATAAAATCAGAAAAATACATGTAATATACCAAAATGATCCAAATCACAAATGCAGCTCATCTATGATGTTTTAATAGTAATTTGACCAAGTTTTCATGTGTGCAATATTTTCCCAATCATTTCATTCATTTAAAATTAATAAATTAATAACTTATTCAAATATTTTCAGAAAGCATAAAATGTTATATCAAACTAAAGAGAAAAACATTTCAAATTCAAACATGTCAAACATAAAACATTTTGTTGAACTTATAAACTTGTTCCTAATGGTATAATATAATTCTATAATATTCCATTATTACGAGAAGTAACTACCACAACATTATTTTCTTTATTAATAAAAATCTCATGTTTTCACACCTACTAAACCTTTCATCACAAGACATCATCAAGTGTTGTGATGATATAGTAGTGGTATTAGCTGATTGTTTTCAAATAAACACTTTGTCATTAGCTCTACACATTTGAAAATAAAATAAAATGTGTTCGTTACCTTGTCAACGGTTGTTTACCATGTGCTATTGTCTTGTTGCCTAACCATGTTACAACACTTCTACTTAAACATGATAACAAGTGTTTGTTCAATAAAAGTGAAACACACTTAAGCCTAAAAGAAATAACAACATCACCACAAGTAATGAAACAACTCTAAGTCACCTAAAAACTATGTGATTATGTTATCGTTTCAAACGTGGCTTACATTTGTAAGCTGGGGTATTTTCCAAGGTATTTCACGATTGCATATCATTATTATGCATGTATCATCTTGCCATTGTTTTCTGTAGTCCTGACCGGGACTACTTTGCTATCTTTCAGATGTCAGGATTTTCTACGAGACCCTTGCACCCGAAGACATGGGTTATTATTGTCATTATTTCAATCTCAGGCAAGTTCATCACTTTCTCATATCCTTTGTAGTATTTCCTAACGAACTATTTGCAAAAACCCTGTTGTATTACCACCTATTCTGAAAAGAATGCATGATCCTATTTTTATAATAATATTAGTAATTGAATGACTACCCGAGTGGTAGTGTTCTGTTTGGTGGGCGGATGGGACCATGGTAAGATGAATAGATCAAAGGAAGGTTCCATCTGCATGGGAAAGTATTACCTAGGATTAATCGCAACTACCGTCAGGATTCTTGCGCCGTAAATTCGCGTTAACCATGGGTCTTCTATGGGGGGAGTAAGTAAGCTGTGATCTTCTCTCGTTCGCATGTCAACGGACTGGCAGAGACGTACGTTGTAGGTTTTGCGGGACTACATGCACATGGGTGGGAGCCCTTACGTTCCACAGACTCTGGGGTCTATGAGTGTCTGCCAGGGGCGCGTAGATCTCCATTGTGAGGGGTGGAATCAGGCGTTCAACCTGCTGGCGGAAACGGGTGGGCATGCGTTGTACGGAGAAGCACGGTTTGGCTTGGACCAACAACCGGGCCCCACACCTGAGTGGGGGTGGACAGGAATGTACACCTCGTTGTGCATCATGGTCTTGGTCGTCCATGGGTAAAGTAACACACCTCTGTAGAGTGTAAAAGGATGTGGCATGTTACCCCCTGTTCCGAGAAGGAGTTGCGAACGCCGCAGGAAAGGCAACTCCATGAAGTTCTAGTCCTGTGAAGATCTGGCGGGCATAGTTTTCAGAATTAAAAGCAACCTCTTGAAGAAAGTTTTACAAAACCTTGCATTAGGTTATGACTCTTTCAAGTCTAAAGCTGTAGTTAGTGCATCAAACCACCCACTATATATCATGAACTTGCTGAGTAACGCTCGTTACTCATTTGTTCCCATTTGACCCCCTGCTTAGAGTTGAAGCCCTATTGAAGTCGTCATCATGAAGCCATCGCTACCTCATGAAGCTAGGTGGAGTGATCTCTTACTTAGCCAGTAAATCATCGTCATCAACAACGCTGGAGGGGAGAAGCTATCAAGGTGTTGGTGGAGACCATTCTCGGACTTAGCTGTTACAAGCCATAGATTAGGGCTGGCATCAGCCGTAGAGGATTTAGTTTTGAGCTAGAGTTCTTCTCCAGCTTGGAGCTTCGACTTGCTTCTTCTGATGTTTCATTGGCAGGAGATCTTCTTTATTCATCAGTGAGATTCTCCATATTTTGTAATGAAGTTTGTATTCTATAGCTTTGCTTGGACCCGCTATGTTTCTGTTATACCACTCTGAGAGATGTAATATTCACGGATAAGTCCTTCTGTGAGTATTATGTCACCGACTTGCGCACTACAATGCAGTGGTGTGCTGGGTCATCACAGATGGTATCAGAGCGAAGCGACCTTAGGTTTAAAACCTTTTAGGAGATCTGTAGGTTGGTAAAGACTATAGGAAGCCATCTTATCTAAACCTTACCTCCTACAACTATGAGAATCATCCACTTGAGAATGATATGATCATACTTGTATAGAATGTTCTTACTTAACTTGAGTAAACCTACTAAACTATTTTCTTTATACTTAGGTATGAATAGTTAGAAGTCTAGCATGTATCAGTGTTATTAAGAAAAGGAGAGCTCTGGCATAGTCAGAGATGATTAAGTCAAAGTGATGATTGCCCCATTCCATGAATGTATAGGATGGAGTAGAACATAGTATAGAATAAGTATAGGAGTCAATAATTAGGGATGTTTGAGAATTATGAAGAGTCATTAGACCATGCTAACTATGGGGTAAATACTATACCTTCAGTTATCAAGTCTAGAGGTGAATCATTATAGTATATTATAGTGTATGTCGGATATATACCGATTAGGGGAATATACGGCATTGTCCTAAAGAGCAGGATTACCAGGGTGGCCTGATTGGTAATGGATGACAGTCCATTAGGCAACCCAGTAAGCTGACGCGCAGAAGCCGGATTCTAGAAGAACCCGGACCACGGCCCACGTGGTGGGGCTTGGAGTAGAAGGCGGATTCTTGCCTTCCAAGTTGGAACTTACCGTAGTCTTCTAGGTTTTCTTTCTGTAAGCCCTAACCCAGCTATCTATATAAAGTCGGACGGGAGAGAAGAAAGAGAACAAAAATTAGCTAGAAGCCAACTCGCCAAGAAGTTGATCCTCATCGAGTTAGCAACGCAAATTCACATTGTACTTTGTATACTTCAGGCTTAAACCCTGATTTAGTGAGATTGCAGGAGTAGGAATGCCGACTAGTTGCGACATACCAAACCTGGGTAAACTTTGGTGTCCCTGGTTGTCATACTACCACGTTCCCCCCACGTCTTTACCCGTAGGTCTCATGGCACCCCCGTCTATGACCCCTACTACGATGTCTCGATAGGGCCAGGGCCAGGGCCAAAAGGAGGAGTGATCACCATATTAGGAGACTTCAAATTGGCAAACGAGCTGGAAAAAGGAAATGCCCTTTGCGCAGAAAAAGTGATAGCAAAGGAGGAATTGAAAGAGCTGGCAAAAGAAGTATCGCCGACATAAATGCCGTCAGGAAAAGAAAGCCGGAAGCCCACAAATAGTTTCAAAGCTTCCGAGAATACGAGACAGGTTATCCTAGACCCGAAAGATCCGACAAAATTTGTCGTAGTGGGAACTGGGATGACTGACAAATAGGAAAGCGAGCTCATCAAGTTCCTCCGTAAGAACTGGGATATTTTTTCCTGGTGTCCTGCAGACATGCCAGGTGTACCCAGGGAACTTGCTGAGAATCAACTCAAGGTGATTCCAGGATCTAAACCCGTTAAACAAGGTCTTCGTCGATTTGACAGAAGATGACGGAAGGCTATTGTCAAGGAAATTATCCGGCTATTAGCAGCTGATTTTATCCGGGAAGTTATACATACTGAATGGTCTGCGAACCCAGTATTAGTCCCGAAGAAAGATAATACTGTTCTTAGGATGTGTATAGATTACACCGGCCTGAACAAGTTGTGTCCAAAGGATAGGTTTGCATTACCATCAATCAATCAAATAATAGATGCCACTGCTGGCTCTGAGCTTTTATGCCTTTTGGATGCTTATTCCGGGTACCATCAAATATGTATGAGGAAAGAAGATCAAATCAAAACTTCCTTCATAACCCCGTATGGAACATACTATTACATAACCATGCCTTTTGGATTGTAGAACGCAGGTGCAACTTACCAGCGTTACATGCAACGATGTTTGCATAGTCAGATTGGCAAACATGTTCACGCTTACGTGGACGACATTGCTGTCGTTTCCAAGGAAAAAGACATACTCCTTGAAGATTTGCGAGAAACCTTCGAAAATTTGCGCACTTACAAAATGAAGTTAAATCCATTAAAGTGCGTATTCGGGGTTCCCTGAGGAAAACATTTGGGTTTTATCGTTTCTCACAGAAGAATAGAAGTAAACCCGGAAAAGATCAAGACAATCCTAAACATCACAAATCCTACATGCTTAAAATATGTACAAAGATTGACGGGTTCTGCAGCCGCTGTCAGCAGGTTTATAAGCCGGCTAGGAGACAAAGCTCTGCCATTATACAAATTGTTGAATAAATCCGACAAATTTGAGTGGACAGAAGAGGCGGACAAAGCATTAACCCAGCTAAAAGAAACCTTGATGAAAGCTCCGATTTTGGCATCACCAAAAGACGAAGAACCCATGTTACTATATCTCACATCAACAAACAGGGTTATTAGTGTTGTGATAGTTGTGAAAAGGAGGAAAGAAGAGCAAAGAATACCAGATCAACATCCGGTATATTATATAAGCGAAGTTTTTTCCGAGTTCAAACATCCGGCATATGGCGTATTTTTTGCATCTCGAAAACTCCGCCATTATTTCCAAGGACATTCTATAACAGTGGTATGTAAAGCACCACAAGGGGATATAACTAATAATGCAGATGCAACAGGCCGAGTAGCCAAATGGGGCATCGAGCTGGCTGCGTTCGACATTAAGTACCAACCCCGGACGACAATTAAATCCCAGGCGTTGGCAGATTTTGTCGCTGATTAGACAGAAGCAATGGAAAACACACCAATGCCGGAGTCGGAATACTGGGTTATGCACTTTGAGGGATCCAAGATGAAGGAAGGCGCCGGAGCTGGTGTAGTGCTAAAATCCCCAAAGGGAGATATTATGGAGTATGTATTGCAAATACACTTCAACGCCAGCAATAACGTGGCAGAATACGAAGCTTTGCTTCATGGCTTGCAAATTGCAAAAGAAATAGGCGTCAAACGCATAGTATGTTATGGCGACTCAGATTTGGTACATCATCAGCTCAACCAAACATGGGACGCAAAAAGCCCCATCATGGCCGAATATCGGAGAACGGTGGATGAGTTTGCTATTTGCTTCCTGGGATTCAAAGTACTTCACATCAAAAGGGAAGGAAATTGGAACGCGGATGCATTAGCCCGCATGGGCTCGGAAAGAGTGAAAACCCTACCACCAGGTGTGTTTGTCCAACATTTGCATAAACCATCGATAAAAGGTGGAGATGTTGATTATCCTCTTGTGTCCGAGTCAATTGAAGTCCTGCTCGTTAACCCGGATTGGACAATTCCATATTTAAACTTCTTAGTAAATCAGAAGTACCCGGATGGAGAAGACTAGGTCTTGCAAAGATAAATAAAACGTCGATGCAAAGGATACACGGTAATCAATGGTTGCCTGTATAAACGCAACACTACCGGAATTTTTCAGCGATGTATTTCGCCAGAAGAAGGCCGAGAAATACTGCAAGAAATCCACGCAGGGGATTGCGGACATCATGCTCAATCTAAAAGCATAGTTAAGAAAGCATTCCATGTAGGGTTTTTCTGGCTAACAGCCAAGACAGATGCCGAACACATAGTAAACACATGTGTCGGATGTCAGTATTACGCCAAGCAGACGAATATGCCAGCCCAAGCACTAAAAACTATCCCTATCACATAGCCATTTGCAGTCTGGGGGCTAGATATGATGGGACCATTCAAAACTGCAAGAGGTGGACTTACACATCTACTTTTTGTAGTAGATAAGTATACCAAGTGGGTGGAGGCAAAACCCATAAAAAAGCTTGACGGTGTAACCGCCAGGAATTTCATCATTGACGTAGTCATGAGATATGGCGTTCCACACAGTATAATCACAGACAACGGGACACATTTCTCTATTGGAGAGTTGGCAAAATATTGCCGACAAACGGGAATACGCCTAGAGCTTGCGTCTGTGGCTCACCCATAATCCAATGGGCAGGTTGAAAGAATGAATAGCTCAATCCTGCAAGGAATACGCCCAAGACTCGAATCTCCTCTTCATAGACCAGCTGGAGCATGGGTAGAAGATTTACCTTACGTGCTTTGGAGTATTCGAACGGCGCCAAATAGATCAACATGGCAAACCCCGTTTTTCTTAGTTTATGGCGCAGAAGTAATGCTTCCAATGGACATGCTCCATGATAGCCCAAGAGTGCAGGCTTACGACGACTCAGATGCCAAATGTGCTCAATAGGATACGTCAATCTTCTAGAAGAAGAATGAGACCTTGTGCTCCAAAGATCCTCCATTTATCAGCAAGGATTGCGACGCTATCATAGTCAGAAAACCAGGCATCGATCTTTCAAAGAAGGTGACCTAGTGGTAAGATTGGTGCAAGAAAGGAAGCACAAGTTAGCCCCAGTCTGAGAGGGACCATTTGCCATTAGCAAGGCTATGAAAAATGGATCTTATTATCTTGTAGATATTCGAGACACGGAAGATGATCCCAAACGTCTGAATCGCGAAAGAAAGAGAAACATAGATGTTGAGCTAGGAGAGACAAAAAGGCCCTGGAGCATCCAACCGTTACGTCCCTTCTACACTTAGTTCAATTTCTATATAAACATCTTTGAGATCATGAAATAAAGTTGTCGGAATTCATGCATTATTGTTTTATCTGTTTTCATGCAAAGCATAAGTCCGCCTTATCTATTTCCCAATGATCTTTCAAAATACTCAATGTTAACCTGAATTGTGCCTGCGTGCTCGGAGTTAAAAAATTGAATGATTTTCAGCCTAAGGAAGTCTAAGGAAACTCAGATTATGCCTGCGTGCCTGAGTTTCATACAAAATTCCTTACTTTTGCTCTAAGTATTATCTGATTGTTTTTATGTTGGGTCACTTGAGCTAGTAAGTAAAAAATTCCTTTAGTATGATCCATGTTTCCGAGTTTCAACTGATTGGTTATACCCAGTCACTTGGCATGAAGATTAAAGTACTATCGAGCCATTTCAAACACTAAGGACAGTTAAGACATAAAAACCAGAGAACTTAGAAGATAAAGGAATAAAAACCCGGAAAACTTGCAAAGACTTAATAATTAACTGCAAAAGCGGAGTACTTGTTTATACAAAGGAATAGAAAGCATTACAATAAGGTTTACATTGTAAGAACGATAATGCTTCTATCTTTTCCATCTCCTACTCAGGACCAGACAGCTTCTTCAGGCGTCCGACTCTTCCTTGCTGCTGGATTCCTCGGGAGTTGCCAGGCTTGCTTCCTCCGGGTAGAAGGTGGAGATGTTCACCATGGTCGCAATCTTGGTGGCATGACCTTTGATTTCATCAAAGATGTTGGCCCGTTGAGCCTCCATGTATCCTTGTGGGATGCCGGATTCCACACGCCAAGATTTGGCAGTAGGGTAGTGCATGCGCATGAGCCCAAGGGCCATGCGTGCACCACCGCGAGCCGCAGAATGGAGCAGGGATTCCTTGCGATGCGCCACCTCCACAATAGCTTCCGGAAGTTTTTCAACTTCGAGAGCTCCCCAGATTTCTCGGGAACGTACTTGTTGACAAGTAGCATTCCCGCGGCCTTGATCGCGGTGAAGACCTTCCCGAAAGCCCGAATTCTCTCAATCCGGGTAAGCTGGGGGCTACCTTCTGTTTCAATCAACACACAAGTGTTAGAAAAAACAGGAGAAGAGAAAACAAGTAAAATCCGGTAAAAGTCAAAGTAACTTACCGCGAATCCGGTCCATCTCAGTGCCTTCCTCAAGGCGCTGGTTCAAGGCGTTCTCTAGATCCTGGATGGTGGCCTATCCTTCTCGGCATGGTTGGAGGCCTTAGACTCGGCAATGCCAACAACTAGTTGGCTGGCCTCCAGGTCCTGTTGTAATTTCACATTGAGCTTGTGAAGATCCAGGTTCTCACGGTGGAGGTTTTCGGCATTGCCAGCATCTTCAGCAATTTGCTTGGCTTTCGCCAAATAAGCTGAAAAGCAAGTAAAGGAAGAGTTAAAAAAAACTCGAAAAACTACTTAGAAAAAATACACAACTTAAAGTAGAGAAATATTTTACCTACTGAGTCCTTCAGCTGTTGCTGAGTGGATGCCAGTTCTGCTTCCTTATCCTCAAGAATAGAAAGAAGTGTTTTCACCTCCTTGTTCTTGATGGTAAGTTTGTTGAAAACTTCCGACTTGATGTTCTCAGCAGTTTGCTGAAACATGGAAAAGAAACAAAAAATGCTTAAGTTTACAACAAGCATAACAATGAAAAAGGCATTAAGACAAAAGTATACATTTGACTTATTGCTTGGGGGCTAGAGATATTACCTGGCTCATCTTGGTCAGGTCTGCCAAGTTTTCATTGAATTCTTTTGCATAGTCGGCAAAAATAATCCCAACATGGCAAAGGTCGTCCTGGATGACCTGCCAAGGTGAAAACATGAAGTTATTCCTTACAACAAGCCCGCCTTGCGGCCAAGGACGGATCAGAGGGGCTGGAGCGAAGAATTTGGCGGCTGACGGACGAATGTATCCGTGTTCGTCAAATGGTTCTTCCTTTACCGTAAAATCTCTGTCAAAAGTTGGAATGGGTTCCTCCTCAGTACGAGACGGTCCACCCATTTCCGGCACCGCCCTTTCCCTCACATCCGTCTCGGATGCAATGGGCTGGCTGGTTGGCAATGGACACTCTTTTTCCTTTGCGGACTGGTTTTCTCCGCTTGTGCCAGTCGGGGTAGCAGGAGCTGCAGCAGGGGAAGGTTGAACTCCTTTACCAGCAGCTGCTCTATGTCTCTTCAGCCTTTTAGGCTTCAGAGAAGCAGGAGGAAGGCTGAAAGGGAACAAAAGAAATTCCAAGAAATTAGAATTCCGAGAAAGTAAAATGATTCCAGCGACCAAAAGCAGCGAAACAGAAACCCAGAGGATTACCTGGAAGTAACGACGGGAACTCCGTCAAGTTCCACCACCTCCTCAGCAGTGGATGACTTCTTGCGTTTCCGACCACCAGAAATCTTGGCACGCATTGCGTCCAGTTCAGCATCGGTTCCAAGATCGTCGTCGGTGAGGTTGGCAAACTATGGAAAAAGAAGAAATATCCGACTAAGTCAGGAAAACTGGGAAAGTCAAAAATCCGAGAAGTGCCCAAAGAAGAAAAAAATATTACCTTTGGGACGGGGTTGCCTCCGTGGTACATCTCTCGGCTTTCTTCATATTGGTCGCGTGTGGCGACGAAATGATTAACCCATTTTTTGAAATCGCTCTTTGTGAATGCCTTGTCCGTCCCCCTCATGGTATCTTCCAGGCCTTTGTATTCGCACAGAAGCCGATTTGGATACGCCAGAGGTTGGATACGTCTTCCGAACCAACACAGTACAATGTCGGTTCCGGTAAGAGGAGGTTTGGAGGAGACCAGTTTTGCGATCCGCCGTTTGATTTTCATCAAGTCATCCGGCAGGGCTTGGACTGCGTCTTCTGCCCAGTTATCCTGGGGAGTGCCAGCGCAGTTGGAGAAAGGTGGAATCCCCGTTTCCTTTCCAGGAAACGGGATGTATTGGTGGTAGGAAAAAGAACCCGTCCAGAATTTGACGGATTCCGAAGTTTTTATCTTGGGGAACCAATCTTCCCTGAATCTACGCAGGGTAAAAGAAATGGTCCCGCAAGTCGGGAGTACGCCCTCAAAGGGGTTTCGCTTAACCCCGAAGCAATACTGCCAGAAATCTAACCTAGGGGATAAACCTAGATACCCTTCAAAGAGGGCCTGGAACCCGGCTAAGTGTAGAATTGAGTTTGGTGGCAGATTGTGGGGTTCGATGTTGTAGTGGTTGAGTACCTGGAGGAAGAAGGCGGATGGCGGAAATTCCATACCTCGAGAGATGTGCGAGGTTAGGAGAACCCGTTCCCTGGCTCTGGGTGAAGGCTCGGAGTCGTCCTCCTCGTTCCGCCATTTCCCCTTCACAATCAACCCCTCCTTCTCCATTGTCGGTAGAAGGGAGGGGTGATGTTGCACCGGCTCCAATAGTCGGAGATCTCGCCCTCGTCTTCGGCTTCGGTGGCGGAGGCCGCGGCGGCGAGCTCCTCCGCGACGAGGAGGATTTTCTCTTCTGCCGTTTCGGGGACGAGTGGCGGAGGCGGTGCAGAGGAAGAGGCGGCAGGTTCTCAACTACGTGAGGTGGATCCTCGCGGGCCTGGTCGCCGGAGATGTTCTCCGGTGCGTTGGCGGGAGCACGGCTCGACAAATCGAGTTGCGGGTCCATAGTGCTGATTATTTCGTCGATATCGGTGGCGACGGAGTGCTCCTCGGAGGCGCGCGGTGAGTTGCCAGAGTCCATAATCGGGCGGCATAGTGAGGGTCTCGAGCTCTCGACGGAGAAGTTCCGGGAACGGTGCCGGACGTGCCTAGGCTCTGCTCTCGCCGAAAGTACTTTGGCTCGGGGGCTATGGTTCTTGGGAGCTGGAAGGTGAGGTGAGAGCGGAATGATCGCCGAAGGGCACAAAGGAGGATATTTATAGCCGGAAAACCTTTGTGATGCGCGCTAACGGCTCTTTGGTGTGTTGGATTTTCAATGCATGTCACTCGCTGGAAAATCCGGGAAATGATGTGGCAAGTGATTACTGCTATCTCCTCGTTTCCCGTGAGAATCTTTCACAGATACGTTTCAGGGTTTCACATTTGGAACCCAAACGTCCCTGACGTCAGTATGATTTTATCGCTGACGTAGGAAGTTCCTTCTCCGCGAAGGCTCGTGGAAGAGAAAGCCGGATTTTCTTAAATCCGAGTTTCGCGTTAAAGCGTGATTTAAGGAAAAGAAGAATCGAGACGAAGAGCCAACATTTCTCGGAAATAATTCAAATGGACGAAATACGGCGAATTGAAGTCTCAATCCTTCTTGGGGGCTACTGTCGGATATATACCGATTAGGGGTATATCCGGCATTGTCCTAAAGAGAGGGATTACCAGGGTGGCCTGATTGGTAATGGATCAGAGTCCATTAGGCGGCCCAGTAAGCTGACGCGCAGAAGCTAGATTCTAGAAGAACCCGGACCACGGCCCACGTGGTGCGGCTTGGAGTAGAAGGCGGATTCTTGCCTTCCAAGTTAGAACTTACCGTAGTCTTCTAAGTTTCCTTTCTGTAAGCCCTAACCCGAATATCTATATAAAGCCGAACGAGAGAGAAGAAAGAGAACAAGAATTAGCTAGAAGCCAACTCGCCGAGAAGTTGATCCTCGTCGAGTTAGCAACCCAAACTCACATTGTACTTTGTATACTTCAGGCTTCAGCCCTGATTTAGTGAGATTGCAGGAGTAGGAACACCGCCTAGTTGCGACGTACCGAACCTGGGTAAACTTTGGTGCCCCTGGTTGTCATACTACCACGATCCCCCACGTGTTTACCCGTAGGTCTCATGGCATCCCCGTCTATGAACCCTACTACGATGTCTCGACAGTGTATAATTAGGAGAAGGCATAAGCATTGATGGAAGCTACATTATTACTCCTAAGGAGGGATGAACAACAAGAAGGATCAACAGATACGGTGAGAAGCTGATCATAATCTAGATGAAGTAATTCAATTTACATGGCACTTAATCCTATATGGAACCAAGTTAGAAAAACAACTACTATATGATCATTTTGTCTTAGTTTATTCCATTGCAGTAAGTCATGCAACTGGAGTAACTATCTAGGCAAAGAGTGGTTGTGTAGACTAGGATTACAAGGTACTATATACCTACTTGTAGTGTATGGCATTTAAGAGCCCTGGTACTTTAGATGTTTTACTCTAAGTACTTTTATTCCACATGCTTTTGATGCATGAGTGATAACTGCATTTGGGATTTATTGGATCTTATTTGGATCTTTGATTGACTAGATCTGTTCATGAAGATTGAACTTAATATGCAAATGCATGTGCAAACACTAAGTTCTTTCTTAATGTTACTGGTCTAGAGGGTATAGGATTATTATGAGAGCGGTGTGAGTAACCAGCAGATGGAAACAACCACAAAATCTCTAGAAGTCTGTGAAGTCAAGAAGGCAGAAATCAATAAAACCACCCATGGGAATGGACCACATTCACATCTTGTTTGGAATTGGTGAGATACTTCATCAACACATGGTGAGCTACCACAAGTGATGCCAAGATGATAACATGAGTAGTTATATCCTAGAAGGAAATATGTAGAAGTTCGATAAGTTAACTTATAGAGTCACCCCATAGAAGTCGAAACCCAAAGATATAGAAGTACCATAGGAACTAACCAGAGGAATAGGTGGTAGTCATCTGTAGGAAAAAGTTAAAACTCGAGGAAACTTGAAGTTATTTTCGCTAAATAAGTGAGTCTAAATCAATGTACACTAGGTTGTACAAGTTTCTTTGAGCAGTATTTCTCTTGAGACCATTAGATTCAACCAAATGGAAATCTAACCATAGACGGTATCCGGTATACCGGAAGAATCTTATTGGTTATTCATCACCTGGTGGATAGACCAATTGCTCTTCAGAAAGGTGTGAGAGCTAGGAAACCATACCTATTCATCGGAGAACAAAACTTGGTATCCACTATGTGGTGGAAATACCACGTGTTCTTTGTAAGACCATTAGGAAGGCCTCGTAAAAAAACAGAGTTGTTATAAGAACATGCAAAGTATTAGATCATAGTGCAAGACAGTGGAAGGTAAACAATCAAGAGAAGAGGCTACACATGCCAAGGTCAATCCAAGAAACAGATGTGAAGATTCAACGGTCTACATAAGTTCTCTTTACCTATGTTTACGTCAGAGAGGTTGAACTTCGGGACGAAGTTATTGTTAAGGGGGAGATACTGTAACATCCCAGTGTTTGGGAGGTTATAAGGATCTAAATTTAATATGTGCATTTGCAAAGCATGCATCTAAAAGTACGGGAAATTTTGGCACGAAAGTTTAAACAAATCAAAGTGACCAATGTTTCACTTGACATGATGAAATAGGTTTACTTCATATAGTCAAGATTACAACTGGGGAGTTCAGTGATCCATCATACTACATGCTTTGCTTGCTAATCCCTGGCAAATCAAGTCCTGGAAAGGACTTTGGTCTTTTCATTCAGCCGTTGCTTGAAGATTTGCATGACCTTTGGAAGGGTGTGCGGACTTATGATTCATTTTCTAGGGAAATGTTTGATCTTCGTGCTGCGGTACTCTGGTGCATACACGACTACCCAGCTTGTGGCACTATGTCTGGGCGTACCACTCAAGGCTATGCTGCATGCCTACATTGTGACAAAGATCCTCTATCAATGCCCATAACCAACAAATCGTGCTACATTGGGCACCATCGTTTCCTCCCCCATGACCACTTGTGGCGGGGAAAGATAGACCTTCGAGGTGAAAATTTCGTCAAGAACGAGTGGCCAGAATCATTTACTGATAAAGAGTTAGAAGCTGAGCTGGAGAAGGTTAGACATCTAAAACCAGGAATTGGTCCCCAGAGAATCAGCAAGAAGAGGAAGCGTGGAGAACCTACACCGGTCTGGAAGCGTAGGCTTGGTTGGTGGGACTTGATTTACTGGCCAAAGTTGAAACTTCGGCATAATCTCGACGTGATGCACATCGAAAAGAACATCTTAGACAGCTTCCTTGGCACCATCCTTGAACTGGAAGGGAAGAATAAGGACACCGTCAATGCCAGGAAGGATCTTCATAACCTTGGCATTACAAAAAAAATGCAGCTGGATCCACCGGTAATGCCCCCGGACGTGGACCCGAAGAAATATAAATGTGTAATGACATATGGAAGCTATAACCTAAGCAAAGATGCGAAGACAAAGCTATGCCAGTTTCTATTTAACTGTACATATCCAGATGGTTTTTGTTCCAACATGTCCAAGTGTGTCAACGTACAAACACGCAAGATCTCGGGACTTAAAACCCATAACTGCCACATCCTATTGCAGAGAACATTATCTGTTGGGCTGCGGGGATTATTGAAAGACGATGTCTATCGGGCGATAGGTGAACTAGGCAAAATTTTCAAGGACTTGTGCAGTAAAAGGTTGGAAAGAAGTGTTCTGCTCCGTCTGAAAGCTGAAATCCCAGTAATCCTGTGCAGGCTTGAAAACATCTTCCCGCCGGCGTTTTTTGATGTTATGGTCCACCTGGCTGTGCATTTACCTGACGGCGCTTTGCTCCGAGGCCCTGTGAACTACGTGTGGATGTATCCAATCGAGAGGATGTTGTGTACTTTGAAGACATATGTGAGGAACATGGCACATCCAGAAGGTTCAATTGCAGAGGCGTACATTGTCTCCGAGTGCTTGACATTTTCCTCTAGATACTTGAAAGAAGATATTGAGACAAGGTACAACCGGCAACGGAGATATGAGGTTCAACAAAAAGTTGAACGAGAAGAATCATCTTGTGATGTGTTTGGCCATGGTGCACATTTAGTTGGAGCATATAGTGCGATCAATCATGATAGCACTAAGACCCTGTCAACAGAGCTTCATGGAATGTCTTGGTATGTCCTAAACAATTGCAGACAGGTTACATGCTATATCCAGTATGTTCGCTACGTCTGAATTTTATGTTACCCTACACATTGTATACCCCATAGTTACCGGAGTTTAATAACTCTTCATGGTTTGCAGAAAGTTCAGGACAGAGCTGGAGGAAGAAGGGACACCCGATGTCGAAGTTAGGGTTGACCAGGATTTTCCAAGATGGTTCAAAGAGCATGCAAGTTTCCTTTAGCATTTCTCTTTGACCTTTTGCATTTCATTGCATGATTTTGACCATATTGTTTTTTTCTGTGGTACACAGATGATGGATAAGGCACGGGAAAGACCAGAAGTTCATGAAGATGAGTTGTTCGCATTGGCACTTGGCCCACACAGCAAAGTTTAAACATATTTAGTTTTTCATGTGAACTTAGTTTGGTTTGTCACCGCTGAGCGTGAAAAAGGCAATAAAATGCAAAACAGTGGAGTCATGGCTGCTGGAGATCACAACGGGGACTCAAGAGATTTTTATGGTGTCCTCAAGGAAATCAAAGAGCTGACTTATATCTCTACCGAGAAACATAAACGGATAGTTGTTCTGTTTGGCTTTGACTGGTATCGTCTTGAAGCAGACGCGGGCATGCGTACGTTTAAATTGAAAAGTATGATAAACTGTTTAGGAGCATCAACATTTCCAATTTGGGGTACGAGGATGATAAGTATATCCTGTCAACCCAGGTACAGAAAGTGTTTTATATGCCAGACAATGCAGGGGGAGAACACTGGCGAATAGTCCAAATTTTTTAGCATAGGCGGACCTTTGATGTGTCCGAACATGAGAAGGACAAAGATGAGGAGGACAATGATGAGGAGGAGAGGCCTAGTATTCTAGAACATAAAGATGTCGAAGTCTCTGACAATGAGGATGTTCCTGCTGACCCGATATCCCATCCTCCGCCTCCGGCTACTCTGGGACACACTGACATGGCTCCCCGCAGCCTCTCAGCAGATGAGATTTGGGCTTATATCAAAGTTCGGAAAAAAGTGTCTGTGCAGCATAAGGAAGGTGAAGTACAAGATGGTGACGCTGAATTAAAAGTCAGTGAGGATGAAGTAGACGACACATATGTGGAGTATGACAGTGATCCGGGTGCACTGCCCGCAGATGATAGTGATGCAGACTAGGGTTGCATGCCTGTGGGCAAGCTTGTGTCGAACTGATTTTGCATGCTTTGTGTACATGCTTTTGTTGAACTGGTGCGCAAGCCTGTTTGCATGCTGTGTGTTGTACTGTTGTGCATGCCTGCTTGCATGCTTGTGTTGAACTGTGCATGTGTCTGTGTATGCTTGTGTTGAACTGAAGTGCATTCTTGCATTTTCTTTGAATTTTGTTTGTTTGTGTGTGTGTGTGTGTGTGTGTGTGTGATTTTTAGCTATTTGTCTCGTATATGTCAAAACCATAGCATTAAACATAGAGTACATACAAGTGCTCATAAAATTGACCGCGAACATGATATTACTCAAGTGCTACCATTACCCAATTATCTTCCTTACATTGCTAATATGCCATTACTCAACTGCCAGACATCATCATGCCAAGACACATTGCAAATAAAACTGAAAAAACCCAAATCATCAATAGATTGTGGCCAGAATCTTCAATCTTGCCTTCGTGAGCAGGTTTTCCAGCAGCTTCATCAGCACCTTCTTTGTGTACCCCTTGCCGCAGCACCTAATCTAGCTTCTGCCTCAGTACACTTATCTCTTCCTGCAATGTGCTATTCTCGTCCTTCTCTCTAAACACTACATTACGCAGTTGAAGAACCACCTGTTCCTGGAATTATGTCCATTCCGGGTCATGCCATGAGAACTTTCCACAACCATAAGGAATGCCATATCAGAAACCAAAATAAGATAAAATTTAACCAAAAGCAAAATCTTGCAACCAAACTAAAACTAAAGCACGAATCTTTACCAAGCGTCTTTGGCATTTCAGGAATCTCCGGCCTGGATTCTGGTCGGTCCAAGAAATCCACATGGCCATCTTCAAACCGCACAGACATTTTGTTTCATTGGAGTGGTCCAAGGCCACCGGAGTGTATGGGATATGTTTGCGGCGGTGAGGAGGAAACCCCCCTTCGTGCGACGAGCACGAACTCTCACCTCTAGCGGCCATGCTTTCCCTGCGCGCCATGTGAGACAGGGGAGACAGGGAAGAACCCTAGAATCTCCACGGGAGAAAGAGGAGAGGGAAATTTAGCTGCGCGCCCTCGTCAGCGACAGTGGTGTGGTAACAACGGAGGATTTACGGCAGTGGCGGCGGAGGATTGACGGCAGTGGCTTTGCTGTGGTGTGGTCGAGTTATTTAATTGGTACGTTCAGCTGTGTCAACGGCTAAATTGGGTCCCACAGTACCAATGGCTACAAATGGTGCACACAGCCTGAAGGTGGGGCCAGGCACCAAGGGCGTGGTCGTAGCCAGTCAAAGCAGTCAAACAGGGCAGGATGTGTGGCCCCGTTGAACAATTCGTGACGTTCTACGTGACCAGGCAAGTTTCGTCGAAGGCAAATGGGCTCTTAGTGGGCTACTGGGTCGGAGACGAAAATCCGCGACGTAAAACACGCAAAAAAGTTGAGCAAAACCAGTCCGCGACGGACCAATCCAATACGTCGAGAGGAAACTCCACTTTTCAGCCATTCGCGACGGAAACGCTCGACGTTATCAAAACATTCCGCTCAAAACGTTCTGAATCGCACGGAATTTGGTAATGACACCTATAAATTCAACTGAGCTTATTGATGATCTTGATGAAACCCATATTGAACATAATGATGATTTTATTGAAGAAGCTCATGCTACTAGTGGTGCAAGTGCTCTTAAGAGTCTTCTTGCAAGACATGCCGTGAAATATAAATCTTCTCTTGATGCTAAGTTTGCCACATCTCCGATACACATTATAGACAAGGATTATGATTTATCTTTAGATTTATATTTTATATCTATTGTTGAGAAGGAACCTTTTCGTGGAACTGAAAGTAAAAGTGATATGGAACACATGAATGAGCTTTCATCTTTGAGTAGTTTATTTTCTGATGATAATAAGCTGCGTACTTATTTTGTTACCAAGATCTTCCCTTTCTAATTGAAACATGAAGCTAAAATTTGGTTTAACAATCTGTCACCTGGGTGTATTACTGATCCTATAGATTTGGTTAATGCTTTCTTTCAAAAATATTTTCCTGCTTGTGCCCAACATGCTGTTGTGCAGGACATCTTTAACTTTAAGCAAATTGAAGGAGAAAATTTTCTTGAATCTTGGACAAGGTTTTGTTCTTTGATAAGAGCTAACCCTGGATATCCATTACCTAAAAATGATCTCCTAGATATATTTTATAATGGACTAATTGTTGAATCTAGGACATACCTGGATACTTGTGCTGGTTGTTTTTTCAGGAAAAGAACTCCAGAAGAAGCTGAGAAATTAATGGCTAAAATAGCCAAAAATAATGATGATTGGAATATACCTGAGCCTACACCTACACCAGAGCCTACACCAATACCAACACCCAAGAAAAGAGGGATGATTGAATTAAATGATGAAGTGATGAAGGAAGCCAAGAAATCTCTTAAAGAGAGGGGCATTAAATCTGAAGATGTGAAGAATTTACCTCCTATAGAAGAATTATGTAAGCATATTCCTCATCCATCAACTGTTGAGGTACACTCTCTCCAATACTTTGATAATGGAGAGATTCCTTATTCGAAACCATCTGATCAATGCTTAGATGAATTTGATAATTATGTTGTTAAGCAAGACAACTTTAATAGGAGAGTGCAAAATCACCTTATGGAAAACTCTAAGGCTATTGATAATTTGCATGGTATTATTGAGAGAACCTCTAAGGATGTTAAAATGCTTGTTAAACATTCTCAAATGGTTCAAACTCAAATTGATCAACTTAGTAAAGTGCAAAGAGACATGCTAGCTAATGCTTCTAGAGATAAACATGTTTGTGAAATAATTACTAGAAGTGTTGTTTCTACTCATGACGCCTTGTATCCTGAAGGACATCCTAAAAGAATTGAACGAGATTCCCAGCAACCTAAAAACAATAGTTCTCCTTCTAAGAAAAAGAAGAAGAGACATAAAAATGTTGTAGAATATCCTAAACCTGCTAAAGATCCTAATAGTATATCTATTTCTGATCCTGAAAGTGGAAGTGGTAATGATAAAAGTGATGCTTCTGATAAAGAAGAACGTGTAGCTGAACCTGAAAAGCAAACTAAAACTACAAAGTATACTAAGGAGGATTTCATTGCTAATAAACATGGTAATGAAAGAGATCCTTGGGTGCAAAAAGCAATGCCTTCTGCTAATAAGACACACAAATCAAAGGTAGAAGAACATTATAACAAGTTTTGTGAGTGGATGAAACCTCTATTTTTGCAAATCCCTTTGACTCGTGCTATTAAACTGCCTCCTTATTCTAAATATATGAAAGATATTGTCTCTAACAAAAGGAAAATTCCTAATGAGGAAATTTCCAGTATGCTTGCTAATTATTATTTCAATGGCAAGGTTCCAAACAAGCTTGGAGATCCTGGTATTCCTACTATCCCTTGTTCTATTAAAAATAATTATGTTAGAACTACTTTATGTGACTTGGGAGCTGGAGTTAGTGTTATGCATTTGTTTCTTTATATAAGGATCTCTCTTGAAAAATTGATACACACTGATATATCTTTGTAAATGGCTGATAAGTCCACTTCTATTCCTGTTGGTATATGTAAGAATGTTCCTGTTCAAGTTGCTACTAATTGTTTGATATTAGCTGACTTTTTTTGTGTTGGAAATGCCTGAAGATGATAATATGTCTATTATTCTTGGGAGAACTTTTCTTAACTCTGCAGGGGCTGTTATTGATTGCAATCAAGGAAAAGTAACTTTTAATGTTAATGATAAAGAGCATACTATTTATTTTCCCAAGAAGATTGATAGAAGATATGGTTTAAATTTAATTTAAAATACTGAGACCATCAAGATTTGAGAATTTTATTGTCCCATTCCAATACCACCAAAAGAGTATGAAATTATTATGATTGGGACTATGTCTATCAAGGTTGAGGTAACATAATTATTTAATGATTAGCAGAGTTTTGCTTCATATGAAAATTGTTCTGGTAACAACACTTCATCACCCTTGTTAATAAAACAATTTTGAATGAAGAGGAAAATGTTTTCACTGTGTTTTCGCCTTCCCCATTATGTTTTCACCATGTTTACTTCTTTTATCACATTGCTACTTGAGTACAATCATGTTTTCCATCATCCATATTCATGTTTTCACCCTGATTACTGTGTTTATGCATGTTTTCACCAGCCATACTTTTGTTTTCACCACTTCCACCTTTGTTTTCTTTGGATATTTTTCCATTGGAGTGTCATAGAACCTCTGTAGTTCTGGTTTTGGTTTTGTTTTCCACCTTTTCACTTTTGTTTTTCTATTTTTTATTAATTAATAAAATTCTGGAAATACCTCAAAAATAAAGTTTCTCGAAAAATTCCAGAAAAATTATAATTCATTTTTACGTAAAAAATGAGGCAGAGAGCCACCTGGGAGGCCCCAGGGGGACCCACCAGTCAAGAACACCATGGGGTGGCGCGGCCACCCCCTGGTGGCTCCATCACATGATTGGCGCCCCCTGCCCCCCCCACTAACTCTCTCCCCTGCCAAAGTTCCCTCTCTCACCTCCCAAACTCAACACATATCCTGGAACCCGAGTTCTTGATGTTCTTCCTCGAGATTTTTCGATCTCTTTGTTCAACCCATCATTTGTGCTGAAATTTGGTGCATTTGCTCTCCGATATGTGACTCCTCCGATTATCCAAGTAGAACTTTGTTTAGTGGAGTATTTCTTGAGTATTTTGGTACTGTAGGTGACAGCTTATGTGAGTTTGCATGTTTGATTTGAGTAGAAATAATATAGTTTTGATGCATGTTTAGGTCCCCTATAAGTCCCTATGGTAGTTTCCACCTTATAGTTGCTTGAAATTAATTTTTGTAATGATTACTGGATTTTTTTAGAGATGGAGCACAATGTACATCAACGAAACCAACATGAGTTGGAATTGCATGAGGTCATGCTCATGCACCGTGGAGAAAGAGTGTTCCCCTCGATTTATCCATGTCAGGAATTCATGCGGATTACTGGAATTTTGCAGGATTTCAATACCCATGTGCATAATGCAGACTTGGACCGTTTTATTAAGGATGAACCTATCCAACATGTGAAACTAACTATGTCTGTGGTGTAGGATTTTCACTTTAAATGGTTTTCAACTAACCCTATGACCCCTTGGATATACTTTCCACTTAGTCCAAAAGCCTAAGCTTGGGGGGAGGTATACCGACATCACACTCATTTATATATCATGTTCGGTCGGTTCTTTGTATATCCATGTTGTTGTTTCTTTCGTTTGTTTTCATTTTCTTTCATTTCTCTTTTTTTTTATTGTTTTGTTCTTGCTTTCCAAAACACAAAAACACCAAAAATATTTCTAGTGTTTCTCTTTGTTTGATTCTTTAGTTTCTTTTATTGGTTTTCTTTCTTTTCCCGTTTCGGTTTAGTATTCAAAAATCCAAAAATATTTTGCTTTGTTTGCTTGCTTCTTTATGTTCTTGTTTTAATTCGAAAACCCAAAAATATTTGTTCTTCTTCTTTGGTTTTGTAAAGTTTGTTGCAGAGTTCACCGGACTTCCGTGTCTCCATTGGAGCTTGATTATCATTCTATATTATTCAATCCACAAGTGAAGAGCAGTCATGGCAATTTACGACAACCCAAGGTGCGGTGAGTGGCTGGTATGATCTCTATTTGTTTTAGTTTTGTACATATACTCATCGTGTGAACATGCTTAGTCCATTCATGTAAGGTGTATGTTATTTAATTGATTCTTAGTAGTTTGTTCTCTCACATGTTAGTTCCAACTTGTTAATATAAGATAGCATGTCGTATGAATGTTTGCATGCATTGTTTTATTCATAGAAGGGTATGCCATTTTGGTATTTCCCTCTGATTGTTTCGCTTAATTGACTTGGCACATGCTCACGCATGCTATGACTGAAAAAAAATACACTTAAGCCTCGATGATTTATTTTTCCTTAGAGTATTTGTATCATTTTTATGCCCCTGTTAATTTTGTTTTGTCGCAAGCATGATTATGACAGTTGTTGCTCTCTTGATTGTCGCTCCCCGTCTATTGCTAGCCTTCACCTATACTGAGTATGGGCTCTACTCGTGCATCGAAACCCCAAAAACCAAAGTTTTCCAAATGTGTCCACCATACCTACCTATGTATGTGGTATTTAACCGCCACTCCAAGTAAATTTATCGTGTGCTACCTTTAAAACCTTCAAAAATTATTCCTGTTTTGTGCCCCTGTTTTAGCTCATGAGGACGTAAATAGAGAATCTTTATCTCACTTGTTGATTGGATTTCACACCCTGGACTAGTGGCTTCATCCGCTTATCCAAATGACAGAAGAGCCGACAGCGGGGTGCCCAGCCCCAAATTAATACAACAAATTCTCTTCACTATTTTTGCCCTTGATTTATCAGTCAAAGCATAATTGTGTAAACAAAAGAGAAAGAGGGATGACCTTCTACCCAGATGCGTCCTTTTATGGGAGCCGCTCTTGTGAAGTCTAGTTGGCTTGTGATGTACTGTATTGTCTGTTTACCATTCGTTGACATAAGCATACACCTCTCTTAAAAATATTTTCAATACCTCTGTTTAATAAAATAAAAAGCTCTAGCACATGAGTTAATCCCAACTTCCCTCTACGAAGGGCCTTTCTTTTATTTTTTATGTTGAGTCTTCACCTTCTCGCTTTATGCACCTTCTTGAGAGTATGGCTGTTATTATTAGTGTAATGTGCTTGTCCTAAATCACGATTGATAGTGGTATAACTTTGATGCTTGTATCTTTGATATCTTTATTTCTAGTCTTAATTTGAACTTTAGAGGTGCCTTGGCATTTATGTTTTTCTCCACTATTAAGGGAAAGAGAGTACACTTTATCATACCCTATTATGAGCATTGCAATCTTGCAGATTGATATACTTCATGTTCTATATTATTAGTGTGTTGGCATCTCTTCATGGTTTGCATAACTACTGGGTGACTTTTATTTTCCATACATCTTATTATGAATTGCCTCAGCACTTGATCATGTAGTGAGTATATTTACATCATATGAAACAAATGTGTTCCTAAAAGTCTTTTATCGCACTCAGTTGTCACTGAATTGCTTGAGGACAAGCAATAAGCTAAGGTTGGGGGGAGGTGATACGTCCAAAACGTATCTCCTTTTCCGAACACTTTTCTTATTGTTTTCCTCTAAACTTGTGAGTTTTGGATACCACTAACACGGACTAACGCTGTTTTCAACAGAATTACCTTGGTGTCTCTTTTTGTGCAGAAAAATCAACTTTCGGGAAATGCCCAGAAAAGATCGCATTGGTCCTAAAACACCAGGAGACCCTTTGAGCTAGAAGAGGTCCAGGAGAGGAGCCAGAAGGGGGCCACACCACCCCCCGGCGCGCCCCCCTTGGCTGCGCCGCTAGGTGGTGTGGGCCACTCCCTCGCCCCTTTGGACTCCCCTTTCGACTACATATGCCCCGTAACCTAAAACCGAGGGGGGTTTGTCATATTCCACAGAAACACAACAAAGCACCACAGCAACCCCAAACCTCGATTCGGGGATCAGAAGTTCCTGTTCTGGCAGCCTGCCGGGATGGGGATTCGAAGGAGATCATCGCCATCGACACCGCCACCTCTTCTCCATCAACCATCCATGATTCCCCCGTCCATGTGTGAGTAAACACCGCTATAGGCTGAGAGGGATGGAAGGGATTGGATGAGATCGATCATGTAATAATGCCAGATTGTTAGGGCATAGTGCCTCGTATCCATTGTTAGTGTTTTCTACCATTGTTGCAACTTGTTATGCTTAATTCTTATCACTAGGGCCCGAGTGCCATGATTTCAGATCTAAACATGTTATTGTTTCATGAGTATAATTATGTTTCTTGATCATATCTGCAAGTTGTTTACACATGTCATTGTCCGGAACCCGAGGCCCCATAGTGACAGAAATTGGGACAACCGGAAGGGATGGGTGTGATGTGAGGATCACGTTTGTTCAGGGAGTGTTAATGCTTTGCTCCGGTTCTTTATTAAAACGAGCACCTTAATTACCAGTAATTTCCCTAGAGGTCCCGCTGCCTCGGGTTGGTAGGACAAAAGATGTTGTGCAAGTTTCTCATTGCAAGCACGTATGACTATATTGGAACACATGCCTATGGTTTTCCTAAATGTTTGATGCTTTATTATTACTAGTGGCTTTGCACGTGCAACGCACGACCTCGGTATGGTTCAATATATTTAAAATTTATAGAAGTATGAATTAAAAGGATATGCTTATGTTGTACTTTGTACATCTTTTTTGTACTCATTACTTCATGTATAATATTAAGCTTACAAAATTGTGCACTTTGCTTATGTAACATATGAATGCTTTTGAAAGCATGGGCTTAACACAGTGCTTTCCTGCACGGTCAGAAATAATCTGAGCCACTTGGTATTCATTGGCGCAATACTAATGACTAATCACACCCTTATACAGTTGTTATTCTAATGGTGCGCCACATGCAACCAGATTTGAGTGATTCATACCACACTTTTATTCACCTGTCAAGACATTCGAGAGGTAAACAAGAAACACACAGCTTTACGAACACATTATGTTGCCGAAACAACACATTATTCTAGATGGTCAAGTGCTACGTAAACTGCTACATATGTGTACAACCAAGCCCCTTACCTAGTAATCGGAATTCGACAACAGTGGCAGAACAAAAAACAGAGCAAACAAGCTAGAAGGTTGGTAAGCTAGAACGACCATGCAATTCGCCGAACATGACGATGTTGGGCTTCTTCTTAAGAACGAAGGCCAGATTTCCGGATTCATCATGTTTAAGAGCTTGCTGAAGACGGCCTGCAGAAAACTCAGGGTAGGGCGGGCCAGAGTAGACAGGGCATGGTAGGGAGCACGTGAAGTTGGATTCAGGTTTCTTTTGGACTGCATTGACAAAGGAATAGCCTCAAAAACACCCGTGGGAGGTGCGCTTGGGCATCGATTGTCACCGAGCGGCCGGCTATAGAGGCGAACGGGGCAGCAAACGGCAGGGCGACGCCCAGACCAGCACGTGCCTCATCAGGCTATTTGATAGGTTCTAAGAAGAACTAACCTAAGCTGCAAACACCCGCAAAAAATAACCTGAATGGTATCCGGACTCTCTAACCGAGTCGTATGTGGATATGCATCCGAGATTTGTTGGACTGATCCCTTAGATTTGTGATGGACTCTCCGGTGATTGTTGGTTTTTTATTTTTTCCATATTAATTGTGTTGAGCTCAACTCAACATTGGAGCGGTACAGATCGTTTGATTTAAGGCAATATGCAGTCGAGATTTAATGTATCTACAAAGTTTGCTCTTTTATAATTTATTATAAGTTTTATAATTGGTTTGGATTATTTATTATGATTGTGAGTTCTTTCATTTAAGTTATACTAGTAAATGTGCCCATGCGTTGCAATGGGAGAGTTAGGTGACATATGAAGAGAATATTAACAATGCACAAGGAACATACGGAGAGAGGATTTCAATGCAGATTTAAGTAGCAATGGAACCAAAGAACAAACGAGAAACATTGACACATGTCCGCTGTAATAGGAGAGGAAAACATAGACCCCAAACCGAAAAACTTAGCCTGGACGAGAAATAGAGAGACTCCGATCCTCCCGTGTCGGCCCCGCTTGTGCGGCACCGGAGGCTAAACCTAGACGCCGCCAGGGCGCGCCCCTCCTCCTCCCTCCCCTATGCCTCCGTCGAAGGATGCGACCGGGCACAAAGCTCGTGCCACAAACGATAGGGGTAGGGTAAATACTGCCCGCGTGCCTCGTCGTGAGGGTCATCGGCTTGGACGATAGCGGTGGTCTGGGACAACATGGTGGTGTGTAGCGGCGCAAGGTGGTCGCGTGGCAGTGGTGTGGAGGGCCGCGGTAGTGGCTGCTGCGCATAGGGCGCCTCGCTACGGCTGGGTTAGATCAGGGTCTGTGTGGGCCGCGGAGGCGGGCCGCAATGCCAGCGTGCGGGTGGCTCATGGGCTTCTACTTTCGAGCCTCGTCGCATTGACATTGCTAGCCGACTGCCATGGGGGGCCTCCTCTTCAGAACCCATGGCGGTTGGCAGTGAAGCCAGTGGTGGTGATGCGCTCTCTTCCTCAATGGTGAGATATGCGGTGCCCTCTCATTCCGACGGTGACTCGAAGCAACCGCCTTTCATCGTTCAACACCTCCAGTCGGGGGTTGTCCGGGCATGATACATGACCGGGTGAAAGCCCATCTCGACTGTGACCGATGCTGGCAATGACAACGCCTGCAGGCGCCGTTACCTCCTTTGCGGCATGGTATAGACCCTGGATTGTGCCACCCTCTCCCCGGGTGCCGAGGGAAACCCTAGTTCCGGCTCTCCGAACCAGGAGACGGCAACAGCGCCATAACGTCGTGATGTTCTTGAAGGCATCATCAAGGCTACCCGGAGTGAGGCTGTTATGATTGGAGATGTGGCGGGGAAGTGGCGGTGTTGGTTGCTGCTCAGGACATGAGCCTCGGGGGCGCAATGTACATCATGGTGGACGCCTCTTCGTCGATGTCTTCCTCATGTTCGGTTGGATTTTGCAAACTTCCTCGCCGACCCCCTCTAGGCGTATGAGGGGTGGCATGTTGATCCGGGCAGCCTTGGAGTCGTGGTCGTGCGGTGGTGGTGTCTCGCTTTGGTCGTGACATGGTCCAGTTGACTTTTGGTAGGTGCTTGGGAAAGGCGTGTTGGGTCGTTGTAGAGAGTGTGTTCGTGTCATTTACTGTCTGGCATGGTGTGTGTTTGTGTCGTGGTTGCCATGATTTTGGCGTTGTGTCGGCGCCGTCCTCTTCTTATATGAAATTGTTATACCATGTCCTTGAAAATAGGAGAGGAAAATTATGTGTCCCCGATGCGCACAAAGAAATCAATCAACTTATGAAGTTCTTTTGTCTTTTGAAGCATTTATGTACCAAATATTTTTTCTGAGGAAGTTTTTTTTGCGGGGTGGGGCCTAAGTAAGTAGCAAATATGGCCTTTCCTTGCTATGATTTTTTAAATCTAGGCTAAGTAAAATTTCACTTATGTAAATCAGTTTTTCACTTTTTTGCCGGGTCATGCTACCGTAAAAATGATAGGTTTTTGTTAGTGGTCACATTTTAGCATATACGAATGGTCCAAACGTTGTGTATTGATCGATGGGTTAAAAACAGAGAAGCTATTACTACATGCACCCGTGCCTCCTTTCCTTGTCAACTGAATTAGCAGCAAGAGCAAGAATCACATCGTTTGAAAGTCACATTTGCTTGATGTTGGAATAAAAAAGGGAAGGTATACAGTAGAGCAAGAATTAGAAACTTATCTTGTTTTATGTTTAACTGGTCACCGCTTTAGTTCAGTCGAAAAAGATCCCTTTCTCATCTCTTCCAGCTAGCCGGTTGTACCAAAATCGAGTGCATCGTTGAAGCTTGAAAGGGCTGCTCTTGGGTGTGAAGTCTGGCAAAACGGTCTGCATGCGCTGGAGCTGAGCTGACGTTCTGCTGCCGCTAATCGCCGTAGCAATACCTAGCAATTTCATAACGCTTCTCGTAGGCTCAAAAATTATATTCCAATATTTCGCGGCTCACACTGCAGATGACGATGGAAAGAAGGTTCTCGTCATCTGGAGCAGCAGTAACAAAATAGATCAACCGAACAAAGCCGGTCCTCGTCGAGGGTTTGACCGACCACAACGGACCCTGGGCCGTGGGAGAAGGACAACACCTAGGCTGCAGCCTTCCATCAGCGGAGGCGTTGAGCTCTGATGCTCTTCTGACCGGCCGAGCGGGGAGAAACCCGCAAGGAACACGGGTAGCTACGACAGTACAACAACCATGCAGGCGGAGCTGGGCGACCATGAAAGGGCGGCGCGCTAGGGATCTCGGGGCCATGGAGGACGAGCGCGCCAGGGATTGAGGCCGTAGAGCAGGTCAACATGGGCCAGGTCCCAGGGAAGGCTAATGACGACCGGGAAGCGGCAGCAGACTGGTGGGATCTTATACGTGGAGGGTGCAGAGAGACGATTCGTCTGCTGGGAATCTACAGACGTTTGTTCCTTCGGGGAGAGGAAAATAAAAGTAAGGAAACGGTACCTGGTATTTTGCACGTAATAAGTGATTTGGTGGGAGGGTAGAACGGTAAAACATCACATTGGACCGGAAGAAGCCATCCTCCTTTTATTATTAGGTAAAGATATGTTAAATGAGTAAATAGTGGTCAAACTCTCGGTCAAAGAAAACAAAGTGCGTCTTATATTTTGGAATGGAAGTGGTATGAATTATCATTTCCTGAGAATCAAAAGTTCATGTCCAAGTTTAACAAATCTTATGTATGTTAATCAGTTATCTGAATGCACACTATTATTAATGAATGATGCACGAAATATGTCCCCCAATAAAACTCATTTGGCGATGAAATTTAAGAAAAAATATAATATAATCCAATAGAACTCGGAATATCTTTCTTGGAAAACAAAATCCACTTTAAAGGTTATCACCATGCTGAACAAGCTAGCGCACACATTATCATGAACAAAATCTCTTGTCGTCCAGAAGTAGTATCACTGAACAAAATCTCATATTATGTCCAACGAAATTCAGAAATTATATGGCTGAGGAAATTCAAGTGTAATTTGGTAAAATTTGGACTAAGTGGTGCTATATACTGTAGGTAGATTATACAGAACTCAAAACACGGAGCTTATCAGGAGGCACTTGATAGAACTAAGAAGATTAACCAAAAGCAATGGCACTTTCCTATCACAAACAAACCTGCTCCTTTAGGCCTAACTCCATAGTAGTGGCGGAGCTTGCCGAGAATGGTTGGGAGGCAAATCAGAAATCGGCCCCTCTGACATACACGTAGCTCCCCAGTGCTCCATATGTCTCTAGTCCTTAGTCTCAACACACTCCTCTCTCTATCCATTATTCTGATTTTATGTTCTTCCTGCTACTAACGAATTGGAGGCATTAGCTTCACCTTGCTTCAGCTATAAAAGAATAGTGAAGCGTCGGCGACAGCTGCTTGAACATACGAGCTTCATGCCTCCTACAGTGGGGATTGGGCCATGGGCTGATGCAACCTGTTGGCTACACCAGAATTTATCCAGGAACTGGCTGCCGGTGCTCAACCACCTATACGGCCGAGAGCCGCTGGATAGAAGAATTTAATCACGGATCGTGCGGCGTACTCCTCTTGACAGGGACCATAGTTTTACTGTTTCTCAGGAGATTGGGGGCGGAGAGTTTGCGGTTTCGTGCAGGCGGCGCTGTTGTAGCGATGGCGAGCGGCCGCAGATCGTCTCGGGTAGAGACAGACGAAAGGATGTGGCGTGAGTGAACTGTGAGGATCTGCAGGAGGGCAAGCAGCACATCAGCTCAATTGGCGGCAGAAGACGGGACGGTCGCCTCGGAGCACTGAGTAGGACGACAGCCTTGCAGAGGGTGCGAATGAGCTCGGGAGAGCGAGAGAGAGGCGGCCGGGGAAGATATAGAACGGAGGGAGGCAGACATTCAACGCCAAGCGGGCCGGGGAGCGGCTACCATCCGCCGGCGCGCTCGATTGGATAGGGACAAACACAGGTACCTTGTCCTCTTTCCTCTTCCTCTCGTTCGGGGTGGGAGACAGGAACAAAACGGTTCCCAGTAGGGAAGGGAGAGAAAAGGCCTGGTGGCATTTTTGACGTAATTAAAGCAAACAAATTGGCAAATACAAAGAACCGATTCGGCTCAATTGGCGGTGGCAGTTTTCCGTAATTCCAAAACGTGATGCTTAGCTCAACACTGAAGCAAGCTTGTCCGTCCGATTCACATAGTTTAACGGTTGAGATCGATTGTATCTACAAAGTTTGCTCTTTTATAAGTAGTTTAGATTATCTGCAATGCTCATGTTAGATTATTACATGACCTATGTTATCCATGCAACGCCCGTCCTTCCATTCCCTCTATGCCTACGGTACTTCCCAGGCTGCTGTTTTTCGCGATTGCTACTGTTGTTACTATTTTTCTACTACTGTTATTTTATTTCTACGGCTGCTATAAAACCGTTACCACTGATAAATTGTTGCGAGCAAGTCTACTTTCAGGTGCAGCTGAATTGACAACTCAGTTGTTAAGGCATATAAATATTTTTTGGCTCCCCTTGTGTCGAATCAATAAATTTGGGTTTTATTTCCCTCGAAGATTGTTGTGATCTCCTATACTTGTGGGTCATCACTCCTCGGCCCTGTGGAGGCACGTGGAGCGAGCAGATGGTGAGCGCTCCCCCTAGTAGGGAGGCCCCGAGCCTCCAGCGCTTGGAGGGGTCTTATGGGTGGCGGCCACCTCTCGAGAGGATATAAGTCGCTTCTTGGGAGCCTCATCGAGGTGTCCCACGTCGTCTTGATCGGCCGGGTGTAAGATGGCCACCTCCTTGTAGGCTCTCTCGACGGAGCGCGTGGCGTCTTCCACCTCGCCATGGATGGTGATGCTCCCTGCGGGTCCATGTAGATTGGCAATGCTGTACGTGCGATGCGTCATAGCCATGAACATGGTGAGGGATGGGTAGCCGAGGATGGCGTTGTAGGGAAGGGCGATGTGTGGCACGTGAAAGTCGAGGGTCTCGGTGGGGTAGTTCTGGCGAGTGCCAAGCGTGACAGCAAGGCGCACCTATCCCAGGAGAACCGTGGTTCCATCTGTGACGCCAGTGAACGGCCTCGTCGGAGCCAGGCGCTCGTAGGGCACTTGCAGCTTCTCGAACGTTGGCACCGAGATGGCGTTGAGGCCTGCAACCCCGTTGAGGAGCGTCTTGTTGATGGCGATGTTCTTGATGATGGGGGTGCAGAACAGGGGAATGGTTCCCATTGTTCTTGTGGACTTGGGGTGGTTGCGGGCGTCGAAAGTGACCTTGTGGTCAGACCACTTGAGTGGTTTAGCCACTTCTGTTGTTGGGTGGATAGTATTGATCTCCCGCGAGATTTATTTGAAGTGGCGGTTGGAGAGGGGAGCTTGTGCTGCGCCAAGGATGTAGGCTATGTAGCCTGTGGGCTCTTGGTAGCCCCCTCAGCGTTCGTCACCGCGCCCCTGGTTCCCCTCGGGGTAGTGTTGTGCGACAACATTTACCTGAGGAGTGGATAGGTTTGGACGTTGCACCGGCGGGTGCTGCTGCTGCTGTGGCTGCTGGGGAAACGGCTGGTAGCCACCATCATTGTAGCCACCCGCGTTGGAGTTGTAGTTGTCATACCCGTTGTAATGGTTCGGGCCGCGCTCCTCCCATTGACCTCCAGCGCGGCCGCCTCCTCGCCCAGGACTGCGCCAGTCGCCGCCTCAAGAGTAGCCCTCCTCTCCACGCCTCGTGAGGCGGTCACCCTGCATCTTCTCCAGCTTGAAACAATCCTTTGTGGCGTGGAAGTGCATTCTGTGGAATTCGCACTAGGAGAGGTTGTCAGCCACAGGAGTGACATCATTGCGGCCGTGTTTGCGCTCTAGCTCGGCTGCGAGTACGGCCGGAGCCTTGTGATTGGCGTCCGCGTCGGTGCTCCGCGTCGTTGCTTTGGCCTTGGAAACTGCTGGCTTGGATTCGTCAGCAGGGGTGCTGTGTCTAAAGAGGCGGCCCTCCTCAGCCTTGGCGCACTTGCCGGCCATGTCCACGAGCTCGACGGCGGAGGTAAGGTCGTCCCTGATGCTGAGCTCTTTGAGCATGCGCTCGTTCGTGACTCCTTCGTGGAAGGCAGAGATGTCGTTCGCATCGGTGATGCGAGCGATCTTGTTGCGCATCTGGCTGAAGCATTGCAGGTACTGGCGAAGTGTTTCTCCAGGGCGTTGGAGGATGTCGCGGAGGTCGTTGTAGGTGATGGGGCGCTCGTAGGAGCCCTTGAAGTTGGCGACAAAGTGGACGCACAACTCCTCGTACGACCCGAAGGAGTCCTCCGGCAGGTTCATGAGCCACACGAGGGCAGAACCCTTGAGGGCCATGGGTAGCCAGTTCGCCATGCACTTATCGTCCCCCTTTGCAGCCCCTACGGTAAGGCTGTAGATCTGCAGGAAGTCGAGGGGAGGGGTAGTGCCATCGTAGTGAGATGGCAGGGTTGAGTTGAACTTCAGCGGCCATGCGACCGTGCGAAGCTGCTTGGTGAACGCGAGGGATCCCCCGACGTATACCGTGGCGTGTACATGGAGATCCACTGGGCGGTTGGCGCGGCCGGCCTTGGCAATGTCATACATGGTACGTTGTTCGCGCTCGTGGCAGCGCTCGATCTGTACGCGTGCATCTAGAGGGGTGCGCAGGATCTGGCAGCTGTTGCTGCTTTTGTCACACACTTTGGTGATGGGTGCCTTGTCAGGGAGCTTGATGCCGGGATCTCCCAACACCGGCGATGTACACCATGGGAAGGGGGCAGCGCGCCATGAGCTACCGGGCTCCTGGGATGGCCAGCACCTCCTCCCTCCGACTGCCACGGGGGACGTTTGCAGCAGTGGCAAGCTCCTCGAGGCGGGCGAGCCATGTGGCGTGTCCTTCAGGTGCAAGTGGGTGCACAAGCAGCTCCCGGACTAGCATCAGAACTGCGGTGGGTGCGGGCTGCTCCGGGCATCCCTGAGCTCCTGCCGGTGGTGGTGGCGGATGCTGAGACACATGCGCGTCTTGCTGCGGCGTGTGAGAGGGGGTTTCCTCCTCACTGTCGGGTTCGCCACCAGCGCCAGCGGGGTCGCGTCGTGGTGTGTCGTTGTTGTTGTCCTTGCCGGTTGGGTCGACCTGGCCCGTGCGATGAGCACGCTCGGATCGGGTGAGGCGAGGGCTGGTCCGGGCGGCAGGTGCCATGGTGACGAGGAAGTGAAGGAGTGCCTTAGCCTCCTACCTGGCGCGCCAAATGTCGGAGAGTGGTTTTTCAAGGGACATGATCACTCTAGAAATTCGAACACTGGGGGCTAAACACACTTCCTACACCTCTCGAGAAGGCTTCGCGAGGAAAGCTTGGCAACACCGACAATGGTGACTTGGAGAGTTTACCCAGATTCAGGCCATCGTTGTGGTGTAAAACCATACTTCTGCTTGTCTGATGGATTGCACCGCGGTGACTACAGTACAAATGTGATCTTGTGCTCGGGTCAGACTAAGGGGCTCTAAGTGAGAGTTGATCTTCCCTTCTATGAGAGCTGAAGGGGCCTTAAGGGGCCTTCTTATACTGGCGCTTTGGACCTCCTTCCCACTTACTTGGCGGGAAAGAGTTACCGCAAAGTGCCAAACATGGAGACCAGCTGGACTCTGTGTTGTCTCCTTCGTCTTGGTCGCCGAGGACAACGCCACCGTCCATGGCAGGATAGTGGGGTTGCCCGGTGACGTTGCCTCAGTATTCTAGCACCATCTTGGTCTCCTTGCACCAAAGAGGAAGTCTTGGGGTTCAACTTTGGCGCGGGTAGCCGTTGCCCACACTTTATACACGAGAACGACAACAGTGGCAAAAGAGGCTCTGCGGCCATGTGGTGCCTTCGTCAGTGTGCAGAAGAACGAGCGTCAGCAGCACATGGCATGTCCCCTCTCAAGAGGGAGCCCTTCCCGGAGAGGAGCAGGGACGAGGTAGAGATCCTCACCAAGAACAAATGGGGTGAATCCTTGTGGGGAGACTACATCTTCACGCTGGCCGGCCAGAGATTAGGCCTTGGTAGGAAACTTTGTCGGCAAGGGTCGCACCTGTTAGGCCACGAGCACTTACAGGGCTGGGCCGCAGCAGTCGGACCGGAATACCCTGGTATCCATGGGACCGATATTTTTAATCTCTTTCTCATTGCTAGAGTGACTTCCATAGCTTTCCAAGGTCATGATGATTTCTTCCTTTTCATCTACAAGAGAGTTAGCGTCATCAAATTGCCTTAAAAGGAAATTCACCTTTTCTTTGGTTTCACCTTTAAGCCTAGCCAACCTAGAGCCCAAATCTTTTGCCTCATCATCTTCCTCACAATTGTTCTCAACACAATCGAATAATGAAGGAGGATTAGTGACAAACGTTTTGGAGTTGGAAGAGATTACCGAAGTGGCTTTTGCCATGAGACAAGTAGGTCGGATACACGCGTTCTTATTGGGGGATTCAAATAGATATACTAATGAAGAGCAAGAGGTAGCTATGGCGACATGGGCCACACCTACCACTTCATGTTCTCCTTCATCTCTGGAGATGTACGTTTCCGAAATGGCCCCTTCTTGAACATATAGAGATCTTGGGAATCTTCTAGCGTAATTCTTGTTTTGTGGAGCCTTGGTCTTGTCTTTGAGAGCAAGCTTACCTTCATTTTCTTCTCTTGGATAAAAGGAGACTCCTTGAGAAAGTGATTTGAAATTCCACAATTGTAGCATGTCCTTGGCCGCTCCCCCTTCTTATAGTTATTGTTTATGGGGGTCTTGGAGCATCGGCCTTATGAGCTTCCCATCTGTTCCAATAGCCATGCATAGCAAGAGAAATGCATTCGTGAGCACCCTTGTATGTGTCCTCATAGACCTCCTCCTCATCATCATACTCTTGAACATCCTCTACTCGAGCAATCGCTTTTGACTTCAAGGCGATAATGGGAGCATTTCCCAAACCTCTTGAGCGGGCAAGATCATCATCGACACTCTTGTGAGATAGTGATACTGCAATGAATTCACTAAGAACACCAATGGAGTTGAGAGAATTGTAGTCCGCCCTTGTACGAATGCTCATTGCGAGGTTCTTCCCGAAAGGAGTAATGGCCTTGACAAACTTCCTCTTGATCCACTCATCGATGATTTCCTCTTTCCCAAAATCCCTCAATTGATTTGCAAGAGTGACAATTCTTCTATAAAGCTCTTCTAGAGTCTCATCCTCTTGCATAACAAAGGTTTCGGCCTTGTCGAGAGCTACATCATAGAGGATTGGATGCTCTCATTACCTTGAAACAAAGTGTTGAGACTATCCCAAGCCTCCTTGGCGGTCTTGCATCCTTAAACGTGAGTGAGTTGTTTCCGTGGGAGAGCCTTTTGAGTTATATTAAGAGCGGTCTTGTTAAGTTGAGACTCAGCATACTCCCTTGGAGTCAAATTGCTTGCATCGTGGGGATGGAATCCATGAATCACACTTCTCCACAAGGCGGTGCATGAACCAGAAATGTGAGACTCCATTTCAAACTTCCAAGAGGAAAATTCATTAGTGTTAAGCATCAGAGGAAGTCCAACATTTAGAATGTGTGGCATTTGAACAATTGGATGGATAGAGTCATAATTGGAAGGTGGTGGAACTTGTTGGGGGAAAGATAACCTGGTACCCCTAAGGACGAAGAAAGTATGACCAGCCAGAAGCGAGACCCGGCCAGGAGGCAAAGCCTGGTCTGGAAGAAGACCCGGCCAGGAGGCAAAGCCTGGTCTGGAAGAAGACCCGACCAAGAGGCAAAGCCTGGTCTGGGGGAGACCGGGCCAGGAGGCAAAGCCTGGTCTGGGGGAGACCCGGCAGGAGGCAAAGCCTGGTCTGGGGGTCACTCAGCTTTGGAAGATGCTATAGAAGGAAGATTCTGGAAGACCCGGAAACCTTGTACAAGTTGGAGACTCAAGACTTGGAGGTCACGCAGGAGACCTAGATTAGGACTCTTAATATGGTATGACCCAGTTTTTACCTTGTACGACCAGGAGACCAGCCGCCCATATAAGCAGGCACCTAGGTCATAGAGGGAGAGAGATTTCGGGTAGAAACCCTAGATTCCAGGTCTCGGCGAGAGTCAGCCCGAGCCAAATTCCAGGTCTCAGAGAGAGTCGGCCTGAGCCCAATTCCAGGTCTCGGCGAGAGTCGGCCTGAGCCAAATTCCAGGTCTCGGCGAGAGTCGGCCTGAGCCAAATTCCAGGTCTCGGCGAGAGTCAGCCCGAGCCAAATTCCAGGTCTCGGCAATATTTGTAACCCAAGATTTGGGGTCTCGACGACATTGCAGTCCGGGCCTCTAGATCGATAGCTAATAAGATCCCAGCTGGAAGTAGGCTATTATCTCCAATGGAGAGGCTGAACAAGGATAATCCTTGTGTCCAAGACGAGTTTGCGAGATAGAGATTGCGAGATATAAAGTGTCCCTTGTAACACGAGAGTTGAGATAATATATCAGATCGTAGACTCGGCGACTTGATTGCCGGCTACCGGATCGCATATCACCATGGTTTCCTTTGAGCTAAACCCTCTCCCAAACACTCGAGTCGATTCGCCCCAAGACAAGTTACCCCCGGTAACGTCTTCCGTGATTATCCCACGAAAGTTGGCGCCCACCGTGGGGCCTACGTCCAAGGGTGTTTACATCACGGGAGAAGCTCGGGAGAACATGAAGAACCTCGTCATCGGAGAGATCTACACCAACCCCGAAGGAGAGAAGATGGTGGACGATTTTGGCTGGGGGCCAGAGTCGGATCTGCTCGAATCCGGATCTGTCGTTACAATCGGCCGGGTCAACGTCTTCATCGGCATGGTATGTACGTCCGGTTCAATCCCCAATGATTTGAGTATGATTCTATATTAGCTTAGCCCAAGAGTGCTGCGCAACTTCGGTTAGCATGGCCCGGAGCGCTTCGCAAAAAATTGTATTAGCTTAGCCCAAGAGTGCTGCGCAACTTCGGTTAGCATGGCCCGGAGCGCTTGGCAAAAAATTATATCAGCTTAGCCCAAGAGTGCTGTGCAACTTCGGTTAGCATGGCCCGGAGCGCTTCGCAAAAAATTATATTAGCTTGGCCCAAGAGTGCTGCGCAACTTCGGTTAGCATGGCCCGGAGCGCTTCGCAAAAAATTATATTAGCTTAGCCCAAGAGTGATGTGCAACTTCGGTTAGCATGGCCCGGAGCGCTTCGCAAAAAATTATATTAGCTTGGCCCAAGAGTGCTGCGCAACTTCGGTTAGCATGGCCCGGAGCGCTTCGCAAAAAATTATATTAGCTTAGCCCAAGAGTGCTGTGCAACTTCGGTTAGCATGGCCCGGAGCGCTTCGCAAAAAATTATATTAGCTTAGCCCAAGAGTGCTGCGCAACTTCGGTTAGCATGGCCTGGAGCGCTTCGCAAAAAATTAATATCAGCTTAGCCCAAGAGTGTTGCGCAACTTCGGTTAGCATGGCCCGGAGCGCTTCGCAAAAAATTATATTAGCTTAGCCCAAGAGTGCTGCGCAACTTCGGTTAGCATGGCCCGGAGCGCTTCACAAAAAATTATATTAGCTTGGCCCAAGAGTGCTTCGCAATATTGTGAAATATCCTATTAGTATAAGCTTAGTCCAAGAGTGCTTCACAACTTCGGTTAGTGTTGCCCAAAGAGTTCTTCGCAACAGTATGCGGATCAATGGGGTAATGTTGCACAGTTAAGCCTTTACTTTATAAACATTGATCCGGGTCTTGGGGGCTCTTACTTGAATAGTTTGTAGCTGCAATCCTAAGACCTGGCTTTTATGCCGCCCGTATAATCCTTGCCTATCTTGATTAAGCTCGATGTGACTCGCACTTATATGGCCTGTTTGCTCTCCTGTAATCTCAATCAGTTATGATGCCCATGGGGACTTAACTGACCTTGTTTTACGGAGTGAGTACAGCAGTGATAATCCATGTTAAAGCCGGCTTACAGTTAAAGGTTTGCAAAAGGGTCATCTAAACCATCGACATATTGAGAGGACCCACCTCGGTAACCTGGAGGCATAAGAACCCAGGAAGAAACATGATTTATGGGATGTTATTGAGATAAACCTGGAGGCGTATGAACCCAGGAAGAATAACCGGGTTTTATCCTTTTATATATTATTTTTCTTATTTTAGGAGTTTAACGTGGATGGTCGAGCTTGCTGCTTCACCTGAAACGTGACGCCTAAAATCAAGATCATGAAGTAGAACAAGACCAGCTCGAATCCAGCTTAAACTTGGGGGCTACTGTTGGGGGAAAGATAACCTGGTACCCCTAAGGACGAAGAAAGTATGACCAGCCAGAAGCGAGACCCGGCCAGGAGGCAAAGCCTGGTCTGGAAGAAGACCCGGCCAGGAGGCAAAGCCTGGTCTGGAAGAAGACCCGGCTAGGAGGCAAAGCCTGGTCTGGGGGAGACCGGGCCAGGAGGCAAAGCCTGGTATGGGGGAGACCTGGCCAGGAGGCAAAGCCTGGTCTGGGGGTAACTCAGCTTTGGAAGATGCTATAGAAGGAAGATTCTGGAAGACCCGGAAACCTTGTACAAGTTGGAGACTCAAGACTTGGAGGTCACGCAGGAGACCTACATTAGGACTCTTAATATGGTATGACCCAGTTTTTACCTTGTACGACCAAGAGACCAGCCGCCCATATAAGCAGGCACCTAGGTCATAGAGGGAGAGAGATTTCGGGTAGAAACCCTAGATTCCAGGTCTCGGCGAGAGTCAGCCCGAGCCAAATTCCAGGTCCCGGAGAGAGTCGGCCTGAGCCAAATTCCAGGTCTCGGCGAGAGTCGGCCTGAGCCAAATTCCAGGTCTCGGCGAGAGTCGGCCTGAGCCAAATTCCAGGTCTCGGCGAGAGTCAGCCCGAGCCAAATTCCAGGTCTCGGCAATATTTGTAACCCAAGATTTGGGGTCTCGGCGACATTGCAGTCCGGGCCTCTAGATCGATAGCTAATAAGATCCCAGCTGGAAGTAGGCTATTATCTCCAATGGAGAGGCTGAACCAGGATAATCCTTGTGTCCAAGACGATTTTGCGAGATAGAGATTGCGAGATATCAAGTGTCCCTTGTAACACGAGAGTTGAGATAATATATCAGATCGTAGACTCGGCGACTTGATTGCCGGCTACCGGATCACATATCACCATGGTTTCCTTTGAGCTAAACCATCTCCCAAACACTCGAGTCGATTCGCCCCAAGACAAGTTACCCCCGGTAACGTCTGCCGTGATTATCCCACGACAGAACTTGTGATTTACTCCCCGAAACATTAGCCGATTGAGGCTTGGAGCCCCCGGAATTCTCCCCTACCTTAGCCTTTTGTGTGGCTTTCCCCTTGGCTTTGGCAATGTTAGCTTCCGTTTCGGTCGTGTCCGGGATAGAATCATCATCCAAACTTTCCGCATCGAAACATGGGGAGGTTCCTCGGGCCCCTTAGGCTTACCCATCATGGCCTCCAACATCTTCTTAATGCTTGAGACCTCCAAAACAACAATAGAGCTAACCTTACTCAATTGGTTTTGGATGGTTCCAACCGACATTTGTAGGTTAGCTATAGTGTCCACCATTTTGGAGATCTCCTCCTTAGAAGACTCGGGGTCATCTCCGTTAACAATAATACTCTTAGGAGGTTAAGCCCGATAAAAGAGCCGAGGCTCCGATACCAATTGAAAGTACAATATGGTCAACTAGAGGGACGGGGTGAATAGGTGACCTACAATTTTTAATATTTTTCCTTTTTTAATTGGGCTAAGCAAGTAGAAGACAAGGTTATCTAGATGTGCAACTAGATGAAACAGGCTATGTGATAGGAAAAAAGGTACGCAACAGGACCAATATGTAAATAACAAGATAACCACAAGTGTAAACAAGGAGACAATGATATGTTTCCCTTGTTCCTTCCAAATGGAAGTTCATCTACGTTGGAGAGGTGTGGAGCCACCTAGGCACTCCAATAGCATGGTTGTGCACACCTTATTCTCCTTGAGCTTCTCCGGTGAGGGAGATTCTCGTTTCCACTATGAGGTCAACTTGAAGGCGTTGACCAAACCTTTACACAAGGTTGAGGCTACTCCACAAGATGGTTGGAGGCTCTAAATGATCTGAAGCTTCTTGCAACAAGGTGGAAGATCCAAGCACTAGGGTTTCTCTAGGATGACAAAGCAACCAAGAGATCTACAAGATCCCAAAGGGGCGTCGTGGGGGTATCACGGCAGATGCCATGCGATGGCTAATGTTTGGGGCCGATGGATGCTGGAGGTGCTCGGGGAGGGATCACACGGTGAGTAGCCGCGTGTGGGAAGTCACAAGCACTGCAAACAACAAGATCTTACCCAGGTTCAGGTCCCTCGTGTGGAGGTAACACCCCTACTCCTGCCTTTCTCTCTATTTGTATCTTACCGAGTAGCGACAGTACAAGTCAGGACTTCAGCCGAGTAGCCACCCTAGCTCTCAAGTTCTCTCTGGTGTTTCCTCTAGTGTTACCTCTGGAATGTGTAGCGAATGCGGCGAACCTCTCACGGGAGGGGGCAGGGCACCTTATATACTGGTGCCCAGCCGGATAGAATAAGACTAAAAGGTACAGTTGATAGGACAGGCACACTGCAGAGCAGAGCACGCCTCCGGGTTCTCGCTGACGCTGGCGCCGTAAGTCATTGCTCCGTTCGGAGATGGGACTATCCACCTTGTCAGTGAGATAGGGTAGGCCCCTAGCCCTGTCATGTCCCCTCTGTCAGTGACAGGACTTGACAGGCGCCTACCACACTGTAGCCACGTCGTAGCGCGGATAATCACGCGCTCCGTAAGTTGAACCGCACGCCGGTACGGACGCATGATACGTGGGATCCCTTGTCAGAACGGCTCCATTGACTTCTGGCCCGAGTAGGAAACCACTCCCTCTACTCGGACCAACTCCTCTACTCGGAGGAACATAACTTCCTTGATTCTTCCTTCTGGCCATTGGTTGGTACGACCGGATAGCAGCCTACCGGGTAGCAAGTACCGGGTAGCAAGTACCGGGTAGCCAGCTTACTCAGTCAAACAGCCCCTTTGACCTTGCCTTTAGCACCTGCCTTACCCCTACTCGGGGGTAACCCCCCGACATTAGTCCCCGAAGCTGGTAGAGTCCTGCGAACTCGTTCACTGGGCCCTGCCAGCTTAAAAACAAACCTTGTCTCTGTTACTGGAAAGGGGCCGAGTAGCACCTCCGTGTAACCCTTAACTGTTGCTTGAATCTCTACTTCTCCGAGTAGCAACACCCTTCTTTGGTGATGCCGAGTAAAATGACTTAGCGAAATCTCGAAACACAATCCCGCCGAAACGGTGCGAATCCACCTCTGCGTGTCGCTACGGGGCACGTGTCACACCCCCGATACCTCGGTGCCTGGAATGCCGCAGGCCACGCGCCAATAACTGCACCTCGGGCCCACTAGCCTGTTAAGTCACTTCAACCGCACTAAAGTGCCCACGATCTCGACGTGGGATTAATGGCGCCCGTTACGCGCGCGATATGCGATGTGTGCGTTTTTAACCGGTGCGCAGCCCACGCCGCACGATCTCTGTGCACGATCGATCCCGATTAATCCGCTGGTAACGGCAACTCGAGGGGAGAGATAAATACCCCCTCGACGCCCCTTTCTTCTCTTTCCTGCTCATTCCAATCTCCTGCCCCTTCGTCTCTCCGCCACCGTCGAGCACACCGCCAACGCAACCGCTTGTCGCGCCGCTGCTCCACGCGCCGCCGGGGAGACAGAGAGAGATTTCTTCCGCCTCCGAACTCCGATTCGCATCTCCCACTAGCGCCTCCGCCTCCAATCTCCCCCGCGCATCTCTGTCGCAATGGCCGCCCACGGAGATGACGATGCCGCCGCCCGCGCCGGCTGGGAAGGTTCTGAGGTCACCGTAGAGGATTGTCAATGGCTCGTGAACACGCGCCGCGTGCCTCCCGGCGTGATGTGCCGCCATCCAGGTATAGAGATCTTACCCAAACCAGAGAAATACGAATATGTTGTCTTTGTTGCGCACTTCAAGCGCGGCTTCGGCCTTCCGATTTCTGAGTTCTTCTCCAAATTCCTCAACCACTTTGGTCTTCAGCCACACCATCTTCCACCCAACTCTCTCATCATGCTCTCCACCCACGCCGTGGTGTGCGAGGCCTTTCTGGGCGTGTACCCAACTATCCACACATGGGCGCGGTACTTCTTTCTCCACAAACAGAGTATCCCCAATCCAGGTAAGACCGATGGCGCCCGCGCCATGACCCAGACGGGATGCGCTATGATGCCGCAGCGCTCCACTAGTAGCCATCCACGAGCTAAGGGATTGGAATCTGTGCGCAAGTGGCAGCGCAGCTTCCTCTATGTGAAGAAGGTCGCCACTGAAGACGGGAAGCCGATCCAGGACCGGATAGGCCTTCCCAAGTTCAAGAACGCCCTGCCAACTCAGCAGAATTGGGGCTACCACCCAAAGACCACCATTGAGGACGTCATCCAGGTTGAGCGACGCCTGGACGAGTTGCGCGAGGAGGGGCTTCGCTAGGATGATCCAATTGCATGCTGGATCTCACGCCGGGTACTCCCGCTACAGCGCCGCTCGCACAAGATGTGCTACATGGGAGGAGCCCGTGACTGCACAAGGACCACAACTTTCGAGCTCACAAAGGCCGAGGTGGCTGTCTGGGCCAGGTCCATCATGCATACCACGCTTAATGACAATTGGATGTATGGCTTCGAGCCGTATAGCCCCACCAAGCGTATTGGACAGGTTAGTACTCTGTGCTTTACTTCTGCACTTTGATACCGAGTAGATGGCTTCTCAGCTTTGTATGCTTAGTTTTTGGATGCTGCACCAAGTAGAATATCACAAATATCCTGTTGGCTTTTTATGCTTTGTGTTTGCATGCCATGGCGGATAGAAATACTTAGCTTAATATGCTTTGTGTTTGCATGTTATTCCGAGTAGGACATCTCAAATACCCCTTTGGCTTTATATGCTTTATGTTTGCATGAACTGCCAGGTAGAAATACTTAGCCAAATATGCTTTGTGTTTGCATGTTGCTCCGAGTAGGACCCCATAGCCGAGAACTCAACTCACTGTGCCATTTGTTTGCCTTCCAGCACATCGATCGCCAGGGAGAAGAAGACGTTGAAGTCTTCCAGGGAAACTGGTACGATGACCGAGAAGAGGACGATGAGAAGGCCTACGACACCCAGGACACTCTCTGCATCCCACATGCCACTCAGCCTGGTAAGCACCGAGTTGATGCGTCTATCCGGGATTGGTCCGAGGATGACGAAGGTGACCAAGTTCACCTATCTGCTTACCAGCAACACAGTTTGATTTCCTTCTCTGCTTCTAAATCTCTTCTTTCTTCTACTCTATAGAGGATCCCGAGCATGAGGATGACGACGAGGCCTTGGAGGTTAACCCTCTGTCCTTGGCGGCACCCAGCACTCGGAAGAGGGTGGGCAGCGGTGCCCAAGAACCTGCTGCCAAGAAGCCAAAGAAGGCGGGTAGCAAGAAGGTCACCACCAACAGAAGGCAACCCCCCACCCACAAAGGGTAAGTTGTTCCATCCGAACACCAACTCGCTACTGCTTCTCGTTGTTCTGCTCTCTGTCTCTTTTCTTGAATTGCTTCCTTCTTCCAGCGACCCTTTGGACGCTGATGCTGCAGCAGATCCCACTCGCTCCAAGAGGAAAGCCGTCATGGACCTCGATAAGCTCGTCGATCTCTCAGACGATGACGATGAGCCAGCTCAGCAGGATAGGACACGTGCGCCCTCTCCTGTGAAGCTGGAAGAAGAAGACACGGGCGCCGAGAACACGGGCGCTGGTAACCAAGATGATCAGAACTTGGAGTAGCAGTCCTACGCGTACCAGAGTACGCAGGATGCTACTCACAACGAGACGCCTCCCTCTCCCCCAGCTACCTCACTTGGGGAGAATGTTGAACAAGATGCTGAGAACCAAGACCGTGCCGCCCTTGAGCGGCCAGATGACAATACCGAGCAGCAGGAAGAACAAGCTGCAGCTCAAGATGACCCCGCGACCAGGCCGCGGGTAGAAGAACATGTTGACACAAGACCTGATCCCGCTGCCGAGGAGCGGGTTGAGAAGACCGTGGTGGAGCCCGTGCTCCAGAGCCAAGCGCAGCCAGAAGCTGCGCAGGGTAGCCGGCCCCCTGTGCCGCCTACCCAGCAGGCTACTCCACAAACTGCACCAAGCCCTCCACCAAAACAGAACACACCCAAGACTGCTTCTCAGCTTATGCCTCCACCCACTTCACGCCAAGCGCCTCCGTCCGCTTCTCGGGCGGACACTGCTCCCAAGAAGGCCGCCAAGCCTGAAGCTACAACTGTTCGGAAGAATCCACCACGCAAGGTTGCGCAGTACGGGGATCTGATGCCACCACCCAAGGCACCAAAGAGCACGCAACTCACCATTGGCGCTGATGCTGGATCTGCTGGCCTAGGCGAAGGGTCGAGTGCTGGAGGTGCTGCCCGCGCACAAGGCAGCTGGCCATCATACCTGCTGGAGGTGTCCCGGCAACACAGCATCTCCCTGGCCAAGGGCGAGAAGCGGCTTTCCGCCCTGAAGGAAGGCCAGGCCAAGGCTGTGGCTGCCCAGCCCAAGGCCAAGCAACCTCGGAAGTTCCACTCGCGCGAAGCTGGTGAGGACGAGATTGAATCAGAAGGGCTAACCGCGGTTCTGGACCGGGTAGGCTTTGTGGACAAGGTCTGGGAGAGCGACGCTCACGGCATCGAGAAGTGGAACGGCAGCACCTTGAGCGTTGTTGACCACTACCGCGTCGACTGGAACAAGGCCGACATCGGCTCTGTTCCAATGACCATGGCCTCCGACACCTGCACACTAGCCGGGTAGCTATTCTGCCTCCACAAAGCCGCCGAGGACATCGAGCAAACATATGCTGTAAGTTTTTCTTGCTTTTCTTGCTTTTCCGACTTGCAGTTTTTCTTTTCTTCTTCTCTTCTTTTCCTCTTAGCTACTCCCCAGTCCCCGATATTCGGGCCGAGTAGACGGGTACTCAACCGAGTTGCCGTCTTCTCGGGCCAAATCTTCAAAAAAGTTCTAACTCGTTTTCTTCTCTTCCACAGAATAGCCTCCTGAAGAGGACCAATGTGTTCCGCCGGCTGCTCTGGAACCACAGCGTAGCCAAGAACCGCATCGCGGCTCTTGAAGCCGAACGAAAAGATGATTCCGCAATGGAGCAGGCGGCACTGGACCGCGCTCTCCAACTTTCTGAGTTAGAAAGTAAGCTTTCAGCTATTCGGTTTGTGCGTTTTGTGTTTACTCCCGCGTTTGCTTTTTGCTCTAACTCTGTTTACTCTGCAGGCAAATTTAACGAACTGAAGGAGCAGCATGAACACTGCCACGTCTTCTCTACCTCTGCCGAAAGCAAAATCAAGCAACTGGAAGGTGAGTTGTCAGCTACGCTGCCATCGCATCTTCCTTTACTTGGTTACTCTGCTAACCCTGATGTTCTCTTTGCAGAAGAATACAAGAAATTCCCGGAGCAGCATCTCAACTGCTTGATGCCTGCCGAGGTGCAGCAGCAGCTGGCCACCCGAGACGTGGATCTCCAGAAGGAACGCGACACAGAGCGCGCCGACTTCGAGCAGATGCAGGTCCAGCTCAAGACTGCCCTCCAAGATGTCTTGGATCAAGCTGCCGAGAAGGAGGAGATCAAGACAGCAGCCAAGGCCAAAGAGAAGGCGCTTGAGATGGAGATCTTGGTGCTGAAGGATCACAACGCACAACTCGTCCTCCAAATGTCCAATGCACGCAGCATTGAAGACAGGCACATTGCTGATGAGGAGGACAGGAAGATAGAGTGGGATGCGCTGCTGGTGGATCTCAAACGTAAGTCTTCTCTTCTCTGCATCTGGCTGTTTCTCCTCTCATCCCTTCTACCTGGTTTCATCTCTTCTCTGCCTCCCTTTCCAACTCTTATTGGTTTCTCTTTCAGATATCTTCCCTGATCTCCGCGCTGCCAGCACTCCTACTCTGGAGAAGGCACAACAACTTCGAGCCGCATCCGGGATGCCCATCAACACCAAGTCCAGCGTTAATGACAATCTTCTGAGCATCAAGACCCAACTCCGCCAACTCAAGGGCCTGGGCACCACCATGGTGTCCACAGCATACAAACTCCATGATCTGTTCTGGCCGGATCAATCTGCGCCAGACAGCTTCAGCGCGCTCGCCGAGGAGCTGGACGGCGTGAAGGCCGAGTTGAAGAAATGGCGCGCTTCGGCAGCCCGGGCAGGAGCGGATGAGTTGCTTCATTTTATCTGCAGCTGGTATAAGAACCTTAACCTCGACAGGATCCTTGAGATGCGCCAAGACTCCAAATGGACCAAGGATCCCGATTGCGTTGCTCGCCGGAAGGCAGCAGCCTATGAGGTAGCCTCCTACTCGGACACCGCCACCTACATCGACGGCCTCCCCGAGCCAGACACTGAAGTTGAAAGCGAGGGCGACGATGAAGATGAGGACACCGAGTCGGAGGACTTGAGCGTGTTCGAAGAGGATGCCGCCAAGGGAGGCTCCGGGAAGGGGAAGGGGAAAGGCAAGGTTGACGCTGACGCCGAGAAGCCGCAAAACAACGCCGAGGAGACCACCATCACCACCGAGATGGTGATCCTGCAAGCGGCCCCCGAGCTGGGCGCAACCAGTAGCTTCCCGATGCCCAGCTTCCAGTCTGCTGCATCGACCTCGGCCACGGATCCCATCTCCGTCGCCACTGCAACCTCAGAGCCAGCCGCCAACGCCAACACTGAAGCGGATGCCGAGAGCGCCAAGGCTGATGCTGATGCTGAGAAGGCTGAAGCTGATGACAAAGCTGCGGACAACACCAATGCTGCCAAGGAGTGACTCCTGAAAAAACTTATTCTCTAGAACTTTTATCAGATCCCCGGGATGCCGGGTGGAAATGTATCAAACTATTATGTCTTTTGTTGCTACTCAATTTTATCTTAGTTGAAGTTCTTATCAACTCTGGCTCAATGCCGGGTTGCATTAATATGCAAGTCCCCGAGTTGCATTTTTTATCCGCTCTTCCTTTTTATCTCAGCTCTTACCTGCAACTTGTTGCTTTTTTGGTAGTCGAGTCACAAGAGTTCAAAGTTGGAGTTTCAAATACTTAGCCACTTAGAAAAATCATAGTAACGCTACCCACCACTTAGCCGAAAAGAAAAAAAAGTAAAAAACACTCTATTTGGTTGCCACACGCTTCCTTTCCTTTGCAATTTTTCATGTGTTCATTGACCCTTTGGCTTGTTCTCTGGCTTGCCATGAAGCCGGGTTGTGGACAGCAGCAGAGTCACAGAGTGTACGGTATGCTTTTGAAATTCTAAGTGGTTCAACCGAATAGACAAAGTAAAACAAAGTAAACACAAGGAACAATTTGGACGAGGGCAGTCCCCGAGTTCAATTTCAAATTGCCGAATAGGAGTTTAACTCGGATAAGAAGATACATACACAGTTTACTCATGAGTGAAAACGTCGGAGTAGAGCTACATTCCAAGGGCGCTTGGATTCCTCTCCAGCCCTATCCGGCCTGATCTTCTGGGGTGGCTGTGCGTCAATTAGATAGTAGGCATCATTGTGCAAGGCCTTGCTCATAATGAAAGGCCCTTCCCACGGAGGGGAAAGCTTGTGCATCCCGGCCGTGCATTGCATGAGCCTAAGCACCATGTCTCCTTCTCGGAAAACCCTTGGGTTCACTTTTCGGCTATGATAATGCCTCAAGTTTTGCTGGTAAACAGCTGAACGCGACAGAGTTAGCTCTCTTGTTTCTTCTAGCAGGTCAACGTCATTTTCTCGAGCTTCTCTAGCCTCTGCCTCCGTGTAGATTGTTACACGGGGCGAGTCATGCTCTAGGTCAGTTGGCAACACGGCCTCCGCTCCATATACCAGGAAGAATGGTGTGTAGCCGGTTGACCGGTTAGGGTTAGTCCTTAGACTCCACAACACCGCTGGCAACTCGTCCAGCCAACACCTAAGTGTTTTCAACAGTGGGTCAATTATCCTTGGCTTTATGCCTGATAGCACCATGACATTTTCTCTTTCCACTTGCCCATTGGAGGCGGGATGCGCAACAGATGCAACATCTAGCCGAATGCGCTTATCTCTGCAGAACCTTGCAAAAGCACCCTCAGCAAAGTTTGTGCCATTGTCAGTGATAATGCTGTGTGGGTAGCCATATCTCAGGATCACATCCTTCAGGAAACTCACAGCAGTGGCTCCATCACACTTTTGAATAGGATTTACCTCAATCCACTTTGTGAACTTGTCAACCATGACCAAGATGTGAGTCATGTTGCCTCTAGCTGGCTTGAAAGGACCCACCATATCCAAGCACCAAACAGCAAATGGCCAAGTAATGGGAATGGTCTTCAACTCGGAAGCTGGCATATGAATCTTACTTGCAAATCTTTGGCAGCCATTGCACTTCCTCACGATATCCTCAGCTTGCTTCAAGGAAGTGAGCCAAAAGAAGCCATGCCGAAAAGCCTTGTTGACCAGAGCCCGAGAAGAGGCATGATGCCCGCATTCTCCTTGATGTATCTCCACCAGAATTTCTTCTCCTTCTTCTGGCTCTACACAGCGCTACAGCACACCAGTAGGACTTCTTTTATGCAGCACATCTCTGAAGATAGTATAGCCCTGGATCTTCTCTGGATTTGCCTCGAGGTAACCTCATCACTCGGCAAGGTGCCGTCGTTTAGAAAGGATAATATGGGCAAAGCCCGACTCGGTGTCCCCGGGATGGGACACACTGGTTCGTCCAGTTCCATTGGATCAGCCACCACTTCTCTTTTTAGTTGGAGACGAGTCCCCGAGCACTCGGCAAGGACCCCCTCAATGAATGCGACAGTCCCCGAGTTGGGAAGGGCAGTCCCCGAGTTGGGAGGGACAGTCCCCGGGTTGCAGGTGCCAGTCCCCGGGATGGCGACGGCAGTCCCCGGGTTCTCTTTTGCAACCTCCCAGTCAATCTCCATGGGAACAACTTCCTCACCAGGCAGAGAAGGAACGAATATGGATTCCGAGTTGGGGGATGGCTTGATAGATGGCTTTCTCAAATGCTCCAAGGCAATCCCAGCCGGGATGTACTGCCGAGAAGACCCCAACTTGGACAGCTCATCAGTTGCCTCGTTCTCTGCTCGGTGTATGTGCTTGAACTCGCACCCTTCAAAGAAACCAGTCATGGTTTGCAGCAGAAACCGATATGATTCCATGTTGGCATCTAGAGCATCCCAGGTGCCAGATACTTGCTGCACAACCAGATCCGAGTCGCCATAGCATACGATGCGCTGCACGCCAACCTCCTTGGCCACCTTCAAGCCGTGTACCACGGCCTCGTACTCTGCTACATTGTTGGATGCCTTGAAATGAATCTGTAGAACATACTTGAGTTGATCCAGCTTGGGTGACGTGAGCACCACGCCAGCACCCAGGCCTTCCTTCACTTTGGAGCCATCAAAATGCATCTTCCAGTAGTTGGCTACCGGAGAAGGAGGCTCATACTGCACCTCAGCCCAATCCACCAGAAAATCTGCTAGGATCTGTGACTTGATGGCTTCTCTTCTCGCATACGCAGGAGCGTATGCGGCCAGCTCAATCGCCCACTTGGCTACTTTGCCACTTGCCTCCTTGTTGCCCATGATGTCCGAGATGGGAGCAGAACTCACCACAGTGATGGAATGCTCTTGGAAATAGTGCTTCAGCTTCTTGGCGCCCAGGTACACGCCGTAAGTCATCTTCTGGTAATGTGGGTAGTTCTGCTTGGAGCTGGACAACACTTCACTGAGATAGTATACTGGACGCTGCACAGTCTTGCCTTCCTCCTCTCTCTCCACCACAATCACCACACTGACCACTCGGTTAGTCCCAACAATGTATAGCAGCATTGGCTCTTCGGGTAGCTGACTAGCCAAGATGGGAGTGCTACCCAGCATGGCTTTCAACTCCTTGAATGCTACATCCGCTTGCGGTGTCCAGAAAAACTTGTCGCTCTTCTTCATCAATTGATACAGAGGCAAGGCCTTCTCGCCCATTCTGCCTAGGAAGCGGCTCAGAGAAGCCAAGCAACCAGTGAATTTCTGCACATCCTTCAGTGATCTCGGCAAAGACATGCTCTCTATAGCTTTTATCTTTGAAGGATTGGCCTCAATGCCCCGACTGGATACCAAGAAGCCGAGTAGTTTGCCAGCCGGGACGCCAAAGGTGCATTTACTCGGATTCAACTTCATCTTGTACTTGTGCAAGTTGGCAAATGTTTCCTCAATGTCACTAAGAAGAGTTTGTGTTTTATTCGTTTTGATGACAATGTCATCTACGTACACCTACACATTTTTGCCAATTTGATCATGCAAGCATTTCTGCATGCATCTCTGATAGGTAGCCCCAGCATTCCGCAACCCAAAGCACATGACACGATAGCAATAAGCCCCGTACGGGGTAATAAAGGCAGTCTTTATTTGATCAGCAGGGTTGAGAGATATCTGATGAAAACCAGAGTAGGCATCTATGAAAGACAAAGGCTCACAACCAGCAGGGGAATCGATCACCTGATCTATGCGGGGTAGCGGAAAGGGATCCTTGGGGCATGCCTTGTTCAGGTCGGTGTAGTCCACACACATGCGCCATGCGGTATCCGCCTTGGGGTCCTCCTTCTTCTTATCAACCATAACCGGGTTGGCTAGCCAGTCCGGATGCAATACCTCCATGATAAAGTTGCTTATCAGCAACTTGGTGATCTGATCACCGATAGCTTTCCTCCTCTCATCACCAAAGCGGCGCATCGCCTGCTACACTGGCTTGGCATCATGCCGCACATGTAGCGAGTGCTCAACCAACTCCCTCGGGACACCCGGCAAATCCTCATTGGACCAGGCAAAGACGTCCCGATTCTCACAGAGGAAGTGGATGAGCTCGCTTTCCTATTTCTCTCCCAACCCGGCGCCAATGATGGCAACACGGTCTGGGAACTCAGGATCAACCTGGACCTTCTTTGTCTCCTGGGACGCCTGGAACTCAGTCCCGTACTAGGAACTCGGCATACCAGGCGCACCACCTTGCGCTGCATGCGCCATGGCCACCACCTCATACATCTTCTTCTTCTCGGCAGCAATGACCATGGATTCCGCCAGCTGAGAACCAGCAGAGGCACACTCCAAATACCTCTTGTAGTCACCCGAGATGGTGATCACTCCATTGGGACCAGGGATCTTCATCTTCAAGTATGCAGCATGGGTCGAAGCCATGAACTTGCTGAGAGCAGGCCTACCGAGTAGGGCATGGTATGGGCTCTCGTGATCAACCACCTCGAATGACAAGCTCTCAGTGCGGCATTTCTCCCTGGTGCCGAATAGAATGTCTATCCAGACGCGGCCGATTGGAGAGCAAGACACTCCCGGCACAATGCCATGGAACGTGGTCCTGCTGGGTAGGAACATGTTCTCGGCCATCCCGAGCTTCTCGAGTGTGTCTCTGTACACAATGTTGATGCTGCTGTCGTTGTCGATCAGGACCTTGCTGAATCTCACATTCTTCTGAGTACCCAAGAAGGTGGGATCCACCACCAAAACATAGCTACCCGGGTTGGGCATCACCCTAGGATGATCAGCTCTGGACCACGTGATCTCTTGGTTGCACCAGTGCAGGTAGTGAGGCACAGCAGGGATCACAGCATTGACCTCCATCGCGCGCCTGTGCAGAGACTGCTTGTCGGCGGGCTTGGAGGTGAAGATCATGAAGCTCTCGTGGTGCTCTTGGTACTGGTTGCGGTCTCCACCACCATTTTTGCCGTTGTTGTTGTTGCCTTGGTTGTTGTTGTTGTTGTTGTTGTTGTTCCTGTTGTTGTTGCGGGTGTAGAAGTTGCGGTTGCGGTCGTTGTCGGGGGGTTACCCCCCGAGTAGGGGTAAGGCAAGTGATAAAGGCAAGATCAAAGGATAGGTTTTGCTGAGTAGCTGGCTACCCGGTACACGCTACCCGGCCGACTGCTATTCGGCCATACACGCTGATGGCCAGGAGAAAGAATCAAGGAAGTTATTCTCCTCCGAGTAGAGGAAGTGGTCCGAGTAGAGGGAGTGGTTTCCTACTAGGGCCAGAAGTCAAAGGAGCCGTTCTGACACAGGATCCAGCGTATCCTGGGTCCGTACTGGTGCACTGTTCATCTGCATAGCGCGTGCTTATCCGCGCCAGGGTGTCAGCAGGGCAGTGCAGGTTAGGGGGCCTACCCTGTGGCCGTGACAGTGATAACATATCGTCATCTTGGTTTTGCACAACGACTTTCCACACAAGAAAAACTAGGAAGCCAAAGCTGTCAGCGAGAAGTTGGAAGTGTGTAGTGTGCACACTATGTCGACATCTATTTGTACTTTTCCCTCTTGGCTGTATCCGGCTGGGCACCAGTATATAAGGTGCCCTGCCCCCTCCTGTGAGAGGGTCGACTCACTAGGTTCACGGACGTTACGAGACGTTGCATGAGTTCACATTCTTGACCTAGATCATCACGTAGAGAGAAGAGTGGCTACTCGGCTGTAGTCCAAACTTGTACTGTGGCTACTAGGTGACACACAAATACAAAGAGAGAAAGGCAGGAGTAGGGGTTTTACCTCCACACGAGGGCCCTGAACCTGGGTAGATCTTGTTGTTTGCAGTGCTTGATTCACCCCACACGCGGTCGCTGCGTGATCCCTCCCCGAGCACCTCCAGCATCCATCGACCCCAAACAATTAGCCATCCTATGGCATCTGCCGTGATACCACCACGACAGTTGGCGCCCACCGTGGGGCAACCAGCGGTTCTGGCTGGAGTTCACGTTCAGACGGGATCCTTTTCTGCTACTGGGGAGCGTGTGGTCTGTGGCCTTGTCCACAGATTCGGCTCCTTCGACTTCGTCATCGACAACGCCGGCGATTTCGGCGGCAGGCCATGCCAGAGGGCGGCACGGTGCTCTCCTTCGGCTCGCACCTCGTCTACGTCGCCACCACCATCATCCGCGAGTACCCCGAGCAGGTGCACGTCGCGGAAGATCCCCCTGCTGTCATCGCTGCACGCGGAAAGCCAACTGGCTGTTCTGCGGACAGCGTGGAAGTGCTGATGACCGGCCCGGCTATCGCTGCCGGGAAGGGCGCAGCTGCATCCGCGGCAGTCGTTGAGGAGCTCGCTGGCCCAAGCGAGCTCCCGAGAATGCACAAGCCCTACGAGCTGCCCCAGAACGTCCCGGGCTACATCCCTCCTTCCACGACATCGACGATACCGGCATCCGTCGTGCGAGTAGGCATTCCGCCTCCCACCGAGCTTGAGCTTATGGCCATGAGGGCGCAGATCGACCAGCAGCGCCAGGCGCTGCTCGCCGAGCAGGTGGAGTTGGAAAAGGTTAGTCTCGAGCTTAACCTGGACCAGAACGAGTACAACAGAGCTCACGGCTTTACTCCTGTAGTTAGGAGGACTGCCAAGGCAGGCACTACGCGCCGCAACCTAGGCACCGAGATGGCAGCATTTGGTGATACTGCTGGCCAAGCTGATAGCGAAAACACCGCCATCACCAGACCCAAATACAACACCCCCGCCAAAACCCTTAGAGCTGCTGAGGCTGTAGCTGCTGAGTTGCCGCATCTCGCCGGCGACGCGCGCGTTAGGCAGCAGGATAGGCTCAATGACCTAGTGCTAGAGGCTGCTAGGCAGAACGAGGAGTTCCGGAAAGCCAATCCGGGTGCTGGAGCTTCTCAGGTGGTGCATTCGCATGCGGCCAGATCTAACGATCAGTCCTCATTACCGCATCCCAGCCGTGAGAAGGACCGGAGTGGGTACTCTGGCAGAGACAGGCAGATGCAGGTGTACGACCCGGCTGTCGCCGCGAAACAGCACGCTGTGCCGCGAAAGTCCGGTCAAAAACACAACACTGCAGGAGCAGGCTATCAAGCCCATAAAGCTCATAGCCAGACGTGAAATGGAGATCGCCCAGGCCCTTTTCAACATCAGGTTGCTCAGCCTACTCGGCAGAGACCGCAGCCGCGTGCGATCGCGCCAGCCGCCAACCCGGTGGAGCAACCTGCAGTCGTGCAGGTGGACAGATATGATGATGGCTACTCGGCTATGGGGTTGGCTGGCTATGATATCATGGATCGCGTGGGTGAGCGTGTGCTGGAGCCTAGTGATGCCAGACACAAGCTGGACCGGATTAATCTATCCGCGCAACTCGAGAGCAAGGGGCCGCCTGGCCCAGAATGCTTTGGCCCACGCATCATGACAGAGCCATCTATGAAGCAGTTCCAGCTCGCTAGGGGGACCAAGTGCTATAACGGCAGCACCAAGCCGGAAGACTGGCTTAATGACTATGTCACAGCCGTGCACATTGCAGGCGGCAACCGGAGATGGGCCGTGCGGTACATCCCGCAGATGCTAGAAGGACCAGCAAGAACTTGGCTCAACAACCTGCCCAAGCACAGTATCAACTGCTGGCTTGACTTCGCGGAGGTATTTGTCAGCAACTTCACCAGCACCTACCAGAGGCCGAATAGGCCGCAGCAGCTATCCGCTTGCAGGCAGCGGGAAGAGGAGACGGACCAAGAGTATCTTACTCGGTGGAGTACTCTGAGGAACACCTGTGAAGGTGTGAACGAGGCCCAGGCCATCACTTGGTTTGCGCAGGGCTGCAGGCATGGCAGCATGTTGTGGCAAAGGCTGCAGAGAGAGATGCCGAGTACTCTCGCTGAGACCATCCGGATTGCGGATCAGTACGCACTCGGTGACCCAACTCAGCCTCTTCTTGATGCGGCTGAGCCGAGAAGGAACTACAACAAAAACAAGCGCAATGAGTTCCACAACAACCGCAGAGGTGACCAGATTGATACCCGGTACGACCCTGAGGAGGTGAATGCTGTGGCTACCGGAGCTGGGAGTAGCCAGAGGCCGAAAACTGCTGGAGCCCAGTACGGGCAGAACCAGAATCAGGGCCAAGGCATCAAGAAGCCGTACAACGCTCCCCAGCAGGGTAGCGGCAACTCGGGTACTGTTCAGAACTTTGTCTTCAAGGACATGAAGGATGGCCCATGCAGCTTCCATACTCGGCATCCCGCTAGACCCGCCAACCACACTACTCGGCAGTGCAGTTGGTGGCAAGAGATCAAGAATGAGGGCCTACCTCCTCCTCCTCTGCCAGCTGCGAATGCCAACGTGCAGCCTGCTCGCGCACCCGCTGCACGGCCTCCAGCATTCCCGAGAAGAGAGAACGTGAACCAGGTGGCTTTACGAGCCAACCGCTACTTCAACAACGATGGCTACCGCAACAACAACAACAACAACAACAACAACGGCCGCAACCGCAACAACAACAGAGGTAAAAACAACAATGGTAACAATGGCGATGGAGGCCGCAATCAGTACCAGGAGCATCACGAGAGCTATATGATCTTCACCTCTGAGCCCGTCGACAAGCAGTCTCAGCACAGGCGTGCCATGGAAGTCAATGATGTGATCCCTGCTGTTCCTCACTACCTGCACTGGTGCAACCAAGAGATCACGTGGTCCAGAGCGGATCATCCTAAGGTGATGCCCAACCCGGGTAGCTACGCCTTGGTGGTGGATCCCACCTTCTTGGGTACTTAGAAGAATGTGAGGTTCAGCAAGGTACTGATCGACAACGGCAGCAGCATCAACATTGTGTACAGAGACACGCTTGCGAAACTCGGTATGGCCGAGAACATGCTGCTACCCAGCAAGACCACTTTCCACGGCATTGTGCCGAGAGTTTCTTGTTCTCCGATTGGCCGAGTGTGGATAGACGTGCTATTCGGCACCAGGGAGAACTGCCGCACAGAGAGCCTGCAATTCGAGGTAGTTGATTACCAGAGCCCCTATCACGCCCTACTCGGCAGGCCTGCTCTGAGCAAGTTCATGGCCTCTACTCATGCTGCATATTTGAAGATGAAGATCCCTGGTCCCAATGGCGTGATCACCATCTCTGGTGATTACAAGAAATCTATGGAGTGTGCCTCTGCTGGTTCTCAGTTGGCGGAGTCTATGGTGATTGCTGCCGAGAAGAACAAGATACATGAGGTAGTGACTATGGCGCAAGCATCGCAAGGTGGTGCGCCAGGCATGCCGGGTTCCCAGTACGGGACGGCATTCCAGGCATCCCAAGAGACGAAGAAGATCCAGGTTGACCCTGAGTTCCCCCACCGTGTTGCTATCATTGGCTCAAGGTTGGGGGAGAAATAGGAAAGCGAGCCCATCCACTTCCTCCGTGAGAATCGGGACGTGTTCGCTTGGTCCAATGAGGATCTACCAGGTGTCCCGAGGGAGTTGGTTGAGCACTCGTTACATGTGCGCCCCGACGCCAAACCAGTGAAGCAGGCTATGCGCCGCTTCGGAGATGATACAAGAAAGGCCATCGGTGATCAGATCACCAAGCTCATGATAAGCAATTTCAGCATGGAGGTGTTGCATCCGGATTGGCTAGCCAACCCGGTCATGGTTGAGAAGAAGAAGGAGGACCCCAAGGCCGCTACTGCAAGGCGCATGTGCGTCGAATACACCGACTTGAACAAGGCCTGCCCCAAGGATCCCTTTCCGCTACCCCGCATCGATCAGGTGATCGATTCCACTGCTGGTTGTGAGCTTTTGTCTTTTATAGATGCCTACTCTGGTTTTCATCAGATAGCTCTCAACCCTGCTGATCAAATAAAGACTGCTTTTATTACCCCGTACGGGGCTTATTGCTATCGTGTCATGTGCTTTGGGTTGCGGAATGCGGGTGCTACTTATCAGAGATGCATGCAGAAATGCTTGCATGATCAACTCGGCAAAAATGTGCAGGTATACGTAGATGACATTGTCATCAAAACGAATAAAACACATACTCTGCTTAGTGACCTTGAGGAAACTTTTGCCAATTTGCGCAAGTATAAGATGAAGCTGAACCCGAGTAAGTGCACCTTTGGCGTCCAGGCTGGCAAGCTGCTCGGCTTCTTGGTATCCAGTCGGGGCATTGAGGCCAATCCTTCAAAGATAAAAGCTATTGAGAGCATTTCTTTGCCGAGATCCCTGAAGGATGTGCAAAAATTCACAGGCTGCTTGGCATCTCTGAGTCGTTTCTTGGGAAGAATGGGCGAGAAGGCCCTGCCTCTGTATCAGTTGATGAAGAAAAGTGACAAGGTCGTCTGGACACCACAAGCTGATGTGGCGTTCAATGAGTTAAAGGCGATGCTGGGTAGCGCTCCCATCTTGGCTAGTCCGCTACCCAAAGAACCAATGCTGCTATACATTGCTGCTACCAATCGTGTAGTCGGTGTGGTGATTGTGGTGGAGCGAGAAGAGGAAGGCAAGAGTGTGCTGCGGCCAGTGTATTATCTCAGCGAGGTGCTGTCCAGCTCCAAACAGAACTACCCGCACTACCAGAAGATGACTTATGGCGTGTACCTAGGCGCCAAGAAGCTGAAGCACTATTTCCAAGAACATCCCATCACCGTGGCGAGTTCAGCTCCCATCTCGGATATCATGGGCAACAAGGAAGCAAGTGGCAGAGTAGCCAAGTGGATAATTGAGCTGGCCGCGTACGCTCCTACATATGCAAGAAGAGAAGCCATCAAGTCACAAATTCTGGCGGAATTTCTAGTGGATTGGGCTGAGGTGCAGTACGAGCCTCCCTCTCCCGCAACCAATTACTGGAAGATGCACTTTCATGGCTCCAAAGTGAAGGAAGGCCTTGGTGCTGGCGTGGTGCTCACGTCACCCAAGCGAGATCAACTCAAGTATGTGCTACAAATCCATTTCAAGGCGTCCAACAATGTTGCAGAGTATGAGGCCGTGGTACACGGCTTGCGGGTAGCTACGGAAGTTGGTGTGCAGCGCATCATATGCTATGGCGACTCGGATCTGGTGGTGCAACAAGTTTCTGGTACTTGGGATGCTCTGGATGCCAACATGGCATCATACCGCTTCCTGGTCCAAACCATGACGGGATTCTTTGAAGGCTGCGAGTTCCAACACATCCACCGAGCAGAGAATGAGGCAGCTGATGAGCTGTCCAAATTGGGGTCTTCTCGGCAATACATCCCAGCTGGGGTTGCTTTGGAGCATTTGAGGAAGCCATCAATCAAGCCATCCCCCAGCTCGGAATCCATATTTGTTCCTTCTCTGCCTGGTGAGGAAAATGTTCCCATGGAGATTGACTGGGAGGGTGCAAAAGAGGACCCGGGGACTGCAGTCTCCATCCCGGGGACTGGCGCCTGCAACCCGGGGACTACCCCTCCTTACTCGGGGACTGCCCTTCTCAACTCGGGGACTGCCCCTCCTTACTCGGGGACTGTCGCATTCATTGAAGAGGTCCTTACAAACCGTTCGGGGCTGCAGAGAGTCAACCCCAACTCAGAAAAAGACGTAGTGGTGGCTGTTCCGATGGAAGTGGATGAACCAGTGTTTCCCGCACGGGAAACACCGAGTTGGGCTATGCCCATATTATCATTTCTAAAGGATGGCATCCTGCCAGATGATGAGGTTACCGCAAGGCAAATTCAGAGAAGATCCAAGGGCTACACCATCTTCAGAGAAGTGCTGCATAAAAGAAGTCCCACTGGCGTGTTGCAACGCTGTGTGGAACCGGAAGAAGGAGAAGAAATTCTGGTGGAGATACATCAAGGAGAATGCGGGCATCACACCTCTTCTCGAGCTCTAGTCAAGAAGGCTTTTTAGCATGGCTTCTTTTGGCTCACTGCTTTGAAGCAAGCTGAAGATATTGTGAGAAAGTGCAGCGGTTGCCAGAGATACGCAAGTAAGATCCACATGCCTGCTTCCGAGTTGAAAACCATTCCCATTACTTGGCCATTTGCTGTTTGGTGTCTGGATATGGTTGGTCCCTTTAAGCCTGCTAGAGGCAACATGACTCACATCTTGGTCATGGTTGATAAGTTCACCAAGTGGATTGAAGTGAAGCCTATTCGGAAATGTGATGGAGCCACTGCTGTGAGTTTCCTGAAGGATGTGATCCTGAGATACGGCTACCCGCACAGGATCATCACGGATAACGGCACAAATTTTGCTGAGGGTGCCATGGTGAGATTCTGCAGAGATAAGCACATCCGACTAGATGTCGCGTCTGTCGCGCATCCCGCCTCCAATGGGCAGGTGGAAAGAGCAAATGGCATGGTGCTTTCAGGCATAAAGCCAAGGCTGATTGAGCCACTGCTGAAAACACCGGGGTGTTGGTTAGACGAGTTGCCAGCGGTGTTGTGGAGTCTAAGGACTACCCCTAACAGGTCAACCGGCTACACACCATTCTTCTTGGTTTATGGGGCTGAGGTCGTGTTGCCAATTGACCTAGAGCATGACTCCCCCCGAGTAACCTTCTACACTGAGGCGGAGGCGAGAGAAGCTCGAGAAGATGACGTTGACCTACTAGAAGAAGCAAGAGAGCTTACTCTGTCACGATCAGCTGTTTACCAGCAAAACTTGAGGCGTTATCATAGCCGGAAAGTGAACCCAAGGGTTGTCCGAGAAGGAGACATGGTGCTTAGGCTCGTGCAGCGCACAGCCGGGATGCACAAGCTATCTCCTCCATGGGAAGGGCCATTCATTGTGAGCAAGGCTCTACACAATGATGCCTATTATCTTGTGGACGTACAGCCATCATAGAAGAACAGGCCGGATAAAGCTGGAGAGGAATCTAAGCGCCCCTGGAATGTAGCTCTACTCCGTCGCTTTCATTCGTGAGCAAAAAGGTGTATGTACCCTCTTATCCGAGTTAAACCTCTACTCTGCAATCTGAAATTGAACTCGGGGACTGCCCTCGTCCAAACTTGCTCTGTGTGGTTTCTATGCTGCTTTACCTTTTGTCTACTCGGTTGCTATGCTTAGAATTTCAGAAGTACATTTAGTACTGTGTTTAAACCTAAAAGCCAACTCTTCGACTCTGCTGCTGTCCGAAACCTGGCTTTATGGCAAGCAAGAGAACAAGCTAGAGGTCAATGAGCACGAGAAAAATAACTAAGGAAAAGAGGAGCGCATGAACCGAGTAGAACGTTCTTTACTGCTTTTCAGTTAACTTTTTTCGGCTAGGTGATGAGTAGCGTTACTATGAATGTTTCTAAGTGGCCAAGTATTTGAAGCTCCAACTTTAAACTCTTGCGACTCGACTACCAAAAAAGCAACAAGTTGCAGGTAAGAGCTGAGATAAAAAGGAAGAGTGGATAAAAAATGCAACTCGGGGACTTGCATGATAACGCAACCCGACATCGAGCCAGAATTGCTCAAATATTAAGTATACAACATCAAACTGGAATAAAAACTGAGTAGCAACAAAAAAGATAATTGTTTGATACATATGCACCCGGCATCCCGGGGATTTGATAAAAAGTTTTGGAGCATAAGTGTTTTCAGGAGGTAACTAATTGGAAGTAGCAGTGTTCTCCATGTTGGCGTTAGCAGCATCCGCTTCAGTGTTGGCAGCAGCTTGCTCAGAGGTGGCAGTGGCCACCGAGATGGGGTCGGTAGCTGAAGGGGAGGCAGTGGACTGCGTGCGGAGTAGCGCCGCGTCGTCAAGGGCCACGCCAGAAGACGATCCCAGCTCGGGAGCCGCATCCTGGAACACCATCTCAGTAGAGATGGTGGCGTCTTGGCCTTCAGCATCCGGCTCCTCGTAGCTATCCGCAACGACCTTGCCCTTCCCCTTCCCGGATCCCTCCTCAGCACCAGTGTTTTCGAAGACACTGAAATCCTCTGAATCGGTGTCCTCGTCTTCATCCTTGTCCTCGCCTTCCACCTCGGTGTCAGGCTCGGTGGGGCCGTCGATGAAGAGGGTGGTGTCCGCGTAGGAAGCAATCTCGTACACAACTGCCTGGCGGCGAGTCACGCGGTCGGGATCATCCTGCCACTTCGAGTTCTGGCGCACCTCAAGGATGGTATCGAGGTTCAGGTTCTCGTACCAGCTGCAGATGAAGAGAAGCAGCAGATCGGCGCCTGCCCGAGCTGCGGACGCACGCCATTTCTTCAACTCGGCCTTGACACCATTGAGCTTCTCGGAGAGCGCGCGGATGGTCTTTGGCGCAGAGTCTTGAGGCCAGAACAGAGCGTGAAGCTTGAAGGCTGTGGACACCATGTCGGTGCCCAAGCCCCTAAGATGGCGGAGCTGTGACTGCATGCTCGTGAGATTGTCCTCAATTGTAGATTTGGTGTTCGTGGGCAGTCCTTTCTCAGCTCGAATTTCTTGCGCCTTAGCTAGGGCAGGTGTGCAAGCCGCGCAGAGATCAAGGAAGATTTCTGAGAATGCTATCAGAAAGGATTAGAAACGGAGGCAGAGAAGAGATGCAAGTCAAGCCAAACAGAAGAAGAAGGAAACAGGCAAGGGCAGAGAAGCGCGAACTTACTATTAAGTTCGCAGAGTAGCGCTTCAAGCTTTCTCCTCCAAGCCTCCTCATCCGCAACATGCCTCTCTTCAATTTTACGGCAGTTGGCCAGCTGGAGCATGAGGTCCGCGTTGCTTTTCTTCAGCACCTCGATTTCCAACTCGAGGGCCCTCTCCTTAGCTTTGGCTGTAGCCTTCACTCGGTCCTTCTCGGCAACCTGGTTTAGGGCATCTTGGAGAGTGTCTTTCAGCTTGACCTGCATCTCCTCGAACTCGGCGCGCTCTGCGTCGCGTTCTTTCTGCAGCTCTGCCTCTCGGGTAGCCAGCTGCTGCTGCACCTCGGCAGGCATCAGACAGTCAAGATGCTCTTCCCGGAACTTCTTGTTCTCTTCTGTGGAAGGAATAGAACGGTGAGCAGACTAACAAAGGAAAAGGAGGAAAACAAGCAGGGCAAGCGGCAACTCACCTTCCATTTTCTTAATGGTGGTCTCAGCATTAGCAACGAAGACATGGCATGTAACATCCCAATTTTGCTACAATAGGGTGTGTGGTGTGTGTTCATCCCATACATGCATGGAAACAAAAATTGAAACCAATTTAAATCAATTTAAATTGTGAACTTAAATGGTTTGAGAAAAATCCCACAAAAAGCACTTATTTTTGGTTCCAAAATCTTGTGTTGAAAAATATTTCAATTCTACCAAACAAAGATATGGTTTTGTTGAAAATTTTATAAGCTTTCCAAAAAGCATTTTTGCTAATTTTCATTGTTGCAAAAAGGACCCCAATCTTTCAAATCTCTTTGCTGTTTTAAAAGAGAAAAGGGCTGTTTTGTAAAATCCAGGAACTTCAGGGGGTTTTTGTAATTTGCTTTTCTTTTTGGTATTTCCTCTAGCTCCGGCCAGAAGGCAGGAGCTGCGTGGCTGCTGCTGCCACCTCCATCTCGACCCTCCCGCGAGGATAAGTCGTGGAGGACGGCGTGTCCTCCTTCCCCTCCTCCCTCTTGGCCGCTGCACGTCCTCTCTCTCGCTCTCTGTATACTGCATGCAAGGAAACCGAAGAGCAAACCCTAGGCCTCCGGTCGTCGCTCGCCGCCGTCGTTCCCGGAAACGATTCGTCGAGTTGAGGTTTCCACAAGCTCCGTCGAGTTCCTCTCCACCTCCTCCCCGCAGGAATCGGTCCACGAAGCTCGGAATCGACGCCGACAACCTTGTCTTCCCCGCGGCCGGCGAGCCTCCTCCGCCGCCGATTCGCCGCCACCACTGCCCCTCCGGCCTCCCCGACCACCCTACGAGCTCCACCGCTCCGTGGTGAGCCTCCCCATGTCCTCCGTTTGCTCCCTCTCCCTCTATATCACCTGGTCATCGTGCGCCGCCGTGCGCCGCCGCCGATGGTGGTCGTCGGAGTAGCTCCGGTGACCATTCGGTCCCATCCCCGCCACCCCTAGGTTCCTCTTGACGTCCTCTCTGTCATGGTGTACTTTGTTTCAACGAATTTGATACGGATTGATCAATTCCTTGATCAACAGATGAATTCTCCTCCGCATGATGTCACAGTGACATCTTCGTGACGTCATAAATCCCATGTTTTATAATTCCAGAAAATGGTCTATTTTAGAAATTCAATAACTATTGAATTATTAATCAGAAAAATAAAATAAAAATATGGAAGTGAGCAGAAAACTGTACTCTTTCCAGATATGTAATTTTCATATATGTTTGACAAAGTTCAAAAATGGCCATTATTTAATGCTGTTTAAATCATTTTAAAATGGAAAAATAAGTTTTTATTCAAGAAAATTAGAAAATTAAAAGTAATATACCAAATTGCTCAAAATGACAAATGCAATCTAGTTATGGTGTTTTCAACCTCTTTTGAGCAATTAAAATGGTACACCCTCTCAGAATCGCCCGAAACCCCCTCCGGGGTCTATTTCGGGTTAATTTCAGTAAAAATGTTTAACTGACATACGAACCCTAGCAACCCAACGATCATGCCTAGGGCTTTATTTCAGTGCATTAACCTGCTCATGCATACATATTGCGCATTGCATCGATGTCATGTGTTGATTGTTATTTCTCTTTCGGTGTTGTTTCCCCCTCGGTAGAACGTGACTCTGAAGTGAAGGCCATCAACTCCATGACGAATACTTGAACCTAACCGACAAGTCAAGCACTTATTCCTGAAGACTTTATCTGGTTTTCTTATAACCAAGGCAAGCATAACCTCTTATCTGCTCATATATGATTTCAAAGTGATTTGAATCTCGTACTTTGCATTCGGTTCCAAACTATTTGATGTCAGTAGATAGAGTTCTCCTATATACTGCATAACCTAGTTATCCTGATCCACTGCTCCTAGCAGCTATAGGTTTGTTTGTGCGCGCTCCGCTAAACCTTGTGAGTCTTTCTTAGCCATGCCTAGTTGATGAATCTGGTCAATGCGTGAATCTACTATGTCAGGTGTTTATGATTTGAATTACCTTTGATAACTTGACTAATCACGGCATGGATGTGAGGCCACAATGGGTTGTGGCGTTTTGTCCTGTTCATGCCCCTAGGAGCGAGTTCTCGCCTTCGAGCCAAGAGTGAGCGTACAGCCACACGTGGGCCGATGAACCCCGTCCGGCTGACTAACTTGTTTAACCTTATCCATGAGCCACGTAGTTTGAGATTTCCATCTGCGTGTGAGTCGGAAAATGTTTTGGAGAAAACTAGGTCGTGACCGGGACAAGTGATGGACGTACACGGATCTTGTTCCTGACTCACAGATCAGGTGCCGTCAGGAGGTGGCCAACTCCCTGTTGACGGGGTGGCCCTGTTTGGGTTGACTCATGGATATGGTTCGACAAGGTAAAGGCCGGGAATCGACCACCCTCTGCCGGCACTTCCCGGACTAGTGCCAACCCGGTGGCACTAAGAGTCGGTTGGTACGTGTGGGTAAAGTTGTACACCCCTGCAGGGTTAAATCTTTTCGAAAAGCCGTGTCTGCGGTTAAAGACGACTTGGTGACGGATTCTGTGATCATAGATAACTTAAACGGAATGATTAAAACTTGCTGATAACGAATGAAGGATGCCTCCTCGGAGATGCTGAGAGGGGTTACCTTGTAGTATGAGATAGTGTGGAACAACTGGAGGAGGTGATCTTTGAAGCATGAGGTGCTGAAATGTTTTGGTGGATTAAAAGATGATGATATCAGTAGTTGAGTAGCTTTCTCATCTGTTTTCAAAATACTCCATGAGACGTGCTATTCCTTCCTCAACTTGCAAAACAAAGATGGCTTTACGCAAATAACCTTCATAAAACCTTTCTGAAGATAGCAGATATATAATAGGTTAACTAAGCCTTGTTGAGTACCTCCCGTACTCAGGTTTGTTTAATTTTGGTTCAGGAGAAGATCTCACATCGGTGGTGATTCAACGTGGACATCGATGAGTAGTTCGGGGTTCCCAGGTAGCAGCCTGGAATCTATGGTCTGGGACGTCGCCTTATGTTGCGGCCTCTTAGGCCTTTTTGGTTCTTGTTGATTATCAACATAATTTGCCTTCCGTTGTCTGGTGTAATGTTGGGTCGTGTGACCTCTGTTTGTAAGCTATACTCTTGTAACACATGTTTAAGAAAGCTTCATGTTTAGAGTACTGCTTTGATCGGTTGTTGGTTTCGAGCTCGTTGTCATACAGTTTTGGTTATGCCTGCATAGTTGTCGCAGTCGAGGGGTTGTGGAGCCGATGATCCATGTCCGAGCCCGCCTGTCGATTTGATCGACCTGGGGCGAGGTAACCCCAGTAACCCTCGATTGTTGTTGCACTTTCTGGACACATAGCAGCTCTGTATAACTTTGGTCACGTTCCTTCAGTTTCATCCGACTCGTGGACACTTGGGTATGCATAATTGGTTATGACTAGCATGGATACAAGGAGTAGTAGACCGGGGATCCGGACTACGTGCCGATGAATCCGGTCTGCCTGCCGTTGTTTGTATCGGCCGGGGCTGGTAACCCTGAAGCCCTTGTGGGTCCATGGCTAGGAGCACATAACAGTATGTATATCTCTGGGTCCGGGGTCTGACAAGTCATGGTATCAGAGCAGGACTGCCTGTAGGAAAACCTTACTGCTTGGTCGATGTGGAGTCTAGTGTTTGTGAAAACTATTTTGAAACCTCAAATGAGTTGTGAAAACCTTCTTAGGATTCTTTTTACTCCGTATCTGGTATCGCTCTAACTCTGGGTCTTCTTACCTGTTTTGACCTGAAAAGGTTCCAGTCATTCAAAACCTAGGTGCCTTCTTTGGCAAGGACGTTTTTACCCAAGTTGACCTAGTGTTAAGTTCTAGAGTTGTGTGTGTTCCATGTTCCGTTATCTCTTAAATTGGGAGATCCCTTTCCATCATAATCTATCAGAGTTGTGTGGGTTCCACATACTCCTGTTCTAATATCTCAAAATCCTGAACCTCGAGATTTCCTTTTCATCTCGAATGTGTTCGTTATCTCCTGCTCAAAGTTCTTCCGGAGCTATTGTTGTCTTTTGGAAGATACCTCGTGATTGCTAATCATAGTGTCCTGTAAGGCACTAAGATAGTAGTTACTCCTTCCGTTAGGTTTTTAACCTTGGACTTGAACCGAAGGTCCCGGAATGTGCTGAATTGCGGTGGGCTGAATCGTGTGGTTCCTCAGCTATCCGATGCTCACTCTATCAGTACAGGATGCTGACCTTTAACCCAAGTTCTGATTCTTTGGATGCTAAAGAATCCATTCTACCTCAAGATGGCTAGGTAACCTCAGCTCCAATAGCCATAGGTTTTCTCTAGGAATCAAAAGGATCACGACAAGAGTGTTCTTATGATTCTCATATCTTTGTTCTTAACTCAGCTATATCGATCTTCTAGCATGGGCTCTACAAATGAGTATTACCCTGTGCATTCCATGTGATCTCTGGATTTTCCGGAGCCTGTCCTTAATCTTTAGTTGCTCTCAAGTCTCCATCCGTTGTTTTGAAACCAAGTTACATATGAGTGTTGGATTCTTCCGATGCATTTGTTCTTGTTTTCTGTCAAAACATTCCACCTCGGGATGTCAGGAGAAACAAACTCCAGTACCTCGTTCATCTCCAGGACCAGGTCAAAGTTTTGTAATCCACAGATTAAAGAAGTTTCATCAGCTTCTGTTCTGTTCCACCTTCAAGTATCCCACTCTTTGGCATCAAGAGGTCGTGTTAAGTTTCATGGCCTTAATGATGAAGTGATGCTCTCACACATCTTCAACCCCCCTTCCTCCAAGCTTGAATGCTTGAGAATGATGGGTCTGTTCATCGACATGTGTATCTGCTATTCCCAGCAATTCTTATTGCTTTGGAAATCTAAGAAAACATCTGTATCCTTCTTAGCACTATCGGTCACCCGGTCTCTGTTTGAAGTGGACTGTGTTACCAAATCCGTTCCTTCCGGTGCAAATTCTTGGTCAAAGAGTTAGGTTCATGCCAAAGCTCTCCAGACCACATCAGTTTCTTTGAAAAGCAAGATCCCTTCTCAAACTCCAAGACATATCGGTAGGTTGTGATGTTCTGGCTGTCTTTCTAGAAGTATCACCATGTTGTCACCTGACCGTTATGTCTAAACAAGGGGTAATTTGAACTACTCCTTCCTCCAAGAACTCCGCTGGATATCCTGGACCAGTTGGTTGAGCTTAAACAACAACTTGGAGAGTTGAAAGACAAAAGCTCATCCTAACTTGCTCCTGTGCAATGGGATGTCTTGTTCTCATCCCGTTGAAGCAGGATAGTATCTCCTTCATGGACATGCTATCATCCTGCCCTTGATTTGATGTGGGCTATCGTCAATCGAGAAAAGATCCAAGGACTATCTTGACGGTGTTTTCACTCATAGTGTTTTTCCCAAGTACACCTTCTTGTCCTTTGGTCTAACCAATGTTTTGCCTTGATCATATATCATATGAACCCCTCTTCTTGGAGTGTCTTGATAAAGATGTTGTTGAGCCCATCTACGACATTCTTGTTTCATCCAAGTTGCAAGAGGTTCATGCTGAACAAATGGCACTAATGTTGGAAAACTTTTGCGAACCACCTTTGTGTCATCACGAAGTTGTGTTCTAGAGGATAGAAGTGGCTTACTCCAGTCCATGTGCTTATGGTGAAAATTGTCGCCGTGGATTCGAGTAAAGTTTTCTTGTTCCTTTGGGAATAATCCCAAGTCGGTTATGCATGTGTGGACTATTCTTGAGATGGTTGGTTGTTACCTCCATTCCTTGAAGAAGTTGTACATCCACATTAGGCCACTGACTGATCGTTCGTTGAAAGAGAAGAAGTCCAGGAACTTCGTTATCTTTGTAAACATCTTCCCAACAATGACTCCGATGTGTTTTGTTGCAAGTAGGCCATGTAGGTGCAACTACCTTTCGTAAGTTGCTAATACATGAGTCCTGCAATCTCGCTCATCTTCTCGAGCTTGACATCTAGTCTATATATTGAGAATCTAGCATATGTATCTCGTTGATAACCGGTGCAACCTCTTTGATCAAACATACCGAGTCTGAGTTATCTATCCACTAACCAGAGCTGAATCTCAAGCAGCAACGATGGTTGGTGTTTCCTTAGGAGTATTGAGTTAGGTCCATTTGATAATCCGGCATGGTTGATGTGGTGGTTGATACAACTAGCCGGAAGGCCTAATGTCATATCTCCTTGTATCCGTAAGAACAGCCACTCTTCGTAAGAATTCTGGTGTGGTTCATTCCAACAAGTTTTCCTCACCGTTCTTCCAAACTGAAGTTTAACTTTCATTTGACGACCTACAGAAGGCCTGTCGTGAGGTTGTTGTCTGTATCTAGAACATCAAGGATAACTTGGAAGTTGATCTTCTCAATATCTCTCCGTTGAACCTCCAAAACCTTTGTTCTGGTGGAAACAAGTTCATCATGAAAACATATCTTGGTGTTTTGTAACCGCCATTGATCAGTTCCCTTTTTCAAGTTGTTTGTACCTGAAGTTCTGTTCATCTCACACATTGTGTGAATTTGTCAGTTACTTCAGCCATGGGATCTCACCCAGGTGGTGGATGTATGGTTACGTCCAAACCACGATAGGAAAGAGATTCCTTATTACTTCCGGTTTTCAATCCTCGTTGGTTATCCATTCTTATGGTGTGACCAAGAGTTCCTCCTTAATTATGGTGTTCCAACATCTTTTGGTTACTCATGTTTTGATGTGAAGTAACATCATGATCTTAGACAAAGTTTTGACGGAATAAAAGTTCCTTCATCTTCCGTGTCCACTCCCAAGAGGGAACATGACCATGTATCAAATCTTCTCCGACGCACGATTACAGTGTTTTCTCGTGTTTCCCCTCATCTACGGATATTACGTTGTGGTATCCAAGACCATCTTATTAAATTTTGGTTTTCTATTTGAAGAAACCTCGGTTTCCCTAGTTGTTCAACATTTCTTTTCCAAAAGGATTTAAAGTCTTGTGCAAAGCTCATATTCTAAATCCTTTCAAGAACTGTCGTCCAAAACCTTGAAACCTTCTCTTATTCCGTCCGTTACCTTGATGTGTTTTATGCACGTTAACTCAAAAAGTTATTTGTAAACATTCTGTCATGAGTTACCCATGAGATACTCGATCTTCGTGAAGATCAGTTCCTAAGAGTTTCCCCTCTTAACTAAGGTGTATCCGTTCAATACTTCACGATGCTACGGATCAACCTCTTCGAGAAAAGAACCGTAAGGTTCAAGAAGATCGTTCAAAACCGGTGTTCCTTCTTTCTTCTCCTTCAGGAATCTCGGGACGAGATTCTCGTAAGGGGGGTAGATTTGTAACATCCCAATTTTGCTACAAAAGGGTGTATGGTGTGTGTTCATCCCATACATGCATGGAAACAAAAATTGAAACCAATTTAAATCAATTTAAATTGTGAACTTAAATGGTTTGAGAAAAATCCCACAAAAACCACTTATTTTGGGTTCCAAAATCTTGTGTTGAAACATATTTCAATTCTACCAAACAAAGATATGGTTTTGTTGAAAATTTTATAAGCTTTCCAAAAAGCATTTTTGCTAATTTTCATTGTTGCAAAAAGGACCCCAATCTTTCAAATCTCTCTGCTGTTTTAAAAGAGAAAAGGGCTGTTTTGTAAAATCCAGGAACTTCAGGGGGTTTTTGTAATTTGCTTTTCTTTTTGCTCTTTCTTCTAGCTCCGGCCAGAAGGCAGGAGCTGCGTGGCTGCTGCTGCCACCTCCATCTCGACCCTCCCGCGAGGATAAGTCGTGGAGGACGGCGTGTCCTCCTTCCCCTCCTCCCTCTTGGCCGATGCACGTCCTCTCTCTCGCTCTCTGTATACTACACGCAAGGAAACCGAAGAGCAAACCCTAGGCCTCCGGTCGTCGCTCGCCGCCGTCGTTCCCGGAAACGATTCATCGAGTTGAGGTTTCCACAAGCTCCGTCGAGCTCCTCTCCACCTCCTCCCCGCAGGAATCGGTCCACGAAGCTCGGAATCGACGCCGACAACCTTGTCTTCCCCGCGGCCGGCGAGCCTCCTCCGCCGCCGATTCGCCGCCACCACTGCCCCTCCGGCCTCCCCGACCACCCTACGAGCTCCACCGCTCCGTGGTGAGCCTCCCCATGTCCTCCGTTTGCTACCTCTCCCTCTATATCACCTGGTCATCGTGCGCCGCCATGCGCCGCCGCCGATGGTGGTCGCCGGAGTAGCTCCGGTGACCATTCGGTCCCATCCCCGCCACCCCTAGGTTCCTCGTGACGTCCTCTCTGTCATGGTGTACTTTGTTTCAACGAATTTGATATGGATTGATCCATTCCTTGATCAACAGATGAATTCGCCTCCGCATGATGTCACAGTGACATCTTCGTGACGTCATAAATCCCCTGTGTTATAATTCCAGAAAAATGGTCTATTTTAGAAATTCAATAACTATTGAATTATTGATCAGAAAAATAAAATAAAAATATGGGAGTGAGCAGAAAACTGTACTCTTTCCAGATATGTAATTTTCATATATGTTTGACAAAGTTCAAAAATGGCCATTATTTAATGCTGTTTAAATCATTTTAAAATGGAAAAATAAGTTTTTATTCATGAAAATTAGAAAACTAAAAGTAATATACCAAATTGCTCAAAATGACAAATGCAATCTAGTTATGGTGTTTTCAACCTCTTTTGAGCAAGTAAAATGGTACACCCTCTCAGTATCGCCCGAAACCCCCTCCGGAGTCTATTTCGGGTTAATTTCAGTAAAAATGTTTAACTGACATACGAACCCTAGCAACCCAACGATCATGCCTAGGGCTTTATTTCAGTGCATTAACCTGCTCATGCATACATATTGCGCATTGCATCGATGTCATGTGTTGATTGTTATTTCTCTTTCGTTGTTGTTTCCCCCTTGGTAGAACGTGACTCCGAAGTGAAGGCCATCAACTCCATGACGAATACTTGAACCTAACCGACAAGTCAAGCACTTATTGCTGAAGACTTTATCTGGTTTTCTTATAACCAAGGCAAGCATAACCTCTTATCTGCTCATATATGATTTCAAAGTGATTTGAATCTCGTACTTTGCATTCGGTTCCAAACTATTTGATGTCAGTAGATAGAGTTCTCCTATATACTTCATAACCTAGTTATCCTGATCCACTGCTCCTAGCAGCTATAGGTTTGTTTGTGCGCGCTCCGCTAAACCTTGTGAGTCTTGCTTAGCCATGCCTAGTTGATGAATCTGGTCAATGCGTGAATCTACTATGTCAGGTGTTTATGATTTGAATTACCTTTGATAACTTGACTAATCACGGCATGGATGTGAGGCCACAATGGGTTGTGGCGTTTTGTCCTGTTCATGCCCCTAGGAGCGAGTTCTCGCCTTCGAGCCAAGACTGAGCGTACAGCCACACGTGGGCCGATGAACCCCGTCCGGCTGACTAACTTGTTTAACCTTATCCATGAGCCACGTAGTTTGAGCTTTCCATCTGCGTGTGAGTCGGAAAATGTTTTGGAGAAAACTAGGTCGTGACCGGGACAAGTGATGGACGTACACGGATCTTGTTCCCGACTCACAGAACAGGTGCCGTCAGGAGGTGGCCAACTCCCTGTTGACGGGGTGGCCCTGTTTGGGTTGACTCATGGATATGGTTCGACAAGGTAAAGGCCGGGAATCGACCACCCTCTGCCGGCACTTCCCGGACTAGTGCCAACCCGGTGGCACTAAGAGTCGGTTGGTACGTGTGGGTAAAGTTGTACACCCCTGCAGGGTTAATTTTTTTCGAAAAGCCGTGTCTGCGGTTAAAGACGACTTGGTGACGGATTCTGTAATCATAGATAACTTAAACGGAATGATTAAAACTTGCTGATAACGAATGAAGGATGCCTCCTCGGAGATGCAGAGAGGGGTTACCTTGTAGTATGAGATAGTGTGGAACAACTGGAGGAGGTGATCTTTGAAGCACGAGGTGCTGAAATGTTTTGGTGGATTAAAAGATGATGATATCAGTAGTTGAGTAGCTTTCTCATCTGTTTTCAAAATACTCCACGAGACGTGCTATTCCTTCCTCAACTTGCAAACCAAAGATGGCTTTACGCAAATAACCTTCATAAAACCTTTCTGAAGATAGCAGATATATAATTGGTTAACTAAGCCTTGTTGAGTACCTCCCGTACTCAGGTTTGTTTAATTTTGGTTCAGGAGAAGATCTCACATCGGTGGTGATTCAACGTGGACATCGACGAGTAGTTCGGGGTTCCCAGGTAGCAGCCTGGAATCTATGGGCTGGGACGTCGCCTTATGTTGCGGCCTCTTAGGCCTTTTTGGTTCTTGTTGATTAGCAACATAATTTGCCTTCCGTTGTCTGGTGTAATGTTGGGTCGTGTGACCTCTGTTTGTAAGCTATACTCTTGTAACACATGTTTAAGAAAGCTTCATGTTTAGAGTACTGCTTTGATCGGTTGTTGGTTTCGAGCTTGTTGTTATACAGTTTTGGCTATGCCTGCATAGTTGTCGCAGTCGAGGGGTTGTGGAGCCGATGATCCATGTCCGAGCCCGCCTGTCGATTTGATCGACCTGGGGCGAGGTAACCCCAGTAACCCTCGATTGTTGTTGCACTTTCTGGACACATAGCAACTCTGTATAACTTTGGTCCCGTTCCTTTAGTTTCATCCGACTCGTGGACACTTGGGTATGCATAATTGGTTATGACTAGCATGGATACAAGGAGTAGTAGACCGGGGATCCGGACTACGTGCCGATGAATCCGGTCTGCCTGCCGTTGTTTGTATCGGCCGGGGCTGGTAACCCTGAAGCCCTTGTGGGTCCATGGCTAGGAGCACAATAGTATGTATATATCTTGGTCCGGGGTTTGACATGTAACGCCCGGGGATTTTTCCCCAATTAGTTTGTTTTTTTTTCTTTCCTTTCTTTTTGTGCATCATGTCTCATGCATCATGACATCGCATATTTTAGACTGCTAAATTTTTATTTTCTACAACTACTTTCTCTTTTTCCTAATTTGATCTGCCAAAGACTTTGAACAACAACAACAATAAAAAAAAATCGTTGGGAGAGAGGGGCAGCCCAGCCGAACCTGGGCCAACAGGCCCAGCCGGCCACCCCATCTCCCCGTACCCTTCCACCCAACACGCAACGCCCCGCACCCAGAACACACGCACGCACGCACGGAAAAAAAAGGGGATCGATCGATTCCCCAGCTACCCAGCGCCGCTGCGACTCGTCTCGCTCGATCCCCTTCCTCGTGGCCCTCCCAGACGCCGCCGCCTCCCTCTCCCTGTCCTGGCCGGCAAGCCTTCCCCGAGCTCTGCCTCGCCGCCGGCCTCTCCACCTCATGGCGCCGCCCTCCTCTTCCCGTCGCCGAGCTCCACCCCGGCGACGTCCCCGTCGACAAGGGCAGCGCCCCACGCACAGCACCACCACGGCTTCCCTCCAGCGCCGGCCGTCGCCTCCCCTTTCCCCTCCCTTCGACGCAGAGAAGAGCCACCAGGAGCCTCCCGTCGCTCGCCCTTCCACTACCGCGCATCTGGAGCCCTGCCTCCCCACGAGCCGGCCTCCCTGCTCCTCCGTCCCAACCATGCCGTCGTTGCCGGCAGCACCTCGCGCGGACCTCGGCGCCCTCCTACTGCAGTTCGGCCAGCGAGCCTCTCCGCCTCCTGCCTCAACTACGGCGAGCCAAGCTCCTCCACCACGATCCCGATGCCTCCGCCGGTGCACGCCCACCAAGTGTTTGGTTGAATGTCTGCAAGGCGTTGGTCAGCCCGGCTACAAGTTTCTACCGTGCGTGTCCCGGAGATCCTGTCGCCAAGTTCGACACCACGAGGGTGCTCGTGTGGAGCTGTAGTGGCGCCACTTCCACGGTCCTCACCGACAATTACCTCGACCCTCGACAAGACCGACAAGGAACCGTGGTCGAGTACCGCTACCCCGACCCGTACCTCGTCGCTAAGTTCCTCCTCGAACGGAGACCGCCAAGATCCCACCGACAAGGTCTTCACCGCAAAGATCCTCGTAACGGAACCTCGACAAGATCCTACCATGTCCGCTTTGCGTTGGCCGCCTTCGTGCGCGGCCATTAATTTCTCATCGACCGGAGATGCGGCACGATCACCTCCAACCCCGAAGACTATGCGGTAGCGGCTCGCCCACGACTACTACGACTACATCGACTCCGGACGTTGAACGACTACGTCGACGACGATGATTGCGTGGTTCGAGAACGACTACTTCCTCTATGGCGTGAACGACTACCTCCACAACTACGACCCCGGAACAACTACTTCCACGACATCGACGACTTCGTCTACTTCCCATTCTTCGTCTACTTCCTCCACGTCCTGTAGACACCGGCGTTGCCCGAAGATCTCCTCTTTCCGGCGTCGAACACAAAGATCCTCTCCACACGTGTGCACCCCAAACCCAAACCCCTATACCTATGCCCTATTTTCTATAACATATCAACTATAATTAAAATGTCATCTCATTCATCATGTCGCATTGCATTGTGTGGGTTGTGGGTAATTAGCAATCACCTAACAATTAAATATGGAATTTGTTGGGATGCTATAAATAGTAGCTCGGTTCCATTTAAAATTGCATAGCTCATCTTTATATTATCTCGCCATGTTAAACCACATTTAATCTTGATGGGAAGATAAATAACTCGAACCTCCTAAAGTAGATGTTGGGCTTCCGACTCAATTTAAATTGATTTAATTGCATAAATCATAACTAATTCATTTTAACTCCAAATTTGAAAAGTAAAATATGTTTTCCAATCAAAATTATCTAAGCTTTGCAAATATCAACTTTGTTTTCTGTTTTGAATAAATTAAATTGCTGAAAACAACTATTTCTTAATTAATACATTTAAAATTGCCAACTTAATTACTTGCTCATTTCAAAACCAAATTCCACATATCAAATATGTTTTCCAACCAGAAAAATGCAAGGAATACTAATATGCCATCCATGTTCATGTTTGCACCTTGCATTTTGCATTTTGTAGTAATGTTATGTATGTTCACCTAATAAATAAATATGGAATGTGTTGGGGTATTTAATTCAATTGTTGCCCTTTTCCATTTAATATTGCTTAACTCACCTATTTACTGTTTTCCATGCTAAACAACATTTAAATTGATGGTTAGCTAAATAACTTGAACCAATAATTATTTGTCTGGACTCCGGGTTCCGATTAAATTGTCTAAATTGCACCTTTGCGTTGCATCCCGCATGTCATGCATCCATATCTTGATCATGCTGGATTTTTTGCTGTAGAAGTAATTGTTGCATCCGTTGTTTGCTCTAGTTCGTTGCTTCTTCACTGATAGGACGTTGAGATGATGTGAGCAACGACAAGTTCTGCGGATGTACCTCTACTTGCTGGATCTCAGGCAAGTATACTCACTTGCTGCCGAATGGCTGCCTTTCATCACTTGTTACCGATTCTTTCCGTTTTCCTTATGCTAGCCTTATGATTCGATGCTTGTGTCTCGATCCTATCATATGTTACCTTGCAGCCATGATATAGCCTTCCTTCCACTTCCTATTACCTGTTGTTTGTTTACCATGTTGGCCTTGTGTCGTAGTTGCATGCTTAGTGTTGTTTGCGCTCAAGTCTCGTTGTCTGTCTTATCACCTGTTTAGTTTGATAGTTGGGTTTCAACCTAATCAACAACGTGTTAATGTTTTGGGTAATAATAATTTGATGATAAGGCACCGGCAGGAGGCCCGGTGTGGTTTTGAGGCCTGCTAGGGTCGACCCTAATTAGGAAAAGTGTCTTGTCCATTGATCCATGATGAGCGCACTAACCGCATGTGGGAAGCGAGTATGGGCGCCCCCCGCAATTCTGATTCGATTCGCATCTCGTCCAAATCGCCTCATTTAATTCGGGTTTTCCATTTGCCGCATGCATATGCAGGTGCGAACCCTTGGCGCCAGGGTGAAACTTTTGTAGTCGGCATTTAGGGAGACACGTTCTTAGAGTGCTATGAGGGTCCCCTTTTCTTCGTGGGGCTCGATTAGCCGTGCGCTCAACTGCACGGGGTTCTTTGGGCTTGATGCGAAGAAGAGTTGGGTTGTGTTGAGTACCTCACTTGGTGGGTTGATCCCCCGTCTGGCGGGTTATTCTTACGTGTACGGCCAAATTGGTGCATCCCTGCAGGGTTAAATCTTCTCGAGAAGCCGTGTTGTCCGCGGTTATGGATGACTTGGTGAAAGTGCTGGCTAACAAGTACTCAGACAACTTACACTTAACGATGATAACTTGACTAGTAATATAGATTACTTCCACCATAAAAATGAATGTCACCTTAATCCACCGTGTGAGTTTCCTTGGGTTGCTTCCTTAGTAGCGGGTAACATTGGATGGGTATTGTTTGGTGAGTAGTTGTAGTTGGTTCTGATACGCTATCTTATCCCTTTCTTTTAGCCGGATGTTGTAGCGAGTCTCTGTAGTTAGTTAGTGCAGCCCGCTGCCGCTTCGTTGCAATAATCCCCCTCCTTTCCGTTGTACCCAAAGTATTTGTATCTTGTGATGATTGGTTACGCTGGTATCTTGTGAGTATGGTTTATCCACTTGCCAGTACTTAACCGTACTGACCCACGAATCCCTTTCGTGGCTGCATATTCCACATTGCAGTCAACAGGTTTAAAGTCTGACGACGTTAGCTTGGGAATCCCTCCGGCTTGGCCTGGGCAGGGATTGGACGCCATCGGTTATCTTCAGGACTCTTAGTCCAATTTGTATCTTGTCCGTAGCCGGACACTATGTTGTTTCTTCCGCTGTTATTTGGATCTTTGTATGGTATCAGTTGTATCCTTGACTCGTTCGAGTCGTCTTGTAACTACCTCTTCTGTTGTTGTTGTGGATTATTCGTGAACTGTTGTAATGTTATCACAAGTGGCAACCTGGAATCGGTTATTATGTGGATTTTGGCGAAAATGCTGAAATCTGCATAGTGCCCGATCTCGGGGCGTCACAAATGGTATCAGAGCATGGTTTCCGATTCCCGATATTGTTTCGATACGAATGGTTATCGAAGCAACGGGTCCGCAAAGCCTGTAGGATAACCTCGCTAACGGACGTTGTTTCTAGATTGTCAAAAACTATTTTCTGTTAAACTATTTTGGAAACATCTCAATAGGATTCTTGTTTTCTCCTGATCTCTATTCTATTTCCCCGCCCATCTTATTTGTTTTGGAGTCTCCCCCCTTGTCTATCTTTCAAAGTGTTAGGATCCTACGTGGGTGGACGTTTTCTGAGCCTTTAACCTAATAGGTTCGATCATCGGAAGATTCCTGGTGGAAGAACATCGTCATCAGCCCGAGCAAGAATCTCTTGTTAGTGGTGTCGAGAACTTTCTTAGTGGTGTCGAGGAGATCAAATTGAAGCATGCAGACTCGATAGTCCGACTTTTCCCTCTCTCTTGGCGTTGGAGCAGATTGCGAGGGCGCAATCCCTTGTTAGTGGTGTCGTCTGTAACGCCCGGGGATTTTTCCCCAATTAGTTTGTTTGTTTTTTTTCTTTCCTTTCCTTTTGTGCATCATGTGTCATGCATCATGACATCGCATATTTTAGACTGCTAAATTTTTATTTTCTACAACTACTTTCTCTTTTTCCTAATTTGATCTGCCAAAGACTTTGAACAACAACAACAATAAAACAAAACGTTGGGAGAGAGGGGCAGCCTAGCCGAAACTGCGCCAACAGGCCTAGCCGGCCAACCCATCTCCCCGTACCCTTCCACCCCACACGCAACGCCCCGCACCCAGAACACACGCACGCACGCACGGAAGAAAAAAAGGGGGATCGATCGATTCCCCAGCTACCCAGCGCCGCTGCGACTCCTCTCGCTCGATCCCCTTCCTCGTGGCCCTCCCAGACGACGCCGCCTCCCTCTCCCTGTCCTGGCCGGCGAGCCTTCCCCGAGCTCTGCCTCGCCGCCGGCCTCTCCACCTCATGGCGCCGCCCTCCTCTTCCCGTCGCCGAGCTCCACCCCGGCGCCGTCCCCGTCGACAAGGGCAGTGCCCCGCGCACAGCACCACCACGGCTGCCCTCCAGCGCCGGCCGTCGCCTCCCCTTTCCCCTCCCTTCGACGCAGAGGAGAGCCACCAGGAGCCTCCCGTCGCTCGCCCTTCCACTACCGCGCATCTGGAGCCCTGCCTCCCCACGAGCCGGCCTCCCTGCTCCTCCGCCCCAACCATGCCGTCGTTGCCGGCAGCACCTCGCGCGGACCTCGGCGCCCTCCTACTGCAGTTCGGCGAGCGAGCCTCTCCCCCTCCTGCCTCAACTACGGCGAGCCAAGCTCCTCCACCACGATCCCGATGCCTCCGCCGGTGCACACCCACCAAGTGTTTGGTTGAATGTCTGCAAGGCGTTGGTCAGCCCGGCTACAAGTTTCTACCGTGCGTGTCCCGGAGATCCTGTCGCCAAGTTCGACACCACGAGGGTGCTCGTGTGGAGCTGTAGTGGCGCCACTTCCACGTTCCTCACCGACAATTACCTCGACCCTCGACAAGACCGACAAGGAACCATGATCGAGTACCGCTACCCCGACCCGTACCTCGTCGCCAAGTTCCTCCTCGAACGGAGACCGCCAAGATCCCACCGACAAGGTCTTCACCGCAAAGATCCTCGTAACGGAACCTCGACAAGATCCTACCATGTCCGCTTTGCGTTGGCCGTCTTCGTGCGCGTCCATGAATTTCTCATCGACCCGAGATGCGGCATGATCACCTCCGACCTCGAAGACTAGGCGGTAGCGGCTCGCCCACGACTACTACGACTACATCGACTCCGGACGTTGAACGACTACGTCGACGACGATGATCGCGTGGTTCGAGAACGACTACTTCCTCTACGGCGTGAACGACTACCTCCACAACTACGACCCCGGAACAACTACTTCCACGACATCGACGACTTCGTCTACTTCCCATTCTTCGTCTACTTCCTCCACGTCCTGTAGACACCGGCGTTGCCCGAAGATCTCCTCTTTCCGGCGTCGAACACAAAGATCCTCTCCACACGTGTGCACCCCAAACCCAAACCCCTATACCTATGCCCTATTTTCTATAACCTATCAACTATAATTAAAATGTCATCTCATTCATCATGTCGCATTGCATTGTGTGGGTTGTGGGTAATTAGCAATCACCTAACAATTAAATATGGAATTTGTTGGGATGCTATAAATAGTAGCTCGGTTCCATTTAAAATTGCATAGCTCATCTTTATATTATCTCTCCATGTTAAACCACATTTAATCTTGATGGGAAGATAAATAACTCGAACCTCCTAAAGTAGATGTTGGGCTTCCGACTCAATTTAAATTGATTTAATTGCATAAATCATAACTAATTCATTTTAACTCCAAATTTGAAAAGTAAAATATGTTTTCCAATCAAAATTATATTAGCTTTGCAAATATCAACTTTGTTTTATGTTTTGAATAAATTAAATTGCTTAAAACAACTATTTCTTAATTAATACATTTAAAATTGCCAACTTAATTACTTGCTCATTTCAAAACCAAATTCCACATATCAAATATGTTTTCCAACCAGAAAAATGCAAGGAATACTAATATGCCATCCATGTTCATGTTTGCACCTTGAATTTTGCATTTTGTAGTAGTGTTCTGTATATTCACCTAATAAATAAATATGGAATGTGTTGGGGTATTTAATTCAATTGTTGCCCTATTCCAATTAATATTGCTTAACTCACCTATTTACTGTTTTCCATGCTAAACAACATTTAAATTGATGGTTAGCTAAATAACTTGAACAAATAATTATTTGTCCGGACTCCGGGTTCCGATTAAATTGTCTAAATTGCACCTTTGCGTTGCATCCCGCATCTCATGCATCCATATCTTGATCATGCTGGATTTTTTGCCGTAGAAATAATTGTTGCATCCGTTGTTTTCTCTAGTTCATTGCTTCTTCACGGATAGGACGTTGAGATGATGTGAGCAACGACAAGTTCTGCGGATGTACCTCTACTTGCTGGATCTCAGGCAAGTATACTCACTTGCTGCCGAATGGCTGCCTTTCATCACTTGTTACCGATTCTTTCCGTTTTCCTTATGCTAGCCTTATGATTCGATTCTTGTGTCTCGATCCTATCATATGTTACCTTTCAGCCATGATATAGCCTTCCTTCCACTTCCTATTACCTGTTGTTTGTTTACCATGTTGGCCTTGTGTCGTAGTTGCATGCTTAGTGTTGTTTGCGCTCAAGTCTCGTTGTCTGTCTTATCACCTGTTTAGTTTGATAGTTGGGTTTCAACTTAATCAACAACGTGTTAATGTTTTGGGTAATAATAATTTGATGATAAGGCACCGGCAGGAGGCCCGGCTTGGTTTTGAGGCCTGCTAGTGTCGACCCTAATTAGGAAAAGGGTCTTGTCCATTGATCCATGATGAGCGCACTAACCGCATGTGGGAAGCGAGTATGGGCGCCCCCCGCAATTCTGATTCGATTCACATCTCGTCCAAATCGCCTCATTTAGTTCGGGTTTTCCATTTGCCGCATGCATATGCAGGTGCGAACCCTTGGCGCCAGGGTGAAACTTTTGTAGTCGGCATTTAGGGAGACACGTTCTTAGAGTGCTATGAGGGTCCCCTTTTCTTCGTGGGGCTCGATTAGCCGTGCGCTCAACTGCACGGGGTTCTTTGGGCTTGATGCGAAGAAGAGTTGGGTTGTGTTGAGTACCTCGCTTGGTGGGTTGATCCCCCGTCTAGCGGGTTATTCTTACGTGTACGGCCAAATTGGTGCATCCCTGCAGGGTTAAATCTTCTCGAGAAGCCATGTTGTCCGCGGTTATGGATGACTTGGTGAAAGTGCTGGCTAACAAGTACTCAGACAACTTACACTTAACGATGATAACTTGACTAGTAATATAGATTACTTCCACCATCAAAATGAATGTCACCTTAATCAGCCGTGTGAGTTTCCTTGGGTTGCTTCCTTAGTAGGGGATAACATTGGATAGGTATTGTTTGGTGAGTAGTTGTAGTTGGTTCTGATACGCTATCTTATCCCTTTCTTTTAGCCGGATGTTGTAGCGAGTCTCTGTAGTTAGTTAGTGCAGCCCGCTGCCGCTTCGTGGCAATAATCCCCCTCCTTTCCGTTGTACCCAAAGTATTTGTATCTTGTGATGATTGGTTACGCTGGTATCTTGTGAGTATGGTTTATCCACTTGCCAGTACTTAACCGTACTGACCCACGAATCCCTTTCGTGGCTGCATATTTGTGGGGACCCCAGACTAGCAGTCCGAGACCTCCAGTATGCATACATTCACGATCCCATGATCAGTTAGTCGTGAACAACATACTCGAGTTGGCATTGCAGATTACAACATCCACTACACGAATACACGGCTTACACAACTGGTCACATGACTCAGTTGAAAACAACTGCCACGCAGGACAGGAACACACACTAAAAACAGCGGAAGACTACAAAACACACTCGTGGTAAACCCAAGTCACGCCTTGACTACCTACAGGCTACTGACTCGGAGACGTTCCTAGTCCGCAAAGCCGTCAGCGACACCATCTTCTTCAGGTTCTCCGTGTTTCTGCTCAAAGTCTGACTAAGACAATAGCCAGGGACGAAACCATACATGAGTACGTTTGAATGTACTCCTGCAAGTCACCCTAAATGAAAGCTAAACATGCAAGTATGCATATATGAAGGTGGTAGGAAGGCTTTAATTAGGGTTCAACTATCCATGATGAATTTAAGACTCATCATAGTTGCACAAGTTTTATTTTTCTTTGTTGAAGAAGATACTTCAAAAGATATTTCATTTCTCTTGTAGATAAAGCATGTCCACAAGGTTTTGATAAAGCATTCTAAATAAAGAAAACATTTCTCTTTGCAAAACTTCTTGGAAAACACCTCTTCAAAACCATCATTTCTCCCGTACCTCAAAGGTACAATCATTCCCTTTCAACGTACCTCCCAGGTACAATTTCAAAACATTTTCCAGCCTTTTTGAAAACATTGACACAATGCTAGCTACATGGCCATTCAACTGTCCATATCCGAGGACGCGGCTATTCTGAATAGTTTTACTCTGCAGAGGTGTACACAATCCGCAAGATCCAGTACATCCGCCGTGAACAACCACGGACTGTCCGAGACAGTATGCAAACATCGGATAACTGGTGCTAACCATCCACTATGTCAGCGCTAGTAAATGACTACCTCTTCAACTGGGTTTGTTCTCCCCGGCACCGAGTGAGTCAGCTGTATCGATCCGGTTTCCCCTGACAACACACCGCCATGGCAGGAGACCCAATTGCTGCAACCGGTGGCGAACTTAATCCCCACACTCTGAATGTCCCATTCTCCCTCCTGGCGACAATTCGGTTCGGGGGACTCTAACCCCTATAGCACATTGAGGTAGACACGGACTAACACCAACAAGCAATTAGCTAGACCCCGTTCCCATATTGAGGTAATGTGGCAGCACGGCTTGGTTGTCCGGCTAAGACTAGGTTATGTGTCATTTTTGGAAAAAAAGTCGAAAACATTTCCTTCTTCACAAACCTCCCTCGGACAAGGTCCCACCTTTCCTCGGGGTTTTTCCAAGCTTTTGTTTTCCAAAAACATCAACTTAAAATGTCCACTAGGGGACTGAAGTTGATTAAGTGATGATACTAAAATATCTAAAGGGCTTGGTAACACCAAGATTATATATTGGATATAGCATATTAGATACATAAAAACAGATAGTGGTATAGTCCACTTAAGAAGATAGTTTTTGAATCAAACTTTTGTAAAACTTCAGAAGTAAAACATGCATGATAGATAATGATAAGTAAAACAACAGCAAGCATTTAGAATGGCTTGCCTTGGCACTGGTCTTGGTCTTGCTCTTGAGATAAACAAGAGTTGCAATAAAAACCTCTCCGGGAAATAATACCGTCTTCGTTATCTAACGTCGTAAAATACAAAAAGGGAAAAACACACAATCAGAACCAAACAAAGGCAAGCACTTGATAAAATGTAAACATACAGCAAGCATTTCATCAAACAAGTACACTCACAAACAAAATTACTAGGGTGCACACCATCAAGCAAAACATGCACAGACAACACACATGAATAGCTCTAGAATTGATGTTATGGATCCTCAACCAAAATGGCATGAGTCCAGTGGGTGTGCCACTCTCATATCATGCTCAAATAAGGTTAATGACTCTCTGGTCATTCATGAGGATGAGCAAAATACAAGAAAACAACTTAGGAACACATACACATGCATAGGAAAATATTATCAAGCAATACTACAAGCCCATAGTAACACATGTTTTTCTAATCATGGAGAATTAATATAACCAGTAGCTAAACAACCTAATAACAGAGACAAAACAATATCAAACATGCCATAGCACCACTCAATGCATGGAAATAATCATGGAGCAAAACAACTATTAAAACTAGACATGAAAAAGGGCTATTTAGACAAGCAGACATGCATAACCCTAAGAGATCATTAAACATGATTTATTATAACATGATGGACATATAAGGTAGCATCCAAATAACAGAGAAAACAACACCTAGACATGCTAGTAATATCAAAATAACAACCTAAACAATTTATCAAAAACTAAGCATGCAAATAACTATTATGGCAGAAATCACCAAAAACTAGCATGGCATGCCAACATGATCTAGAACTTAATAAATCAAGCAAGCAAGTATAACATGCAAAAATAACAGTATCCAGGCTATGGAAAACAATACCAAAGCATTTATTCAATTCATCATACCATCATGAAGAATAACACAATTTTAACCTATTTTTACTAGGGAAAACACCCCAAGAGAATAAAACTATAACAACCATGGTTTTCACACACAAACCATATCATGCTAGTGAAACACTCAAGACACATACCAATAATGTATTAATACCTTACACATTCTAGGAATCACTTTTATAACAAAAACCATATAACACACAATTTAATCAAGGCATAACAATAATATGCAGAAAATGGCTAAACACTAAATATTGCACCAATCTTATTATATAACTCCTAATATCATCAAAAGCTAGTATAAGGTGCTTCTAGTCATTATCAAACCTACACAATTGGATTCACTTCAAAACTCATCACCAATAAAATTAAATAATTCACAGAAGTGCTCTCTGGCCTAAAAACTAACATGCATGCCATTTCCACATAACAACTCAAGTCAACACAAGGTCAAGTTCCTCTGATAGATATTAACAAGAGCTACTCAGAACAGTTGAGTTTGCAAGTTTTGGATACCTAAAACTCAAGTTATGGATTAAATAGTGAAACAGAGTACCTCTGCCATTTATTTTATTTCTCCTAAACTATTGCTCAAAATACAGATCTACAAGTTGGAGGTGGTTAATATTTTGTAGATATAGTACTATGATTTTTAGTTTGGCAAGATTCACTTGTTAGAATTTTTGTTTTGAATTAAAGCAAACACCAGAAAACAGACCTGCAGAGAAAAGAAATACAGCCTGCCCGCACAGAGGCAGGCCGGCCCGGTGGCGAGCGTGCGCGTGGCGAAACGGTAAGCAACCGTCCGATCCGTGACCAACGCGTGAGATTAGAACTGCCTTGATTCAAAGTGAACCGTAGGATGTAGATCTGAGGGCCCTCGGATGCCCCCGTCAACCCTGGCCGGCGACGACCAAAAACTGGCGGCGGAAACACGAAGAAACGGCGGAGCAGCCGCCAGAGTTCTGCCGTAGATGGCTACGGGCCCTCCCCGGAAACGTGGCTAGCACCGGAATGATCCTGGCGACGCCGCGAACCAGATGCCCCTAGTGGCGCACACGAGGAACGCCTCTGCGCCAGGGCTCCTTTGGCTCAACGGCGGCCGAGCGGGTCGGGGATGGCGCCGTCCCTGCACTGGAGAAGAAACAAATTACAAAAGAGAGATATGCGATTGGGGAGGAGTGGAAGCATTGCAGAAGGGTTTAGGTCGAGGAGGCGGCCTCGGGTGACCAGACACCATTTCTCGGAGCGTGGCGTCCATGGTGGCCACGGGTGCCCTTGCTCGCGCACGGAGAGGCGCAGAGATCGTTGCAGGGAGATTCATGGAGGTACGGAGGTCCTCCAGGCGAGAGGTATTGGGGGGATAATGTTTGAGGTGGGCAGGAGCCGTGTGCCCATGTCGACACCCGCAGGTGTTCGACAGCAGCCAGAGGAAGAAGGAGAGCGAGAGGAGATGAATGGGGGCACGGGTATGATCTTGGATATCCCGTGAAGCTTGTAGACAAGGGGAGGTGTCGAGGAGCGATGCCCACGCGTTGGAACACGAGCGACGTGTCGCGGACGTCCTGGGCGCCATGGCCAGCGCATGAGAAAGGAAGAAGAGGACAAGGGGAAGGGAATAGGCTTCACCAGGGGGGTCACGGGTGAGAGGGAAGTGTGCTGGCGCGATAGCTTCCTCTGGAATGCACGGTGGTGGTGGATAGAGAAAAAAAGGAGTGATCACCATCCTTGTCTTTATGTAGGTGACTGAGCTAGAGGAAGAGAGAGATGGATAGGGGCGTGTGGACCTTGTCTAAGGGGTTGGGGAAGATATTTCCTACCTCACAGAACCAGGGAGAGGTAGAGAGAGTGCACTCATAGATCAAGACATGGATGAACTCATCAATGTCCAAAAAGACCAGAAGGGGTTTTTGATTGTTTTCACCAAGATTTTGAATAGAACATATGTGAAAGATTGTGTTCAGTGGATAGAGGATGAAAAATGGAGTCTAGGGGTGGTGGTCTCAAGAGTTTTTGAAAATATTTCTTTCACAAAATTTTGGGAATTCAAAGATGGCAGAAACTGTTTTTAAATGTTTTCTCCAAAATTTTCAAAACAACTTGCCAATGTTTTTCTATAAATATGTCCCACATGACCATAGGCATGTTGGGTAATTTTTCCAAGATTTTAGGAAATACTTTTCTTCACAAAATATTTTAAAGTCCATTTCTGGCCTTTTGGAAAATGGAAAGTAATAAATAGTAAAATGCTTTTAAAACAAATATTTTTGAGTTGGGATGAGATAGTACATAATATAGGTCTCAAAAGTGATTTTTAATAAACAACTCCTTTGAAAATATTAGAGACCACAAGTGGAAGAAGGCTGAAAACAGGGGTTTATTTAGTAGGTTAAAAACCATGAGAGAAGAATAATTAAATGTCCATTGGAAAATAAATGGACCACATGGAGGTGATGTATAGGTCATGGAGATGAAAAGGGTAGGTTCATTGGGCCTGAAAACAATAAGGAGTGATTTGGAGTAACATGGACAAAGTGCTTCATGATAAAGGTGATATGATCATTATTTTGGGAATGCCTTCAATAGGACTTTGATAAGAGATACCAATGTGTTTCAATATCCATAATAGAATCTTGGATAGACAGAATAGATATATACAAAGAGGTTTATGATGATGCACTGGTGAATAGAATAAAATTGGACATAAGAGCATGTCTCCAAAGTTGGAAGTTTTTAGGAAAGCAGAGGATAGAATGGACATGTGATGGAAGATGATATAGATACCTGATCTTGTTATTAAAAGGTTTTAGTTTATTAGAACAACACACATTAATCAACAAACATAAATAAATACTTCAAAGCACACACAAGATAGGATCACACCACAAGCAGATAAAATAACAAGACACACAAGGTCACTCAAACAACTAAGTTCTTCAAATTAATTTCCAAGTGTTTCCTCTCAAGTGTTAAATGGAGGTAGTGATCAAGGCATACCATGACAAGAGGTTTTTGTAAAAATGTTTATCTCAAAGCTTGTTATTTCCAAAAGAATATAATTTAGGTCAAACACAGGGGTAACATAATCCCCTCTTATAGTTTTTGCAAAAGAAGGAAGTGAGAAGGTGTTTTTGAAATACTTGCAAAAACATATTGGTTGAAACAGGTTGGAGATGATTAGCTCCAAAAATACTTTTCATATAGTTTTGGAAATTATCTTTTGTTTTCCTCAAAACTTGGTCTTTGGGTTTCTTTTAAAATCAAAACACTTTCAAAAAGGTTTTTGCCAAAACAGTGTGATGGATGAAGATGATAAGCTTTCTTGTCATGACTTGATCACCAGGGTTGTGTTTTAAGAAAGTTATGATCATTGTTTTTAATGTTAGTTGTTAACAAACTCAAACACAAACACATACAACAACCAAATAGAAATGAAAACACAAGCATAAGTCAAACATATTAAAAAGTTTTTGTTAGCCCTGATTTTTGGGTTATTGAAAACAAGTTTTTCCTGTCTTCCAAAAATTGGGCTGTTACAGCTCTTCCCCCCTTAAAATGAATCTCGTCCTCGATATTCGTAAGGGAAAACAAGGAAGAGGGTTTTCTTAGCAAATAACAAAAACAAAAATTATTTTTAACAAACTTTTTTAATTTTTCTCAAGTTTTAAGAAAACCAAAATTTGCTCCAATCCTGAAGATAAGACTAGATACTCACAAAGGGGGTCACAGAGACCTAGTTGTGTAGGGTAGAGGCTCCAAACAACTAGTGATCTTGTCAAGATTTTTTTTCCATGATTTGAAAGAGAGTTAGAAGCTTGGTACACCCGGAGTTTTCTAGAGTCATACACTGACGTGTGGGATCAGGCCCACTTGGCAGTCGATGCCCTTCTCTCTTCTTCTTCTTCTTCTTGTCTGGCCTTCTCTCCTGGTGTGCCCACCCTTGGCATCAAGGTGTCCCGCCCACTGTGAGCTCATGGTGGGCTGACACCTCGCCATAAGACTGCTGTGAGTGCGACATGTCGATTCTTCGGCCACTGGGTGGAGGGATGCGTCGGTGATTTCGCGCCATTTGCGAGCACTGCAGCTGGATTCTTCGGCTTTTCCCGCGTAGTGCTCTATGGAGGAGAGGGCTCTGCTTTTGCTGCTATAAAAGGGGTCGCCGAGGTTCACTAAGTCGCACCACACAATGGGTTTCATTTCTCAGCTCATCGATGATTTCTTCAAGGAGTATGTCGACCTGCTGGAGCGAGCAAATCCCCTGGAGCACTTCGTCATCGTGCTGTTCTTCAGTTGTGGCCTGGTGGGATGGGTCACTGTGATCGTGGTGGCTATGGTCTACATCGTCTGGGGCATCTACGACTGGTGGTCTGGTGCCAGGAGCGAGATCGCGGTGGAAGAAGGACGAGCAGTGGCGCCGGTGGCTGCGGTGGTGGAGGTCCAAGCTGGTGGCTCAAGGCCAGGAAGACTCGAGGGGCTTCGCCCTCGTCTGACTCGGTGCTCGGCGTCAGGTGATAATGGTTCACCGTCAGACCAGGTTCCAGCCAGCGAGGGCTAGGCAATGTTAGTGTCTACACCGGAGTAGGTGTAGTGGTCTGTTTTTAGAAACAGAATTGTATCTTACTTTATGAAACTTTCATCTGTTAGGTGCAATGTTGTCATTAGAATCTTGTATCCCTTTGAAGTTCCATTGAAGATTGTAGCTCTGAAATGTTTCTTCTTCTGCTTCTGGGGTGTTGGGGAAAAACAGAGGGATAAGGGTGCACTAACTTGTTAACATGTTGAAACACTGGTGCCAAAGATAAAAAGGAAAGTTTTTCATACTGATACACAGAGTGATGGAAAAAGAACTACTCAATCAGAACAAAGCAAGACAACCCAAAAAAACTCAATTAATTATCAAACCACAATCAGTCAAAGGAAAAATAGGTATTTTAAGCACCAGCAAACGTCTATTACCGCGGAAGAACGAGTTAGCTCAAGTAAAACAACTGAGCGAAACCTATCAATTCCTATGGGTCTGGGTCGACAAAAGGGTTGTTGAAGTCTTCATGTCATTAACTATCATTGTAGATTTTTATACATGGCAGAGTCTTCGAGACTTGCATTGAAGTCACCATGATGTTGAGATCTTCGGAACAAAGCTCCTTTTTCTTCGGGTTGCTAACTACTAAGGTCTTCTCGGGATATCGCCAAGTATGTAATTGTTTTATAGAAAGATAACTGAAGAAAACTTTTTGATATACCTTTAAATGAAAACCAAAATTTTATAAACTCATGTTTATTTATTTACAAAACATTTTGAGCCATGAAAACAAAAGACAAAAAGGTATGTTTAATATTTTCTCTGTTTTTCTTCAAAACTTCAGTTTTATAAACCAGGCAATAATATTTTTGAAAACATGAGAAAAATGGAAACCATGTTTATGGCTCTTAGATAAAAACATTTTAGGAAGTAACATAGTTTTTTTACCAAAATATTTTTTTTTCCTCTGTGACGTCCATGCTAAACTAAGGTCTCCTAAAGTCAGGATGGCTCTGATACCAACTCTATGGGGGACCCCAGACTAGCAGTCCGAGACCTCCAGTATGCATACATTCACGATCCCATGATCAGTTAGTCATGAACAACATACTCGAGTTGGCATTGCAGATTACAACATCCACTACACGAATACACGGCTTACACAACTGGTCACATGACTCAGTTGAAAACAACTGCCACGCAGGACAGGAACACACACTAAAAACAGCGGAAGACTACAAAACACACTCGTGGTAAACCCAAGTCACGCCTTGACTACCTACAGGCTACTGACTCGGAGACGTTCCTAGTCCGCAAAGCCGTCAGCGACACCATCTTCTTCAGGTTCTCCGTGTTTCTGCTCAAAGTCTGACTAAGACAATAGCCAGGAACGAAACCATACATGAGTACGTTTGAATGTACTCCTGCAAGTCACCCTAAATGAAAGCTAAACATGCAAGTATGCATATATGAAGGTGGTAGGAAGGCTTTAATTAGGGTTCAACTATCCATGATGAATTTAAGACTCATCATAGTTGCACAAGTTTTATTTTTCTTTGTTGAAGAAGATACTTCAAAAGATATTTCATTTCTCTTGTAGATAAAGCATGTCCACAAGGTTTTGATAAAGCATTCTAAATAAAGAAAACATTTCTCTTTGCAAAACTTCTTGGAAAACACCTCTTCAAAACCATCATTTCTCCCGTACCTCAAAGGTACAATCATTCCCTTTCAACGTACCTCCCAGGTACAATTTCAAAACATTTTCCAGCCTTTTTGAAAACATTGAAACAATGCTAGCTACATGGCCATTCAACTGTCCATATCCGAGGACGCGGCTATTCTGAATAGTTTTACTCTGCAGAGGTGTACACAATCCACAAGATCCAGTACATCCGCCGTGAACAACCACGGACTATCCGAGACAGTATGCAAACATCGGATAACTGGTCCTAACCATCCGCTATGTCAGCGCTAGTAAATGACTACCTCTTCAACTGGGTTTGTTCTCCCCGGCACCGAGTGAGTCAGCTGTATCGATCCGGTTTCCCCTGACAACACACCGCCATGGCAGGAGACCCAATTGCTGCAACCGGTGGCGAACTTAATCCCCACACTCTGAATGTCCCATTCTCCCTCCTGGCGACAATTCGGTTCGGGGGACTCTAACCCCTATAGCACATTGAGGTAGACACGGACTAACACCAACAAGCAATTAGCTAGACCCCGTTCCCATATTGAGGTAATGTGGCAGCACGGCTTGGTTGTCCGGCTAAGACTAGGTTATGTGTCATTTTTGGAAAAAAAGTCGAAAACATTTCCTTCTTCACAAACCTCCCTCGGACAAGGTCCCACCTTTCCTCGGGGTTTTTCCAAGCTTTTGTTTTCCAAAAACATCAACTTAAAATGTCCACTAGGGGACTGAAGTTGATTAAGTGATGATACTAAAATATCTAAAGGGCTTGGTAACACCAAGATTATATATTGGATATAGCATATTAGATACATAAAAACAGATAGTGGTATAGTCCACTTAAGAAGATAGTTTTTGAATCAAACTTTTGTAAAACTTCAGAAGTAAAACATGCATGATAGATAATGATAAGTAAAACAACAGCAAGCATTTAGAATGGCTTGCCTTGGCACTGGTCTTGGTCTTGCTCTTGAGATAAACAAGAGTTGCAATAAAAATCTCTCCGGGAAATAATACCGTCTTCGTTATCTAACGTCGTAAAATACAAAAAGGGAAAAACACACAATCAGAACCAAACAAAGGCAAGCACTTGATAAAATGTAAACATACAGCAAGCATTTCATCAAACAAGTACACTCACAAACAAAATTACTAGGGTGCACACCATCAAGCAAAACATGCACAGACAACACACATGAATAGCTCTAGAATTGATGTTATGGATCCTCAACCAAAATGGCATGAGTCCAGTGGGTGTGCCACTCTCATATCATGCTCAAATAAGGTTAATGACTCTCTGGTCATTCATGAGGATGAGCAAAATACAAGAAAACAACTTAGGAACACATACACATGCATAGGAAAATATTATCAAGCAATACTACAAGCCCATAGTAACACATGTTTTTCTAATCATGGAGAATTAATATAACCAGTAGCTAAACAACCTAATAACAGAGACAAAACAATATCAAACATGCCATGGCACCACTCAATGCATGGAAATAATCATGGAGCAAAACAACTATTAAAACTAGACATGAAAAAGGGCTATTTAGACAAGCAGACATGCATAACCCTAAGAGATCATTAAACATGATTTATTATAACATGATGGACATATAAGGTAGCATCCAAATAAGAGAGAAAACAACACCTAGACATGCTAGTAATATCAAAATAACAACCTAAACAATTTATCAAAAACTAAGCATGCAAATAACTATTATGGCAGAAATCACCAAAAACTAGCATGGCATGCCAACATGATCTAGAACTTAATAAATCAAGAAAGCAAGTATAACATGCAAAAATAACAGTATCCAGGCTATGGAAAACAATACCAAAGCATTTATTCAATTCATCATACCATCATGAAGAATAACACAATTTTAACCTATTTTTACTAGGGAAAACACCCCAAGAGAATAAAACTATAACAACCATGGTTTTCACACACAAACCATATCATGCTAGTGAAACACTCAAGACACATACCAATAATGTATTAATACCTTACACATTCTAGGAATCACTTTTATAACAAAAACCATATAACACACAATTTAATCAAGGCATAACAATAATATGCAGAAAATGGCTAAACACTAAATATTGCACCAATCTTATTCTATAACTCCTAATATCATTAAAAGCTAGTATAAGGTGCTTCTAGTCATTATCAAACGTACACAATTGGATTCACTTCAAAAATCATCACCAATAAAATTAAATAATTCACAGAAGTGCTCTCTGGCCTAAAAACTAACATGCATGCCATTTCCACATAACAACTCAAGTCAACACAAGGTCAAGTTCCTCAGATAGATATTAACAAGAGCTACTCAGAACAGTTGAGTTTGCAAGTTTTGGATAATTAAACTCAAGTTATGGATTAAATAGTGAAACATAGTACCTCTGCCATTTATTTTATTTCTCCTAAACTATTGCTCAAAATACAAATCTACAAGTTGGAGGTGGTTAATATTTTGTAGATCTAGTACTATGATTTTTAGTTTGGCAAGATTCACTTGTTAGAAATTTTGTTTTGAATTAAAGCAAACACCAGAAAACAGATCTGCAGAGAAAAGAAATATAACCTGCAGAAAAATTGGTTAACGGGCCAGATCTGCGAGGGAAATGGGCCGCACAGAGGCAGGCCAGCCCGGTGGCGAGCACGCGCGTGGTGAAACGGTAAGCAACCGTCCGATCCGTGACCAACGCGTGAGATTGGAACTGCCTTGATTCAAAGTGAACCGTAGGATGTAGATCCGAGGGCCCTCGGATGCCCCCGTCAACCCTGGCCGGCGACGACCAAAAACTGGCGGCGGAAACACGAAGAAACGGCGGAGCAGCCGCCGGAGTTCCGCCGTAGATGGCTACGGGCCCTCCCCGGAAACGTGGCTAGCACCAGAATGATCCTGGTGACACTGTGAACCAGATGCCCCTAGTGGCGCACACGAGGAACGCCTCTGCGCCAGGGCTCCTTTGGCTCAACTGCGGCCGAGCGGGTCGGGGATGGCGCCGTCCCTGCGATGGAGAAGAAACAAATTAAAAAGAGAGAGATGCAATTGGGAAGGAGTGGAAGCATTGTAGAAGGGTTTAGGTCGAGGAGGCGGCCTCGGGTGACCAGACGCCATTTCTCGGAGCGTGGCGTCCATGGTGGCCACGGGTGCCCTTGCTCGCGCACGGAGAGGCGCAGAGATCGTTGCAGGGAGATTCATGGAGGTACGGAGGTCCTCCCGGCGAGAGGTATTGGGGGGATAATGTTTGAGGTGGGCGGGAGCCGTGTGCCCATGTCGACACCCGCAGGTGTTCGACAGCAGCCAGAGGAAGAAGGAGAGTGAGAGGAGATGAATGGGGGCACGGGTATGATCTTGGATATCCCGTGAAGCTTGTAGACAAGGGGAGGTGTCGAGGAGCGATGCCCACGCGTTGGAACACGAGCGACGTGTCGCGGACGTCCTGGGCGCCATGGCCAGCGCATGAGCAAGGAAGAAGAGGACAAGGGAAAGGGAATAGGCTTCACCAGGGGGGTCACGGGTGAGAGGGAAGTGTGCTGGCGCGATAGCTTCCTCTGGAATGCACGGTGGTGGTGGATAGAGAAAAAAAGGAGTGATCACCATCCTTGTCTTTATGTAGGTGACTGAGCTAGAGGAAGAGAGAGATGGATAGGGGCGTGTGGACCTTGTCTAAGGGGTTGGGGAAGATATTTCCTACCTCACAGAACCAGGGAGAGGTAGAGAGAGTGCACTCATAGATCAAGACATGGATGAACTCATCAATGTCCAAAAAGACCAGAAGGGGTTTTTGATTGTTTTCACCAAGATTTTGAATAGAACATATGTGAAAGATTGTGTTCAGTGGATAGAGGATGAAAAATGGAGTCTAGGGGTGGTGGTCTCAAGAGTTTTTGAAAATATTTCTTTCACAAAATTTTGGGAATTCAAAGATGGCAGAAACTGTTTTTAAATGTTTTCTCCAAAATTTTCAAAACAAGTTGCCAATGTTTTTCTATAAATATTTCCCACATGACCATAGGCATGTTGGGTAATTTTTCCAAGATTTTAGGAAATACTTTTCTTCACAAAAAAATTTAAAGTCCATTTCTGGCCTTTTGGAAAATGGAAAATAATAAATAGTAAAATGCTTTTAAAACAAATATTTTTGAGTTGGGATGAGATAGTACATAATATAGGTCTCAAAAGTGATTTTTAATAAACAACTCCTTTGAAAATATTAGAGACCACAAGTGGAAGAAGGCTGAAAATAGGGGTTTATTTAGTAGGTTAAAAACCATGAGAGAAGAATAATTAAATGTCCATTGGAAAATAAATGGACCACATGGAGGTGATGTATAGGTCATGGAGATGAAAAGGGTAGGTTCATTGTGCCTGAAAACAATAAGGAGTGATTTGGAGTAACATGGACAAAGTGCTTCATGATAAAGGTGATATGATCATTATTTTGGGAATGCCTTCAATAGGACTTTGATAAGAGATACCAATGTGTTTCAATATCCATAATAGAATCTTGGATAGACAGAATAGATATATACAAAGAGGTTTATGATGATGCACTGGTGAATAGAATAAAATTGGACATAAGAGCATGTCTCCAAAGTTGGAAGTTTTTAGGAAAGCAGAGGATAGAATGGACATGTGATGGAAGATGATATAGATGCCTGATCTTGTTATTAAAAGTTTTAGTTTATTAGAACAACACACATTAATCAACAAACATAAATAAATACTTCAAAGCACACACAAGATAGGATCACACCACAAGCAGATAAAATAACAAGACACACAAGGTCACTCAAACAACTAAGTTCTTCAAATTAATTTCCAAGTGTTTCCTCTCAAGTGTTAAATGGAGGTAGTGATCAAGGCATACCATGACAAGAGGGTTTGGTAAAAATGTTTATCTCAAAGCTTGTTATTTCCAAAAGAATATAATTTAGGTCAAACACAGGGGTAACATAATCCCCTCCTATAGTTTTTGCAAAATAAGGAAGTGAGAAGGTGTTTTTGAAATACTTGCAAAAACATATTGGTTGAAACAAGTTGGAGATGATTAGCTCCAAAAATACTTTTCATATAGTTTTGGAAATTATCTTTTGTTTTCCTCAAAACTTGGTCTTTGGGTTTCTTTTAAAATCAAAACACTTTCAAAAAGGTTTTTGCCAAAACAGTGTGATGGATGAAGATGATAAGCTTTCTTGTCATGACTTGATCACCAGGGTTGTGTTTTAAGAAAGTTATGATCATTGTTTTTAATGTTAGTTGTTAACAAACTCAAACACAAACACATACAACAACCAAATAGAAATGAAAACACAAGCATAAGTCAAACATATTAAAAAGTTTTTGTTGGCCCTGATTTTTGGGTTATTGAAAACAAGTTTTTCCTGTCTTCCAAAAATTGGGCTGTTACAATATTCCACATTGCAGTCAACAGGTTTGAAGTCTGACGATGTTAGCTTGGGAATCCCTCCGGCTTGGCCTGGGCAGGGATTGGACGCCATCGGTTTTCTTCAGGACTCTTAGTCCAATTTGTATCTTGTCCGTAGCCGGACACTATGTTGTTTCTTCCGCTGTTATTTGGATCTTTGTATGGTATCAGTTGTATCCTTGACTCGTTTGAGTCGTCTTGTAACTACCTCTTCTGTTTTTGTTGTGAATTATTCGTGAACTGTTGCAATGTTATCACAAGTGGCAACCTGGAATCGGTTATTATGTGGATTTTGGCGGAAATGCTGAAATCTGCATAGTTCCCGATCTCGGGGCGTCACATGACATGGCAATGTTTGTGTTCCTCTGCCATCACCTGAAACTTGCCTGCAGAGTAGAAGGAGTTAGAGCAAAGAGCAAACGCGGGCGTAAACACAAAACGCATTAACCGAATAGCTAGATGCTTACTCTCAAGTTCGGAAATTTGGAGGGCACGATCAATCGCAGCCTGCTCCGTCTCAGCGTCAGTCTTGCGCTCCTTCTCCAGGGCCTCAATGCGCCTCCTTGCGATGCTATGATTCCTGAGCAGCCGCCGGAACAGATGTGTCCTCTTCATAAGGCTATTCTGTGAAAACGAAAGAAAAGGAGTTAGACAATTTTTTGAAGATTTGGCCCCAGAAGACGGCGACTCGGTTGAGTACTCGTCTACTCGGCCTGAATCTCGGGGACTGGGTAAGGGATAAGGAGAAAAAGAAGAATAGAAGAGAAGAAAAGTTGCAACTCGGAACAAGCAAATGAAACTTACAGTGTATGTCTGTTCGAGGTCTTCGGCGGCCTTGCGGTGAACGAATAGCTTCGCGGCCAGCGTGCTTGTATTGGAGGAGATAGTCATGGGACTGTAGCCCATGTCCGCCTTGATCCAGTCAATGCGCCAGTGGTCCAGTGGGCCCACGGTTAGGCCATCCTAAGTCTTGTTGCCGTGGACGGCGCTGTCCCACGCCTGGTCGATAAAGCCTACTCGGTCAATCATCTGCTCGAGCCCCTCAGACTGCACCTTAGTCTCTTGGACTTCGCGCGAGTAGAGCACAAGGGCTTTCTTCTTCTCCGGCAACTTGGCGTCCACTGCCTTGGCCTGGACGCCCTTCGTAAGGGCAATCTTCTGCTCGCCCTTGCTCAATTTGATGATGTGCTACTTGGCCATCTGCACCATGTAGGGCAAGAAACAGGGATGCTCTTGAGTGCTCGATCCCTCGCCTGCGCCAGCAGAACTGCCAGAAGCGCCAATTGTAAGCTGCCCGCTCTGCGCAACAGCCTTCCCGGTTGATTTCGGCGGCGGCGTCATAGCAGCATCCTGCGCAGCGTTGCGCGGTGGATTCCTGCGAACTGGGGCGTCAGATTGGATGGCCTTCTTGTCGGCAGCATCCGTCTGAGAAGCAGTCTTCTTAGCACCTTGCTTGGGAGGAGGGCTCGACGCGGTCTTCTGTGTGCTCTGCTTAGCTGGAGGGCTTGGTGCAGTCTTGGTCTTCTTCACTGGTCGTGGAGGGCTCGGTGCAGTAGGAGGAGTAACCTGCTGGGTAGACGGCACAAAGGGCCGGCTACCCGGCACAGCATCCGCCTGCGCTTGGCCCTGCAGGTCTTGCTCTACCGTGGTCGTCTCAACCCGCTTCTTGGCAGCGGGATCGGGTTGTACATCTTCTGGTTCTTCTACCCGCGGCTGGGCCGCGGGGTCGTCCTGAACAGCAATTTCGTCTTCCGGCTACTCCAGGTTCTCGTCTTGCCGCTCAAGAGCGGCATGGTCTTGGTACTCGGCATCTTGCGCGATGTTCTCCCCAGCTGAGGCAGCTGTGGGAGAAGGGGGGTTTCGTCTTGAGCAGCATCCTGCGCACTCTGTTCTGCGCGGGCCTGCTGCTCCTGGTCCATGTCATGGGCACCAGCGCCCATGTCCTCGGCGTTGGTGCCTTCTTCTTCTTCCTTCACGGGAGAGGGCGCACGTGTCCTATCCCGTGCTGCTGGCTCATCCTCGTCCTCGAAAATATCAATGAGCGCCTCGAGGTCGATGGGTGATTTTCTCTTGGAGGTGGCGGGAGCTGCAGCAGCATCGGCATCCAAAGGATCACTGAAGGCGAAAGGAAGTTCAGAAAAAGAGGAGGGGAAGAGAACACCGAGAAGCAGCAGCAGCAGAGTATAATGTAGAAGGAAATTACTTAACCTTTGCGGGTAGGGAGTGGCCTTCTGCCTGAAACCTTCTTCTTCTTCTCGGGTTTCTTGGCCTTCTTGGCAGCGGGCTCTTGGGCACCGCTACCTGCCCTCTTCCGAGTGGTAGGAGCAGCCACAACGACGGGATCGACGTCGAGGACATCCTCGTCTTCCTCGTCCGCATCGGGGTCATCTGCAGAGTAGAGGAGAAGAAGGAGTTGAGAAGCGGAAAGGAAATGGGATTGCGCTACTCGCAACTAGAGAGGCGAACTCAGTCACCTTCTTCGTTGTCCTCAGACCAGTCCCGAATGGACGCATCAACTTGGTGCTTACCCTGATGTTCGGCGTGAGGAACACAGAGGTGGCCTGGGTGTCGTAGGCGGTCTCGTCATCCTCTTCCCGGTCTTTGCTCCAGTTGCCCTCTAAGCGCTCCTCATTCTCAGCGAGCTGGCGGTCAATGTGCTGGAAAGAAAGGCAGGCAATACAAGTCAGTTGAGCAAAAGGCTAAGGGATCCTACCCGGTACGGAATGCAAACACAAAGCATATGAGTCCAGAAGCTCCTATTCGGAGTAGCATGCAAACACAAATCTTATTTGGCATATTTGGCTAAGGTTCTCTACTCAGCATGGCGTGCAAACACAAAGCACATAAAGCCAATGAGATGCTAGTGGTGTCCTATTCGGAGTAGCATGCAAACAGAAAGCATATTTGGCATATTTGGCTAAGGTTCTCTACTTAGCATGGCGTGCAAACACAAAGAACATGGAGCCAATGGGATGCTAGTGGTGTCCTACTCGGCGCAGCATGCAAAGACTAAGCATACTAAGCTGGAAAGCCAACTACTCGGTATCAGAATGCAGAAATAAAGCATAGAGTGCTGACCTGTTCGATTGGCTTGTCGCGGCTATACGGCACGAAGCCGTATTGCCAGTTGTCGGTGAGGCCGGTCTTCACGATGGAGCGCGCCCAGACGGCTACGTCCGCTGTACTCAGCTCGAATGTGGTGGTCCTCGTGCAGTCCCTGCTGCCTCCCATGTAGCACATGAGGTGGGAGCGGCGCTGAAGCGGGAGCACACGCCTCGAGATCCAACACGCGATGGGATCATCGCGTTTGAATCCCAACTCCCTCAGCTCGGCGAGGCGCTTCTCGACCTGAAGGATATCGCCTTCCAGCTTCGGCTTGTATCCCCAATTTTGCTGGGTGGGCGGCGTGTTCGTCCACTTGGGGAGCCCTATCTGGTCCGTGACCTGCGCTCCTTCTTCAGCAGAAACGTTCTTGACGTAGAAGAAGATGCGCTGCCACTTGCGCACCGTATCGAGCCCCTTGATGCGCGGGTGGTTGACGGAGCCGCGCTGCAGCATCATTGCGCTTCCCGTCTTCGTCATGCTGCGGGAGCTCTCCGTGCTTCCGGGCTTGGGGATGCTCTGCTTCCGGAAGAAGAAGTAGCGCGCCCAGGTATGCACCGTTGGGCGCACACCCAGGAACGCCTCGCACACCACGGCGTGGTACGCGAGCATCACCATGGCGTTAGGAGGCAGGTGGTGCGGCTGCAGCCCGAAGTGGTTCAGGAATTCTTTGAAGAAATCCGAAACGGGCAGGCCGAATCCTCGCTTGAAGTGGGCGAGGAACACGACGAACTCATCCGCCTGCGGTGTGGGGACGAGTTCGCCGTCCGCGGGCTTACACCGCACGCCGGGAGGAACACGGCGGGTGTTTACCAACCATTGGCAATCCTCCGCCGTGACCTCAGATCCTGCCCATCCGGCGCGGGCGTCGTCATCACGAGCCATGGAGAGGAAGTGGATGGATGGAAGATTCGTGGAGATTTGCTGGAGGAGTGGCTAGCTTTCCGGAGTCGCACGGAGCAGCAGCACGGCAAAGGTGCGCGGCGGCGGAGTGCTCTGCGGCGGCGGAAAGGCGAAGAGGCAAGAGGTGAATGCGAGCAGGAAAGAGAAGGAGGAGTTACCGAGGGGGTATTTATCTCTCTCCCCTCGGGTTGCCGTTACCAGCGGAGTTAGTGGGATCAGTTGTGCGTGGGGATCGTGCGACATGGGATGCGAGCCGGTTAGAAACGCACACAGCGCAGGTTGCGCGCGTAACGGGCGCAATTGATCCCACGTCGAGATCGTGGGCTAATAACTGCAGTTGAAGTGACCTAACGGGCCGGTGGGCCCAGGTCGCAGTGATGGGCGCGTGGCCTGTCATATCCCAGGTACCGAGGCGTCGGGGGTACGAGGGCGTGACACGTGCCCAGTTGTGATGCGGAGAGATGGATTTGCTCTGCCACGCTGAGATTCTGTTCAGGATTTCACAAAGTCATTTTACTCGGCGAGAGAGAAGAGAAATGCTGCTACTCGGAAAAGAAGAGACTCAAGCAAGAAGTGGAGGCTACTCAGAGGTGCTACTCGGCATCTTACGGTTCGAAGGCAAGATTTGTTTTAAGCTGGAAGAGCCCAGTGAACAGGTTCGCAGGACTCTACCAGCTTCGGGGACTAATGTCGGGGGGTTACCCCCGAGTAGGGGTAAGGCAAGTGATAAAGGCAAGATCAAAGGAGAGGTTTGGCTGAGTAGCTGGCTACCCGGTACATGCTACCGGTCGACTGCTATTCGGCCATACACGCTGATGGCCAGGAGAAAGAATCAAGGAAGTTATTCTCCTCCGAGTAGAGGAAGTGGTCCGAGTAGAGGGAGTGGTTTCCTACTCGGGCCAGAAGTCAAAGGAGCTGTTCTGACACAGGATCCCGCGTATCCTGGGTCCGTACTGGTGCACTGTTCATCTGCAGAGCGCGTGCTTATCCGCGCCAGGGTGTCAGCAGGGCGGTGCAGGTTAGGGGGCCTACCCTGTGGCCATGCCAGTGATAACAGATCGTCCTCTTGGTTTTGCACAACAACTTTCCACACAAGACAAACTAGGAAGCCAAAGCTGTCGACGAGAAGCTGGAAGTGTGCAGTGTGCACACTATGTCGACATCTATTTGTACTTTTCCCTCTTGGCTGTATCCGGCTGGGCACCAGTATATAAGGTGCCCTGCCCCCTCCTGTGAGAGGGTCGACTCACTAGGTTCACGGACGTTATGAGACGTTGCATGAGTTCACATTCTTGACCTAGATCATCACGTAGAGAGAAGAGTGGCTACTCGGCTGTAGGCCAAACTTGTACTGTGGCTACTCGGTGACACACAAATACAAAGAGAGAAAGGCAGGAGTAGGGGTTTTACCTCCACACGAGGGCCCTGAACCTGGGTAGATCTTGTTGTTTGCAGTGCTTGATTCACCCCACACGCGGCTGCTCGCTGCGTGATCCCTCCCCGAGCACCTCCAGCATCCATCGACCCCAAACAATTAGCCATCCAATGGCATTTGCCGTGATACCACCACGACAGTGGTTGTTGTTGTAGTTGCGGTAGCCGTCGTTGTTGAAGTAGCGGTTGGCTCCTAAAGCCACCTGGTTCACATTCTCTCTTCTTGGGAACACTGCAGGCCTGGGAGCAGGTGCCAGAGTAGACTGCACATTGGAGTTCGCAGTTGGCAGAGGAGGAGGAGGGGGCAGGCCCTCATTCTTGATCTGTTCCCACCAGCTGCACTGCCGAGTTGTGTGGTTGGCTGGCCTGGCCGGATGCCGAGTATGGAAGTTGCATGGCCCATCCCTCATGCTCCCAAAGACAAAGTTCGGAGCGGGATCCGAGTTGCCGCTACCCTGCTGGGGAGCACTGTACGGCTTCTTGATGCCTTGTCCCTGATTCTGGTTTTGCCCGTACTGGGCTCCAGCAGTTTTTTCCCTTAGGCTACTCCCAACAACCGTAGTCACAGCATTCACTTCCTCGGGATCATACCGGGTGTCAATCCGGTCACCTCTGCGCTTGTTGCGAAAATCATTGCGCTTGTTGCTGTTGTAGTTCCTTCTCGGCTCAGGAGAATCCATCAGAGGCTGAGTTGGGTCGCCGAGTGCATACATGTCCACGATCTTGATGGTCTCAGCAAGAGTACTCGGCATCTCGCGTTGCAGCTTCTGCCACAACATGCTGCCATGCCTGCAGCCCTGAGCAAACCAAGTAATGGCCTGGGCCTCATTCACACCTTCACAGGTGTTCCTCAAGGTGCTCCATCGAGTAAGATACTCGCGGTCGGTCTCATCTTCCCGCTGCTTGCAAGAGGACAACTGGTGCGGCCTATTCGGCCTCTTGTAGGTGTTGGTGAAGTTGCTGATGAAGGCCTCCGAGAAGTCCAGCCAACAATTGATACTGTCCTTGGGCAGGTTGTTGAGCCAAGTCCGAGCTGGACCCTCTAGCATTTGCGGAACATACCGCACAGCCCATCTCCGGTTGCCGCCTGCAATGTGCACGGCTGTGACATAGTCACTCAACCAGTCCTCTGGCTTGGTGCTGCCATTGTAGCACTTGGTCCCTCTGGCCAGCTGAAAGTGGTTCACGGATGGCTCGTTCATGATGCGAGGTCCAAAGCATTCTGGGCCAGGCGGCCCCTTGTTCTCGAGTTGCGCGGATAGATTATTCCGGTCCGGCTTGTACCTTGCGTCACTGGGCTCCAACATGCGGTCACCCATACGATCAGCAACATTCCTTCGGTCAGCATAGCCGGCTAGCCCCATCGCCGAGTAGCCATCATCATATCTGTTCTCCTGCACAACAGCGGGTTGCACCACAGGGTTGGCTGCTGGCGCAGGTGCATGCGGCTGTGCTGCAGCTGGCTGCTGCGTCCGCTGCTGAGTAGGCTGAGCAGCAGGACACCGAGAAGGCCCCGCGTTGTCTCCGTCTTGCCCCTTGCTGTGAGCTTTATGGGCTTGATAGCCCGCTACTGCAGAGTTGTGTTTCTGACCGGACTCTCGCGGCACAACGCGCTGTTTTGCGGCGAGAGCCGGGTCGTACACCTGCATCTGTCTACTCTTCCCAGAGTGCACACTCTGGTCCCTCTCGCGGTGGGGAAGCGGTGATGACGCCTGGTCATGAGATCCCGCTGCACGCGAGTGCACAATCTGAGAAGCACCAGCACCCGGATTGGCTTTCCGGAACTCCTCATTCTGCCTAGCAGCTTCTAGCACTAACTCATTGAGCCTCTCCTGCTGCCTAGCGCGCGCGTCGCCGGCAAGGTTTGGCAACTCAGCAGCTACAGCCTCTACAACTCTAAGTGTTTTGGCGGGGGTGATGTATCTGGGCCTGGTAGCAGTGTTCACAGTGGCAGACTGGCTAGGAGCCTCGCCAACTACTGCCATCTTGGCGCCTAAGTTGTGACAAGTAGCGCTTACTTTGCTAGGCTTCCTAAAAACAGGAGTAAAGCCATGGGCCTTGTTGTACTCATTCTGGTCTAGGCTAAGGTCAAGCCTAACCTTCTCCAGCTCCAGGTGCTCAGCGAGCAGCGCCTGACGCTGCTGGTCGAGCTGCGCCCTCATGATCAAGAGCTCAAGCTCGGTGGGAGGCGGCATGCCCATCCGCACGGCGGATGCCGGTATCGTTGGTGTTGTGGAAAGAGGGATGTTCGAGTCCTTCTCGTAGGGCTTGTGGACCCTCTGGCCAGGACTCGGGCCAGCAGGTTCCTCGATGACTCCCGCGGCAGCAGTCGCGCCCTTCCCGGCATCAATAGCCGAGCCGGTCACCATCACCTCCACGCTGTCCGCGGAGCAGCCGGTTGGCCTTCCGCGGGCAGCGAGCACACCCGAAATATCTTCCGTGACCAGCACCTCCTCTAGGAACTTGCGGATGACGGCAGTGGCGATGTAGACGAGGTGCGAGCCGAAGGAGAGCACCGAGCCACCTGCCGGCGTGGGCCTCCCGCCAAAATCTCCAGCATTGTCGGTGAAGAAGTCGAAGGAGCCGAATCTGTGGACAAGGCCACAGACCACGCGCTCCCCATTAGCAGAAATGAGTCCCGTCCGAACATGGACTCCAGCCAGCGCCGCTGTCTGCCCCACGGTGGGCGCCAACTGTCGTGGTGGTATCACGGCAGATGCCATGGGATGGCTAATGTTTGGGGCCGATGGACGCTGGAGGTGCTCGGGGAGGGATCACACGGCGAGTAGCCGCATGTGGGAAGTCACAAGCACTGCAAACAACAAGATCTTACCCAGGTTCAGGGCCCTCGTGTGGAGGTAACACCCCTACTCCTGCCTTTCTCTCTATTTGTATGTTACCGAGTAGCGACAGTACAACTCAGGCCTTCAGCCGAGTAGCCACTCTAGCTCTCAAGTTCTCTCTGGTGTTTCCTCTAGTGTTACCTCTGGAATGTGTAGCGAATGAGGCGAACCTCTCACAGGAGGGGCGGGGCACCTTATATACTGGTGCCCAGCCGGATAGAATAAGACTAAAAGGTACAACTGATAGGACAGGCACACTGCAGAGCAGAGCACGCATCCGGGTTCTCGCTGACGCTGGCGCCGTAAGTCGTTGTGCCGTTCGGAGATGGGACATGTCCACCCTGTCAGTGAGATAGGGTTGGCCCCTAGCCCTGTCATGTCCTCTCTGTCAGTGACAGGACTTGATAGGCGCCTACCACACTGTAGCCACGCCGTAGCGCGGATAATCACACGCTCCGTAAGTTGAACCGCACGCCGGTACGAACGCAGGATACGCGGGATCCCATGTCAGAACGGCTCCATTGACTTCTGGCCCGAGTAGGAAACCACTCCCTCTACTCGGACCAACTCCTCTACTCGAAGGAACATAACTTCCTTGATTCTTCCTTCTGGCCATTGGTGGGTACGACCGGATAGCAGCCTACCGGGTAGCAAGTAATGGGTAGCCAGCTTACTCAGTCAAACAGCCCCTTTGACCTTGCCTTTAGCACCTGCCTTACCCCTACTCGGGGGTAACCCCCCGACAAGGGGAATATGGGGGAAATAAATTTTTGGCTCGGTGAATATGTATATCTAGGTCTTCTCCACCAAATCCTTGAAGGGCATCAAGTTTGGTTGGTTGAGTAGGGAGATCTAGGTGTTTAAAGCTTTGAATTCATGGAGGATAGAGAGGAATGGACGAGCTAGCTGTCCCAAGGTAGGATACAACTATTTATAGCCCTCTCTGAAATATGGCCATTGTAGTCTTGTAGGGCCGGAAATTTCCGGGGTAAGTGATGAAAATTTCAGGGCACACCAGCCGGATATTTCCAAAAGTCCGGGGGCGGATATTTCAATAATCTAGGGACCGGAAATTTCCAGCCCAATATTCTGCCCCTATCTAGAGATTGGGAAAGAGGGCCGCGTCATCTTCATGTAGATATTTACTGGCCGGATATTTCCCCCGGAAATTTCCGGTCAAAATTTCTGTCCCAGTCCAGAGAGCGGGCATCCTTGACGCGCTGATTCTTCAAGGGCAGATTTCATCAGGCAAGAAATTTCCGGGGTCCAGCCCGGATATTCCGCCCTCTATCCACCGGAATATTTTGGCCTCCTGACGGAAATTTCCGTCCCCTGTTTCTACTGGTATCTTTTCGAAAGAGGATTCTTTTGATCAGTAGGACAATTCCAGCTTCGAACACTTAATCAAACATTAGTGGGATTACCCATGTTGTTATCACCACCAAAACTACATTAGAGGAGATATGAGCTTTCACTCTCCTGATTAGATGTAACATCCCAAGTATGAAAAATAGCCATTAGAATGTTTGCTCTCTGTTATTTTATGTTTTGCATCATGACATCATGTTCATTGCATTTGTTTTGCTTGTTTTCCATTTGTTTTCCTCTGTTTTCCAACTGTTTTCCTTTGTTTTCTATTTGAATTTCAAACCAAATCTCAAACCTTTTGTTTCATACTTGTGATGTTACAATTTCCAAAATGATATTTCAAATCAAAACAACCAATTGCTTCCATAAAAGTTGTGATTCCAAACTTTTGTTTTGTTTCTAACAAAAATTCATTTAATACCAAACCCTTTGCAAATTCCATTAATTTCCAAAACAGCAACCCTTTTGAAAATTATGAAAATCACAAAACCCTTCAATCAATTGTTTCCATTAAATCCCTAAGGTTCAACTATTTAAATTTGTGGCTTTTAATCCTTCACTTAACTCAATATGTTATTCAAATTCAAACAAAAATTCCAAACATCAACCCTTTGAAATTATTGAAATTTACAAAACAATTCTAAGCAATTTGTTGCAAATAAAATTGAGGGTTCAACCTATTTGAAATATTTGTTTTTAATAAATCACTTAATCTCACAATTCATTCAAATTTGAATCAATTACAAACATCACTTGTAATTTGAACTTTTTGGAAATCAAACTTGACAAGTGTTGCTATTACATATTTGAAGCATAACAAATTTTTCTAGAATTTTCCTAACCCTAAACCCTAACCTTTTCTTCCTAATTCTATGCAGCAAAAAAAAACAAATAGAATAAAAAGAATAAAAGCTAAGAGGGAGAGAGAGAAGCCCAGCCCACCTTTTTCCCTCAGGGCCCAATACCCCTCCAGTCATCTTCTACCTTCGTACGGCAAGACATCGGTCATGTCCACGTATGCAGAGGGAGCAGGCAACGGCTGTGAGCTTCCCCCCTCCCCTATTTCTACCTCCCAGGGCCGTGCCCTAACCTTACTCTTCCTCCTCCATCTCCCAGCCGCCGCCATCCCTCTCCGATCCCCTTTCTTCCTCCTATCTTTCTTCTCTGAATTTTCGGCCACACCATGAACGGAGCTTGATCGTGGGAGGGGTTTGGGGGGGTTGTGGTCGCCCTCCGGCCAGGGCGCGGCCGGGAATGGAACCCCCCGGCCGCCCTCTTCCTCCTCGTCACCACGGCACGGGCGGGGACGCACCGGAGCGCCGCCGCCATCCTCCCGTCGCCGGCGACCACCCTCCCTGCCACGACCTGCGCCTCCCCCTGTACCAACTCGTGGTGAGCTCCCCTCCTCCCTCTCCTTCCTCTCGCTCTCCTCCCTCATCTCCCTTCCCCTCAGCACCCCCACACCCCGACGAGCGCGCCTCCTCTCCGGCGAGTCGCAGCAGCCATCGCTGCCGGCGCTGTCGAGTTACAGCGATCGGAACCGTAAGGTTCAGTTAAATCTCGCGCCAGTTCAACCCCTTAACCCCCGAGCTTCCCCTTCTGTCAACGAACTTGCAGATACCGCAGTGGTAACTGTCCCTAGCGCGCGCAGCGAGAGGTGCTGGGTTCGATCCCCCAGGCGACACCCTTTTTTATGTCTGTTTTTTTTTCCTTTTCTGCTCGAAGTTCAGAAAGACAGATCTGAGCAGTTAACTCTAAAATCCATAACAAATCCAATTTTGCTCCAATTTGAATGATTAAAAATCCTGTGGATTCATAATTTTGTGCTCCTTCTATTAATGTCAAGTTTGCAACATGTTTCTGTAACAATTTTTGCACTAAATAATTAATTACTGAAAATGCAATAAAATTTGGAAACTTTGGAATTTCATAACTTTAGTTCTACTCATCCAATTTAAGCAAACTTGGGCTCTAAAATTTTTTCTTAACAAACTATACACATTGGAATTTTATTTGGTCACAATTGAATTAATTTTGAGCATGTTTCCCTCTGTTTACTAAAAATGACAGAATAAGAATGATTATGGAAAATTGCATAATAAATTCAATAATCACCCTAAAATTATGTTTAATAGCTCAAAATGTTCAGTGAAACATTTGCTACATGTTTTCAACCTTTTCAATGCAATTTGTTACTGTTTTGAATATTTTAAATTGGTGCAATATTTGAAAGCTTGTTTAATTCACTTAATTTTGCAAAAATCATAACTTGGGCATAAAAATTCCAAATCCAACAAACTTAATATGTTTTCCAATCAAATTTTCATGTACTTTCCAAATATCAACTTTTTTTACTGTTTTGAATAATTTAAATTGCTGAAAACAACTGTTTCTTATTTATTGCATTTAAAATTGCCAAAATAATAACTTGCTCATTTTAAATCCAATTTCAACAAATGAAATATGTTTTCCATGCAAAATTAAACCACCTTTTCAAATATAAAATTTGTTTCATGTTTTGAATAATTAAAATTGGTTAAATGATTTAAACCTTGTTTAAATCATTTAATATTGTTAAATTCCTAACTTGGTCAAATTAATTTCTTTTTGAACCTATAAAATATGTTTTCAACCCATAAAAGTATAATCTTTTCAAATATGAATTTGGTTTGATATTTTGAACAAATAAAACTTCAAATATTTCAAACTTGAATTAATTTCATTTAATTCTTGCTTAAACTTGTTTAATTCATAAATAATTTATTTGAAATCCATTTTCAACAAGTGAAACATGTATTCCACCTAAAATTGTGTGTTCTTTTCAAATATGAACTTTGTTACCTATTTTGAACAATTTAGATTGGTGAAAACAACAAATGCTTGTGTGACACCTTTAAGGAACCAAAATTTCATAACTTAATAAATAAAATTCCAAAATTGGTAAACCTTATTTCCAATTGATTCTATTGTTGTTATTTTGCTGTTTTCCTCATCCATGCATCATGCTAATCCACTTTCATCTATTGGTTAGTTGTAAAACAATTATTTCAACCATAATTCATGGGCTTTCCATATGCAATCCAATTGCATATGGGTCCATTTAAACAGGTTATCTTGTCAACTAGTTTATTTTGATGCATCAATTAAATGGTCATGCATCATCCCATGTTTGTGCACTATGCCATGTTATTGATTGTTTGTCTCTTTGCGTTGTTTGTTTGCTTCTTCTCGGATATACGACAACGTTGAGACCAACGATACTTACGACACCCCTTCTAAGGATCTAGCTCAGTACCAGGCTGTTGAGTTTGCAGGCAAGTATTCACTCACATGAACCATTGTGTTCCTTTCAACATTGGATACCGATACTTTCCGTTGTCTATTCTGCTAGCCCTATGAATCGTTGCTTCTGTTACGAACCTATCACATGTATCCTTTAACCCTGATATTGCCTCACCTCCGCTCCCCTAACCCTGTTGTTTGAGCCCGTGTCTTACTAGCATGCTTAGGGTTGTTTTGCTCGAGTCTGTTACCCGTTACTTTCTGTTACTATTTCATTATGTTCTGGGGCTCGATGTTTAAAACAATCAACCTGTTAAACTTGTGGTTAATAATAACTTGCTGATAAGGCATCGGCAGGAGGCCCGGCGTGGTTTTGAGGCCTGCTAGTGTCGACCCTAATTAGGAAAAGGGTCTTGTCTACTGATCCATGATGAGCGCACTAACCGCATGTGGGAAGCGAGTATGGGCGCCCCCCTCAATTTGATTCGATTCGCATCTCGTCCAAGTCGCCACACTTAGTTCGGGCTTTCCATTTGATGCATGCATGTGCAGGTGCGAACCCTTGGCGCCAGGGTGGAACTTTTGTAGTCGGCATTTAGGGCGGTGTGGTCTTAGAGTGCTATGAGGGTCCCCTTTTCTTCGTGGGGCTCGATTAGCCGCGCACGCACAGCATGTGGTTCTTTGGGCTTGATGCGAAGAAGAGTTGAGTTGTGTTGAGTGCCTCGCTTGGTGGGTTAGCTCCCCGCCTGGCGGGTCATTCTTACGTGTACGGCCAAATTGGTGCATCCCTGCAGGGTTAAATCTTCTCGAGAAGCCGTGTTTTCCGCGGTTATGGATTACTTGGTGAAAGTACTGGCTAACAAGTACTCAGGACAACTTACACCTAACTAATGGTAACTTGACTAGTAATAGGCTTATTGACACAACAATCTGAACCATCACTAATCCAACTGTGTGAGTTATCCTCGAATTGCTTCTTTGGATAAGGGGCGAGATCCAGGATGGGTTTGTTTGGAGTTAGTTGGTAGTTGGTTACGATACGCTATCTTATCCCTTTTCTGATAGCCGGAAGTGGTAGCATGTTTCTGTAGTTGGTTAGAGCAGCCAGTTGCAGCATCTTTTATATCCCCTTTCTTCCGTTGAACCCAAAGCATCTGTGCTTGGTGTTGACGGGTTACACTTTGGTGAATTGTGAGTCTTGCTTGCCAGTACGTTTATGTACTGACCCCTTTGGGGCTGTGGTTTCCGCAGACTACATTTCCGAGGATCCCCATGGTGGCTACTACGTGGAGTATGACGAGACTGCTGACGAGTAGATAGCGGACCCGGGCAGGATCCGAGACTTCGTGGATGGGCTCCGTCTTTTCGTTCCCGGCCTCTTAGGCCTATTTGGATCTTGTCTGTACTCAGACATTTTGGATGCTTCCGCTGCGATGTAATGATGAATTGTTGGGACATGTGTCCTCTGGATGATTGTATTTGCTATCTCTGCTCTAATGAGAGCTATTTGCAACTTATTTCCATCTTTTGTGTCGTAGAGATCTGTTGTGATATCACTTGTTCCAATGCCATTGACGTACCATGTGTGTATGTTTTGAAGTACGTCAATGGAAGTATCTGGATTTCTATGGGATGGTTTGCGCAGACGATGAATAGTAAGATAATGGTTGTCACACGTTTACGTGTTGGCCTGCTCATATTGAGACGCGGGTGCCGGTATGCCCCGTAAGCCATTTATCTACTGTTTAACGGATTGTGAGTATCCCCTAGAAGTCCGGGTGCGACAAATGGTATCAGAGCCTGTCTGCCTGTAGGATCCCTTTTTACTGGTCGCAGTTGAGTCTAGAAACTATTTTGTAGCTATATAGGAAAAATGAAACGTGAGAGTAGGAATTATGTTCTTTTTCTTCTTTCCCCACCCACCCCCCCTTTTTCTGGTAAGGAAGTGCAACGTTGTTTTTCCCTTCTCATCTAAACTTTCAAGTTAGGATTTCACGTATTCTGGTTTCTATAGGATAATTATATCTACTAGACCATAGGAATGGAGGTGGTTGTGACATGATTTATCATGTTGCCTACTCACGATTGAGAACGGAGGCGTGTAAGCCCCGGAAGCAGATCCTCTATTCCTTAAGCAGTAGATATTGATCCTTTAGAAGCCCGGATGGGTTTTCCATAGTACCTCAGTTGTTTTGATCTCGTGTTTTCCCGATGTTGATATCCTGTTCTTCTCAACATCCTTTTCGTCCGTTCAAACCTTGTTGTTGCTTCCCACTTCAGTTCTTCTACCGGCGTCTAATCAATAACCCTGTTCCACCCTTCTGACAGATAGTCTATTCTCCAAATGAATCAAGTTCCATTCAGCTATACACCCTCGATGCAAAACCTCTCCCTTTACTTGAAAATATTCCGGTGGTTTGTGAATTCCCTGACATCTTTCCAGAAGAGTTGCCAGGAATGCCTATCGTTTTGAACTTCCAGAAAAACTGTCCAAGGTGCACGATGTGTTTCACGTGACATAGCTCAAGAGGATCTTCACAAGAATTATCCGGACCTTTTCTGTTCTCAGTAGGAATCTCGGGGCGCGATTCCTTCAAGGGGGGGCGTTTTGTAACATACCAAGTATGAAAAATAGCCATTAGAATGTTTGCTCTCTGTTATTTTATGTTTTGCATCATGACATCATGTTCATTGCATTTGTTTTGCTTGTTTTCCATTTGTTTTCCTCTGTTTTACTTTGTTTTCCAACTGTTTTCCTTTGTTTTCCTTTGTTTTCTATTTGAATTTCAAACCAAATCTCAAACCTTTTGTTTCATACTTGTGATGTTACAATTTCCAAAATGATATTTCAAATCAAAACAACCAATTGCTTCCATAAAAGTTGTGATTCCAAACTGTTGTTTTGTTTCTAACAAAAATTCATTTAATACCAAACCCTTTGCAAATTCCATTAATTTCCAAAACAGCAACCCTTTTGAAAATTATGAAAATGACAAAACCCTTCAATCAATTGTTTCCATTAAATCCCTAAGGTTCAACTATTTAAATTTGTGGCTTTTAATCCTTCACTTAACTCAATATGTTATTCAAATTCAAACAAAAATTCCAAACATCAACCCTTTGAAATTATTGAAATTTACAAAACAATTCTAAGCAATTTGTTGCAAATAAAATTGAGGGTTCAACCTATTTGAAATATTTGTTTTTAATAAATCACTTAATCTCACAATTCATTCAAATTTGAATCAATTACAAACATCACTTGTAATTTGAACTTTTTGGAAATCAAACTTGACAAGTGTTGCTATTACATATTTGAAGCATAACAAATTTTTCTAGAATTTTCCTAACCCTAAACCCTAACCTTTTCTTCCTAATTCTATGCAGCAAAAAAAACAAATAGAATAAAAAGAATAAAAGCTAAGAGGGAGAGAGAGAAGCCCAGCCCACCTTTTTCCCTCAGGGCCCAATACCCCTCCAGTCATCTTCTACCTTCGTACGGCAAGACATCGGTCATGTCCACGTATGCAGAGGGAGCAGGCAACGGCTGTGAGCTTCCCCCCTCCCCTATTTCTACCTCCCAGGGCCGTTCCCTAACCTTACTCTTCCTCCTCCATCTCCCAGCCGCCGCCATCCCTCTCCGATCCCCTTTCTTCCTCCTATCTTTCTTCTCTGAATTTTCGGCCACACCATGAACGGAGCTTGATCGTGGGAGGGGTTTGGGGGGGTTGTGGTCGCCCTCCGGCCAGGGCGCGGCCGGGAATGGAACCCCCCGGCCGCCCTCTTCCTCCTCGTCACCACGGCACGGGCGGGGACGCACCGGAGCGCCGCCGCCATCCTCCCGTCGCCGGCGACCACCCTCCCTGCCACGACCTGCGCCTCCCCCTGTACCAACTCGTGGTGAGCTCCCCTCCTCCCTCTCCTTCCTCTCGCTCTCCTCCCTCATCTCCCTTCCCCTCAGCACCCCCACACCCCGACGAGCGCGCCTCCTCTCCGGCGAGTCGCAGCAGCCATCGCTGCCGGCGCTGTCGAGTTACAGCGATCGGAACCGTAAGGTTCAGTTAAATCTCGCGCCAGTTCAACCCCTTAACCCCCGAGCTTCCCCTTCTGTCAACGAACTTGCAGATACCGCAGTGGTAACTGTCCCTAGCGCGCGCAGCGAGAGGTGCTGGGTTCGATCCCCCAGGCGACACCCTTTTTTATGTCTGTTTTTTTTTCCTTTTCTGCTCGAAGTTCAGAAAGACAGATCTGAGCAGTTAACTCTAAAATCCATAACAAATCCAATTTTGCTCCAATTTGAATGATTAAAAATCCTGTGGATTCATAATTTTGTGCTCCTTCTATTAATGTCAAGTTTGCAACATGTTTCTGTAACAATTTTTGCACTAAATAATTAATTACTGAAAATGCAATAAAATTTGGAAACTTTGGAATTTCATAACTTTAGTTCTACTCATCCAATTTAAGCAAACTTGGGCTCTAAAAATTTTTATTAACAAACTATACACATTGGAATTTTATTTGGTCACAATTGAATTAATTTTGAGCATGTTTCCCTCTGTTTACTAAAAATGACAGAATAAGAATGATTATGGAAAATTGCATAATAAATTCAATAATCACCCTAAAATTATGTTTAATAGCTCAAAATGTTCAGTGAAACATTTGCTACATGTTTTCAACCTTTTCAATGCAATTTGTTACTGTTTTGAATATTTTAAATTGGTGCAATATTTGAAAGCTTGTTTAATTCACTTAATTTTGCAAAAATCATAACTTGGGCATAAAAATTCCAAATCCAACAAACTTAATATGTTTTCCAATCAAATTTTCATGTACTTTCCAAATATCCACTTTTTTTACTGTTTTGAATAATTTAAATTGCTGAAAACAACTGTTTCTTATTTATTGCATTTAAAATTGCCAAAATAATAACTTGCTCATTTTAAATCCAATTTCAACAAATGAAATATGTTTTCCATGCAAAATTAAACCACCTTTTCAAATATAAAATTTGTTTCATGTTTTGAATAATTAAAATTGGTTAAATGATTTAAACCTTGTTTAAATCATTTAATATTGTTAAATTCCTAACTTGGTCAAATTAATTTCTTTTTGAACCTATAAAATATGTTTTCAACCCATAAAAGTATAATCTTTTCAAATATGAATTTGGTTTGATGTTTTGAACAAATAAAACTTCAAATAATTTCAAACTTGAATTAATTTCATTTAATTCTTGCTTAAACTTGTTTAATTCATAAATAATTTATTTGAAATCCATTTTCAACAAGTGAAACATGTATTCCACCTAAAATTGTGTGTTCTTTTCAAATATGAACTTTGTTACCTATTTTGAACAATTTAGATTGGTGAAAACAACAAATGCTTGTGTGACACCTTTAAGGAACCAAAATTTCATAACTTAATAAATAAAATTCCAAAATTGGTAAACCTTATTTCCAATTGATTCTATTGTTGTTATTTTGCTGTTTTCCTCATCCATGCATCATGCTAATCCACTTTCATCTATTGGTTAGTTGTAAAACAATTATTTCAACCATAATTCATGGGCTTTCCATATGCAATCCAATTGCATATGGGTCCATTTAAACAGGTTATCTTGTCAACTAGTTTATTTTGATGCATCAATTAAATGGTCATGCATCATCCCATGTTTGTGCACTATGCCATGTTATTGATTGTTTGTCTCTTTGCGTTGTTTGTTTGCTTCTTCTCGGATATACGACAACGTTGAGACCAACGATACTTACGACACCCCTTCTAAGGATCTAGCTCAGTACCAGGCTGTTGAGTTTGCAGGCAAGTATTCACTCACATGAACCATTGTGTTCCTTTCAACATTGGATACCGATACTTTCCGTTGTCTATTCTGCTAGCCCTATGAATCGTTGCTTCTGTTACGAACCTATCACATGTATCCTTTAACCCTGATATTGCCTCACCTCCGCTCCCCTAACCCTGTTGTTTGAGCCCGTGTCTTACTAGCATGCTTAGGGTTGTTTTGCTCGAGTCTGTTACCCGTTACTTTCTGTTACTATTTCATTATGTTCTGGGGCTCGATGTTTAAAACAATCAACCTGTTAAACTTGTGGTTAATAATAACTTGCTGATAAGGCACCGGCAGGAGGCCCGGCGTGGTTTTGAGGCCTGCTAGTGTCGACCCTAATTAGGAAAAGGGTCTTGTCTACTGATCCATGATGAGCGCACTAACCGCATGTGGGAAGCGAGTATGGGCGCCCCCCTCAATTTGATTCGATTCGCATCTCGTCCAAGTCGCCACACTTAGTTCGGGCTTTCCATTTGATGCATGCATGTGCAGGTGCGAACCCTTGGCGCCAGGGTGGAACTTTTGTAGTCGGCATTTAGGGCGGTGTGGTCTTAGAGTGCTATGAGGGTCCCCTTTTCTTCGTGGGGCTCGATTAGCCGCGCACGCACAGCATGTGGTTCTTTGGGCTTGATGCGAAGAAGAGTTGAGTTGTGTTGAGTGCCTCGCTTGGTGGGTTAGCTCCCCGCCTGGCGGGTCATTCTTACGTGTACGGCCAAATTGGTGCATCCCTGCAGGGTTAAATCTTCTCGAGAAGCCGTGTTTTCCGCGGTTATGGATTACTTGGTGAAAGTACTGGCTAACAAGTACTCAGGACAACTTACACCTAACTAATGGTAACTTGACTAGTAATAGGCTTATTGACACAACAATCTGAACCATCACTAATCCAACTGTGTGAGTTATCCTCGAATTGCTTCTTTGGATAAGGGGCGAGATCCAGGATGGGTTTGTTTGGAGTTAGTTGGTAGTTGGTTACGATACGCTATCTTATCCCTTTTCTGATAGCCGGAAGTGGTAGCATGTTTCTGTAGTTGGTTAGAGCAGCCAGTTGCAGCATCTTTTATATCCCCTTTCTTCCGTTGAACCCAAAGCATCTGTGCTTGGTGTTGACGGGTTACACTTTGGTGAATTGTGAGTCTTGCTTGCCAGTACGTTTATGTACTGACCCCTTTGGGGCTGTGGTTTCCGCAGACTACATTTCCGAGGATCCCCATGGTGGCTACTACGTGGAGTATGACGAGACTGCTGACGAGTAGATAGCGGACCCGGGCAGGATCCGAGACTTCGTGGATGGGCTCCGTCTTTTCGTTCCCGGCCTCTTAGGCCTATTTGGATCTTGTCTGTACTCAGACATTTTGGATGCTTCCGCTGCGATGTAATGATGAATTGTTGGGACATGTGTCCTCTGGATGATTGTATTTGCTATCTCTGCTCTAATGAGAGCTATTTGCAACTTATTTCCATCTTTTGTGTCGTAGAGATCTGTTGTGATATCACTTGTTCCAATGCCATTGACGTACCATGTGTGTATGTTTTGAAGTACGTCAATGGAAGTATCTGGATTTCTATGGGATGGTTTGCGCAGACGATGAATAGTAAGATAATGGTTGTCACACGTTTACGTGTTGGCCTGCTCATATTGAGACGCGGGTGCCGGTATGCCCCGTAAGCCATTTATCTACTGTTTAACGGATTGTGAGTATCCCCTAGAAGTCCGGGTGCGACAAATGGTATCAGAGCCTGTCTGCCTGTAGGATCCCTTTTTACTGGTCGCAGTTGAGTCTATAAACTATTTTGTAGCTATATAGGAAAAATGAAACGTGAGAGTAGGAATTATGTTCTTTTTCTTCTTTCCCCACCCACCCCCCCTTTTTCTGGTAAGGAAGTGCAACGTTGTTTTTCCCTTCTCATCTAAACTTTCAAGTTAGGATTTCACGTATTCTGGTTTCTATAGGATAATTATATCTACTAGACCATAGGAATGGAGGTGGTTGTGACATGATTTATCATGTTGCCTACTCACGATTGAGAACGGAGGCGTGTAAGCCCCGGAAGCAGATCCTCTATTCCTTAAGCAGTAGATATTGATCCTTTAGAAGCCCGGATGGGTTTTCCATAGTACCTCAGTTGTTTTGATCTCGTGTTTTCCCGATGTTGATATCCTGTTCTTCTCAACATCCTTTTCGTCCGGTCAAACCTTGTTGTTGCTTCCCACTTCAGTTCTTCTACCGGCGTCTAATCAATAACCCTGTTCCACCCTTCTGACAGATAGTCTATTCTCCAAATGAATCAAGTTCCATTCAGCTATACACCCTCGATGCAAAACCTCTCCCTTTACTTGAAAATATTCCGGTGGTTTGTGAATTCCCTGACATCTTTCCAGAAGAGTTGCCAGGAATGCCTATCGTTTTGAACTTCCAGAAAAACTGTCCAAGGTGCACGATGTGTTTCACGTGACATAGCTCAAGAGGATCTTCGCAAGAATTATCCGGACCTTTTCTGTTCTCAGTAGGAATCTCGGGGCGCGATTCCTTCAAGGGGGGGCGTTTTGTAACATACCAAGTATGAAAAATAGCCATTAGAATGTTTGCTCTCTGTTATTTTATGTTTTGCATCATGACATCATGTTCATTGCATTTGTTTTGCTTGTTTTCCATTTGTTTTCCTCTGTTTTACTTTGTTTTCCAACTGTTTTCCTTTGTTTTCCTTTGTTTTCTATTTGAATTTCAAACCAAATCTCAAACCTTTTGTTTCATACTTGTGATGTTACAATTTCCAAAATGATATTTCAAATCAAAACAACCAATTGCTTCCATAAAAGTTGTGATTCCAAACTGTTGTTTTGTTTCTAACAAAAATTCATTTAATACCAAACCCTTTGCAAATTCCATTAATTTCCAAAACAGCAACCCTTTTGAAAATTATGAAAATGACAAAACCCTTCAATCAATTGTTTCCATTAAATCCCTAAGGTTCAACTATTTAAATTTGTGGCTTTTAATCCTTCACTTAACTCAATATGTTATTCAAATTCAAACAAAAATTCCAAACATCAACCCTTTGAAATTATTGAAATTTACAAAACAATTCTAAGCAATTTGTTGCAAATAAAATTGAGGGTTCAACCTATTTGAAATATTTGTTTTTAATAAATCACTTAATCTCACAATTCATTCAAATTTGAATCAATTACAAACATCACTTGTAATTTGAACTTTTTGGAAATCAAACTTGACAAGTGTTGCTATTACATATTTTAAGCATAACAAATTTTTCTAGAATTTTCCGAACCCTAAACCCTAACCTTTTCTTCCTAATTCTATGCAGCAAAAAAAAACAAATAGAATAAAAAGAATAAAAGCTAAAAGGGAGAGAGAGAAGCCCAGCCCACCTTTTTCCCTCAGGGCCCAATACCCCTCCAGTCATCTTCTACCTTCGTACGGCAAGACATCGGTCATGTCCACGTATGCAGAGGGAGCAGGTAACGGCTGTGAGCTTCCCCCCTCCCCTATTTCTACCTCCCAGGGCCGCGCCCTAACCTTACTCTTCCTCCTCCATCTCCCAGCCGCCGCCATCCCTCTCCGATCCCCTTTCTTCCTCCTATCTTTCTTCTCTGAATTTTCGGCCACACCATGAACGGAGCTTGATCGTGGGAGGGGTTTGGGGGGGTTGTGGTCGCCCTCCGGCCAGGGCGCGGCCGGGAATGGACCCCCCCGGCCGCCCTCTTCCTCCTCGTCACCACGGCACGGGCGGGGACGCACCGGAGCGCCGCCGCCATCCTCCCGTCGCCGGCGACCACCCTCCCTGCCACGACCTGCGCCTCCCCCTGTACCAACTCGTGGTGAGCTCCCCTCCTCCCTCTCCTTCCTCTCGCTCTCCTCCCTCATCTCCCTTCCCCTCAGCACCCCCACACCCCCACGAGCGCGCCTCCTCTCCGGCGAGTCGCAGCAGCCATCGCTGCCGGCGCTGTCGAGTTACAGCGATCGGAACCGTAAGGTTCAATTAAATCTCGCGCCAGTTCAACCCCTTAACCCCCGAGCTTCCCCTTCTGTCAACGAACTTGCAGATACCGCAGTGGTAACTGTCCCTAGCGCACGCAGCGAGAGGTGCTCGGTTCGATCCCCCAGGCCACACCCTTTTTTATGTCTGTTTTTTTTCCTTTTCTGCTCGAAGTTCAGAAAGACAGATCTGAGCAGTTAACTCTAAAATCCATAACAAATCCAATTTTGCTCCAATTTGAATGATTAAAATCCTGTGGATTCATAATTTTGTGCTCCTTCTATTAATGTCAAGTTTGCAACATGTTTCTGTAACAATTTTTGCACTAAATAATTAATTACTGAAAATGCAATAAAATTTGGAAACTTTGGAATTTCATAACTTTAGTTCTACTCATCCAATTTAAGCAAACTTGGGCTCTAAAATTTTTTCTTAACAAACTCTACACATTGGAATTTTATTTGGTCACAATTGAATTAATTTTGAGCATGTTTCCCTCTGTTTACTAAAAATGACAGAATAAGAATGATTATGGAAAATTGCATAATAAATTCAATAATCACCCTAAAATTATGTTTAATAGCTCAAAATGTTCAGTGAAACATTTGCTACATGTTTTCAACCTTTTCAATGCAATTTGTTATTGTTTTGAATATTTTAAATTGGTGCAATATTTGAAAGCTTGTTTAATTCACTTAATTTTGCAAAAATCATAACTTGGGCATAAAAATTCCAAATCCAACAAACTTAATATGTTTTCCAATAAAATTTTCATGTACTTTCCAAATATCAACTTTGTTTACTATTTTGAATAATTTAAATTGCTGAAAACAACTGTTTCTTATTTATTGCATTTAAAATTGCCAAAATAATAACTTGCTCATTTTAAATCCAATTTCAACAAATGAAATATGTTTTCCATGCAAAATTAAACCACCTTTTCAAATATAAAATTTGTTTCATGTTTTGAATAATTAAAATTGGTTAAATGATTTAAACCTTGTTTAAATCATTTAATATTGTTAAATTCCTAACTTGGTCAAATTAATTTCTTTTTGAACCTATAAAATATGTTTTCAACCCATAAAAGTATAATCTTTTCAAATATGAATTTGGTTTGATGTTTTGAACAAATAAAACTTCAAATAATTTCAAACTTGAATTAATTTCATTTAATTCTTGCTTAAACTTGTTTTATTCATAAATAATTTATTTGAAATCCATTTTCAACAAGTGAAACATGTATTCCACCTAAAATTGTGTGTTCTTTTCAAATAGGAACTTTGTTACCTATTTTGAACAATTTAGATTGGTGAAAACAACAAATGCTTGTGTGACACCTTTAAGGAACCAAAATTTCATAACTTAATAAATAAAATTCCAAAATTGGTAAACCTTATTTCCAATTGATTCTATTGTTGTTATTTTGCTGTTTTCCTCATCCATGCATCATGCTAATCCACTTTCATCTATTGGTTAGTTGTAAAACAGTTATTTCAACCATAATTCATGGGCTTTCCATATGCAATCCAATTGCATATGGGTCCATTTAAACAGGTTATCTTGTCAACTAGTTTATTTTGATGCATCAATTAAATGGTCATGCATCATCCCATGTTTGTGCACTATGCCATGTTATTGATTGTTTGTCTCTTTGCGTTGTTTGTTTGCTTCTTCTCGGATATACGACGACGTTGAGACCGACGATACTTACGACACCCCTTCTAAGGATCTAGCTCAGTACCAGGCTGCTGAGTTTGCAGGCAAGTATTCACTCACATGAACCATTGTGTTCCTTTCAACATTGGATACCGATACTTTCCGTTGTCTATTCTGCTAGCCCTATGAATCGTTGCTTCTGTTACGAACCTATCACATGTATCCTTTAACCCTGATATTGCCTCACCTCCGCTCCCCTAACCCTGTTGTTTGAGCCCGTGTCTTACTAGCATGCTTAGGGTTGTTTTGCTCGAGTCTGTTACCCGTTACTTTCTGTTACTATTTCATTATGTTCTGGGGCTCGATGTTTAAAACAATCAACCTGTTAAACTTGTGGTTAATAATAACTTGCTGATAAGGCACCGGCAGGAGGCCCGGCGTGGTTTTGAGGCCTGCTAGTGTCGACCCTAATTAGGAAAAGGGTCTTGTCTACTGATCCATGATGAGCGCACTAACCGCATGTGGGAAGCGAGTATGGGCGCCCCCCTCAATTTGATTCGATTCGCATCTCGTCCAAATCGCCACACTTAGTTCGGGCTTTCCATTTGATGCATGCATGTGCAGGTGCGAATCCTTGGCGCCAGGGTGGAACTTTTGTAGTCGGCATTTAGGGCGGTGTGGTATTAGAGTGCTATGAGGGTCCCCTTTTCTTCGTGGGGCTCGATTAGCCGCGCACGCACAGCATGTGGTTCTTTGGGCTTGATGCGAAGAAGAGTTGAGTTGTGTTGAGTGCCTCGCTTGGTGGGTTAGCTCCCCGCCTGGCGGGTCATTCTTACGTGTACGGCCAAATTGGTGCATCCCTGCAGGGTTAAATCTTCTCGAGAAGCCGTGTTTTCCGCGGTTATGGATTACTTGGTGAAAGTACTGGCTAACAAGTACTCAGGACAACTTACACCTAACTAATGGTAACTTGACTAGTAATAGGCTTATTGACACAACAATCTGAACCATCACTAATCCAACTGTGTGAGTTATCCTCGGATTGCTTCTTTGGATAAGGGGCGAGATCCAGGATGGGTTTGTTTGAAGTTAGTTGGTAGTTGGTTACGATACGCTATCTTATCCCTTTTCTGATAGCCGGAAGTGGTAGCATGTTTCTGTAGTTGGTTAGAGCAGCCAGTTGCAGCATCTTTTATATCCCCTTTCTTCCGTTGAACCCAAAGCATCTGTGCTTGGTGTTGACGGGTTACACTTTGGTGAATTGTGAGTCTTGCCTGCCAGTACGTTTATGTACTGACCCCTTTGGGGCTGTGGTTTCCGCAGACTACATTTCCGAGGATCCCCATGGTGGCTACTACGTGGAGTATGACGAGACTGCTGACGAGTAGATAGCGGACCCGGGCAGGATCCGAGACTTCGTGGATGGGCTCCGTCTTTTCGTTCCCGGCTTCTTAGGCCTATTTGGATCTTGTCTGTACTCAGACATTTTGGATGCTTCCGCTGCGATGTAATGATGAATTGTTGGGACATGTGTCCTCTGGATGATTGTATTTGCTATCTCTGCTCTAATGAGAGCTATTTGCAACTTATTTCCATCTTTTGTGTCGTAGAGATCTGTTGTGATATCACTTGTTCCAATGCCATTGACGTACCATGTGTGTATGTTTTGAAGTACGTCAATGGAAGTATCTGGATTTCTATGGGATGGTTTGCGCAGACGATGAATAGTAAGATAATGGTTGTCACATGTTTACGTGTTGGCCTGCTCATATTGAGATGCGGGTGCCGGTATGCCCCGTAAGCCATTTATCTACTGTTTAACGGACTGTGAGTATCCCCTACAAGTCTGGGTGCGACATTAGATCTATCTCTCATTGTGATTCTCTCTCATGTGTTCAGAAACTTCCCAAATTATATAGCTCTAATCAAAGTTGATTAGAGCTACCAATTAGCAACGCCAAAATACTATCTCTCTTTTTCGGTACTGAGTCCTGGACGGAGGAGTAGTGGCGGGTTGAAACAAGCGTACGCGTGCACACTATAAGAGGGATTATAGATGTGATCCTTGACGGGGAAGCCTAGACACATGCTTGCAACTAGGCCTGCTTTTGAGGAGCTATGATTTTTCAGAACTCTTGTAATACTACATCGATCTTCCTCTACCCGGTGAGTCATGATACTGGATCATTGCATGTACAGGCATACTTCGTTATCTTCATAGTGATCTTGACGGTTCTGTAGGAATTTTTTTAAATTATGCAACATACACCAGTACACACACCATGTGCTCTAGATCAATACATGTACCTACGCATAGATCACTTTGATACTACTACTGGGTTGCGTGTACGAGAATTTAAAATTTAGCCATGCAAGCTACACAACAACCAAGATCTATCTATACATATACAAGTGAATAAAAATTAAATGAACCATCTTGAGATTGTTTACCAACACCGTAGTTGCGAAATATGTGTTAATGACAATATTGATGAAGCATGTGGAAGATACTCATGCACAAGCCTATGGGTGAGGATCTTGATGACTCCTAGGATCCAGCTCCTCGATAAAATAGCGTGAGGGTCTCACATGTTACTGTTGGGTTTCCCAACGGGAATTTAGAATTTCCACCATACTACTAGGCAACCTCCAATATCTTGCTATGCATATACAAGTGAATATAAATCCCAAGATCTAGTTTTGAGATCGTGTACCAAACACCGTTGAAGCGGAAGAGATGCCGATGACGATGTTGATGAAGCCTGTAGAAGATCCTCAAGCACAAGCCTGTGGGTGACGATGTTGCTGACTCCCCGTAGCTAGTAGCGTGATTTAGCAGACTGAGGGCATCGCATGTTACCCCTATGAGAGTACGTACACATACGTCGGGGCAAATTCTGCAGCGCTTCGCGGTATAAGCCTTAGTGTTACTGGTGTATATGAAGGTGTAATTCTAAATACATGAGAGAGAGAGAGTAACTAGAATCTAGGTCTAATCGGGAGAGGATCACCTCATCCTAATTATAAGAAGCTTTAATGCAATTAGAGAAAGCTCTAATCCAATTAGAGGAGGCTCTAATCCAGTAAGAAGATCTCTAAACCAATTAGAAGGGGTCTAATTAGTATTTCTAATTATTAGAGAGGTTCTAATTCAATTAGAAGTGCTCTAGTTAGTTCGTCTAATTATTAGAGAGATCTTTAATAAATTAAAAGTGCTATGATTAGACGCTCTAATTAGTCCTCTAATTCTTTTAGAGAAAGAGAGAGCCCAAAAGGCTCAATTGTTGTTTTCCAAAGAGGAGGAGGGATGGGGATTATATAGTGGGTCAAGGAGGGCACCCTGCTGGGACGGGGATTTAAGGGAGATCGTCGCCATCATCATAGCCATCACTTGTCCATCAACACCCCCATGATTCTCACTTTGATGTGTGAGTAATTCCCTACTATAGGCACGTGGGATGGTAGGGATTGGATGAGATTAGTCATGTAATAGATCACGAGATTGTTAGGGCTTGATGCCTAGTGATGTATAGACTCACTTCTATTCTTGTAGACAGTGTTGGGCCTCCAAGTGCAGAGGTTTGTAGAACAGCAACAAGTTTCCCTTATGTGGATCACCCAAGGTTTATCGAACTCAGGGAGGTAAAGGTCAAAGATATCCCTCTCAAGCAACCCTGCAATTACGATACAAGAAGTCTCTTGTGTCCCCAACACACCTAATACAATTGTCAGTTGTATAGGCGCACTAGTTTGGCGAGGAGATAGTGAAATACAAGTGATATGGATGATTATAAGTGACAATAGCAATCTGAAATAAAAATGGAAGCAAGCAAACATGTAGAAGAACTGATTGTAAACGGTGTTTCAATGCTTAAAAACAAGGCCTAGGGATCCTACTTTCACCAGTGGACACTCTCAACAATGATAACATAATTGAATGCATAAATATCATCTCTTCACTATGCTACTCCGAACCACTCTCCGGTCGGATAACGAACATCAATCCATGCGTAGGGCTGTAACAACACTCCTCAAGTCTGTATTCCCTCTGTAGGGCACCCCACGCTGTCACTATGAGCGCCCCAAATTAATACTAAACAAAAGCCACCATTTCATAGGGTCATCCAACACAAGATATAAATATCATACTAAACCACAAGGTGCAAACACTATCACCTTTACACCGTGATCAAAGTGTTTACGGAAATCTCATAAAAAAACCACTTGAGTAGCATAAGATATGAAGAGTAACATCTAATTATTCAAATACATTACAAAGTTGACGATCACATAAAGATCACACCATGGGAGAGAGAGATGAAACACATACCTACCGGTAGAGCCCTCAGCCCCGGGGAAGAACTACTCGCTCCTCATAATAGGAGACAGCAACGGTGATGAAGATGACGGTGGAGTCGATGGAGATGGCTCTGGGGGCACTTCCCCGTCCTGGTAGGGTGCCAGAACAGAGATTTATGTCCCCCGAAACTTGTCGGTGGCGGCGGCAGAGCTACAAAACATTTCGTGGAAGGGGCCAATATCTCTAGGGTTTATGCATCGGGGGGGGGATTAAATGGGCGAAAGGGCGATGTTGGTGGGAAGCCAGGGGACCCGCGCGCACCCATGGTGTGGGCACCCCTCTGCCCCTCTCCGGGTCTCTTTTGGACTATGTGGATCCTCCGGGAATTCTAAGACTTCTTGGCTTCGAATCGTCCAATTCCCAGAATATTACCGGAACAACTTTTCTGAAACTAAAAACAACAGAAAATAGGAACTGGCTCTATGTCATCTTGTCAATAGGTTAGTCCCAGAAGATCCATAAAAATGACATAAAGTGTATAAGAAACATGTAGCATATAGTATGAAAACAACATGGAACATCAGAAATTATAGATATGTTTATGAAGTATCAACATTCCCAAGCTTAGTTCCTACTCGTCCTCGAGTAGGTAAACGATAAAAACAAATAATTTCTGAGGTGACATGCTACCAACATAAACTTGATCATCTAAATTGTAAAAGCATATGTACGCTGAGATCGTAGTAGTTTAAACACAAGCATGATAGATATAATTTAACAATGAAACTTATCAATCACCTTGCATCATGAAAAGTAACACAAATAAAAGATCATGAATAATAATGCACTTGAAAGTTATACGTTTGTATCGAGCATAAAGAAAACATATCAAAGTGATATTTTTGTTGTCCTTAAGAGTGGGGCAAAACATAAATGCCAGGACACCTTCAAAGTTCAAGAGGATGACTAGAACAAACAATTTGAGAGCAAGTAATAACACATCATGAATCAATTAATAATAGTTTCTGGGACCATTGCACATTAAACTCAGATTGGCAACTATGCTCTCTCAACTGTGCATGAAGTTAGAAGATGGAGACTCAACATAAAAGTAAAAGAAAGTCCCATTGCAGAGGGAAGCAGGGATTAACTCATGTGCCATAGATTTTTATTTTATTAAACAGAGGTATTGAAAACATTTTTTAGAGAGGTGTATGCTTATGTCAACGAATGATAAGCAGAAAATACGGCACGTCACAAGCCAACTAGACTTCACAAGAGCGGCTCCCATTGAAGGACGCATCTGGTATAGAAGGTCATCCCTCTTTATCTTTTGTTTACACAATTATGCTTTGACTGATAAATTAGGGGGAAAATAGTGAAGAGAATTTTATGGTAACCAATTTTGGGGCTGGGCACCCCGCTGCCAGCTCATCTATCATTTGGATAAGAGGATGAAGCCACTAGTCCAGGTGTGTAAAGTCCAATCAACAAGTGAGATAAAGATTCTCTATTTACGTCCTCATGAGCTAAAACAAGGGCACAAACATGCATAATTTTGAAAATTTTAAAGGTACCACATGATAAATTTACTTGGAGTGGCGCTTAAATACCACATGTAGGTAGGTATGGTGTACACATTTGGCAAACTTTGGTTTTGGGGAGTTGGATGCACGAGTAGAGCTCATTCTCAGTACAGGTGGAGGTTAGTAAAAGACTGGGTGCGACAAATCAAGAGAGCAATAATGGCCATAATCATGCATAGCGACAAAACAATTATTATTCAAAGCATAAATGGTATTAAAAGTCAAAAACTAAATGATCATAGAGGCTATAAGTAACTGGTTTGTAGTCATAAACATGGTGTAAGCCGGCTCCAAGTCAACCAAATAAAGCATTCGAAGGAGAACATCACAAATTCATGCTTAAATATGATAAAAACAACTCTTGATTCTTTCAATGGCACATTAAGCACTCTAAGATATTTGAGACAATTCATTCTACAATAACAATCACTAAGCATAGAATTAAAATAATATCTATCATGACATGAAAAAGTCTAGCCACAGTCTATACAAGCTTCTATTTGCACCATTATAAGCACAAAAATTGTACTACTGCTTTTCAGCACCAAGAATTTTATAGTAAAAAAATCTCCAAGAGATACAGAAATGAAACAAGAGAGTACTAACATAACTCTACTATAACTAACAACTCTGAAAAAGACATGCATGAAAAACATGAGCTAAAAGGAATTCGCACCAGCTAGAAGAAAAACTAAGAATATGAGCATAACGAGTATTCATATGAAAAAGCGGAGCGTGTCTCTCCCCCACACAAAGAAAGATAGGTTCCAAACTAAGTTTATTGCAGCAAGGAAAATTAAAGAAAACAAAATAAAAACAAAAAGACGCTCCAAGTAAAGTGCATATGATGTGACCGAATAAAAATATAGTTTCACTAGAAGTGACCTAGTAAGTTGTTGATGAAGAAGGGGATCCCTTGGGCATCCCCAAGATTAGACGCTTGAGTCTTCTTTGAATTTTCTGGGATGAACCACGGGGGCATCCCCAAGCTTTGGCTTTGCACTCTTCTTGTTCGCATTATATCACCCTCTTCTCTTGACCCTTGAAAACTTCCTTCACACTAAACTCAATGTAATTCGCATTAGAGGGTCAGTGCACAATCAAAAATCCACATGTTCTGCATGGACACAAGAATTATTAATACTTTTTAAACATTAGCTACAGCCACTGATGTTTTTTGGAGCAAAGAAATCCACTCAACATAGTAAAAGAGAGAATGCAAGTAAAAATGCAGAATCTGTCAAAACGAGAACAGTCTGTAAAGACGAATTTTTTCGGGGCACTTACGTGGCTCAAATCGAAAAACATAAAGAACAAAAAAGTTTCGGAATTATCTAAGGAATGAGCACAAACATTTTCAGGTCATTTTGATCTTTCTGCGAATTATACGATTTTTTACTGTGGACATCAGAAATCTGTTTTCTGCATAGAAATCCAAAACCAACACCAACTTTCGCTAGAAACTTTACTTGGCACAACAAATGCGAGAAAATAAATATAAAAAGGAGTTTCTACAGAAGTAAACAACACCTTGACTAAAAAACCGAGAAAACCAAAGCAAAAATAAAACCATGAGTTATCTCCCAAGAAGTGCTTTTCTTTAAAGCCTTTTAGCTAGGCATAATAATTTGAGAAGATGCTCACATGAGAAATATGAATTCAAGGAAAAGAGAGCATCAAGAAGAAAATGTAAAACAAATTTAATTATAACCCACTTCCTATGAAAAAGTATCTTGTAGGAAAAGAAGTCAATAAAGCACAAAGTGGCTAGCACATGAAGACAAAATAAGTGCAACTTCAAAAATTTCAACATAAAGAGGGGAAACATGATATTGTTGAGATGCAAAATACTATGTTTCCCTCTATCATAGTAAATTTCAGTAGTATCGTGAATAAAATTAACGATATAACTATCACAAAAAACATTCTTATAATGAGCCACATGCATAAAAGAATTATTACTCTCCACGAAAGCATAGTCATTCTCAATAATATTAGAGGGAGCAAATTCAAAAAAATAGCTATCATTATTATTCTCATCACCATAATCATCAAATATAGGTGGAATATTGTAATCATAACTAATTGTCTCCTCAATAGTAGGTGGACTGGAAATATCATATTTATCATTGTAATCATCATATATAAGAGGCATATCATAATAACAATAAAATTTATCCTCAATAGTAGGTGGAACTAGAATACCACAATCATTATAATCATCATATATTGGAGGCAAAGTATCATCAAAGTAAATTTCCTCCTCAAAACTTGGGGTACTAAAAATATCATATTCATCAAAACCAGCTTCCCCAAGCTTAGACTTTTCCATAGCATTAGCAATAATGGTGTTCTAAGATTTCATACTAATAACATTACTACTAGCATGCAAATAAAGCTCCATGGGTTTTTTTAGTTTTCTCTTCAAACACTTCATGTCCTAACTCAAGATAAATATCATAAAGATCTCTTATTTTTTTTCCATTAAGCCTAACTAGTAAAATAAAAACAAGGAACAAGTGAAAATAAGCCTAACTAGTGAAAATAAAACAAGAAAAAAAATATATAATTGTAGAATCTAAAGGAAATAACTTCGAGCACTCATAGAGGATGTGAGTACCTTTTACCTTACCTCCCCGGCAACGGTGCCAGAAAAGAGCTTGATGTTTATGCACGCTTCTATTCTTGTAGACAGTGTTGGGCCTCCAAGTGCAGAGGTTTGTAGAACAACAGCAAGTTTCCCTTAAGTGTATCACCCAAGGATTATCTAACTTAGGGAGGTAGAGGTCAAAGATATCCCTCTCAAGCAACCCTGCAATTATGATACAAGAAGTCTCTTGTGTCAACACATCTAATAAAATTTTCAGTTGTATAGGTGCACTAGTTTGGCGTAGAGATAGTGAAACAAGTGATATGGATGATTATAAGTGATAATAGAAATTTTTTAAAAAAAATGGTAGCAAGCAAACATGTAGCATAAATGATTGTAAACGGTGTTTCAATGCATAGAAACAAGGCCTAGGGATCCTACTTTCACCAGTGGAAACTCTCAACAATGATAACATAATTGAATGCATAAATATCATCTCTTCACTATGCTACTCTGAACCACTCTCCGGTCGGATAACGAACATCAATCCATGCGTAGGGCTGTAACAACACTCCTCAAGTCTGTGTTCCCTCTCTAGGGCACCCCACGCTGTCACTATGAGCGCCCAAATTAGTACTAAAAAAGCTACAATTTGATAGGGTCATAAAACATAAGATATAAATATCATGCTAAACCACACGGTGCACACACTGTCACCTTTACACCGTGATCAAAGTGTTTAAGGAGATCTCATAACAAAACCACTTGAGTAGCATAACATATGAAGAGTAACATCTACTTATTCAACTAGATTACAAAACTCATGATCAAATAAAGATCACACCATGGGAGAGAGAGAGATGAAACACACAGCTACCAGAAGAACCCTCAGCCCCGGGGAAGAACTACTCCCTCCTCATCATAGGATACAGCAACAACGATGAAGATGGCGGTGGAGTCGATGGAGATGGCTCCTGGGGCACTTCCCCCTCCTGGCAGGGTGCCGGAACAGAGATTTTCTGTCCCATGAAACTTGTCGGTGGCGGCGGCGGAGCTACGAAACTTTTGTGGAAGGGGGCCGATATCTCTAGGGTTTATGCATCGGGAGGATTAAATAGGCGAAAGGGCAATGTCGGTCGGCAGCCAGGGGAGCCACTCTGTGGGGACCCCAGACTAGATGTCCGAGACCGCCAATATGCATACACTCATGATCCCAGATCGACAGTCATGAGCAACATATTTAGAGAAGGTACAACATAGTTCACATCCATTACACGAATAACATAGTCTTACACAAATGGTCCATCGACCAAGTCTGAGACAACTGTCACGCAGGACAGTGGCAAGCACACATCATAACTACTTTATTCAGCGGAAGCAAACACAACGAGTAGAACCCATGTCAACGCCTTAGCACCACAGGCTGCTGACCGGGAGACGTGCCTAGTACGCGGGATCGTCAAAGTACTCCTCCTCAAAGGTATCCTCCTGAGATGGCTACCCCAAGTCTGACCAAGACAATAGCCAGGGACGAAACCATATGAGTACATTTGAATGTACTCGCAAGTCACCCTAAATGAAAGCCCAAAACTGCAAGTATGGCAAAGTGGTGGTAGGAAGGCTATTTAGTTAAGGGATATACTACCCATGGTGATTATAAGACTCATCATGGTTGAACAAATTTTATTTCTTTTGAAACACCTTTTTGGAAAAACACCTTTTCCCAGACCAATATTTCTCCGGTACCTCAAAGGTACGATCATTTCCTTTCATGTACCTCCCAGGTACGACCACATAAACAAGTTCCAGCTTTTTGAAAACATTGACATAATGCTAGCTACATGACCATTCAACTGTCCATATCCGAGGACGCGGCTATTCTGAATAGTTTTACTCTGCAGAGGTGTACACAATCCACAAGATCCAGTACATCCGCCGTGAACAACCACGGACTGTCCGAGACAGTATGCAAACATCGGATAACTGGTCCTAACCATCCACTATATCGGCGCTAGTAAATGAATACCTCTTCAACTGGGTTTGTTCTCCCCAGCACCGAGTGAGTCAGCTGTATCGATCCGGTTTCCCCTGACAACACACCGCCATGGCAGGAGACCCAATTGCTGCAACCGGTAGTGAACTTAATCCCACACTGTGAATGTCCCGTTTCTCCCTCCTGGCGACAATTCGGTTCGGGGGACTCTAACCCCTATAGCACTTTGAGGTAGGCACGGACTAACACCGACAAGCAATTAGCTAGACCCCATTCCCATATTGAGGTAATGTGGCAGTACGGCTTGGTTGTCCGGCGAAGACTAGGTTATGTGTCATTTTTGGAAAACAAGTTGAAAACACTTCCTCCTTCACAAACCTCCCTCGGAAAAGGTCCCACCTTTCCTCGGTTTTTCCAAAGCCATGAGTTTTCCAAAAACAACAAGTTAAGGTGTCCACAAAGGGACTTAAGTTAATTAATTGATGGCTCCAAAAAACTAAGGGCTTGGTAACACCAAGATTATGGAGTGGCTACGACAATTTCTTATAAGCGATAATGGTAATGTTCTCTTAAAGAAGTAGTTCGAAAACAACTTAAGTAAAACATGCATGGTAAGTAAAACAACAGCAAGCATTTAGAGTGGCTTTCCTTGGCCCTGGTCTTAATCACACTCTTGAAATAAACAAGAGTTGCAGAAAACCTCTTCAGGAGCAATAGTCTCTTCGTTATCTAGCGTCGTAAAAAGTAAAAAGAAAAACACTCAATCAGAACAAGACAAAGACAAGCACAAGCTAATACAGCACACATACAGAAAGCATTCATCTAAAAAGAATCACCCAAAATAACATTACTACCAAAACTACAACACTCAAATAAGCATAAAATACATGCATAACATGACATAGTCTCCTACAAGTCATGCATCAAGCATATGGCATGAGTCCAGTGGGTGTACCACTCTCATACAAGGCCATAAAGAGTGAAATGAATCTCTGGTCATTTACCAAAATAAGTATACATCATGGAAAATAATTTAAGAAACAATCAAACAAGCATGAGGGAGTAAAACATGCATTTCTATGCACATGCAAGCCATAATCTAGTTGTAAAAGATAACTAAGCATGCAACTAGAAGCTAAACAAGTACATAACAGAGACATATCAAAACATGCAAGGCATGAAAACAATCTTGGCATGAAGGCACACATGGTAAGCAACTCTAGTGATCATGCAAAATAGAATACAAGCATAGATATTGACATGCATGACCAACCATGGCATTTTCATGAACAAGATTTAACCTAACATGGTAGATCCACAATATAACAATCACATGGCAGTGAAAACAACTCCTATACATGCTAGTAAGATCACACAAGGCATTCATACATTTAGCAAAATAATAAAACATGGGATTTACACATGGCAGAATACTATTAAAACTTGTAATGCATGCCAACACTATTCTACAGCTCAAAACATCACACAAAGCTACGATATGATATATCTACTCATACGGAAGCACATCCAAAAGGATTCATCTCAAAAAGCATTTTATAAAAAATCATAAAAATCATTTAGTGGCTCTCTGGTTGTTTACCAATTTGCATTTCATTTAAAATAGGAAACTCAAGTGCATGTGAGGCCAACTGCTCTAGTTAGGATTCGATAAGATCTATCGAGAGAGCTCAACCTCACTTCCATTGGATTCCTAAATCAAAAGTTACTGCATGTTTAAGATTTCAGATAGGCTGACTTGTGGGATTTTTCACAGGTGAACCAGGGATGCAAATGTAGATCTGCCACGTGCATATGGTTGGAAAAACATCCAGGTACCTTTGATCAAATTGGGGTGGCCAGATTTTGGGTTTAGGTATTTTAACAAGGATTAAAGTGAGGAGGCAGTTTTTCTGGAAAAACAGAAAGAATAAAACCTCTACGTGCCTGAGCGCGTTGCGCTGGGCCGGCCCAGGTCATCCGCGCGCGCGAACGAACCGGTATGCGGCCGCTGGATCAAGATCTAATGGCTAGGATACAATCCAGAGGGATTCAAATGTGGCCGTCGATCTACGGATGGGTGGCCCTCGCGTTCTCTTCGACCTCGCGCCCAGATCGGAGCACCGGCGAGCTATGGAGTTCCCGTACGGGCAGGGGCTCACCTTGGGCTCGAAAGGAATCGGTGTTCGGTGAAGAGGCGATGCAGCAAGGAGGTTGAAGACGAACCGCAATAGCAGCAAGGTCTAGGCTCTCCCGTAGCGCCCGCGCGCACCGAGAGGTCCCCGGCAGCGTCGAGCACGGCGGCGGCGAACCTGCATTCCATTGGTCAAAAGAGGATGTCAGGCACGTAGGCCTTGGCAAGGGGAAACTGAAGGAGAAATAATGGAGAGGGAAGAGGGAGAGACGAGAGCAGGACGCCTGTTCTTCGTCTTCGGGCAGAGCGGCAAGAACGTGGCTCCCTGGCTCTCTTAGAGAGAGCAACAAAGAGGAGAGATGGTGGAGATGGATGCGGGGGATGTGTGGAGGTGGGTGGTGAAGCAGAGAGGGTGGAGGGGCTTTAACTAGGAGGTTCACGGGTGGGGGTGGTGCTCGGGTGCTCGACACGGCTGCAATGGTCGTGCCACCTTGCTCTCGCTCTCAGGGCACAAGCAGCACGTGTGCAAGCATGCACCAGCTTAGTGGCATCGATGTCGAGCCTGCCCTGGCCCTAGGCCGTGGAAGAGGATAGCTAGGGCACGGGTTTCCCCTGTGCTCTGCTGACATGGAGGCCCGGTGGACACCATCCTTGTCCCGGAGCTGTCCTCCTCTTCTGAAGGGCTCCAGACCAAACCAGGGGCGGGTTTCGCAAGAGGAGAACCATACAAGGTGGTTTGGCACCAGAGTAAGGCTTAAATATGAACAACAAAACGAATTTGAGCCTGTTTTGGATCGGGTGCAGGGACTGTCAGTTTTGAAATCAGATTCAGAAAGTTCAGATAAGGTTTGTAGGAATTTTTCTAAGTCTGAAAACAGACAGAAGATAGAGAATGTAGGAGCTTGTTTGGAACAACAAACAATTTCCAAATGGACATATTTAAGTATGGATTTGAAGAGCACATCACCTAGTTTCAGAAAGATATTTTTCTCAGATTTTAGAAATTGAATAGGTGGTTGAAAACAAGGCTGAAACTGGGGGGGGTTTCCTGTTTTCACTGTTTTTCCAATTTCCTATTTTTTCAACTAGGTAGAAAAACAATTATGAAAACATGGTTTCCACTGGCTCAAAAGTATTTATTTCAACATTTTGAGCAAGTCCATAACATTAGCATGGATTACATCCAAAGAAATAACCAAAAAGAGTTAGGGTTCATGGATAGAAATGATGCTCAAAAGTGAATGTGATAGCTAAAAACAGAAAAGGAAAATTCACATTTTCCTTAAGGATTTTCTAACCAAATCTTGTTTTCATGCTTTGGTGAACCATAACCAAATTAAACAAGATGGTAAGGATGACAAGAAATAAAAATAACAACCTTCCACTCTTTATTTCTCAAACGAAACATCAGGTTTACATAAGGAGTCATAATTTCAGAAAAACAACAGGATCAACTAAAAGTTTTTGTTGGTCCCTAATTTTTATGTTTTCCTCCTTACAACCTTGTCTCCAAAGTGAGGATGTGACAGACCTCCCCTCCTTAAAAGAATCTCGTCCCGAGATTTGGGGGGTTTAGTCATAGTGGAAGTCAGGAAACTCCTTGTTGATATAATGTTCGCGTTCCCAGGTGGCTTCTTCCTCAGAGTGATTAGTCCACTGAATCTTGAGGAATTTTATAGCACGCCTCCTAGTTACATGAACATTCTTGGCAAGAACACGGAGTGGTCGATCACGATAAGTCAAATCATGATTGATGTCAATGGTCTGGTAATCGATGTCCTTATGAGAATGATCCTTATTAGGCACTTGGAGACATTTCCGGAGCAATGAGACATGAAAAACATCATGGAATTCTGAGAGATCAGCGGGCAGCTCAAGTTGATAAGATACTTCACCACGTCGGGCTAGAATCTTGAATGGCCCAATGTAACGTGGTGCAAGCTTCCCTTTGACGTGAAAACGCTGCATTCCCTTGAGAGGTGTGACTCTAAGATACACAAAATCTCCCACACGGAAGGAAACTTCGCGTCGCTTGGAGTCTGCATAGCTCTTCTGACGAGATTGAGCAGCTTTGAGACGATCACGGATAAGTTCAACTTGCTCTTCGGCGGCACACAATGTATCCACACCAAATATCTGACTGTCACCAGACTCAGACCAGTTCAAAGGTGTGCGACACTTGCGACCATATAAGGCTTCAACAGGAGCCATTTGCAGACTAGCTTGATAGCTATTGTTGTAAGAGAATTCCGCAAATGGTAGACAATCCTCCCACTTAGTACCATAGGAAAACACACAAGCACTAAGAATGTCTTCCAGGATTTGGTTAACACGCTCGGTTTGTCCTCCGGTTTGTGGGTGATAAGTTGTGCTGAAAGACAGTTTGGTTCCGAGAGCTTCGTGCAATTTCCTCCAGAACCGAGATGTGAATTGAGTACCTTGATCAGAGACAATCTTCTCGGGTACCCCATGCAAAGTCACAATCCGAGATATATAGAGATCAGCCAATTTGATGGGGGGGTAGTAACCCGGTGGGCCCACTTCAAGATATAATCCGGCCCGAGGTGTGCTGAGCGATATCCGGCTAGGGGTAAAGAGATTACCGGAAGGCCCAAAGGCTTGTAAGATTCGTAACCCGGATTGTGGGCTGCAATAAGGGAAGCTAGGGTTTGTATGTGGAGTTCGAGTAGGACTCAAGATGTGCCTTGAAGGGCAAGTTAGGGGTGTACGGGTGCTTTATAAACCGGCCCCTAGGTTTAGTTTGCCAGAGATCCAAGTCATAGTTGTAACACCTATTATCGAGTATCCAGCATAATTCATATTGAGATCCGGCGAGTTATTTTCCGGTTCTTAGATTGCTTTCCGCCATGTCTTCCTTCGAGCTAAACCCTCTCCCGAATACCTGTGTCGACTTGCCCCAATATCAGTTACCCCCGGTAACATCTGCCGTGATTATCCCACGACAGTTGGCGCCCACCGTGGGGCCTGCGTCCAAAGGTGTTTACATCACGGGAGAAGCTCGGAAGAACATGAAGAACTTTGTCGTCGGCGAGATCTACTCCAATGACGAAGGAGAAAATATAGTGGACAATTCCGGGTGGGAGTTGGAGCCGGATCACCTCGAATCCGGATCCACGGTGTCGATTGGCCAAATCAGCATCTTCATCGGTATGGTACGTACGCTCAATTTAGAAGGACAATATCATGTGCATGTTACAGGGACTTCCAACAGGGAAAAAAAGGCGTTAAAACAGACAGTGGATTCAGTTTCCTCGGCCACTCCGGGATACTTGAGATGGGCAGAGCAAGAGGTAACGTGGAGCAGAAGGGATCATCCGGAAGGAATAGAGCGCCCCGGAACCCTGGCATTAGTAGTCTCGCCACAGGTCAATGGTTATGAATTGAGAAAGGTATTGATGGACGGAGGGAGCAGCATCAACATCCTATATTGGGAAACCTTCTTGCGCATGAACCTCAAAGAATCTCAGCTACAGAAAAGCTCGACGGTTTTTCATGGAATCGTGCCGGGTCATTCGGCGCGCCCCGAAGGAAAAATTACATTGGAAGTAGCCTTCGGAGAGTCAGTAGATAACTATCGGGTAGAATGGCTCACGTTTGAGGTGGTCAGGTTGCACAGTCCTTACCACGCATTGTTCGGAAGGCCGGCTTATGCTAAGTTCATGGCTAGGCCGTGCTATGTATATTTGCAGTTAAAGATTCCAGGCCCCAAGCAGACCATCACTATCCATGGAAACCGGGATATAGCAGCAGAGTGCGATGAGGGAGATTCGGTAATGGCTGAGCAAGCCTGCAGAAAGGAAGAACTTAAATATTACCGGTCTCAGGTGGATCCGGATGATGGCACAGCATTGAGAAGACCAGATTCTGAGGACGAAAGAGTAAAATTTAAGGCGGCTCAAGACACCAAGAAAGTAGATTTTGTGGAAGGAGACCCCACCAAGCAGTTCACTATAGGGTCCAATTTGGAAAGCGCGCAAGAAAAGGCTCTAGTGGAGTTCATACGCTCAAATGCGGACGTGTTTGCCTGGACACCCAGCGACATGCCGGGTATCCCCACCGAGTTGGCAGAGCACAGTTTGCATGTGGATCCCAGGGCCAGGCCCGTGAAGCAAGGTTTGAGAAAAATGAACGAGGAAAGGAGAAGAGCTATAGGTGAGGAAATCGCGCGACTATTAACCGCAGGCTTTATCATGGAAGTATTTCACCCCGACTGGTTAGCAAATCCGGTTCTTGTGATGAAAAAGACAAATGAATGGAGGATGTGCATCGATTTCACGAGCCTCAACAAACATTGCCCAAAGGATCCGTTCGCGCTGCCAAGAATAGACCAAATCATAGACGCGGTAGCCGGAAGCGACTTGCTATGTTTCTTGGACGCATATTCGGGGTACCACCAGATTAAACTCAAGAGGGAGGATTGGGAGAAAACGTCATTCATAACCCCTTTTGGGGCCTTCTGTTACAAAACCATGATGTTTGGATTGAAAAACGCGGGTGCAACTTACCAGCGGTGTATTCAGAAGTGCTTCGAGGATCAAATTGGGCGCAACGTGCACGCGTATGTGGATGATGTGGTTATTAAGACCCGGAAGGCAGAGACATTTATTGATGATTTAAAGGAAACGTTTAAAAACTTGAGAAGGTATCAGATGAAGCTTAACCCAACGAAGTGTGTATTCGGAGTTCCGGCCGGGAAGTTACTCGGCTTTATAGTCTCCGAGAGAGGAATCGAGGCAAACCCGGATAAAATCAAGGCCATCCAGAGTTTGAAGAAACCGGAAAATTTGAAGCACGTTCAAAAGCTCACGGGCTGCGTAGCAGCCTTGAGCCGGTTCATATCCAGGCTTGGAGAAAAGGCAATACCCTTGTACCGGCTTTTGCGGAAATCAGATAAGTTCGTATGGGATCAGGAGGCAGATGAGGCGTTTGAAGCACTAAAGAAGCAGTTATCTGAAGCGCCAGTACTAGCGGCGCCGGGTCCTAAAGAGCCTATGTTATTATACGTGGCAGCCGGTCCCCGAGCCGTCAGCGCAGTAGTTGTCGTGGAACGCAAAGAAGATGGGAAAGGTTACCCGGTCCAGAGGCCGGTTTATTATGTCAGCGAGGTGTTATCGGAAGCGAAGCAGCGTTACCCACATTGGCAAAAATTGGTGTTTGGGGTCTTTATGGCCAGCCGGAAGTTGAAGCCATATTTCCAAGAACATCCCATAACAGTGGTTAGTTCAATACCAATGTCGGATATCATCAGAAACTCGGATGCAACGGGAAGAATAGCCAAATGGGCAATAGAGATGGGAGATTATCATATCAGCTACGAGCCCAGATCGGCAATCAAGTCACAGGCTTTGGTTGATTTCGTTAACGACTGGACGCACACTGGAATGGTTACCGCAGTTCCAAGTTCCGAGTCATGGACCATGCACTTCGATGGATCAAAGCAGTACGAAGGGTCAGGAGCCGGAGTGGTGCTGACATCACCAAAGGGGGATAAACTAAGTTACGTGCTGCAGATTCACTTCGATTGTTCAAACAACGTGGCCGAGTATGAGGCTCTGTTGCATGGCTTAAAGGTAGCCAAGGAGATGAACATTAAAAGGATACGATGCTTTGGAGATTCGGATCTCGTGGTGCAGCAGGTATCAGGAACCTGGGATAGGAAGGACGCCACTATGGCAGCGTACCGCAGGGAGGTTGATAGGGTTGCCGGGTGTTTCTCCGGGTATGAAGTGGAGCACATAGACAGAAGAAAAAACGAGGCAGCAGACGCACTCGCCAGACTCGGCTCGCGCAGGGAGCCGGTTCCACCTAATGTTTTCCTGGACGAGCTATGGCGACCGTCAGTTAAATCCGAGTCTGAAGAAGAACTAGCAAATCGAGACCCGGATGTGGAGCTCGTGGCTACAATACGTGACGTTCCCGAATGGACAGAGCCATATCTGGCCTACTTATCACGGGGCGAACTACCAGAACAGGAGGTACTAGCAAGACAAATCCTGAGGCGGGCAAAAGGATATGCTATTATCAATGGGGAGTTGTACAAGAGAAGTGCGGCAGGAGTCTTTTTGCGCTGTGTGACACCAGAAGAAGGCCGACAGATCCTTAAGGAGATCCATGAAGGTGATTGTGGGCATCATGCGTCCACAAGGTCCCTTGTGGCCAAGGCCTATCGGCATGGGTTCTTCTGGCTCACAGCTCTAGCAGACGCGGAACGGATAGTGGCAAGGTGCGACGGATGTCAAAGGTACGCTCGCCAAACTCATGTGCCGGCTATGGAGTTACGGACCATCCCATTAACTTGGCCATTCGCTGTTTGGGGTATGGACATGGTTGGCCCCTTCCATATGTCACCATGCAAGAAGACGCACCTTTTAGTGGCTGTTGATAAGTTTACCAAATGGGTGGAGGTTATGCCAGTCACCAATTGCGAAGCGGCCACAGCGGTCAAGTTCCTGAAAAGAATTATATACCGGTTTGGATACCCCCACAGCATAATTACCGATAATGGAACCAACATGTCCCTTGGAGAGATGGAAAAATTTTGTGGCAGCAACGGAATCAGGCTTGATGTAGCATCAGTGGCACATCCGCAAGCCAACGGGCAAGTGGAGAGGGCAAACCAAGAGCTACTTCGTGGATTGAAACCACGACTGAGGGTTCCTTGTATCAGGGCCGCTGGGGCATGGGTTGAAGAACTTCCTTCCGTGGTCTGGGGTATCAATACTACACCCAACCGATCCACCCAGATGACACCTTTCTTCATGGTCTACGGCGCGGAAGCAGTATTACCAAGCGACATCATTCATGATTCACCAAGAGTGACAGCCTATGTCGAAGTGGAGAACGAGAAGACTCGGCAAGACGCCGTGGATATGTTAGAAGAGCAAAGGGAGCAAGCCTTGGAAAGATCAGCCATATATCAGCAGGACTTGCGAAGATATCATAGCCGGCGGGTGAAAAGCCGGGTCTTCCAAGAGGGAGACTTGGTCCTGCGCTTGGTTCAGACAAACGAGGGAAAGCACAAACTATCGCCACCATGGGAAGGACCTTTCATCGTAAGCCGGATTCTGCATAATGGGTCATATTACTTGATAGATGCAAGAGAAGAATCGGCCACAATCAACGACACTGCTCACACTACTGCACCTATGCAAGAGAGAGATAGACCATGGAACGTGGCTCAGCTACGTCCGTACTATACTTAGCAGAAAACGATGTAACAGGCAGCAGGTTTCAGACGCACTCTTTTCCTATCCGGGGCACCCTTGGGGACTGGATGGGTTTTTAATGAGGCGGCTTGCTGGCCTAATTTTCTCATATCAAATAAAAAGGAGATTATCAGGAAAAGAGGCAATTGTCATTTATACGGTGTGCATATTCAGGTCTTGAGGGCTGGTTGCTCCTATAAGCACAGCTGCAAACTCAAAAAAGACCCGGCCTTGATGCCAATGAGTTATAGGGGCCGTCACTCGAAAAAACGAGTGCGGCTACAATCTTATAACCGGACAAAGAAGTCCAAATTTCTCGGCTATTCTTACTTAAGCTCGATGTGACTCGCAACAAAGTGGCATGATTCGTTCGCTTACGATTAATGTCGGTCATGAGACCCAAACGGGACTCGCTTGACCCCGTTTTCGTATTGATGTAACAACATGGTATCCACGCGAAAGCCGGCTTATAGTACAAGGTAGTTGAAAGGGTCATCTAAACCACAAGTTATGCAGAGTATAAGGCTAGCAGCCGGAAACTCAACGAGTATCAAGCATAACTTCAAACATCATAAAAAGCTGTCCTGAAGTCTTGGGCATTTAGCGACAGGCGATTCGTTTCCTTGAAAAGAAACAATCACGTGTCCCAGACGCGGAAACCCGGACTGGGGGACTTGGGAGCTCTGAAGAAGAAACAGCGTAATCCAGCCGATAAAATTCCAACGAGCCATGCATCCGGGTCTCGGGGGCTTAGGGATCCGGGTGAAAGCCCGTTCCCCAGATGTCAACGAAACCCGGAGGTCGTGTCTCGCCAAGGAAAGCATAAAAAAAAAGGGGTAAAAGTACAAGGTATCAAGAATAAAGTAAGTGGGTATCAAGAAAAAGCGGGTGCAAAGACACATTAATCAAAAGCCCAAAGGGGCGCAAAGTGCATCGGGAGTATAAGCAAAAATATTACAAAAAACCTAAAGTATCAAAAGAGCACAGGCGCTCCGCTTAAAACAATCAATAAAGCTGTTTTAACGACGCTTTGCCGACTGACGCATATGGAATGACAGGCGATATTCATTACTTCAAGCTGCAGGATCCATCTTGGCCTTGCCCTTGTTGCCACTGGTGGTGGCGGCGCCACTCGGATCAGTAGCAGTCCCGGGTTGCGAAGTTGCAGGAGCAGAGTCGGCATCGGCCTTCTTGGCAGCTTCGTCCCTTATCTTGATTGCCTCCTCCCTCCAACGGGCAAGCATATCGAACGGCTGGGGGCGGTTCGCCTTGACAATCTTGTCATTAGCATCATAAGCAGGGAGAATCACATCAATCTCTAAGCTATCAGCGATAACGCTAGCCGGATGACGGACTTCTTTCTGAATAGCCTTGAAGTCCTTTGGCAAAAACTTGGACCCATCCAAGTTGAACTCTGGAAATCCGCTCATAAGTTTGGCCAGCTCTAGCTTGGGAGCGTAGGCTTTAGCCAATGCGAGCCCCCGGGTTACCCCAAATCGGCAGGAGGACCGTTTCCAGTGCCAAATCCACTCGGGGATCGTGGAGCAGAATTCCAGTAATCTCTTCATATTATCTGGCCTGACACCCGGCAGTCGCAACTCATCAAGTATCCAGCTAACTCCGCCGCAAAGTTGGCGAAGAGTATTTTTGATGGTTTTTAGCTTAGCAGCGTCATCTTCTTTGGGGGCAGCATCACTTGGGCCTGCTAAAGGGGCAAAAGGAGCAAAGATAATAAGTAAGCAAGTACAGTGGTTCATATCAAAGAAATCCGGGTCATAGAAAAGGTGAAATTCAAAAATCTTACCGGTCGCGGTACGATAAACGTCAGCAATTTGCACGGAAAGTGTTGTCAGTTTGTCCTTAGCCTTGTGAGCCCTTTTCCTGTACCTTTTCGTCATTTTTTGGCACCTGCGAGCTTCAGTCTCCGCAGCTTCACGAAGGGCCGTTTCTTTTTCAATACGCTTGGTGGACTTGGCCAGTTTCTTCTCCAACTGTGAAACATAGTCCTGTAAGGAAGCATGAAGAGGGATTAGCCAGAAACATTATACAAAGTTCCAAGCAAGTTACTTAGTAATTTACTCGGAACTTGGGGACTATGTGTGGAAACAATTGGTACTACTCGGGATTACCTCGTGCTTGGTTATTAAGGCGTCCAGTATGTTTTCTTCATCACCCTTCAAGGTATGGAGGGCATCTAGCATTTGCGCAAAGGTCATGTCTTCAGGGCGAAGTCGAGAAGGGCCGGAAGATTGGTCTTCCTGTTGAAGGGTTGCTCCGGGTCTGGGGGTCGAAACCCGGACCGTTTGAGTGTCCGGGTTAGGAGAACCCGACTTGGTCTCCAAAATGATATCTTCGTCCACCTCCTCAGAGGGCTGGGGTGATGCAGCTTTTGGTGGAGGTGGGTCCTTAAAAGGGTCTTCTTTATTTCCGTCCTCGGCCTCGTCCTCAACCTCAATGTTCATGTTATTACTCGGCTTCTCCTCTCCCTGCCTTTCTGCTTCAGGAATATCCGGGTCACTCAGCGTAACTGTGGCGCTGAAAGGAAAAAAGGAGACATTGATTAGTGGAATGTATGGAAAAAAGAAAGATAACAAGTGCGAGAGAATGTAAGCAAAGGTAGTTTACCCGGTGTTCACAGCATAGTCCGGGGGAAGCTCGCAGCTGGAGGCGGATGACGTTGGTAAAGGCACTGGCTGCGGTACGCGAAATTGCCCGGCAAGTGGATGACTAGGAGATGGATGACGTTGAGGAGATTGGGAAGGTTGAGCTGGAGGGGTGCTGGCTCGACGAGCGGGTGAGGTGGAGATACCCGGGTTAAGGGGATCATCCCCCGGAGAACTCCGGGTCACCCTACGTTTAGTCGGGAAAGGGTCCTTCAAGAAGGGTGAATGTGATAATCGCACATTAAGTTCACGCATAGTGGCAAAGGAGTAAGGCGCACAAGACATGGAAGAGAAGGGAACCTTTTCAACTACCCCTCTAGCTTTCCTTTTGTTTCCAACTGGGGGTTCTTGGTCAGACTCGGTGGCTTCCGGGTCATTTTCTTCTTCCTCCTCTTCGTCCTCTGACCCTGAAAGCCGAGTAAGTATCAGATAAGAAAGGACGAGTGGTAAGAAAGGTGGCACAGATGAAAGGCAGATATAAAGGTTATGAGAGAGTACCCTCGTCGTCATCAATGGACTCGTTTTCCCCTTCGGGGTCTTGGGAGGGAGGAGAGTTCTCGACCTTCCAGAAGGGATCGTCAGCCTGTGAACAAGTAAATGCAAGTAGTGGTTAGAGACTATAGCGGATAAAAGTGCTGAAACAAGAAAAAGGGGGTCAGGTCTTACCGCTGGAGCAGGATTCTCCCGAGTAAACGGGGGTAACCCGGTAGCGTTCTTTATAACATCTAGCCTCTCCATCAGGAAACCCTTGATGGTCTTGTTGGTGTTGCCAGCAGGGAAGTTCTTGGTGGAGTAGCGGAGGGAGTCCGTGATGTGACCCGAGTACTCGTGTAGCAACTTCGAACGAATGGAGTTGGGCTGAACCCGGAAATCTACCCAAGTCTTTATTAGATTAAGCCCAAGAAGGCCATGGGCTGAGAGGGCTGCTAGTTTGGCCAAAAAGGGCTGAATGGCTTCCCTATCAGGCTCGGGTGCAAAAGCGCTAAAAGACTCGGAGGGTTCAAGGAGGCTCTCCGAGTAACCCGGCAATTTCCTCTCACCATCCGGAGAAGTGTCATGGCAATAGAAGAAAGATAGTTGCCAGTTGTTGACGTGGGAGTTCAAGTTAAGAGTTGGCATTAGTGAGTGCTTGCGGCGCTGGATAGATACCCCGCCACAGGTAAGAAGAGCTCCGTCATCGCTCTCACGACACAGCTCGCATTGGAATAACTCAATAAAAAGATCCAGGCTTGGTGGAATGCATAAGTAAGATTCGGACAAGACTATGAAATGGGTAATATTCAGCATAGAGTTAGGCCCTATGTCGAACACCCGGAGGCCGTAGTGGCTTAAGATTTCCCGGAAGAAAGGGTGACCCGGAGGACGAAATCCCCGGGTCACGTGCTCGGTAAAACAGATTACCTCATTCCCGGCAGGAGTAGGACTGGTCTCATCGTCAGGAGCCCTCCAATGTATCTCCTTTTGAGAGGGAAGAATTCCTAATTCGGCCATTCCTTCCAGCTTGGCCTTCGTCGTTGAAGACCGACCCCAGTTGGCAGAAGTGGTTTGAGGGGTCTTGGTCGGAGCCGGGTGCCTTCCCTGTCTTTTCGGAGCCATGGAGTTGACCTGCAAGGGACAAGAGATGTATGGAGTAAGATTCGGAGTATCAGATTATCCGAGTCTGGGAATATCGAGACAATGCGAAGGCTAAAATAATACCCGGATAATGCGCTACGATGTTAAGTGTGGAGGATTTTCCGGGTTACAGATGAGGTTGAGTAAATTGTTAATTACTTACGTATGGAGGTGGGTTGGGCGAACATGGATGGTTGCCCATACTTTTATTGCGAAGAAAATAGCTGGAAAAAGAAGGTTTTCCGGATGTTAATGAGACAAGCGGAAAAAACAAGGTGGAACGGATCTAGGTTGAAAAGCTTGCGAGCGATCTTATATAAAGTTTGATGGTTGAAAAAGGTGCGGGGATGAATTGCGACTACGCATCAGGTGCTTAAAGGAGCTGAGGACTACCGAAGCGGCTTGATTTGACGATACCGGAAAGGTAATTTACGGGTTGATCCAGATCCGATCCAAGTCAAATTGAAAAAATTGCGAGGTTCAATTGGATGATTGAGAGAGGCTTACCGAAGAGATTGATGTCCGAAATGAGGGTGATGTGAGGTGCGGCTTGAGTATTGTTCCACAGCCCTCAATGAGAGAAACGAAGATGCGACGACAATGCGTGATGGCGGCGCGGGATAGCTCGAGGCCGAGCGCGGCCGGCAGTGATCTTATCTGTTGTAGTGTGCGCGGGCTCCGGCGGCGGAAACTGCGAGGGAGCGAGGAGAAAGGGTATGATGAGGTGAGGTGAAAGGCCTAGGGTTACCTTTGGCTGATATTTATAAGGGAGGTGGTGAGCTCACCCCCGCGACTGGAAAATCGGAAGCTGCGGGACAGTAATTATCCGTGCGGATTTGGTGGTGTATGCGCCCGGAATGGAATAAAATGTTCCGTTGGCGGAGGAAGTGTAACCTACCCCGAGATATCAGGGACCGGTATCGTGAGTGGAACCTTGGCATTTTAGGGTTCAAATTTGGAAAGGCATGCTAGACATTCGGGGGGAAATCGAGTTATCGTATGGCCGTCATGGAGCTGTGCCTAGCCATCTATCGAAGCAATTTAACTCGGTCCCTATGAACTTGGGTATTTCATATCTTTTTCAGGGAATAGCGAGCGCTTCAAGGATGAATCCGTGAAACCCGCGCTATCCTGGGGACTACTGATGGGGGGATAGTAACCCGGTGGGCCCACTTCAAGATATAATCCGGCCCGAGGTGTGCTGAGCGATATCCGGCTAGGGGTAAAGAGATTACCGGAAGGCCCAAAGGCTTGTAAGATTCGTAACCCGGATTGTGGGCTGCGATAAGGGAAGCTAGGGTTTGTATGTGGAGTTCGAGTAGGACTCAAGATGTGCCTTGAAGGGCAAGTTAGGGGTGTACGGGTGCTTTATAAACCGGCCCCTAGGTTTAGTTTGCCAGAGATCCAAGTCATAGTTGTAACACCTATTATCGAGTATCCAGCATAATTCATATTGAGATCCGGCGAGTTATTTTCCGGTTCTTAGATTGCTTTCCGCCATGTCTTCCTTCGAGCTAAACCCTCTCCCGAATACCTGTGTCGACTTGCCCCAATATCAGTTACCCCCGGTAACATCTGCCGTGATTATCCCACGACACAATTGGTCTCCACGATGAGTTGTGCAAACAGGAATAAAGTGAGCTACTTTTGTAAGCCTGTCCACAATAACCCATATGGCATCATGCCCTCGGTTTGACTTGGGAAGTCCAGTGATGAAATCCATTCCAACTTCATCCCATTTCCACTTGGGTATTTGGAGTGGTTGCAAAAGACCAGCTGGACGTTGGTGTTCTGCCTTCACACGCTGACAGATATCACACTTGGCTATGTAAGAAGCAGTCTCTCACTTCATATCATGCCACCAAAATTTCTCCTTAAGGTCTTGATACATCTTTGTTCCTCCGGGGTGGATGGAATAAGGAGTGTCATGAGCCTCGGCGAGTATAACTTTCTTTAGCTCTGACTCGGATGGAACGCAAATGCGACCTTTGTACCAGAGTATTCCTTCAGAATCGACGGAGAAACCATTCACTAGTTCCTTCTTCATTCGATTCTTAATTCCCTCAATACTCTTCTGGCCTTTCTAAGATTGTTTCACTTGATCAATCAGAGTAGGTTTGAGTTCAATAGCATTCAACATCCCATGGCTGACTACTTCGATACCTAGTTGATCAAGTTCCTTCCATAACTAAGGTTGTCTGGCCTTGATGATAGCATTTAAAGAGGCAAGTTCTCAACTGAGTGCATCAGCGACAACATTAGCCTTGCCAGGATGCTAGTGGATACTCAGATCATAATCTTTGATGAGGTCAATCCACCGGCGTTGTCTCATATTGAGCTCACGCTGAGAGAAGATATAAGTCAAGCTCTTGTGGTCTGTATAGATCTCACATCTATTACCCATAAGGAAGTGTCGCCATGCCTTGAGAGCATGAACAACAGGTGCGAGTTCCAGGTCATGGGTAGGATAATTTTGTTCATGAGGTTTCAACTGACGAGAGATGTAAGAGATGACCTTTCCGTCTTGCATAAGAACACTGCCGAGTCCAAGCTTTGAGGCATCACAGTACACATCAAAACTTTTTGTGACATCCGGCATAGTAAGAACAGGAGCGGTCACCAACCTTCTCTTCAACTCTTGGAAACTTTCCTCACATTTGTTAGTCCACTCAAACTTCTTGTCTTTCTTAAGCAATTGAGTGAGTGGTCTGGCGATATTGGAGAATCCTTGAACAAATTTGCGATAATACCCCGCCAAACCAAGAAATGATCTTACTTCGGTTGGGTTGGTTGGAGAATTACGCTTCATGACGGACTGAATCAAAGCGGGATCAACAGAGATTCCACCTTCAGATACCACATGTCCAAGAAATCCCACTTCTCTAAGCCAGAATTGGCATTTGCTGAACTTAGCATACAATTGATGCTTCCGAAGTGTTCCGAGCACCAATCTCAGATGTTCTTCATGTTCAGCTTCATCTTTAGAATAGATAAGAATGTCGTCGATGAACACCACAACGAATTTACCAAGAAAATCCATGAATACCTTATTCATGAGATTCATGAAATAGGCCGGAGCATTGGTTAAGCCAAAAGACATTACGGCATATTCATACAGCCCGTAACGTGTGGTGAAAGCAGTCTTCGAAATATCCGAATCCCGTATTTTCAATAGGTGGTAACCAGTACGGAGATCTATTTTCGAGAAGACACGAGCTCCATTCATCTGGTCGAAGAGCTCTTCAATCTTGGGAAAAGGGTATTTGTTCTTGATGGTAACAGCATTCAACTTCCGGTAGTCCACACATAGACGTGAGGTACCGTCCCTTTTGTCCACAAAGATGACAGGCGATCCCCAAGGTGAGGCACTTGGGCGAATCAATCCTTTTTGCAACATACCATCCAGTTGCTTCTTCAACTCCTCTAATTCCTCCGGGTTCATCCGGTAAGGTTTTTGAGCCATGGGTCTTGTTCCAGGAACTAACTCGATAATGAACTCGATGTTCCGGTCAGGGGGCATACCGGGTAGTTCTTCTGGGAAGACATCCGGATACTCACATACCACAGGAATCTGTTCAAGTGAGGGGCTGGGCACACTCTTATGACAATGAGCTTTGGAGGTGGGTTTGAATGCCTTATACTTAACTTCTTCCCCGGTGTTACTGGTCAAGGATATAGTTTTCATGGGGCAGTCAATGACTCCCTTGTACTTAGTCATCGAATTCATACCAAGTACAACCTCAATTCCCTTCTCGCCTAGCACTATCAGATCAGCATGAAAGGTTTTCCCACTGATAACAATAGGCACATTGTTGCTGAAGTGGGTGGCTCTAGTTGTATCGCCTAGGATTTGCACTAGCATGGTTCTAGACATAGGGCTGACTTTTAAACCACTTTTATTCACACAACGTTTGGTGACAAATGAATGCGAAGCTCCAGAGTCAAACAGAACAGGGACTGGTATGGAGTTGACAGGAAACGTACCAATCACCATGCTTGGATTATCCTGAGCTTATTCTGCGGTGACGCAATTCAGATGTCCCTTAGTTATATTCCCATGCTTCTTGGAAGATTGTCCATGTGTCATCTTGGTCGCATTAGGGCGAGTAGGAGCAGGATTCTTAGTGGGACACTCCCGAGAGAAATGCCCTCCTTTGCCTCATGAGAAGCATGTCCCAGATGGCTTGGGTGGAGCTGGGGCAGCACGGGTGATTGTATTACAAGAATTCCCTCCTCCAGGACGAGGCACATAAGGAGCAGCTCCAACAGTCGGAGGCCTTGGGTAAGATGGAAAGCTTGGGCGAGAAGCATAACCAGGTGTCTTGTTGAATGGTGGCCTCGCAGGTGGAGAGCTGCAAGCCCTATTGACACTCGGCCCTCCTTGCTACATCATCTTCCGCTTGCGATTGTCAAAGGCTGCCTGACGCTTATGTTCCATAAGGTTAGCAGCATTGGCAAGAGACTCAAGGTCTTGGAATGGAATCACCATGAGCGTACACTGCAGCTCGTCGTGCAAGCCATTGAGAAACCTCTCCTTCTTCGTTTCTTCAGTGTCAACATCATTGGGAGCATACCTAGCCAGGCTAGTGAACTCATCCCAATACTTGGACTCAGTCATACCACCTTTTTTGAGATTCAGAAACTTGTCTCACATGATCCCCATAACACCATCAGGAATATGATACTTGCGAAACTTGGCCTTGAACTCCTCCAAGGTGGTGACATGATCAGATGGTATGGAGGCACGAGTGGTTTCCCACCAAGTCCTGGCAGGCCCAGCGAGAAAGTGGGAAGCATAAAGGACCTTGTCTTTGTCCTCGACACCAGCAACTTCCAGATCGTTGGTGATGGTGCGAAGCCAATCATCAGCGTTCAGAGGTTCCACAACCCAAGAGAAGACATGTGGGTTGGTATTCTGGAATTCCTTGAGCTTGGAGCGGGAACCATTTGCACCATTAGTCCCAATAGTGGCCAAATGTGCGAGAGTTTGGAGAGTTGCAGCGCGCTCAGCACGGACAGCCTCTCGGTCTTGCATGTACAAGGCCAGTACTTGGGCCACAGTTGGCTCAGGTGGTGGGGGTGGATCATGCGGCATGCTAGATGAAAGAAGATGTAAGATAAAGAGGCAGATAGATGGGTTTGCCCAATATTGACAAACGGCAATCGAAGTGGATGAAAACATGCAACCTTTTAGACATGCTTGGTAATTTATGCCAGAGAAGCCAAATCACAAACATATCATACATAAAACAGGAAGGTTCTATCATACATAGCACACCATACATGAACATCTAGCAAACAAGTGGTTTTCCGAGGAACCACACTACAAAAGCAGCGATATGGGGTCATCGCAGCAAACTAGTACTAGGTGCTTACATAGCACGGTCTACTAACACGGCCTACCATCTAGGCGTCTCCATCATCGCCGTCGAACAGGATCTCCTCTGGGTCCTCTTCATCTCCGGCGAGATCGTCGTCCTCCTGGTCGCTCGGCTCACTCATATCCATGCCATCGGAAGGGACATCATCATCAGGAAGAAGATCCTCGTTGTCCTTGCGGAGTTCGGCGATCTCCTCCTCTAACTCCTCGATGGTCGAATCCCTTGCGACAATATCCTCTCTAGCTGTCTTCAGCCGGCCACGGAGTATGGCGTTGGCGTTCTCGAGCGACTCGGACTTCTTGAAGATACGAGTACGGGCCAAACGGGTGGTCCGCATCTTCTTCTCCAAGGTCCTTGCCTTGGCGGCGAGGTCGGCATGAACAATCTTCAGATAATCTAGGTTGTTCTGAGTGTAGTGCAGGTAGAACTCCATGTCCTCCATGTGGGAGCACACAATGTCACAGGGACACGGACAAGGGAGTGGGAAGCCCTCATCGTCGCGCCTCCCGTGGCGCTGGAAAGGAGTATCCACAAAGCGAGTCTCGTAGAGGTGAGACATGCACGCAACAGCCAGCTCGAGCACACGAACAACCGCGTCCTTCCATGAGCGGCCAGTCGCGTGGAAGACATGCACAGGCTCAGATGGCGCGGTCAATGGAAAATGGAGGGTGCACTCCACCAACCAAGATAACCCCGCAACAGAGCTGGTGATCTCCCCTCCTCTAATCTCAGGTAGTGGACGCCCAAGTATCTTGGTCATATCCATGATCTCCCTCTCGAAACGGAACAGAGTGTCCCGAGGAAGTCCCAACTGGAGAGACTCGGTGAAGACGACGTCCATCTACACAAGTTTTTAAGTTAATAACCAGTGTGCAAAATTTTAGTTTATGAAAATGAAAACTTAATGTAATGAATCATGTAAAAGAACCAAGCAGAGGAGGTTACGAGTCATAGCTTTTTACATATAGTCATATTAAAGGCTTGTATGGAAACTAAGGTAGATGTCGGAGTACTAGCTAACGCCCATTCTAACTAAGGTCTCCTATGGTCAGGATGGCTCTGATACGAACTCTGTGGGGACCCCAGACTAGATGTCCGAGACCGCCAATATGCATACACTCATGATCTCAGATCGACAGTCATGAGAAACATATTTAGAGAAGGCACAACAGAGTTCACATCCATTACACGAATAACATAGTCTTACACAAATGGTCCATCGACCAAGTCTGAGACAACTGTCACGCAGGACAGTGGCAATCACACATCATGACTACTTTATTCGGCGGAAGCAAACACAACGAGTAGAACCCATGTCAACGCCTTAGCACCACAGGCTGCTGACCGGGAGACGTGCCTAGTACACGGGATCGTCAAAGTACTCCTCCTTAAAGGTATCCTCCTGAGACGGCTCCTCCAGGTCTGACCAGGACAATAGCAAGGGACGAAACCATATGAGTACATTTGAATGTACTCGCAAGTCACCCTAAATGAAAGCCCAAAAATGCAAGTATGGCAAAGTGGTTGTAGGAAGGCTATTTAGTTAAGGGCTATACTACCCATGGTGAGTATAAGACTCATCATGGTTGAACAAATTTTATTTCTTTTGAAACACCTTTTTGGAAAAACACCATTTCCCAGACCAATATTTCTCCGGTACCTCAAAGGTACGATCATTTCCTTTCATGTACCTCCCAGGTACGACCACATAAACAAGTTCCATCTTTTTGAAAACATTGACAGAATGCTAGCTACATGGCCATTCAACTGTCCATATCCGAGGACGCGGCTATTCTGAATATTTTTACTCTGCAGAGGTGTACACAATCCACAAGATCTAGTACATCCGCCGTGAACAACCACGGACTGTCCGAGACAGTATGCAAACATCGGATAACTGGTCCTAACCATCCACTATATCGGCGCTAGTAAATGACTACCTCTTCAACTGGGTTTGTTCTCCCCGGCACCGAGTGAGTCAGCCGTATCGATCCGGTTTCCCCTGACAACACACCGCCATGGCAGGAGACCCAATTTCTGCAACCGGTAGTGAACTTAATCCCACACTGTGAATGTCCCGTTTCTCCCTCCTGGCGACAATTCGGTTCGGGGGACTCTAACCCCTATAGCACTTAGAGGTAGGAACGTACTAACACCGACAAGAAATTATCTAGACCCCGTTCCCATATTGAGATAATGTGGCAGTACGGCTTGGTTGTCCGGCGAAGACTAGGTTATGTGTCATTTTTGGAAAACAAGTTGAAAACACTTCCTCCTTCACAAACCTCCCTCGGACAAGGTCCCACCTTTCCTCGAGTTTTTCCAAAGCCATGAGTTTTCCAAAAACACAAGTTAAGGTGTCCACAAAGGGACTTAAGTTAATTAATTGATGGCTCCAAAAACCTAAGGGCTTGGTAACACCAAGATTATGGAGTGGCTACGACAATTTCTTATAAGCGATAATGGTAATGTTCTCTTAAAGAAGTAGTTCGAAACCAACTTAAGTAAAACTTCAGAAGTAAAACATGCATGGTAAGTAACACAACAGCAAGCATTTAGAGTGGCTTGCCTTGGCCTTGGTCTTCATCACACTCTTGAAATAAACAAGAGTTACAGAAAACCTCTTCAGGAGCAATAGTCTCTTCGTTATCTAGCGTCGTAAAAAGTAAAAAGAAAAACACTCAATCAGAACAAGACAAAGACACGCACAAGCTAATACAGCACACATACAACAAGCATTCATCTAAAACGAGTCACCCAAAATAACATTACTACCAAATACTACAACACTCAAACAAGCATCAAAAACATGCATAACATGGCATAGTCTCCTACAAGTCATGCATCAAGCATATGGCATGTGTCCAGTGGGTGTACCACTCTCATACAAGGCCATAAAGAGTTAAATGACTCTCTGGTCATTTACCAGAATAAGTATACATCATAGAAAATAATTTAAGACACAATCAAACAAGCACGAGGGAGTAAAACATGCATTTCTATGCACATGCAAGCCATAATCTAGTTGTAAAAGATAACTAAGCATGCAACCAGAAGCTAAACAAGTACATAACAGAGACATATCAAAACATGCAAGGCATGAAAACAATCTTGGCATGAAGGCACACATGGTAAGCAACTCTAGTGATCATGGAAAATAGAATACAAGCATAGATATTGACATATATGACCAACCATGGCATTTTCATGAACAAGATTTAACCTAACATGGTAGATCCACAATATAACAATCACATGGCAGTGAAAACAACTCCTATACATGCTAGTAAGATCACACAAGGCATTCATACATTTAGCAAAATAATAAAACATGGGATTTACATGGCAGAATACTATTAAAACTTGTAATGCATGCCAAAACTATTCTACAGCTCAAAACATCACACAAAGCTAGGATACGATAGATCTACTCATACAGAAGCACATCCAAAAGGATTCATCTCAAAAAGCATTTTATAAAAATTCATAAAAATCATTTAGTGGCTCTCTGGTTGTTTACCAATTTGCATGTCATTTAAAATAGGAAACTCAAGTGCATGTGAGCCCAACTGCTCTAGTTAGGATTCACCAAGATCTATCGAGAGAGCTCAACCTCACTTCCATTGGATTCCTAAATCAAAAGTTACTGCATGTTTAAGATTTCAGATAGGCTGACTTGTGGGATTTTTCACAGGTGAACCAGGGATGCAAATGTAGATCTTCCACTTACATATGGTTGGAAAAACATCCAGGTACCTTTGGTAAAATTGGGGTGGCCAGATTTTGATTTTAGATATTTTAACAAGGATTAAAGTGAGGAGGCAGTTTTTCTGGAAAAACAGAAAGAATAAAACCTCCAGCGCGGGCTCAGCGGGCCGCTGGCCTCTACGCGCCTGAGCATGTTGCGCTGGGCCGGCCCAAGTCATCCGCGCGCGCGAATGAACCAGTACGCAGCCGCTGGATCAAGACCTAATGGCTAGGATACAATCCACAGGGATTCAAATGTGGCCGTCGATCTACGGATGGGTGGCCCTCACGTTCTCTTCCACCTCGCGCCCAGATCGGAGCACCGGCGAGCTATGGAGTTCCCGTACGGGCAGGGTCTCACCTTGGGCTCGAAAGGAATCGGTGTTCGGTGAAGAGGCGATGCAGCGAGGAGGTTGAAGACGAACTGCAATAGCAGCAAGGTCCAGGCTCTCCCGTAGCGCCCGCGCGCACCGAGAGGTCCCCGGCAGCGTCGAGCACGGCGGCGGCGAACCTGCATGCCATTGATCAAAAGAGGATGTCAGGCACATAGGCCTTGGCAAGGGGAAACTGAAGGAGCAAGAATGGAGAGGGAAGAGGGAGAGACGAGAGCAGGACGCCTGTTCTTCGTCTTCGGGCAGAGCGGCAAGAACGTGGCTCCCTGGCTCTCTCAGGGAGAGCAACAGAGAGGAGAGCTGGTGGAGATGGATGCGGTGGATGTGTGGAGGTGGTGGCGAATCAGAGAGGGTGGAGGGGCTTTAACCAGGAGGTTCACGGGTGGGGGTGGTGCTCGGGTGCTCGACACGGCTGCAATGGCCGTGCCACCTTGCTCTCGCTCTCAGGGCACAAGCAGGACGTGTGCAAGCATGCACCAGCTTAGTGGCATCGATGTCGAGCCTGCCCTAGCCCTAGGCCGTGGAAGAGGAGAGCTAGGGCACGGGTTTCCCCTGTGCTCTGCTAACATGGAGGCCCGGTGGACACCATCCTTGTCCCGGAGCTGTCCTCCTCTTCTGCGGGGCTCCAGACCAAACCAGGGGCGGGTTTCGCAAGAGGAGAACCATACAAGGTGGTTTGGCACCAGAGCAAGGCTTAAAGATGAACAACAAAACGAATTTGAGCCTGTTTTGGATCGGGTGCAGGGACTGTCAGTTTTAAATTCAGATTCAGAAAGTCCAGATAAGGTTTGCAGGAATTTTTCTAAGTCTGAAAACAGACAGAAGATAGAGAATGTAGGAGCTTGTTTGGAACAACAAACAATTTCCAAATGAACAAATTTAAGTATCTATTTTAAGAGCACATCACCTAGTTTCAGAAACATATTTTTCTCAGATTTTAGAAATTAAATAGGTGGTTGAAAACAAGACTGAAACATGGGTGGTTTCCTGTTTTCACTGTTTTTCCAATTTCCTGTTTTTCAACTAGGTAGAAAAACAATTATGAAAACATGTTTTCCACTGGCTCAAAAGTATTTCTTTGAAGATGTTGAGCAAGTCCACAACATTAGCATGGATGACATCCAAAGAAATAACCAAAAAGAGTTAGGGTTCATGGATAGAAATGATGCTCAAAAGTGAATTTGATAGCTAAAAACAGAAAAGGAAAATTCACATTTTCCTTACGGATTTTCTAACCAAATCTTGTTTTCATGCTTTGGTGAACCATAACCAAATTAAACAAGATGGTAAGTATGACAAGAAATAAAAATAACAACCTTCCACTCTTTGTTTCTCAAAGGAAACATCAGGTTTACATAAGGAGTCATAATTTAAAAAAAACAACAGGATCAACTAAATTTTTGTTGGTCCCTAATTTTCATGTTTTCCTCCTTACAACCTTGTCTCCAAAGTGAGGATGTGACAGACACCACCCCTGATAGTGGCCAGGGGGACCCGTGCCCACCCATGGTGTGGGAACCCCTCTGCCCCTCTCCGGGTCTCTTTTGGACTCTGTTCATTCTCCGGGAATTCTAAGACTTCTGGGCTTCGAATCATCCAATTCCGAGAATATTTCTAGAACTAATTTTTTTAAACTAAAAGCAATAGAAAACAGGAAGTGGCTCTATGGCATCTTGTCAATAGGTTGGTCCTAGAAAATCCATAAAAATGACATAAAGTTTACAAGAAACATGTAGCATATAGTATGAAAACAACATGGAACATCAAAAATTATGGATAAGTTTATGAGGTATCACCTAGTATCCACTATTTTTGTTTATTGTTGTTGTTGAACCTTGGAGTGCTTAATGATTGTCACTTAGGGCCCAAGTGCCATGATTTTAGATCTAAACATGTTATGTTTTCACGAGTATAATTGTTGTTTTGGATCATATCTAGTAGTTGTATACACTTATTACTGTCTGGAACCCGAGACCCCAAGGTGACATGGTTGGGATATCGGAGGGCATGGACTCTAGTTCGAGGAATACATGTTTTCACCGTATGTTAGTGCTTTGCTCCGGTTCTTGGTAGAACAAGTACGTTAATTACCATTAGTTCCTTTTTGGTCCCGCAAGAATGGGATGGTAGGGAAAAATACGTCGTGCAAGTTCTTATTGCAAGCACGTACGACAATTCTCCGGAAACATGCCTATGATAGTTTGTGAATTGGATACTCTCTTCTATATTTGTGCTACCCTTAGTTACCTATATTACATCGTTAATATCATTCATGAAACTCATGTACATCAATCCCTATGCCTACGGTGTTTTTAGCACTACCTCTCAATCCGTATACATTCGCTATTAGTATTGTTGCTACTGTTTTACTGCTAGTATTACTATTAAACCACTACTGCCATTATATCACCATTACTTCTAATAAATTGTTTGAAGCAAGATACTTTTGATGTGCAGCTGAATTGACAACTCAGTTGTTGTGGCTTATAAATATTCTTTCGCTTCCCTTGTGTCGTGGGATCATACACGACAGCACCAAGGGAATGCCAATGGTGTTTAAAGAAGAGGAAAACTAGCTAACGATGGCGTTGGTACGGGATTTGGCAGCAAGCGCGTAGACACAAGACGTACCCGGGTTCAGGACCCTCGTGGTGAGAAAAAACCCTACTCCTGGTTTCTCTACTATAGATTCATAGACTACAGAGTTGCTCCTTGGGCTGCATCAAGAGTGGAACCATTCTAGGGATTTTGGGAAGAAGAAGTGAGCGATGGGTCGGTTTCTCTATTGCTTGCATGCGTTTTTAGTGTGCCCTCTCTCAGGGCGCCAGGCCAGTCTTATATAGAGGCTGACTGTCCTTCTTACAGGTGGGGCGGCTGGTACATGACCAGCCGACGAGATTCCATGGACAAACGCCTCATGTCCTTCTGCCCGCCGTATCCGGGTGCCGTATGTCGGGTCCGTACCGCAGCAGAGTCCTGACTATGCGCGGGTACCGAGCGGCCACTCCTGGGTACTCGAGAGCCCATGCGATGGTACCCGGGTACCCTTGAGCCCATTGAGTAAGTACCGGGAGCTGTACACGGGTACGAGCTAGCCCATGCGAAGGTACCAGAGGCCCATGCGTGAGTACCTCGAGCCGTCGGAGAGTGGATATACAGGGTGGCCAAGAGGGCATTGTGGCTCGCGTAAGCCTACGTGCTTGGCGTGCAACCCACACCTCCTTGTACGGTTGACTTAAGGAGTAGCCTCCCGAAGTCATCGTACGGCTGGTTCGGTCATAGCCGGGTGGTCATACCACCCGGCAAGCGGGGTGACAACTGGAAGATGCCGCTTCGTACGACACCTCCTTCGACCAGCCGATGCGTCTGATGGTGCAGATCTTGCACTCATTGGGTGACGACTGGAAGCAGCAGTTTTCCCTCAGTAAGAAACCAAGGTTTAATCAACCAGTAGGAGCAAGGAGTAACTTCAGAAGGTTGAAGCAGCTGAGATAGCAGGGCACACTACTGGTTCAGAAGCAACGTGGAACCTACATAACACAATCAAATCACTTTGCACCAATGAAGCAGTGAGGTTGTCAATCTCACCGGTTTTGCTGAACACAAAGAGGTTAAACGTATGGTGTGTAAAACAGTAGGAAAACATTATGAAAGCAGTAGCAGCAGTATGAAAGCAGTGTAAAAGCAGTGTGTGTATTATCAGTATGAGAAAATGGACAGGGCTCCACAGTTCACTAGTGGATTCTCTCTGTGAAAGATAAATCACATGTGTGCTGAAAAAATTACAGCTGGGAAATTGATAGAAATGAAGGTTGCACCGTAGCGCATATGCAAGACATAAAGATTACTATGTGATTCATCCGGGCATTACAACAAAATACATAGACCGCCATCCAACTGCATCTATGTCTAATAATACACCCTCCGAATATCATCCAAACAAACATTGGGTATTAAGTTGCAAGCAACAAATTATCGTAGTAAGCAAAGTGTGTAATGTAAACAATGTCAACTAGGTAAACACCATTGTTTTCTCCCTAGTGGCAACATCGCATCCTCCATCCGTCACGTTTCTGTCACTCGAGAACAGATGCAAAGGAGGCATGAACCCACTATCGAGCATAAATACTCCCTCTTGGAGTTACTAGCATCTACTTGGCCAGAGCATCTACTAATAATAGAGAGCATGCAAGATCATAAATAACATAAGCATGAAGATAACATGATAGATTGATAATCTGAAGACATGGCATTCAACATTGATCAGATCCCAGCAAACACAACATGTAGCATTACATAAAGATGATCTCGATCATGTGAGGCAGCTCACGAGATCTAAACATGAGGTACAAAGTGGAGAGAACAACCATCTAGCTACTTCTATGGACCCGTAGTCCAGGGATGAACTACTCACGCATCTAGCTACGATGATGGCGGCCTCGGGTGTTTCTCGGGACGAAGTGGTATATTTTTAGGGTTGATATATTTGGAGGGTATAAATAGGCGAAAGGGCAAAGGCGGTGGAGGCATGGGATCCCCACAACACCCCATGGCGTGGCCAGGGGGCGCGCCGCCCTATGGTGTGGCCCCCCTCCGGGCCTCTTCGGGACTCCGTGGAACCTTCAGGAATTCTAGGACCTCCGGACTTCAAATTTTCCAATTCCGAGAATATTTCCAAAACAACTTTTCTGAAACTAAAAACAACAGAAAACAAGGAACTGGCTCTGTGGCATCTTGTCAATAGGTTAATCTAGAACATCGATAAAAATGATATAAAGTCTATAGAAAACATGTAGGAAACAACATGGAACATCAGAAGTTAAGGATACATTTATGACGTATCAAAATCCCCAAGCTTAGTTCCTACTCGTCCTCGAGTAGGTAAACGATAAAAACACATAATTTCTGAGGTGACATGCTACCGACATAAACTTGATCATCAATAATGTAAAAGCATAAGTAAGCTGAGATCATAGAACTTCAACACAAGCATGATAAATAGAATTTTAACAATAAAGCGTAGCAATCACCTTGCCTCATGAGAAGTAACACAAATAGAAGATCATGAATAATGGTGCAAAGGAAGATACATGTTTGTTTTAATTATAGAGAAAACATGGAAAAGTGATATTTCGCTAGTCCTTAAGAGTGGGGCAAAACATAAATGCCAGGACACCTTCAATGTTCATGAGGAAGACTAGAACAAATAATTAGAGAACAAGCAATAACACATCATGAATCAATTAATAATGTTCTGGGACAAATGCACATAAAACTCATAATGGCAACTATGCTCTCTCAACTATGCATAGAGATAGAAGATGGAGACTCAACATAAAAGTAAAATAAAGTCCCTTCGCAGAGGGAAGCAGGGATCAACTCATGTGCTAGAGCTTTTTTTATTAAACAGAGGTATTGAATATTTTTTTAAGAGACGTGTATGCTTATGTCAACGAATGGTAAACATAAAATACAGTACATCACAAGCCAACTAGACTTCACAAGAGCGGCTCCCATAGAAGGACGCGTCTGGGTAGAAGGTCATCCCTCTTTCTATTTTGTTTACACAATTATGCTTTGACTGATAAATCAGGGGGAAAATAGTGAAGAGAATTTGTTGTTATCAATTTGGGATTGGACAACCCACTGCTAGCTCTTCTATCATTGGATAAGAGGATGAAGCCACTAGTCCAGGGTGTGAAAGTCCAATCAACAAGTGAGATAAAGATTCTCTATTTATGTCCTAATGAGCTAAAACATGAGCACAAAATAGGAGTAATTTTGAATGTTTTAAAAGTAGCACATGAGAAATTTTCTTTGGAGTGGTAGTTAAATACCACTTGTTGGTAGGTATGATGGACACATTTGGCAAACTTTGGTTTTGGGGAATTGGATGCACGAGTAGAGCTCATACTCAGTACATGTGGAGGCTAGCAAAAGACTTGGAGCGACAAATCAAGAGAGTATAAGAGCCATAATCACGCATAGAGACATAAACATAATTAATCAAAGCATAATTGGTACCACAAGTTCAAAAAATAAATGATCATAGAGGCTATAAGTGATTGGTTCATAGTCATAAACATGGTGTGAGCATGCGCCAAGTCAACCAAATAAAACTTTCAAAGGAGAGCACCACAAATTTATGCTTTAATATGACAAGAACAACTCATGATTCTTTCAATGGCACATTAAATACTCTCAGCTATTTGAGGATAATCATGCTAATAAATAACCACAAGGCTTTAGAATTAAAATAACATCTAGCATGATATGAAAAAGTCTAGCCACTGTCTATACAAGCTTCTACTTCCACTGTTATAAATTCTACTTCAAGCAGCAATTTCTTTTCCCAACAAGCACCATACAAAACATGCTTTAACAAAAACTCCCTAAATTGTACAACAAGCAAACATTAGAGTAATCACACAACACTACTAAAAATAACATCTCTAAATAAGAGATGCAATGAAAACAAGAGCTAAACAGGAATTTTGCAGCAACTAGAAGAAAAATTAAGAATACTAGCATATCAAGTACTCTAACGAAAAAGTTGTAACACATGGGGTGTTTTCCCCAATTTAGAAAATTGATTGTTTTCCTTTTGCTTTGCATCAAGCATCATATGCATTGCATTGTTTTCACACCAACTTGAAAATTCAAACCAACTTAAACTTTTTCAAACAATGCATATTTGTTTTTCAAATCAAATTGAAGTGGAAAAATAATTTTGGCTTGGTTAATAAAAACCCTATTTTATTAAACCCTATTTTTGACTTTCAAATTCAAACAACAGGCAAATATTTGAAATTTTGAAAACTAACACTTGTGCAACTGGGCATTTTAGTTGCCAAGTGCAAAGAAATTTTTCTGAGTATTAAAACTCCCCCAATTCCATTTCTTTTCTCTCCCTATTCTTTTACAAAAAAAAAGGAAAGCAAACACACAGGTGGGGAGGCAGGCCACAAAACGGCCCACCTACAACCCACCGTAGCAGCCCAACCCCCCCCCCTTCTTCCTCGTACGGACAGACAGGAGGGGGAGCTCGCTGTCACCTCCATGGCCCCCACCTCCCACCTGCTCCCCTCCTCCCTTAAATCCCCTCTCCCCCTCCTTCCCAAACCCTAGCTCTCCTCGACCCTTCTTCCTCCTCCATCCGCCGCCATCTCTATCCCTCCTCTGTTTATTTTTTGTTTCTCTGAACCTTCTGAAGTTTGAAGGTGCATCCATGGCCGGAGCTTAGAGCTCTCCTCGCCGTCGCCTCGGTCCACGCCGGGCCCTGCTTCCTGCGGGAATGGAAACCGGCGACCTCCCTCTACGCCCTCATCAACTCGGCAGGGCCCGAACCGCCGCGGATCGTCGCCGGCGAGCACCTCTCTGCCACCGCCTTCTTCTCTGTCGCTGCATCGAGCCGTCGCCCTGCTCCTCCTTCCTTCCCCTCGGTGCGGACCCCCTTTCCCTCTCTCTTTTCTCCTCCTGCACGCACGGCACACACCCCTTCCACACGCCTCCACACGCAGCAGCAACAGCAGCAGGCCACGGCCGCCACGAGCAGCAGCAGCCACGATCGTTTCCTCCTCGTTGCGTACGGTGACTGGTTCAGGTTCAGTTTCGTCAGAACGTGAAAGACTTAATCTTTTACCTCAAAATCTATCGCGATCTCTGTCTAACACCAAAGCCAGCATAGCCCACTGGTAGCACCCGTGCGCGCACACCCAGCAGCCCCGGGTTCGAATCCCCTTAGGCACAAAGCCAACCCCTTTTTTCCTCTTTTTTCTGTTATTTCTCGAATTCCAGAAAACAGATCTGAACCCTTATTTGTGAAATCCATAACAATTTGAATATTGCTCCAATTTTGATGATTCAAGTTTCTGTGGATTCATAATCTTGTGCTCTTTCTATTAGTAACAAAATTGCAACATGTTTCTGTAATAATTTTTGCACTAAATAATTAAATACAGAAAATGCAATAAAAATTTGAAACTTTGGAATTTCATAACTTGAGTTCTGTTCATCCAATTTGAGCAAACTTGGGCTCTAAAAATTTGTCTTAACAAAGTCTACACATTGGTATTTTATTTGGTCACAATTGAAATAAATTTGAACATGTTTCCCTCTATTTACTAAAAATGGCTGAATAAAAATGCTTATGAAAAATTGCATAATAAATTCAATAATAACCCAAAAATTATGTTTAATAGCTCAAAATGTTCAGTGAAACATTTGATACATGTTTTCAACCCTTTCAATACAATTTGTTTATTGTTTTTCCTAATTAAAAGTGGTGCAATCATTCAATGCTTTAATTAAACCTTTTAAATTGCAAAATTCATAACTTGGGCAATTCAAATCCAATTCCAACATGTAAAATATGTTTTCCATGCAAAATTGAATAATCTTTCCAAATATAAACTTTATTTTCTGTTTTGAATAATTTAAATTGCTGAAAACAACTATTTCTTAATTAATGCATTTAAAATTGTCAATTTAATAACTTGCTCATCTAAAATCCAAATTCAACAAATGAAATATGTATTCCATCTAAAATTTTGTGATCTTTCCAAATATGAATTTGGTTATCTGTTTTGAACAATTAAAATGGGTGAAAACAACAAATGCTTGTGTAACTCATTTAAGAAGCCAAATTTCATAACTTAATAAATAAAATTCCAAACTTGGTAAACAACATATCAAACTGAAGCTATTGTTGTTTTCTTATTGTTTTCATCATCCATGCATCATTCTAATCAACTTTCACATGATGGTTATTTGTAGATCATTTAATTCAACATTAATTTATGGGCTTTTCAATATGCAATCCAAATTGCATATGGGCCCATTTAAATACGTTTACCATGTCAACTAGTTTATCTTTGATGCATCCTTAAACTTGTCATGCATTCATATCTTGATCATGCTGGATCTTTTGCCGTAGAAGTAATTGTTGCATCCGGTGTTTTTTCTAGTTTGTTGCTTCTTCACGGATAGGACGTTGAGATGATGTGAGCAACGACAAGTTCTGCGGATGTACCTCTACTTGCTGGATCTCAGGCAAGTATACTCACTTGCTGCCTATGGCTGCCTTTCATCACTTGTTACCGATTCTTGCCGTTTTCTTATGCTAGCCTTATGATTCGATGCTTGTGTCTCGATCCTATCATATGTTTACCTTGCAGCCATGATATAGCCTTCCTTCCACTTCCTATTAACTGTTGTTTGTTTACCTTGTTGGCCCTCGTGTCGTAGTTGCATGCTTAGTGTTGTTTGCGCTCAAGTCTTGTTGTCCGTCTTATCACCTGTTTAGTTTGATAGTTGGGTTTCAACTTAATCAACAACATGTTAATGTTTTGGGTAATAATAATTTGATGATAAGGCACCGGCAGGAGGCCCCGGAGTGGTTTTGAGGCCTGCTAGTGTCGAACTTAATTAGGAAAAGGGTCTTGTCCTCCGATCCATGATGAGCGCACTAACCGCATGTGGGAAGCGAGTATGGGCACCCCCCGCAATTCTGATTCGATTCGCATCTCGTCCAAATCGCCTCATTTAGTTCGTGTTTTCCATTTGCCGCATGCATATGCAGGTGCAAACCCTTGGCGCCAGGGTGGAACTTTTGTAGTCGGCATGTAGGGAGACACGTTCTTAGAGTGCTATGAGGGTCCCCTTTTCTTCGTGGGGCTTGATTAGCCGTGCGCTCAATTGCACGGGGTTCTTTGGGCTTGATGCGAAGAAGAATTGGGTTGTGTTGAGTACCTCGCTTGGTGGGTTGATCCCCCGTCTGGCGGGTTATTCTTACGTGTACGGCCAAATTGGTGCATCCCTGCAGGGTTAAATCTTCTCGAGAAGCCGTGTTGTCCGCGGTTATGGATGACTTGGTGAAAGTGCTGGCTAACAAGTACTAAGACAACTTACACTTAACGATGATAACTTGACTAGTAATATAGATTACCTCCACCATAAAACTGAATGTCACCTTAATCAACCGTGTGAGTTTCCTTGGGTTGCTTCCTTAGCAGGGGGTAACATTGGATGGGTATTGCTTGGTGAGTAGTTATAGTTGGTTTTGTCGCGCTATCTTATCCCTTTCTTTTAGCCGGATGTGGTAGCGAGTCTCTGTAGTTAGTTAGTGCAGCCCGCTGCCGCTTCTTTGCAATAATCCTTTCCTTTCCGTTGAACCCAAAGTATTTGTATCTTGTGATGATTGGTTACGCTGGTATCTTGTGAGTATGGGTTATCCACTTGCCAGTACTTAACCGTACTGACCCACGAATCCTTTTCGTGGCTGCATATTCCACATTGCAGTCAACAAGTTTGAAGTCTGACGACGTTAGCTTGGGAATCCCTCCGGCTTGGCCTGGGCAGGGATTGGACGCCATCGGTTATCTTCAGGACTCTTAGTCCAATTTGTATCTTGTCCGTAGTCGGACACTATGTTGTTTCTTCCGCTGTTATTTGGATCTTTGTATTGCATCAGTTGTATCCTTGACTCGTTTGAGTCGTCTTGTATATATCTTTTCTGTTGTTGTTGTGGAATATTCGTGAACTGTTGTAATGTTATCACAAGTGGCAACCTGGAATCGGTTATTATGTTGATTTTGGCGGGAATGCTGAAATTTGCATAGTGCCCGATCTCGAGGCGTCACAAAAGTGGAGCGTGTCTCTCTCCCAAACAAGGAATGCTAGGGTCCAACTATATTATTGCAGCAAGGAAAACAAAGGAAAACAAGAGAAAACAAAAGAAAAACAAACAGACGCTCCAAGTAAACTTCATATGATGTGACCGAATAAAAATATAGTTTCACTAGAAGTGACCTAATAGATTGTTGATGAAGAAGGGGATGCATTGGGCATCCCCAAGCTTATTTGCTTGACTCTTCTTAAAATATGATTGGATGAACCACAAGGGAATCCCCAAGCTTTGACCTTGCACTCTTCTTGATCACATATATGACCCTCTTCTCTTGACCCTCGAAAACTTCCTTCACACCACACTCAAAGAGTAATTCACATTAGAGGGCTAGCACAACAATAAAAAAACCATGGGTTCTGTAAGGGCACAAGTGCCATTGATACTTTTAAACATTAGCTATAGTCACTGATGTTTCGTGAAGCAAAGAAATCCACTTGACATCGTAAAAGAGCAAATGCAAGAAAAATGGAAGAATATGTCAAAACTTGAGCAGTCTATAAAGACGAATTTTTTTGGGGCACTTACGTCACTCAGGTCGAAAAACTTAAAGAATGAAAAATTTGCGGAATTAGTCGAGAAGCACAAGAACTTTCATGTCATTCTGATTAATCTGTGAATTATACGATTTTTTACGGTGGACAGCAGAAATCTGTTTCCTGCGTAGAAATCCAAAAACGAACTCCAACTCTCGTCAGAGACTTTACTTGGCACAACTAAAACATGAAAATAAAGATACAAAGGAGTTGCTAAATAAGTATACAACCCCTTGACTCAAATAAAACAGAAAAAAAAGCAAAAATAAATCCATGGTTTATCTCCCAAGAAGTGCTTTTCTTTAACGCCTTTTAGCTAGGCCCAGAAAAGTGGAATCAAGTGTTTTCAAGTGAAGAAGCATCCAAATTGTAACTCGTTCGAATAATAGAATCAAAATGCAACTTCGTTCTCTTTCTAGGAAAGTGTTCCATACATTTCTTGAGTGGGAACTGAAATTTAATATTCCCCTCTTTCATATCAATAACAGCACAAACAGTTCTAAGAAAAGGTCTTCCCACAACAATTGGACAACAAGCATTGCATTCAATATTCAAGACAATAAAATCAACAAGGACAAGATTATTATTAACCATGATAAGAACATCATCAAATCTCCCCGGAGGTTTCTTTCTAACATTATCAATAAGACGAATATCCAAATAACAAGGTTCCAATGGTGGTAAATCAAGAATATCATAGAGTTTCGTGGGCATAACAGAGATACTAGCACCAAGATCACATAAAGCATTGCAATCAAAATCATTCACTTTCATTTTAATAATAAGTTCCCAACCATCATCTAGCTTCCTTGGTATAGAGGCTTCACACCTTAATTCACCCTCTCTAATTTGCATGAGAGCATTTGTAATATGTTTGTGAAAGCCATATTCATAGCACTAGCATTAGGACAACTAGAAAGATTTTGCAAGAACTTAATCACTTCAGTTATGTTGCAGTCATCAAAGTCAAGATCATTTATCAAAGGTAATGGGACCATTGTCTCCCATATTATTAAAATTTCAGCACTTTTATCAGGAACATTTTTAGCAGTTTCGGTCAGTTTTGCATTTTTAATAGCAGAAGCGAGAGTATTTCCAACACCAATTACTTTACCATTGATATTAGAAGGTTTTATAGCATTATAGGCTTCAGTTTTACTAGTGGTGGTAATGGTGCAATCATTAGCTATATTATTCTTTCTAGCTATCATCTTCTCTTTCCCATCTAGCATCCAATTCAGCTAACATACTAACATTATCATAAATTCGAATTTGGATAGAATTCAAAGTTTTCATTTATTTAACGTCATGAGGCATAACATTTAGTTTCAGAAAATCAACATCAAGAGAAAGGCTATAAACTTTAGAAGCAAGAACATCAATTTTGCCAGAATTTTCCTCAACAGATTTATTAAAAGCAGTTTGTGTACTAATAAAATTCTTAAGCATGTTCTCAAGACCAGAGGGTACAATTTTATTGTTGTTGTAAGAATTACCATAAGCATTTATATTATTGGGAGGATATGGCCTATAATTGTTCCTACCAAAATTATTCCTATAAGCATTGGTGTTGAAATTATTATTTTTAATGAAGTTCACATCAACATGTTCTTCTTGAGCAACCAAAGAGGCTAAAGGAACATTATTTGGATCAATAGGAGCATGGCAATCCACAAGAATAGACATAATAGCATCAAGTCTATCACTCAAAGAGGAGGTTTCTTCAACAGAATTTACCTTCTTACCAGTTGTAGCTCTCCTAGTGTGCCACTAAAAATAATTTAACATCATATCAACAAGAAGCTTTGTTGCTGATCCGAAGGTAATGGACATAAAGGTTCCTCCAGCAGCTGAATCTAGAAGGTTTCTTGAAGAAAAAATCAGAACTGTATAAAAGGTTTGGATCATCATCTAAGTAGTCAGTCCATGAGTGGGACAATTCTTTATTAAAGATTTCCTTCTTTCCCAAGCTTTAGCAACATGATCATTATGAAGTTGCTTAAAATTCATAATGCTACTTCTTAAAGATATAATCTTAGCAGGAGGATAATATTTTCCAATGAAAGCATCTTTACACTTAGTCCAAGAATCAATACTATTTCTAGGCAAAGACAACAACCATTCTTTAGCTCTTCCTCTCAAAGAGAAAGGAAACTATTTCAGTTTAATAATATCTCCATCTACATCTTTATATTTTACTTCTCACATAGTTCAACAAAACTATTAAGATGGGCAACATCATCATCAGTACTAACACTAGAAAATTGCTCTCTCATAACAAGGTTTAATAGGGTAGGCTTTATCTCATAAAAATCAGCAGTAGGAGCAGGTGGAGCAATAGGTGTGCTAATGAAATCATTGTTGTTGGTGCTAGTAAAGTCACAATACTTAGTGTTCTCAGGAGTAGTCATTTTAACAAGACTAAAAACAGGTACAAAACTACAGCTAGAATAAGAACTATGTTTTTTGTGTGTTTTTGATAAAGAGAAGCAAACAAGACAAAACAAAAAAGAGAGATTGGAAGTGAAAGACTCCCCTTGCAGAAATTCTCTTCCTCCCCGCCAACGGTGCCAGAAATTAGCTTGATGGTGCAGATCTCGCACTCGTTGGGAGACCCCAAGAGGAAGGTATGATGAGCAGAGAAGCAGTTTTCCCTCAGTAAGAAACCAAGGTTTAATCGACCAGTAGGAGGAAGGAGTAACTTCAGAAGGTTGAAGCAGCTAAGATGGCAGGCCGCACTACCGGTTCAGAAGCAACGTGGAACCTACACAAAGCAATCAAATCACTTTTCCCCAACAAAGAAGTGAGGTTTTGAATCTCAGAAGTTTTGCTGAACACAAAGAAGTTAAACGTATGGTGTGGAAAACAGTAGGAAAACTGTATGAAAGCAATAGCATCAGTATGAAAGCTGTGTAAAAGTAGTGTGTGTATTATCAGTATGAGAAAATGGATTGGGATCCACAGTTCACTAGTGATGTCTCTCCGTGAAAGATAAATAGCATGCATGGTGAACAAATTACAGCTGGGCAGTTAATAGAAATGAAAGCCGCACCGTAGTGCATATGCAAGACATAAAGATTACTATGTGATTCATGCGGGTATTACAACAAAACACATAGACCGTCATCCAACTACATCTATGTCTAATAATCCACCCTCCGAATATCATCCGAAAAAAATGTTGGGTATTAAGTTGCAAGCAACAGATTAGTGCAGTAAGCAAAGTGTGTAATGTAAACAATGTAAACTAGGTAAACACCGTTGTTTTCTCCCTAATGGAAACAACAGATCCTCCACCCGTCATGTTTCTGTCACTCGAGCACATATGCAAAGGATGCATGAACCCACTATCGAGCATAAATACCCCCTCTTGGAGTTACTAGCATCTACTTGGCCAGAGCATCTAATAATAACAGAGAGCATGCGAGATCATAAATAACATAAGCATGAAGATAACATGATAGATTGATAATTAGAAGACATAGCATTCAACATTCATCATATCCTAGCAAATACAACAGGTAGCATTACATAAAGATGATCTCGATCATGTGAGACAGCTCACGAGATCTAAACATGAGGTACAAAGTGGAGAGAACAACCATCTAGCTACTGCTATGGACCTGTACTCCAGGGATGAACTACCCACGCATCACTTTGGAGGAGGGCATGGTGGTGTAGACCCCTCCGGTGATGAATTCCCCTCACGGGAGGGTGCCGAGGAGAGTGCCAGAACCCTCCCGATCTCGGGATGATAATGACGGTGGCCTCGGGTGTTTCTCGGGACGAAGTGGTATATTTTTAGGGTTGATATATCGGGGGGGTATAAATAGGAGAAAGGGCAAAGGAGGTGGAGGCATGGGGGCCCCACACCACCCCATGGCGTGGCCAGGGGGCGTCGCCCTATTGTGTGGCCCCCCTCCGGGCCTCTTCGGGACTCCGTGGAACCTTCGGAAATTCTAGGACCTCCGGACTATGAATTTTCCAATTCCGATAATATTTCCAGAACAACTTTTCTGAAACAAAAAACAGCAGAAAATAGGGAACTGGCTCTGTGGCATGTTGTCAATAGGTTAGTCCAGAAAATCGATAAAAATGACATAAAGTGTATAGCAAACATGTAGGAAACAACATGAAAAAAACATGGAACATCAGGAATTAAGGATACGTTTATGACATATCAGCGTCACACGCCGGCTGCTTCTTTCTGGCTCTTGCAGGCTGTAACATCCCTGTTTCTGCCAAAGTAGGGCGTGTGGTGTTGTGCTCATATCATTGATGCATGAAACAAATTTGAACCAATTTAATTTGTGAATTTAAATGGAATTTGAGAAAATACCACAAATACTATTTAACGTGGTTTTCAAAATTTTGAACTGAAAAATATTTCAATTTCACCAAACAAAAATATGGTGAGGTTGCAAATTTGATAAGGTTTTCAAATATTATTTTTGCCAAATTTTCTGTTAGCAAAAAAGCCCTCAAAACAATGTTTTATGTGCTGTTTTAATTAAGAGAAGGACCTTTCTGCAGTTTTCTAGGGGGTTATGGGGGAAAATCCCCTTTGTCTTCTTCCTCCCGGTAAAGGCAGGCACACAGCACGTCGGCGAGGTCGCCACACCACTGCCTGCTCCCCTCCACGCCACCCAGAAGACCCCAACGTCGTGCCCTAGCCTCTCTTTCGACCCTCACTTGCTCTCGCAGTCCTCTCGCTTTGTTTCCCTAGGAAACCCGAAACCCTAGCCCGACGAGCCGATCTTGCGCGTCGTCGCTGCAGCCTCTCCCGAGCCGCGCCGTGGGAGCCATCCACACGGTCGTCCTCCCCTCTACCTCCTCGCCGCTGGAATCGGGCCGAGACGCCCTAAGACTCCACCGTCGTACCCATCGTCCCCGCCTCCGGCCGACAGCCTCCGCTGCCGATTCGCCGCCACCGCTGCTCCTCCGGCTTCCTCGACCCCTCCACGGTGCTCAAGGTGAGATTCCGCACCCGTGGGTGCCCTCAGCTCGCCTTCTCCCCCTCCGGTTTTCCTTGCCACCGCCGCCCGCCACCGCGCCTTTGGTCTCCGCCAGTCACTCCGGCGCCCATCCGGCTAACTGGCGCCACCCCTAGGTTCGCCTCCACCTCCTCTTCCTTGTGGTATGGTTTAATTTTCAGAAAAATGTACTCTATCTGAATATGTCTTTTTCATACATGTTTGACAAAGTTAAAAAATGAACATTATTTAATGTTTTTAAATTCATTTAAAATGGAGAAAAGAAGTTTTTAATCAATAAAATTCAAAAATTACAAGTTATATACCAAATTGCTCAAAATGACAAATGTAATCCATTTATGGTGTTTTCAAATCGATTTGAGCTTTTAAAGTTGTGCCCACTTTCAGAATTTTTCGAAGTGCCCCTCCGGGGTCTATTCCGGGCTAATTTCAGTAAAATTTCATAATTGTCATACGAACCTTAGCAACCCATCGAACATGTTTAGGGCTTTGTTTCAGTGCATTAATTGTCCATGCATACACACTGCCCATTGCATCGATGCCATGTGTTGATTGTTGTTCTTCTTGTTTTGGTGTTTGTTCCCCCTCGGTAGAATGTGACTCCGAAGAGAAGGCCAGCAATTCCAGTGGTGAATACTTGATCCTAACCGACAAGTCAAGCACTTACCCCAAAAGATCATTATCTGGTTTTCTTAACCAAGGCAAGCACTACCTCTTATCTGCTCATATATGGTTTCAAAGTGTTTTGAATCTCGTACTTTGCATTCGGTTCGAAACAATTTGATGTTAGTAGATAGAGTTCTCCTATATACTGCATAGCCTACATATCTTGATCCACTGCTCCTAGCAGCTATAGGTTTGTTTGTGCGTGCTTCGCTAAACCCTGTGAGTCTTGCTTAGCCATGCCTAGTTGTGATCTGACCCATCCGGTTGATGAATCTGGTCAATCCGTGAATCTATATTATCAGGTTGTTGTGGTTTGAATTATCTTTGATAACATGACTAAATAACGACTTGGATGTGAGGCCACAATGGGTTGTGGCGTTTTGTCCTGTTCATGCCCCTAGGAGCGAGTTCCCGCCTTCGAAGCCAAGACTGAGCATGCAACCACACGCGGGGCCTAACAGACCGCGCTCGACCAACTAACTTGTTTGTCGACGTCCATGAGTCACGTAGTTTGAGCTTTCCATCTGCTTGTGAGTCAGAAAACGATTTGGAGAAAACTTAGGGCGTGACCAGGACAAGTGATGGACGTACATGGATCTTTATCCCGACTCACAGAACAGGTGCCGTCAGGAGGTGGCCAACTCCCTGTTGACGGGGTGGCCCAGTTTGGGTTGACTCATGGATAGGGTCGAGCAAGCTAAAGGTCGTGGCCAACCAGCCTCTGCTGGCACATCGTCGTAAGTGTGCCAATAGCTTGGCATTAAGAGTCGGATGGTACATGTGGGTAAAGTGTACCCCCTGCAGGGATAAATCTCCTTGGGAAGTCGTGTTCACACTTACGGACGACTTGGCAACACATTCTATGATCATAGATAACTTGAACGGAATGACTAAAACTTGTTGATAACGATTGAAGGATGCCTCCACGGAGATGCCGAGAGGGGTTACCTCGTAGCATGAGATAGTGTGGGAATGAGAAGGACTTGGTGGAATACAAGAAGATGATGATATCAATACTTGAGTAGCTTTCTCATCTGTTTTTCAAATACTCCATGCGACGTGCTATTCCTTCCTCAACTTGGAAAACAAAGATGGCTTTACACAAAATAACCTTCATAACTCTTTCTAAAGGAAGCAGATATATAATAGGTTAGCTAAGTCTTGTTGAGTACCTCCCGTACTCATGTTTGATTAACTTTGGTTCAGGTGGAGTTCCTCACTTCGGTTGTGTTTCGACGTGGACATCAACGAGTAGTTTGGGGTTCCCAGGTAGCAGCCTGGAATCTATGGGCTGGGACGTCGCCTTATGTTGCAGCTTCTTACGCCTTCTTGGTTCTTGTTGACTAGCAACATAATTTTCTTTCTGTTGTCTGATGTAATGTTGGGTCATGTGACCTCTGCTTGTAAAGCTATACTCTAGTAACACCTGTTTAATACAGCATTCATGTTTAGAGTACGGCTTTGATCGGTTGTTAGTTTCGAGCTCATTGTTATACAGTTTTGGCTATGCCTGCATAGTTATCGCAGTCGAGGGGTTGTGGAGCCGATGATCCATTTTCGAGCACACCTGCCGATGTGATTCGTCCTGGGGCTTGGTAACCCAAGTAACCCTCGATTGTTGTTGCACTTTATGGACACATAGCATATCTATATAGCTTTGGTCCCGTTCCTTTAGTTTCATACGATTCATGGACGCTTTGATATGCATGGTTGGTTATGACTAGCATGGACAGAAGGAGTAGTAGCACCGTGGTGATCCGGCCTGCGTGCCGATGAATCCGGTCTGCCTGCCGTTGTTTGTTGTGGCCGGGGCTGGTAACCCTAAAGCCCTTGTGGGTCCATGACTAGGGGCACATAACAGCATGCATACCTTTGGGTCCGGGGTCGTGACAAGTCTTGGTATCAGAGCAGGACTGCCTGTAGGAAAATCTTATTGCTTGGTCGATGTCGAGTCTAGTGTTTGTGAAAACTACTTTGAAACCCCAAATGGATTGTGAAAAACCTTCTTAGGATTCTTTTTATTTCGTATTTGGTATCGCTCTAACTCTGGGTCACCTTACCTAATTTGATTTGAAAAGGTTTTGTTATCCCTTCTAGTCATTCTAAACCTAGGTGCCTTCTTTGGCAATGACGTTTGTTACCGAAGTGGACCTAGTGTTAAGTTCTAGAGTCATGTGTGTTCCTTACTCCGTTGTTTGTTGTTTAACTAGGAGATTCCTTTCCATCATAGTATCTCAGAGTTGTTCGAATTCCACATTCTTATGTTCCTAAGGTTCAACTACAGAATCTCGAGATTTCCTTTTCATCTCGAATGTATCCGTTATCCTCTGCCCAATCTCTTCCGGAGTTATGTTTGTCTTTTGAAAGATACCTCGTGATTGCTAATTGTAGTGTCCTTTGTGGCACACATATAGTAGTTACTCCTTTTGTTGTGTTTATACCCCTTGGACTTGAACCGAAGGTCCCGAAATGTGTTGAATTGCAGTGAGTTGAGTCATGTGGTTTGTTAACCATCTAATTCTCATGTCACCAGTACAGGATGTTGAACTTCAACCCAAGTTCTGTTCCTTTAGGTCCTGAAGAATATGTTCTACCTCAGGATGGCTAGGCAATTCCAACTCCCATAGATATAGTTTTTTTTTAATCAAACAGAGTCACAACAAGAGTGTTCTTCGTGATTCTCATATCTGGGTTTGTTTCAGCTATACCAATCTACCTAACATGGGTTTTACCAAAGAGTATTACCCTGTGCATTCACCGTGATCTCTGGATTTTCCGAAGCATGTTCTTAATCTTTAGTTGCTTTCCTACCTTTGTCCATCGTGTGGGAATAAAGATGCATATGGTGTTGGAGTCTTCCAATGCATTTGCTATTGTATTATGTCCGAACATTCCACCTTGGAATGTGAGGAGAAACAAACTCCAGTACCTCATTCATTTCTAGGACCAGGTCAAAGTTTTGTAATCCACAGATTAAAGAAGTTTCATTAGCTTCTGTTCTGTTCTACCTTCGAATATCACACTCTTTTATATCAAGAGGTTGTGACTAGTTTCATGGACTTATTGATGAAGTGATGCCCCTACACATCTTCACTCACCATCTCTACAAGCTTGAATGCTCGAGAATGTTTGATGTGTATCAGGTATTCCTAGCAATTCTTATTTTTTTGAAAAATCTAAGAAAGATTTGTATCCTTCTTAGCACTATTGGTCACCAGGTCTCTATTTAAAGCTGACCGTGTTACCAAATCCGTTCAGTGCGGTGCACATTCTTGGTCAGAGAGTTAGGTTCATGCCGAAGCTCCCAAGATCATATTGACTGCTTTGAAAAGCAAGATTCCTTTCAAACTCTGAGACATACCGGTAGGTTGTGATATTCTGGTTGCCTTTCTAGAAGTATCACCAGATGTTCACCTGACCGTAATGTCTAAACAAGGGGTACTTTGAACTACTCCATTCTCCAGCAAAGTTGGCTAGACACCCTGGACTAGTGGTTGAGCTTAAAACACTAACCTGGAGAGTTGAAAGACAATGGCTCTGCCTAACTTGATCCTTCGTTAAGGGATGTCTAGTTTCTTCTGTGTTGAAGCATGATTGTATCTTTTGAGTGGACATGCTATCATCCCAACCTTGGTTTGATTTGGGCTACCGTCAAATCAAGTTCAGCTCAAAGGACTACCTTGATGGTGTTTCTACTCATGGTGTTCCACCTAAATACACCTTTATGTCTTTTAGTCTGACCAATATTTTGCCTGGTTCATGTATCAGATGTGTCCCTCTGCTTGGAGTGTCTTGATAAGAGTGTTGTTGAGCCCATCGATGACATTCTTATTTATCCAAGTTGCAAGAGGTTCATGTTGAACAATTGGCACTAATGTTGGAAACCTCCGAGTACCATCTTTGTGTCATCACGAAGTTGTGTTCTGGAGGTTCGAAGTGACTTTCTCCGGTTCATGTGCTTATGGTGAAGCTTGTCGCCATGGACCCGAGTATAGTTTCCTTGTTCCCTCGGGAATAATTTTACCTAGGTCATATATGCGTGGACTATTCTTGAGATGGTAGGTTGTTACCTCCATTTACTTGAAGAAGTTTGCATCCACACCAAGGCACCGACTGATTACCCATGAAAGAGAAGAAGTCCAAGAACTTTGTTATCTCGGTAATCATCTTTCCCACCAGGACTCTGATGTGTTTTGTTGCAAGTTAAACCATGTAGGTGCAACCGTCTTTCGCAAGTTGCTAACACATGGGTTCTGCAATCTCGCTCATATTTCCAAGATTGACATTGTAGTCCATATCTTGAGAATCCAGCATATGTATCTCGTTGGTAACCGGTGCAATCTCTTCGCTTAAACATACCGAGTCTGACTTATCAACCCACTAACCAGAGTTGAATCTCAAGAAGCAACAATGGTTGGTGTTTCCTAAAGAGTATTGAATTAGGTCCATTTGAAAATATGGCATGGTTGGTGTTTTGGTTGACACATTTAGCCGTAAGGCCTAATGTCATATCTCTTTGAATCTGTAAGAACATCCACTCTCCGTGAGAATTCTTGTGTGGCTTATTCTAGGAGTTGCCTCACCGTTCTTCCAAATCGGAGTTCATCTTTCACTTGATTACCTATAGAAGGCTTGTCATAAACCCGCTATAGATATCTATAACATCAGGGATAACTGGGAAGTTAGTTTGTTCAATGTCTCTCTATCAATCCTCTAGACCTCTCATCTAGTGGAAAGTAGTGCATCATGAGAACCATCTCGTTGTGTTTTGCAACCGCCTTTGATCAATTTCCTTTTTCAAGTTGTTTGTACTTGAAATTTTTTTCATCTCACACATTGTGTGAATTTGTCAGTCACTTCAGCCATGAGGTCTTAACAATGTGGTAGATGTACTACCATGTCCAAAACCACAATAGGAAAGATATTTCTTATTTCCTTCCGGTGCTTCAATCCCCATTGGTTACCCATATTTATGGTGTGACCAAGAATTCCTTCTCTGTGATGCTGTTCCCATATCTTTGGTTACTCATCTTCTGTCGCAAAGTAACATCCGGATCCCTGACAAGGATTTACACAAAATTTGACGGAATGAAAGTTCTGTTATCTTCCGTGCCCACTCGAAAGAGTGAATATAATCATGTATCAAATTTTCTCTGAAGCACGAATTATAGTGTTTTCTCGTGTTTCCCTCGCCTACGGATATCACGTTGTGGTATCCAATACAATCCTTTTTCATCTTGGTATTCTGTTTTGAGGAAAACCTCGATGCCACAAGTTGTTCAACCTTTCTTTTTTCAAAAGGATTTAAAGTCTTGTGCAAAGCTCATATTCTAAATCCTTTCAAGAACCGTCGTCCACAAACTTGAAACCTTCTCCTATTTCCTCTGTTATCTTGATGTTTCATGCACGATAACTCAACAGTTCTTTATGAACATTCCTGTCATGAGTTAGCCATGAGATACTCGATCTTCGTAAAGATAAATTCCTAAGAGTTTTCCCTCCTACCTAAGGTGTAGCCACTGGATATTTTTGCAAGTGCTACAGATCAATGTCTTCGAGAAGAGAACCGTAAGGTTCAAGAAGATCATTAAAACCGGTGTTCCCTTCTTTCTTCTCCTTCGGGAATCTCGGGACGAGATCCTTGTAAGGGCGGTAGATTTGTAACATCCCTGTTTCTGCCAAAGTAGGTGTGTGGTGTTGTGCTCATATCATTCATGCATGAAATAAATTTGAACCAATTTAATTTGTGAATTTAAATGGAATTTGAGAAAATACCACAAATACTACTTAATGTGGTTTTCAAAATTTTGAACTTAAAAATATTTCAATTTCACCAAACAAAAATATGGTGTGGTTGGAAATTTGATAAGGTTTTCAAATCTTATTTTTGCCAAATTTTCTGTTTGCAAAAAGCCCTCAAAACAATGTTTTATGTGTTGTTTTAATTAAGAGAAGGATATTTCTGCAGTTTTAAGTTTTCTAGGGGGTTATGGGGGAAAATCATGTTTGTCTTCTTCCTCATGGTACAGGCAGGCACACAGCACGCCGGCGAGGTCGCCACGCAGCTGCCTGCTCGCCTCCACGCCACCCAGAAGACCCCAACGTTGTGCCCTGGCCTCTCTTTCGACCCTCACTTGCTCTCGCAGTCCTCTCTCTCTGTTTGCCCAGGAAACCCGAAACCCTAGCCCGACGAGCCGTCGTTGTGCGTCGTCTCTGCAGCCTCTCCCGAGCCACGCCGTGGGTGCCGTTCGCACGGTCGTCCTCCCCTCTACCTCCTCGCCCCTGGAATCGGGCCGAGACGCCCTAAGACGCTGCTGCCGTACCGATCGTCCCCGCCTCCGGGAGACAGCCTCCACCGCCTATTCGCCGCCACCGCTGCTCCTCTGGCTTCCTCGACCCCTCCACGGCGCTCAGGGTGAGATTCCGCACCCGTGGGTGCCCTCAGCTCGCCTTCTCCCCCTCCGGTTTGCCTTGCCACCGCTGGTCGCCGCCCGCCGCCGCGCCTTTGGTTGCCGCCGGTCACTCCGGCGACCATCGGGCTAACCGGCGCCACCCCTAGGTTCCCCTCCACCTCCTCTTCCTTGTGGTATGCTTTAATTTCCGAAACGTGCGCGAAATCCTCCGATTGGAAGTTCATCTGTGAAGATCAGGGGCAGAGTGAAATCATCATTGCGTCACGCTGACATCATAACCCAGTTTTCCTGTTTGAAAATAATTAGGAAAAGGATTTAAATTGACACGTGGACCCCACCCTTTATAATTCCAGAAAATGTTTGAAAAATAGAAAATTAATAACTTTTAATCTGTAATTCTGAAAAAAATATAAATAAGGTACCAAAATGTTCAGAAAAATGTACTCTATCTGAATATGTATTTTTCATACATGTTTGACAAAGTTCAAAAATGAACATTATTTAATGTTTTTTAAATTCATTTAAAATGGAGAAAACAAGTTTTTAATCAATAAAATTAGAAAATTAGAAGTTATATACCAAATTGCTCAAAATAACAAACGTAATCCATTTATGGTGTTTTCAAACCCATTTGAGCTTCTAAAATTGTACTCACTTTCAGAATTGTCCGAAGTGCCACTCCGGGGTCTATTTCGGGCTAATTTCAGTAAAACTTCATAATTGCCATACGAACCCTAGCAAGCCATCAAACATGTTTAGGGCTTTGTTTCAGTGCATTAATTTGTCATGCATACATACTGCGCATTGCATCGATGCCATGTGTTGATTGTTGTTGTTCTTGTTTTGGTGTTTGTTCCCCCTCGGTAGAACGTGACTCCGAAGAGAAGGCCAGCAATTCTAGTGGTGAATACTTGATCCTAACCGACAAGTCAAGCACTTAACCCAGAAGATCATTATCTGGTTTTCTTAACCAAGGCAAGCATAACCTCTTATCTGCTCATATATGGTTTCAAAGTATTTTGAATCTCGTACTTTGCATTCGGTTCCAAACTATTTGATGTCAGTAGATAGAGTTCTCCTATATACTGCATAGCCTACATATCCTATTCCACTGCTCCTAGCATTTATAGGTTTGTTTTTGCGCGCTTCGCTAAACCCTGTGAGTCTTGCTTAGCCATGCCTAGTTGTGATCTGGTCCATCCGGTTGATGAATCTGGTCAATGCATAAATCTATTTTGTCAGGTTGTTGTGGTTTGAATTATCTTTGATAACTTGACTAAATAACGACATGGATGTGAGGCCACAATGGGTTGTGGCGTTTTGTCCTGTTCATGCCCCTAGGAGCGAGTTCCTGCCTTCGAAGCCAAGACTGAGCGTGCAATCACACGCGGGTCCTACCAGACCGGGCTCGACCAACTAACTTGTTTGGCCACGTCCATGAGTCACGTAGTTTGAGCTTTCCATCTACATGTGAGTCAGAAAACGATTTGGAGAAACCTTAGGGCGTGACCGGGACAAGTGATGGACGTACACGGATCTTGATCCTGACTCACAAAACAGGTCCCGTCAGGAGGTGGCCAACTCTCTGTAGCCTGGGTGGCCCTGTTTGGGTTGACTCATGGATAGGGTCGAGCTAGGTAAAGGTCGTGGCCAACCAGCCTTTGCCGGCATATCGTCGGAAGTGTGCCAATAGCTTGGCATTAAGAGTCCGATGGTACGTGTGGGTAAAGGGTACCCCCCTGCAAGAATAAATCTCCTCGAGAAGCCGTGTCCACGGTTACATACGACTTGGCAACGGATTCTGTGATCATAAATAACTTGAACGAAATGACTAAATCTTGTTGATAACGAATGAAGGATGCCTCCTCGGAGATGCCGATAGGGGTTACCTCGTAGCATGAGATAGTGTGGGAATGAGAATGACTTGGTGGAATACAAGAATATGCTGATATCAATACTTGAGTAGCTTTCCCATCTGTTTTTACAATACTCCAAGAGACGTGCTATTCCTTCCTCAACCTGGAAAACAAAGATGGCTTTACGCAAAATAACCATCATAACTCTTTCTAAAGGAAGCAGATATAGAATAGGTTAGCTAAGTCTATTTGAGTACCTCCCGTACTCATGTTTGCTTAACTTTGGTTCACGTGGAGTTCCTCACTTCGGTTGTGTTTCGACATGGACATCGACGAGTAGTTTGGGGTTCCCAGGTAGCAGCCTGGAATCTATGGGCTGGGACATCGCCTTATTTTGCGGCCTTTTAGGCCTTCGTGGTTCTTGTTGACTAGCAACATAATTTGCTTTCCGTTGTCCGGTGTAATGTTGGGTCATATGACCTCTGCTTGTAAAGCTATACTCTAGTAACACATGTTTAATACAGCTTCCATGTTTAGAGTACTACTTTGATAGGTTGTTGGTTTCGAGATCATTGTTATACAGTATTGGCTATTCCTACATAGTTGTCGCAGTCGAGGGGTTGTGGAGCCGATGATCCATTTTCGAGCACGCCTGCCGATGTGATTCGGCATGGGGCTTGGTAACCCAAGTAACCCTCGATTGTTGTTGCACTTTCTGTACACGTAGCATCTCTATATAGCTTTGGTCCCGTTACTTCAGTTTCATACGATTCGTGGACGCTTTGATATGCATAGTTGGTTATGACTAGCATGGACGGAAGGAGTAGTAGTACCATGGTGATCCGGCCTGCGTGCCGATGAATCCGATCTGCCTGCCGTTGTTTGTTGTGGCCGGAGTTGGTAACCCTGAAGCCCTTGTGGGTCCATGACTAGGGGCGCATAACAGTATGCATACCTTTGGGTCCGGGGTCGTGATAGAGGCACTCGGGGATCATCCCCCCGACACTAGCCTCGGACAGGTTGGAGTTTCGTGGTCGGTTCACTGGGTGCGAAGCTCCTGTCTGCTTCTTTCGTTCGTGCCGGCTTCTCCAACCGACTGGTCGCGCGACGCCTCTGGTTCTTCGCGCGGCCCGTTAGAGATGACGTAATGATCATCCCGGGTGACGTTGTCGATGACGTAAGCCATGTCACGTGGGCCCACGGTCGTAGTATAGTTGATGTCATCGCATAGTTTCTCGCGCACGGGATCTTCTGTGGTCGGGGGAGACGTTAAGGGATCCACTACGGTGCTCTACCCATGAACTTTTGGTTCATGCGCCACGTGAGGGGATCGTGGGCGGCGGTTTCGCTGCACGTCGCGCACCCGTTACCCCATCCCCCGCTATAAATACGGGCTATGGGGTCCCTTCTCATCTTCTCCGTTCTTCGCATCTTCCTTCTCTCGTACGCCTTTAACGCGCTCACTCTTCTTCGCAACAACCACCGCACGCCGTGATGGGGGGCCGCTTCATACGTCCCGCACGTAGCTCCGCTGTCGGAGATCTTTCTTTTCCTGCCGCCTCATGTCCCGCCTACGACGAGCAGATGGCGGGCTCGAGGAGGAAAGCCGCCACCGCCGAAGATGGTCCCAAGAAAGGGGCTTGGGCGGGATCTACGGTATCACTCGGCGACCTCGTTACTACCGCCGTGGTTGCTACTTTGGTCCGCCCTCAACGGTGGCCCTCACCGGTGTCATCCGCGCCGCGGACTACGAGGTGCCAGCGAACCTGCGCACCGTTCTGCGGTCGCCGCCAGACTTCGAGGTCCTCCCGCACCCGCTGCCCAACGAGCGGGTGTTCTTCTGCTCCCATCTAGACCGTGGCCTCGTGCCCCGGTTGAGAACCTTCATCACCTCCTTCCTCACTTTCTTTGGCCTCCAACTCCATCACCTAGTACGACGTACCTCGCGTACTTCGTGAGCCTCTCAAAGAACTACTTGGGTGTTTTCCCCAACTTGGAGATCTTCGTCCGGCTATTCTTCATGAAAGCAGGGACAGAGGTGGCGCAGGGGCCACTGGTGAAGTGCGGGTGCGCCATCATCGTCGCTAGGGCGGGCAACTCCCTGCCCAATCTGGTCTTGGTGGAGTCGGCAAGGATGTGGCAGTACTCGTACTTCTATGTCGATGACCTGGCAGATGGCGACCGGATCGGCCTCGAGCCTTTCACCAGCATGGTGTCGGTTTCCCCGAACAACTGAATGGATCGGTCCTATGGGAACACGACGTTGGGTGACGCCTTGCTGGCCCAAGTGAGGGATTTGGCCAACACCGGCTTGACCTTGCGGGAGCTCCTGCTGAGCTTGATGTTGCGCCGGCTGATGCTGTTGCGGCACCGCTCCCACAAGATGTGCTTCACTTTGGGGCCCAAAGACCCCAACCGGATCGCCTAGACGGACGCTAGCTCGACCGTGCTGAAGACCATGATGAACACCATCACGCTCAAGGAGGTGGTGACGGAGATGTAGCAATATGGCCTAGCGCCATACACGCGACAGAATCGTCCTCCCCAGGTAAACGCTTGTCCTTCTCTGGTTTGGTTTGTTTTGCTTCGGCCGCCTGATCTCACTCTCGGCCGGTTGGTGTACATCTTCGCCATTCAGGAGGTGTAGGATGGGCCAAATGGCCCGACCTTCCTTCCGGACCTGCCAGCTCTGGTTGCGCCAGCGCAGTCGTCCGCGGGCGCCGCAGTGATAATGGAGGACGAGGAGAACGACCCGGCGCCGGCTCATCATGGTATGCGACCCGTCCCGAGTGACGACGTTATTGATATTGACGACGACAGCTCTGATATAGACTCGCTGGCCTCCTCCGTAGCGCTGGCTAAGCGGCGCCGAGCATCCGGCTCATCCAGCCGTCCTCCTGGGGAGGACGAACCGGGGGCGAAGCGAGGGCATGGCACGACGCCTTCAACCGGAGGTTCATGGCGTTAGCGGAGGGCTCCACCTCCGAAGGTGACCGAGTAAGCATCACTTTTTGTTTCTTCCGCGGGTGTGCGGTTGTGAGTTATGTCTTAATACTTCTTTTTCATAGAGATGCCATGTCGTCCAGCCCAATGCGGCACCGGCTCCTTCTCCGCTTCGGAAGGTGACCCCACCGTCGGTGGTGAACCTGGGCGCTGTTGGGGTCCGGGCCCTACGCCGGCCCTAGTTGTCGTTCCGGCGGAGGCTGCCGCGCCCCAGCCGGAGACGGATGTTGCCCCTCAAACGGAGGCGGCCGCCACCCCGCCGGTTGCCGCGCCTCAGCCGCAGGCGGCTGCCACGGCCTACACCACTCTGGCCGTAACGACGAGCACCAACCCCATCGTCGTGTCGTATCAGGGCTTGGGAATGCCGACCTCCTTCATGGTGCCATCCGTCTCGACCCTACCAGATGCCGGTGCAAGGACCCCGGCTGGGATCTTTTCGTAAGTGTCGGCAGCCGTCCCAACCACGCCACCTGCACGCCCCAGGCCCCGGCTGCTACGGCCTAGCAGGCGGCCACGCCACCGCCAGCTGGGACCATCCGGATGCCTATTAAGCCTATCGAGGTTGGGCATGCGTTGAAGAAGGACCCGTAGGCCATGGCCATGGTAGTGGCGAAGGACATGGAGCTGGCCGTCCAGGCGTGCGACATGACGAATGGGCTGATGGTCGTAAGATTGCTTCTTGGGTTCGGCCTTGCGGGAAGCAGCCGGAAGATTCTGACTTTTCATTTCTTGCACACAGGACCGAGCCACAACGATGCCTGGATCAGGGTGGCTAGCGGCAAGATGCTGAGTAAGGGATTATGTTTTCTTTTGCGCTGGTATCTTGATGTTTTGCGACCGGTTGCTCACGGCTGTTTCTTGCTATGTGACAGAGGAGATCAACGATCTCAAGGAGGCGGCCAAGAACATGATGCCCGCATCCCTGCTGGCCCAAAAACTAGACGAGCCGGATAAGGTGCATGCCGAGGCCACCCGGGGCCTCCGCCTCCGAGCCGAACAATTGGATGCGCAGAAGGCGGAGGCGGAGCGGCTGGCCACGGAGATGAATACCACGGCGGAGGCCCATGCCACGACCCTGGCCAACTGGTAGGCCGCCTTCCAGCTTCTGGAGGCATAGCTGAAGACCATATGGAAGGCCAAGGAGGAGGTGGTGGGCCGCCTCTAGGAGCAGCTCAACCTTATAACCAGCGCCACCACATGTATGCGGCTCTTATTTCACCGACTAGTTTAGTTGGCGAATTCGTCACCTGACCCTTGTTTTCGGTTGCAGGGTACTATTCAGTGGTGGATGATGTCCTTCGTCGCGCTGATGCGCTCGAGCTGGGCGTGACCCCCGACTCCGAAGCGATGGTGGGTTTGGAACCCACCGCGGAGAACCGGGTTGCCACCCTTGGTGACGAGGCCAAGGACTTGCGAGAAGCCGGCCAGACCGTTTTCTCCGGCACCTGGGACTCTGAAACACCGCCGGAGGTCATGGCGGAGCTCGTGATCCGCCTTCAGGAGGTGCCTGACACCGTCGACCGCCTGAGGAATTCGGCCGTACGCTCCGGCGCCTAGATGGCCCTGACCATGATCATGTCATGGTTCAACCGAGGCTTCGACAAGGCGGTCCTTGAGCGCATGTCCCACGGCTTCGGCCAAGGGACCAACTTCGACGAACTCAAGGCTCGCTCGGGCGTTCGTGAGGCCGCGAGCCGGATGGGTGGCTATGCGGACATCGACGTCTTCTTCCTGGACGAGCCAAAGGTGGAAGCAGGATGCGCGGGGGAGCATGCGGCTGAGAATGTCGAGGAGCCGGTTGTCGTGGTCCCCCCCACCTATCACCGTCGCGCCAACCGAGCATGCGGTAGAGGTGCACGCACCTAGCGCAGACTGAGTCCCTGTGATGCCGGGCATATTTGTTTATTTGTCGGTGAAGACCTTGACTCGTATCTTTTAACCCCGGGATGCCGGGCGTAACTGTAGTGCACTTGGATTTTTATTTTGTTAATGCTGAAGTGGTCCCAAGCGGGCCTTTATCTTTGTCGTTGCTTCTTTGTTTGCTATATTTTTTCCGATTTACCTGGTGGCAACGTTCTAGCATACCCACCGGGTGTAGCCCGGAGATTGGGGCCGACTTCCTTAGGCAGGCAGGCCGAATCTCTAACTTTCTTGGAAAATAGTTGGCCGACTGCCAGTAGCAGCCGACTAGCTGTCAGGCGGCAACACTGGGGAATCTTGTTAAATCCGTAGTCCATAAAAACATAAATATTTGGGCATTTTTATCGGGCCACTTTTACTTAGTTAAGCGGTTGCTCGCTTTAGTCCGGCTAGCTAGATTTGCGCGTGTACCCCTCGTCGTCTGGCCCTTACTCTTGCCAACGTGTTAGCCGGGTTGCGGTCTGCAGTCGGAGCCAAAGAGGGGACCGTCTCGCCAGGGACACATTTGCAAACTGTTGCGAGGTGGGATTCAGGCAAGCGATCTACACTTTTTCTGATAAGCCGGTTGTTCCTCGCGCCTTAGTCGTTTTTCGTGTGTGGTCCTCCGGCTATTGCTCTAGCCGGCTGAACTGTCGGGTTGCGGTCTGCAGTCGGATCCGCAGAGTGGGCCTTTGGCGCCGAGCATGTTACTTGGCCAGCTAACTTTGGAGGTATGAGCCAGCTACTTTTATTGATAGCTTAGGGATACAAGGGTGTTACACTTAGGTGTAGAATGGGCATAGCAGCTCAGTGTTCCACGGACGCTCCGTCTCGTCATACGAGGTGTCTCCCTTCTTCTTGTGTGGCTCGTGCATGTCGATTATGTAGTAGGCGTTGTTGCTCAGTGTCCGACTGACGATGAATGGTCCATCCTGTGGAGAGGACAACTTGTGGAGGCCCTTGGTGTCCTGGATCAGCCGGAGCACGAGGTCTCCTTCGCAAAAAGCGAGGGGGCGGATCCGCCGGCTGTGATACCGGCGGAGGTCTTGCTGGTATACAGCCGATCTGAACAAGGCCAGATTGCGCGCTTCTTCGAGTAGGTCCACATTGTCTTGGTTTTCCTGTTGTGCGACCTTCTCCGTATACAGGATGACTCGAGGTGAGTCGAACTGGATAAAAGCCGGCAAGGTGGCTTCCGGTCTGTAGACGGGGAAGAAAGGGGTGTAGCCGATTGACCGGTTGGGCATTGTCCCGAGGCTCCATAGGACGGATGGCAGCCCATCTATCCAACAATCGGGTGCTCGCTCGAGCGGGTCTACCAACTAAGGCTTGATGCCGGCTAGGATTAGGCCGTTTTCTCTCTCTACTTGGTCGTTTGACTGCGGGTGGTCTACGGACGCCATGTCGAGCCGGATCCCCCTGTCCTCGCAAAATCGCGCTAATGCACCATTGGCAAAGTTTGTGCCGTTGTCGGTGAAGATGCTATGCGTGTAGCCATAGCGGTAGATGATGTCCTTGAAAAAGGTGATGACGGTCTCGCAGTCTAGCTTCTTGATCGGGTTGGCCTCGATCCACTTGGTGAACCTATCAACGGCGACCAGCAGGTGGGCCATGCTGCTTCGGGCCGTCTTGAACGGGCCCAGCATGTCCAGACCCCAGACGGCGAAGGGCGAGGTGATGGGATGGTTCGGAGCACCGTTCTTGGTGTGTGCTTTTGCGTTCAGAAATGGTGGCAGCCGTTGCATGCCTGATCCTTTTTTTGGCGTCGGCCGCTATGGTTCGACAGTAGAATCCGTACCGGATGGCCTTGGAGCATGTTGCTCTTGTTAATGCGTGATGGGCGCAGAAAGGAGACGGAGGCCTAGCTCCGGCTCCATGCAGCGTAAGTACATGCCGTTTGTGCTTCGCTTGTGCAGAAGGTTGTTGATGATGGTGTAGACCTTTGTGCGATGCTGGATCAGCCACGCGAGCACTTTGTCTTCCGGGAGCATGCCCTGGATGAGGAAGTCGAGATAGGGTTGTGCCCAGCCGGGATTGGGTACTTGGCGAAGGCGTCGTGCTGGAGTAGTTGCAGGCACATTTCTTCCGCCAGGACTGCTCCCGGGGCTGGGTGAAGAGCCTCTAGGTCCTGTTGGCGAGCGTCTGGGTCCAGCTGACAAGCTCCTAGGTCCGGTTGGCGAGCTCCCGGGTCCGGCTGACGAGCACCTAGGTCCGGCTGGTTGTCCCCAAGGTCTAACTGGTAGTCTGTAGTGTCCGACTGGTGAATCAGCCTGCTGACAGTGTCTTGGGGCCGGCTGACGCTTCCGTGCAGGCTGCTGGTGATAACGAACCGGGAGTTCCCGGGTCCTTGTTCCCGCTTGGGTGAGCCAGCAGGATGATGGAGTCGGAGTTCGGTGATGGAGTGATGGACGGCTTGTGTAGGTGCTTGAGGGAGACGCCATGCAGTATTGCCTGTCTCGTGGAGGCGAGCTTGGAGAGCATGTCGGCCGTCTCGTAGAGCGCCCACGACACATGGTGATACTCGTACCCTTCGAAGCAGGCACATATTTTTTATACAAAGAACCGGTAGGAAGCAATGTTGGCATCCTTTGGATCCTAGTTGTCAGACGTCTATTGGATGACGAGGTCGGAGTCGCCGAAACACAGTATATATTGAATGTTCATCTCCTTGGCCAGCCGAAGGCCGTGGACGAGTGCCTCGTATTCGGCCACATTATTGGAGGCCTTGAAGTGGATATGCAACACGTACTCCACCCGGTCGCCCTTGGGCGAGGTGACGACGATCCCGGCTGCCAAGCCCCCACGCATTTTGGAGCCGTCGAAGTGCATCTGCCAGTACGCGGAGTCGGGAACCGGGGGAGGTATTGTGTCTCCGCCAAGTCGACAAGGAAGTCCTCCAATACTTGGGATTTGATGCGGTGTGGGGCTCATAGAGCATCGTGTGCGCGGCCAGGTCGACGGCCCACTTGGCCATGCGGCCGGTGGCGTCCTTGTTACCGATGATTTCCCCAAGCGGCGCCATGCACACCATAGTGATGGGGTGCTCCTGGAAGTAGTGGCGCAACTTTTTGGTGGCAAAGTACATGACGTATGCCAGCTTCTATTAATGGGGCTAGTTTTGTTTAGACTACGATAGTACCTCGCTGAAGTAGTATACCGGTTGTTGGACTAGCTGGTCTTTTCCTTCTTCCGACGGCTTGACTACCAAGACGATGCTAACGACCCGGTTGGTGGCCGCGATGTAGAGCAACATGGGTTCTCCTGGAGTTGGCGGCGCCAGCACTGGTGCTTGCCCGAGTGTCCTTTTGAGGTCACGGAACACGGCGTCTGCGTCATGGGTTCACTTGAACTTATCTGCCTTCTTCATCAGGCCATAAAGTGGGAGGAACTTCTCCCCGAGCCGCCTAAACGACATCAGGCAGCCGGCGAACTTCTGTATGTCCCTCAGGATGGTTGGCCGTTCCATCCTCTCGATGGTGGCTATTTTCTCCGGGTTGGCCTCGACTTCTTTTTCCGAAACGAGGAAGCTGAGGAGCTGTCCAGCTGGGACGCCAAACACGCATTTTCTCGGGTTGAGCTTCATCTTGTAGCGGTGCAGGTTTGTGAATGTTTCCTTGAGATCGTCAAGGAGTGTGTGTCGTTCCATCATCTTGATGATGATGTCATCCACGTACGTGTGGACATTCCGGCTGATCTGCTTGTACAAGCACCTCTGCATGCACTGCTAGTAGGTGGCGCTCGCGTTCTTTAGCCCGAAGAGCATGGTGGTGTAGCCGTATGCCTCATATAGGGTGATGAACGTCGTCTTGATTTGATCGGCCAGGTTTAGGGGGATCTGGTTGTAGCCGTAGTAGGCGTTGAGGAAGGACAAGAGATCGCAGCCGGTAGTGGAGTCGATAACTTGATCGATCTGGGGCAAAGAGAACACGTCCTTTGGATACGCATTGTTGAGGTTGGTGGAGTCGATGCATATGCGCCATGTGTCGTTCTTCTTTAGGACCAAGACTGGGTTAGCCATCTAGTCCGGGTGGTAGACTTTCCATGATGAAGCCGGCTGCCAGTAGCTGGGCAATTTCTTCACCAATGGCCCTTCTTCTTTCTTCTTCAAATCGTCAGAGTGGTTTCCTTCCCGGATTTGCATCCGGCTTGACATGGAGAGAGTGCTAAGCCAGCTCGCTCGACACACCCGGCATGCCTCGTGGTTCCCATGCGAAGATGTCCCGATTCTCACGGAGGAAGCCGGTGAGCTCGCTTTCCTATTTCTGGTTGAGTGCTCCTCCAATGCTAAGGAACTTCCCATCCAGTCGGTGGGCGTCAAGCCGGATCTTCTTGGTGTCACGAGAGGCCTGGAATTGCGCCTCGCTCATGGGTCTCTTTCCATCCTGGAATTGCACTGCGGTGGTCCACCACTTCAAACGTGATGGTTTCTCGGTGGTAGTTGGTGATGTCGCCGCATACTATGTCGAGCCGGACGGTTCCGATGGGAACGCAGCTTACGCCGGGCACGATACCGGGGAATGTCGCCAGGCTCGGCTCCAGATTCTCTGTGGTGTTGTTGAGCTTGTCCACGGTGTACTTGTTAGAGTATAATGATGCTACTCCCGCCATCAATAAGCACCCAGGAGAAGATGCAGGCCGTCTTGTCAGTGATGATGATGGTATCGAGCAGGAGGGCGTACATCCCGGGAAAGGGCATGACCTCCGATGGTCACCCGGGCCCCATGTGACGCACGGCATCGACCAATCCATGGCACGTGGCACTGCCAGCATTGTTGTGTTCACCTCAGCGAACTGGCAACATTCGTTGTACTTGTCGGTGTGCTCGATGATGTTGATGACGTAGGTTGCGTGGTTACGCAGGAAGTTGTCACGTGTTCCACCGGCTATCTCGCCCGACGGCATTGGCTGCTCTGCGAGGTTCTTGTTGGTGTTGTTGTCATTGTCCGGTGCTCCGGCTGGTGGCGGGGGTGGTGGTGGAGCTCCCCTAGCCGGTAGTCCTTCACCCTTTGCCAGCCGGGAAGTCCAGCTGCACTTGGCGGTCATGTGTGTATTCGGCTTGCGGGCGGTGGAGTGGTACTTGCTCGGCTGGCTGAGCATAGCCTCCAATGTGTACTTGGGCCTGTCGCCCCATTGGCCGTCATCTTGTCTTGGGAGGGGGTACCGGCCCTTGCCGCCTGCGGCCGGCTGGTCAGCCTCTACGGCGTTCATGGGTTGCACTGTTCCGTAGCGTTCTTCCGCCATCACACCACTTCTTTTTCGGGTGTCCCGGTTGTCGTAGTAGGGGCAATCTTGACCGTCGCGGCTATTGGGCCGGCTGGTGTGGTTGCTGGGACCGGCTCTGTCTGCCTTATCCGGCTCGCCAGTTATCAACGTACCACTCGTGTCCAGCCGGATGGGGATCTTCCTAAATGAATCCGCCATTGCGTACTTGTCGGCCACGAGCATGAGGTGCTCCATGGATTTCGGCTCGGTGCGGAAAACCTTGTGATTGAGCATGGTTCTGTCGAGGCAGCCATTGATGAAGTATATGATGGCCCGGTGCTCGTGCACCCTTTCGCACGTGTTGCGTAGGTTGGACCACCGTGTGACGTAGTCGTGATCCTTCTCGCCCTTGCGTTGGACGTAGTTTGCCAGGTGTTGCGGCCGACCCGGTCGTTTGTATGTGCTGGCGAAGTTGGTGAGGAAAACATTGTCGAAGTCTAGCCAGCAGTGGATGCTCGCGGAGGGCATGCTGTTCAACCACTTGCGCGCCGCGTCGTTCATCATCAGCGGTGCGGAGCGCACCGCTACCCTCCGGTTGCCGCCGGCTATGCCCACCCGAGTGACATAGTCGACGAGCCAATCTTCTTGCTTGGTGGTGTCGTTGTATTTTGGTTTGTCCCTTGGGAGCTGAAATCCCCTCGGGAAAGGCTCCGCAGTGATGCATGGCCCGAGGCACTGGTGGCCGGCCATGTCCTCCTCCTCGAGGAACCTCGATGCCTCCAAGGTGTTGATGCGTTGCCGGGCGTCGATATCGGTTGCTGGAACAAAAGCGTCGAGGCGTTCATGGATGTTCGTGAGCGGTACCCGGGGAACCGTCTGCGCCTGTGGGTAGCCGGCATGTGAAGGGGAGCGGGCTGGTTTTCGTCGAGGTCTGGCAAGTGGCCGCCTCATGTCGCCGACTGATATCCTCCTGGGGGATGCGGTTGGCAGTAGCCGCCTGCGGCGGTAGCCGGCTGATAACCGTAGTTATCCGGCTGTCGATTTTTGTTGCCGCGGTTCCGGCTGCCTCCTGCAGCCGGTCGGCGTGGCGCCTCGGCTGGTAGTCGGAGTTGACGCTACCGTCGCGTCGAGGCAACGCTTGATGGTGTGGGTTTGGTCACAAAGGCTGTCTTCCGGCATGGGTTGCCCCAGCCGCCAGTTGGTCGGGGTTGTATGCTCCTGGCTGGGGCACGACACTCGGCCTCACACAGCCGACAAGTCTAGGAGTCTTGGACGCAGCCACGCTGATCTAGGACGCTGTCAGACCCCGGACCCGGAGATATACATACTGTTATGTGCTCCTAGCCATGGACTCACAAGGGCTTCAGGGTTACCAGCCCCGGCCGCAACAAACAACGGCAGGCAGACCGGATTCATCGGCACGTAGTCCGGATCCCCGGTCTACTACTCCTTGTATCCATGCTAGTCATAACCAATTATGCATACCCAAGCGTCCATGAGTCGAATGAAACTGAAGAAACGGGACCAAAGTTATACAGAGCTGCTATGTGTCCAGAAAGTGCAACAACAATCGAGGGTTACTGGGGTTACCTCGCCCCAGGCCGATCACATCGACAGGCGGGCTCGGACATGGATCATCGGCTCCACAACCCCTCGACTGCGACAACTATGCAGGCATAGCCAAAGCTGTATAACAATGAGCTCGAAACCAACAACTGATCAAAGCAACACTCTAGACATTGAAGCTTTATTAACAGGTGTTACTAGAGTATAGCTTACAAGCAGAGGTCACACGACCCAACATTACATCAGACAACGGAAGGCAAATTATGTTGCTAATCAACAAGAACCAAAAAGGCCTAACAGGCCGCAACATAAGGCGACGTCCCAGCCCATAGATTCCAGGCTGCTACCTGGGAACCCCAAACTACTCGTCGATGTCCACGCTGAAACACCACCGAACTGAGGAGCTCCACCTGAACCAAGTTGAAGCAAACATGAGTACGGGAGGTACTCAACAAGACTTAGTAAACCTATTATATATCTGCTTCTTTTAGAAAGAGTTATGAAGGTTGTTTTTGTAACACCTGGGGTGTTACCCTATTAGAGAGTGTTTGTTTTCTTTCTGCTTGCATCATATGCATCACATGAGCATTGCATTCTGTTTTTCAAAACAAATCAAAATTCAAAACAATTTAAACTTCCACCCCTTGCTCAAAACTTCCAATTTCAAACTTGCAACCAAAACCCCTCCATTGTTTTTCAATGGTTGAATTTGTTTTAATCAATTGCCTGTTAATAAAATTTCTTCCCTTTTGTTAAAAACCCTAATGGCAAATTCCAAGCATTCAAATCAAATCAATCTTATTTATCATATTTCGATATGGGTTTGAAAAATTAAAATTTGGCAAACAAGCTAATTTCAATAATGTTTGTATAATTGCTTGTTGCTTAATAGATAAAATTTGTTTAAATCCAAAATCCCAACCAAACCCTATTTGAACAATCACCTAAAAATTTAATATCCAATTAATAATTTCAAGTTGTTGAAATTACTTTTTTAACTACCTTGTTGTTGTTGTTTTGCAAATTAATAAAAATCTAACTATCAAATAAATACCCCAAACTCTATGGGAAAAATTCACTTAACAAACTTTAAATCAAATTAAATTTTCAAATTGTGAAATAATGTTAACTTTGCTCTAATTGCTGTTTTGGAATTTATCACAAATAAGTCCTAAAAGAAAACCCTAACCCTTCTCTATCTCTCTCTTTTATTCTTTACAAAAAAAAATCAACTAATAGAAAAAAATAAAAATAAAAGCAAAGGAGAGGGGCAGCCCATCCCCTTTCCCTTTACTTCCTCTCAGCCCAACCCCATCCTCTTTTCTCCCCAGCCCACCAAATCTTCTAGCCCAACACCCCATCCTTTCTGTCGTCTTCCACCTCGACGTCAGCACCTGTACGATCATCATCAGAACCGTAGATGATCTTCTCCCCCCTCCCGATTGCTGCCAACCGAGCTCGAGCTCCCCCCTTAAAACCACCCACCACCCTAGTCTCTGCCAGCCCTAGCCCTAGCGCCGCCGTCCTCTGTACTAGCCCCCCGATTCACTCTGCTTCGCCTGAACCTCGTCCACCTCAAGCGTGAGCTCACCGTCAGACCGCCGTCGCCGTCGCCCCGGTCATCCTCAAGACGGGCCAGCCACGGGAATGGAGCCGTGGAGGCTCCGTCCACCTCCCCGTGTCCCCGCCGGTGGCTGGGAACCACCGTGGTGGCCGCCGTCGTCGCCGTCTTCCGCACGGGCGCCTCGTCGACTCGGCCTCCTCTTCGACGACTGTCGCTGGTGAGAGCCCCTGCCTGTCCTCCTTTCCCTCGCACGGCTGCACGAACCCTGGGCCTCTGCGCGCCGTGTCCGCCCGCCCTCTGCGCCGAGGCGCCGCACTGTTTCCCCTGCCTCCCGCCATCGACGATCTCCGTCAGGAAGCGAGCAGCGTCTGTGTTTTCTTCAGAAACCACGAACCCGTCTGTTATTTCCTCAAAAAGCATCCGCGCGGTAGTACAACAAGAACCACGAGGTGGCCCAGTGGTTGGCTCCCTCTGCGCGCCTCGCGAGGGCGGAGGATCGATTCCCCGCTCGCGCACTTTGCCCAGCATTTTTACTCCGCCACTCCGCGCGGCGGGCCCCGCCCGTCAGCGGCGCCACATGCCCCGTCAGCTGCCCCGCGCCAGTCAGCGCTGCGTGGCCCCCGGGCCCGCGCGTCAGCCGCTGTGGCTGGCTGCCGCCCCGGTGAGAAGGACCCGATCCAGATCTGGATCTGGAAATTGCACCGAGGCCCCTGTCCCCCTGTTTCTTTCACCTCTAAGCCCCTAACAAATCACAGATTGGTCCCCTGTTTTAATCTGTTAATAACTTTTAAAATATGACTCCAAATAAAAAACTCTAAATATGTTTATTGTTCAAAATTAAATTTCCTATCCAACTATGCCATTTGTTTCCTGTTTTGAAATTTCCAAATGCAATTCAAATTTGAATTCAAATAATTCAATTGTAATTTGCAACAATTCATAAATAATTCATACTATTTCCAAATAAGGCAAATAAAATATGTTTTCCATACCATTTTGAATAACCTTTTCAAATATAAATTTTGTTTCATGGTTTGAATAATTTAATTTGCCTAAATAATTTAATACTTGTTTAATTCATTTAAATTTGATAAAATCATAACTTGCTCAAAATAAAATATTTTTGAACATGCAAAATATGTTTTCAAACCATCAAAGTGTGAACTTTTCAAATGTGAGTTTGAAATTATGTTTTGAACAAATAAAACTTCAGTTAAATTCAAACTTGTTTCAAATCCATTTAAAACTTGTTTAATATTGTTTAATTCATAATGAAATTATCCTAATTCCAATTTCATTATTTGAAACATGTAATCCAACTAAAATCTGATGTTATTTTAAAAATTAAACTTTGTTAATTGTTTTGAACACTTTAACTTGATGAAAACAACAATTACTTGTGTGACATCAATAAGGAACCAAAAATTCTTAACTTGACAAATAAAATCCCACACTTGGTAATTTCCTTTTCCTTTGCATCTAATGTTGTTTACTTCTTGTTATCATCATGCATGCATCATGATAAACCACTTACACATGTTAACCTAATTGTAGATCATTGCTTCAACCTTAACATGTGCATCCATATGCAACTCACATTGCATATGGGTCCATTTAAATCTGTTTATCTTGTCAACTAGTTTACCTTGATGCATCTTTAAACTTGTCATGCATCCATATCTTGATCATGCTAGATCTTTTGCCGTAGTAGTAATTGTTGCATCCGGTGTTTGTTCGAGGTTCGTTGCTTCTTCCCGGATAGGACGTTGAGATGATGTGAGCAACGACAAGTTCTGCTACCTTGCGGGATCTCAGGCAAGTATACTCACTTGCTGCCATATGGCTGCCTTTCATCACTTGTTACCGATTCTTTCCGTTGATTCTTTTCTGCTATCCTTAGTAGTAGTTGTTTCTGTTACGAACCCATCACATGAATCCCTTAACCTTGATATTGCCTCACCTCCATACCAATAACCATTGTTTGTTGCCCGTGTCTTACTATCATGCTTAGGGTTGTTTTGCTCGAGTCTGTTACCCGTTACTTTCTGTTATTACTCTATTATGTTCTGGGGGCTCGATGGTTAATCAACCAATCATGCTACTGTTATTGTTTAATAATAAATATGATGATAAGGCACCGGCAGGAGGCCCTTTGTGGTTTTGAGGCCTGCTAGTGTCGACCCTAATAGGAAAAGGGTCTTGTCTACTGATCCATGATGAGCGCACTAACCGCATGTGGGAAGCGAGTATGGGCGCCCCCCTCAATTTGACTCGATTCGCATCTCGTCCAAATCGCCTCATTTAGTTCGGGTTTTCCATTTGCTGCATGCATGATCTTGCGAGCCCTTGGTACCCGGGTGGAACTTTCGTAGTCGGCATATAGGGGGACACGGTCTTAGAGTGCTATGATGGTCCATTTTCTTCTGGGCTTGATTAGCCGTGCGCCCAAGGAGCTTTGGGCTTGATGCGAAGAAGAGTTGAGTTGTGTAGAGTACCCCGCTTGGTGGGAGGCATCCCATCTGGCGGGTTATTCTTGCGTGTACGGCCAAATTGGTGCAACCCTGCAGGGATAATCTTCTCGAGAAGCCGTGTTTTCCGCGGTTATGGATTACTTGGTGAAAGTACTGGCTAACAAGTACTCAGGACAACTTAAACATAATGATCAACCATGTTACACCCAAAGATTAACAACTTGACTAGTAACAGGTTTATTCACACAATAACTTGATTCACCTCTAATACAACTGTGTGAGTTATCCTCGGATTGCTTCTTCGGATAAGGGGCGAGATCCAGGATGTGTTTGTTTGGGGTTACTTTCAGTTGGTTACAATACTCGATCTTATCTTCTTTCTGTTAGCCGGAAGTGGTAGTATCTCTCTGTAGTTGGTTAGTGCAGCCTGCTGTCGCTTATTTGCAATAACCCCTTCCTTTCCGTTGATCCTAAAGTATTTGTATCTTGTGATGACTGGCTACGCCGGTAACTTGTGAGTATGGGTTTTATCCCCCTTGCCAGTACTTAACCGTACTGACCCACGAATCTCTTTCGTGGCTGCATATTCGACATTGCAGTCAACAGGTTTGAAGTCTGACGACGTTAGCTTGGGAAATCCCTCCGGCTTGGCCTGGGCAGGGATTGGACGCTCTCGGTTATCTTCAGGACTCTTAGTCCAATTTGTATCTTGTCCGTAGACGGACGATATGTTGTTTCTTCCGCTGTTATTTGGATCTTTGTATTGTATCAGTTGTAACCCTGGCTCGTTTGAGTCATCTTGTATCTATCTGTTTCTGTTGTAATTGTGGAATACTCGTGAACTGTTGTAATGTTATCATAAGTGGCAACCTAGAATCGGTTATTATGCGGATTTGGCGGGAATGCTGAAATCTGCATAGTGCCCGAACTCGGGGCGTCACAGTTTTGCGTAAAGCCATCTTTGTTTTCCAAGTTGAGGGAGGAATAGCACGTCTCATGGAATATTTTGAAAACAGATGAGAAAGCTACTCAACTACTGAAACCATCATCTTTTTAATCCACCAACTCATATCAGCACCTCGTGCTTCAAAGATCACCTCCTCAAGTTGTTCCGGTAACTCAATCTACAAGGTAACCCCTCTCGGCATCTCCGAGGAGGCATCCTTCATTCGTTATCAACAAGTTTTAGTCATTCCATTCAAGTTATCTATGATCACAGAATCCGTCACCAAGTCTTCCTTAACCGCGGACACGGCTTTTCGAAAAGATTTAACCCTGCAGGGGTGTACAACTTTAACCACACGTACCAACCAACTCTTAATGCCACATGATTAGCACTATTCCGGGAAGTGCCGGCAGATGGAGGTTGACCACGACCTTTCCCTTGCTTCGCCTATTCCATGAGTCGCTCCGAGTAGAGATGGACCGCCAATAGGGAGTGGCCATCTCCTGCCGGGTCTCTATCGTTGTGCGCGATGCTCGACGGTTACCTACCCGCAGAGCGCCGATACATCCCCACATCCTAGTTTTGAAAGTGTTTTGATATCCCCGCAAATCGAAATGGAAAGCCCGAACTAGGCAACTCATGGAACAAGCTAGGCAAGTTGAGACCGAGGGGAATCCAATCCCCGTGTGGATGCACACTCAGTCTTGGCTCGAAGACGAGAACTCGCTCCTAGGGGCATGAACGAGACAACCACCACAGACCCTCTGTGGTCTCGTCATCCACACCTTTAAGTCATCTTAATCAGGTATCTCTTAACTTTCCACAACATACTATCATACTAGATTCATTCGCGACTCTGATTCATCAACCGGATGGAGCAGAGATCAACAGACATGTATGACTAAGCATGGCATATTTGAGGCTCTGGCGATACACACAAACAATTCCTATGTCTGCTAGGAGCATTGAATCATGATATCTGGGTCATGCAAATAAATAGGATGACTCTATCTATTGACTCAAGATACTTTGGAATCGAATGCATTTGTACGAGAATCAAAAGTCTTTCGAAAACATATATGGGCAGATAAGAGGTTATGCTTGCCTTGCTTCAAGAAAACCAGAGAAGTCTTCAGGAATAAGTGCTTGACTTGTCGGTTAGGATCAAGTATTCGTCATGGAATTGTTGGCCTTCTCTTCGGAGTCGCGTTCTACCGAGAGGGAAACAACACCGAAAAGAAGAAATAACAATCAACCATGGCATCGATGCAATGCGCAACATGTATGCATGAGAAGGTTAATGCGCTGAAATAAAGCCCTAAACATGTAGATAGGGTTGCTAGGGTTCGTATGTTAGTTATGAAGTTTTTCTGAAATTAGACCGAAATAGACCCCGGAGGGGGTTTCGGGCGATTATGAACATGAGTACCATTTTAGTTGCTCAAATGAGGTTGAAAACATCATAACTAGGTTTAGTTTGTCATTTTGAGCAAATTGGTATATAACTTTTAATTTTCTAATTTTAGTGAATAAAAACTTATTTTTCTATTTTGAAATGAATAAACAATATTAAATAATGTTCAATTTTCCACTTTGTCAAACATGTATAAAAGTGACATGTTTGAGTAGAGGATAATTTTCTGAACACTCCCATATTTTTATTTTATTTTTCTGATAAACAGAATAGAAGTTATTCATTTTCTAAACTTGAATTAATTTCTGTAGTTTAAATAAACAGGGGTCCACGTGTCATATTAAACATTTCCTTTAAATAAAACTCTGAAAAACCTGGAGCCACCACGTGGCCTGGTGACGTCATGATGACGTCACCCCCACGTCATCCGGTGGCCGGCCGGGGACAGACACGGACGCCGGCGGCGATTCCGGCCGTCCCGGCGAGCGCGGGTAGGCGCGTTGGAAGCGTCTCGTCGCGGGGATTCTACTCGTGGTGGCGCCGCCCCTAACTGGTTGACGACGGCGAGCCGCCATGCTCGGAGAGCGGCGGCGCCCTCGGGACTCCGGTGAACCCACCGATTCCGACCACGGGGAGAACAACGAGGAGGACGGGGAGGGTTCTAGGCTCACCGGGAGCACGTCGCGATGGTCAACGGGGCCGGGGAAGCACGAGGTCGACGGCGAGATTGCTCGACGTCTGGCGGAGGGCGCGGAAGAAAACGGTGGCGATCTCCTCCCCTAGGCCATATCGTCTCGATTCCGTGGGCGAGGAGGTGCAGGGAGGTACGACGGGACGTTGGAGATTCTCGGGGAGGCGCAGGAGTTGACGGAACGGCGGCGAGGAGAGATAGTCGGTGGCTAGGGTTTCGGCCGCGTTCGGGTTCTTCCAAGGGAATACAGCGAGGGAGAGGAGCTGAGGAAGAGCGAGTGAGAGGAGGAGGCACGGCACTCTCCTGTCTGGCCTTATCCTCGCGGAGAAACGACGGCAGCAGGACGTGGCAACGCTCCGGCGAGCTGCCTGCTTGTCTCCCGACGGGAGGAAGAAGACAAAGGCATTTTCGCAAAAACCCCCCTAGCTGTTTTCCAAAATTACAAAGTAACCCATATCTATTTAAAAACTGAGAAGAAACAGGAATTTTGAGGGGGTTTTTGCAAACAGAAAATTTTGCAAAAATACATTTTGGAAACCTTAGAAAATTCCCAACCACACCATGTCTTTGCTTTTCAAATTTGAAAATATTTTTATAACAAATTTTGGGTGATCACTTTAAGTGGTTTTGGGCAAGTTTCATTTAAAATTCAAATTAAAACTTGGTTCAAATTTTTCATGCATGCTATGACATGAACACAACACCACAACCGTTTGTTAGCAAAATTGGGATGTTACAAATCTACCCCCCTTACAAGAATCTCGTCCCGAGATTCTCGAAGGAGAAGAAAGAAGGAACACCGGTTTTGAACGATCTTCTCGAACCTTACGGTTCTCTTCTGAAGAGGTTGATCCGTAGCATCTTGAAGTATTAAACGGATACACCTTAGGTAAGAGGGAAACTCTTAGGAAATGATCTTCATGAAGATCGAGTATCTCATGGCTAACTCATGACAGGAATGTTCATAAAGAATGATTGAGTTAACAAGCATGAAACACATCAAGATAACGGAGGGAATAAAAGATGGTTTCAAGTTTACGGATGATGGTTCTTAGAAGGATTTAGAATATGAACTTTTCACAAGACTTTAAATCCTTTTGGAAAAGAAAGGTTGGACAACTTATGACATCGAGGTTTCTTCAAACACATAACCAAGATGAAAAGGATTGTCTTGGATACCACAACGTAATATCCATAGACGAGAGAGAACACGAGAAAACACTGTAATCGTGCATCAGAGAGAATTTTGATACAGGATCATGTTCACTCTTCGGAGTGGACACGAAAGATAACAAAACTTTCACTCCGTCAAAACTTTGTCGAAATCTTTGTCAAAGATCAGGATGTTACTTCATAACAGGAGATGAGTATCTAAAAGAAGTTGGAACACCGTAGTTAAGAAGGGATTCTTGGTCACACCACAAGGATGGTTAACCAACGAGGATTGGAACACCGTAAGAAATAGGGAATCTCTTTCCTATTGTGGTTTGGACGTAGCAACACATCTACCACATGGTTAAGATCCCATGGCTGGAGTGACTGACAAATTCACACAATGTGTCAGATGAACAGAACTTCAAGTACAAACAACTTAAAAAAGGGAACTGATCAATGGCGGTTACGAAACACCAAGAGATGATTCTCCTTAGGAACTTGTTTCCATTGAAAGAAAGGTTTTGGAGGTTCAACGGAGAGATATTGGAAAGATCAACTTCCAGGTTCTCCTGGATGTTCTAGATAGACAGCGGCTTCTGACAAGCCTCCTGTAGTTCAGCAAGTGGAAGGGAAACTTTGGTTTGGAAGGACGGTGAGGAAAACTTGTTGGAATAAGCTACACAAGAATTCTCACGGAGAGTGACCGTTCTTACGGATACAAGGATATATGACATTAGGCCTTCCGGCTAATTGTGTCAACCACAACATCAACCATGCCGGATTTTCAAATGAACCTAATTCAATATCCTTGAGAAAACACCAACCATCGTTGCTGCTTGAGATTCAGCTCTGGTTAGTGAGTTGATAACTTAGACTCGGTATGTTTAATTAGCGGGATTGCACTGGTTACCAACGAGATACGTATGCTAGATTCTCAAGACATGGACTGTGATGTCAAGCTCGAAAAGATGAGCAGGATTGCATAACTCATGTATTAGCAACTTATGAAAGACGGTTGCACCTACATGAATTACTTGCCAGGGAACACATCGGAGTCCTTATTAGAAGGAGGTTACAGAGATAACAAAGTTTTTGGACTTCTTCCCTTTCACGAACAATCAGTCAGTGGCTTGGGTGTGGACACAAAACTAGTTCAAGAAATGGAGGTAACAATCCACCATATCAAGAATAGTCCACACATGCATGACCAACTTGGTATTATTCCCGAAGGAACAAGAAAACTATACTCGGGCCCATGGCGACAACTTTCACCATAAGCACACAAACCCGAGAAAGTCACTTCGAACATCCAGAACACAACTTCGCGATGACACAAAGATGGTTCTCGAAAGTTTCCAACATTGTTGCCATTTGTTCAGCATGAACCTCTTGTAACTTGGAAATATAAGAATGTCATTGATGGGCTCAACAACACACTTATCAAGACACTCCAGGAAGAGGGACTCATATGATACATGAACATGGCAAAATGTCGGTTAGGCTAAAGGACATGAAGGTGTACCTAGGAAAAACACCATGAGTGAAAATACCATCAAGGTAATCCTTGAATCTGAACTTGATCTGACGATAGCCCAAATCAAATCAAGGTTAGGATGATAGCATGTCTATTGAGAAGATACTATCATGCTTCAACACAGAAGGAACTAGACATCCCTTAGCTGAGGATCAAGTTAGGCGGAACTTTTGCCTTTCAACTCTCCAAGTTGCTGTTAAGCTCAACCAACTAGTCCGGGATATCCAGCAGAGTTTCCTGGGGAAAGAAGTAGTTCAAACTACTCCTGGTTTAGACATCACGGTCAGGTAAAACCTGGTGAAACTTCTGGAAAGGCAACCAGAATATCACGACCTACGAGTATGTCTTAGAGTTTGGAAGGGAGCTTGCTTTTCAAAGCAACTGATATGATCTTGAGAGCTTCGGTACGAACCTAACTATCTGACCAGAAATGTGCACCGGAGTGAACGGATTTGGTAACACGACCAACTTCAAAAAGAGGCTGGGTGACTAGTAGTGCTAAGAAGGATACAGATGTTTCTTAGATCTTTCGAAGCAATGGAAATTGCTAGGAACATCTGATGCACACCTCAATGCACACCCAACATTCTTGAGCATTCCAGCTTGGGGTGAAGGTGGTTAAAGATGTGTAAGAGCATCACTTCATCAACAAGGCCATGAAACTTAACACGACCTCTTGATATAAAGGAGTGTGATACCCGAAGGTGGAACAGAACAGAAGCTAATGAAACTTCTTTATTCTGTGGATTACAAAACTTTGACCTGGTCCTAGAGATGAACGAGGTACTGGAGTTTGTTTCTCCTGGCATTCCAAGGTGGAATGTTTGACGTAATACCGGAGCAAATGTATTGGAAGAATCCAACACACATATGCAACTTGGTTTCAAAACAGCAGATTTAGATTTAAGAGCAACTGGAAGATAGGAACATGCTCCGGAAAATCCAGAGGCCATGGGGAGTGCACATGTGATACTCTTTTGTAAAACCCATGCTAGAAGATCGATATAGCTGAATTGAGAACGAAGATGTGGATTTCATGATGACCACTCTTGTTGTGATCCCTTCTTGATCACAGGGGAAAAACCTACGGCTATTGGAGTTGAAACTACCTAGCCATCCTGAGGTAGAAGATATTCCTCAAGATCCAAAGAAATAGAACTTGGGTTAAAGATCAGCATCATGTACTGATAGAGTGAGCATCACATGGTTATGAAACCACATAACTCAACTCACCACAATTCAGCACATTCCGGGACCTTCGGTTCAAGTCCAAGGTTAAAACACAAAGGAAGGAGTAACTACTATTTGAGTGCCACAGAGGACACTACAATTAGCAATCACGAAGTATCTTTCAAAAGACAAGCATAGCTCCGGGAGAACTTGAGAAGAGGATAACGGATACATTCGAGATGAAAAGGAAATCTCGAGGTTCAGGATTTTAAGACATAGAACATGTAGAAATGTGGAATCCACACAACTCTGAGAGATTATGATTGGAAGAGAATCTCCCAGTTTGAGTCGAGAGATAACAGAACACGGAACACACACGACTCTAGAAACTTAACACTAGGTCAGCTTGGGTAAAAGACGTCCTTGTCAGAGAAGGCACCTAGGTTTTGAATGACTAGAAGAGATAGCAAAACCTTTTCAAATCAAAACAGGTAAGGAGACCCAGAGTTAGAGCGATACCAGATAAGGAGTAAAAAGAATCCTAAGAAGGTTTTCACAAACCATTTGAGCTTTCGAAGTAGTTTTCACAAACACTAGACTCGACATCGACCAAGCAGTAAGGTTTTCCTACAGGCAGTCCTGCTCTGATACCATGACTTGTCAGACCCCGGACCCGGAGATATACATACTGTTATGTGCTCCTAGCCATGGACTCACAAGGGCTTCAGGGTTACCAGCCCCGGCCGCAACAAACAACGGCAGGCAGACCGGATTCATCGGCACGTAGTCCGGATCCCCGGTCTACTACTCCTTGTATCCATGCTAGTCATAACCAATTATGCATACCCAAGCGTCCACGAGTCGAATGAAACTGAAGGAACGGGACCAAAGTTATACAGAGCTGCTATGTGTCCAGAAAGTGCAACAACAATCGAGGGTTACTGGGGTTACCTCGCCCCAGGCCGATCACATCGACAGGCGGGCTCGGACATGGATCATCGGCTCCACAACCCCTCGACTGCGACAACTATGCAGGCATAGCCAAAGCTGTATAACAATGAGCTCGAAACCAACAACCGATCAAAGCAACACTCTAGACATTGAAGCTTTATTAACAGGTGTTACTAGAGTATAGCTTACAAGAAGAGGTCACACGACCCAACATTACATCAGACAACGGAAGGCAAATTATGTTGCTAATCAACAAGAACCAAAAAGTCCTAACAGGCCGCAACATAAGGCGACGTCCCAGCCCATAGATTCCAGGCTGCTACCTGGGAACCCCAAACTACTCGTCGATGTCCACGCTGAAACACCACCGAACTGAGGAGCTATACCTGAACCAAGTTGAAGCAAACATGAGTACGGGAGGTACTCAACAAGACTTAGTAAACCTATTATATATCTGCTTCTTTTAGAAAGAGTTATGAAGGTTTTTTTGCGTAAAGCCATCTTTGTTTTCCAAGTTGAGGGAGGAATAGCACGTCTCATGGAATATTTTGAAAACAGATGAGAAAGCTACTCAACTACTAAAACCATCATCTTTTTAATCCACCAACTCATATCAGCACCTCGTGCTTCAAAGATCACCTCCTCAAGTTGTTCCGGTAACTCAATCTACAAGGTAACCCCTCTCGGCATCTCCGAGGAGGCATCCTTCATTCGTTATCAACAAGTTTTAGTCATTCCATTCAAGTTATCTATGATCACAGAATCCGTCACCAAGTCGTCCTTAACCGCGGACACGGCTTTTCGAAAAGATTTAACCCTGCAGGGGTGTACAACTTTAACCACACGTACCAACGAACTCTTAATGCCACATGATTAGCACTATTCCGGGAAGTGCCGGCAGATAGAGGTTGACCACGACCTTTCCCTTGCTTCGCCTATTCCATGAGTCGCTCCGAGTAGAGATGGACCGCCAATAGGGAGTGGCCATCTCCTGCCGGGTCTCTATCGTTGTGCGCGATGCTCGACGGTTACCTACCCGCAGAGCGCCGATACATCCCCACATCCTAGTTTTGAAAGTGTTTTGATATCCCCGCAAATCGAAATGGAAAGCCCGAACTAGGCAACTCATGGAACAAGCTAGGCAAGTTGAGACCGAGGGGAATCCAATCCCCGTGTGGATGCACACTCAGTCTTGGCTCGAAGACGAGAACTCGCTCCTAGGGGCATGAACGAGACAACCACCACAGACCCTCTGTGGTCTCGTCATCCACACCTTTAAGTCATCTTAATCAGGTATCTCTTAACTTTCCACAACATACTATCATACTAGATTCATTCGCGACTCTGATTCATCAACCGGATGGAGCAGAGATCAACAGACATGTATGACTAAGCATGGCATATTTGAGGCTCTGGCGATACACACAAACAATTCCTATGTCTGCTAGGAGCATTGAATCATGATATCTGGGTCATGCAAATAAATAGGATGACTCTATCTATTGACTCAAGATACTTTGGAATCGAATGCATTTGTACGAGAATCAAAAGTCTTTCGAAAACATATATGGGCAGATAAGAGGTTATGCTTGCCTTGCTTCAAGAAAACCAGAGAAGTCTTCAGGAATAAGTGCTTGACTTGTCGGTTAGGATCAAGTACTCGTCATGGAATTGTTGGCCTTCTCTTCGGAGTTGCGTTCTACCGAGAGGGAAACAACACCGAAAAGAAGAAATAACAATCAACCATGGCATCGATGCAATGCGCAACATGTATGCATGAGAAGGTTAATGCGCTGAAATAAAGCCCTAAACATGTAGATAGGGTTGCTAGGGTTCGTATGTTAGTTATGAAGTTTTTCTGAAATTAGACCGAAATAGACCCCGGAGGGGGTTTCGGGCGATTATGAACATGAGTACCATTTTAGTTGCTCAAATGAGGTTGAAAACACCATAACTAGGTTTAGTTTGTCATTTTGAGCAAATTGGTATATAACTTTTAATTTTCTAATTTTAGTGAATAAAAACTTATTTTTCTATTTTGAAATGAATAAACAATATTAAATAATGTTCAATTTTCCACTTTGTCAAACATGTATAAAAGTGACATGTTTGAGTAGAGGATAATTTTCTGAACACTCCCATATTTTTATTTTATTTTTCTGATAAACAGAATAGAAGTTATTCATTTTCTAAACTTGAATTAATTTCTGTAGTTTAAATAAACAGGGGTCCACGTGTCATATTAAACATTTCCTTTAAATAAAACTCTGAAAAACCTGGAGCCACCACGTGGCCTGGTGACGTCATGATGACGTCACCCCCACGTCATCCGGTGGCCGGCCGGGGACAGACACGGACGCCGGCGGCGATTCCGGCCGTCCCGGCGAGCGCGGGTAGGCGCGTTGGAAGCGTCTCGTCGCGGGGGTTCTACTCGTGGTGGCGCCGCCCCTAACTGGTTGACGACGGCGAGCCGCCGTGCTCGGAGAGCGGCGGCGCCCTCGGGACTCCGGTGAACCCACCGATTCCGACCACGGGGAGAACAACGAGGAGGACGGGGAGGGTTCTAGGCTCACCGGGAGCACGTCGCGATGGTCAACGGGGCCGGGGAAGCACGAGGTCGACGGCGAGCTTGCTCGATGTCCGGCGGCGGGCGCGGAAGAAAACGGTGGCGATCTCCTCCCCTAGGCCATATCGTCTCGATTCCGTGGGCGAGGAGGTGCAGGGAGGTACGACGGGGCGTTGGAGATTCTCGGGGAGGCGCAGGAGTTGACGGAACGGCGGCGAGGAGAGATCGCCGGTGGCTAGGGTTTCGGCCGCGTTCGGGTTCTTCCAAGGGAATACAGCGAGGGAGAGGAGCTGAGGAAGAGCGAGTGAGAGGAGGAGGCACGGCACTCTCCTGTCTGGCCTTATCCTCGCGGAGAAACGACGGCAGCAGGACGTGGCAACGCTCCGGCGAGCTACCTGCTTGTCTCCCGACGGGAGGAAGAAGACAAAGGCATTTTCGCGAAAACCCCCCTAGCTGTTTTCCAAAATTACAAAGTAACCCATATCTATTTAAAAACTGAGAAGAAACAGGAATTTTGAGGGGTTTTTTGCAAACAGAAATTTTTGCAAAAATACATTTTGGAAACCTTAGAAAATTTCCAACCACACCATGTCTTTGCTTTTCAAATTTGAAAATATTTTTATAACAAATTTTGGGTGATCACTTTAAGTGGTTTTTGGGCAAGTTTCATTTAAAATTCAAATTAAAACTTGGTTCAAATTTTTCATGCATGCTATGACATGAACACAACACCACAACCGTTTGTTAGCAAAATTGGGGTGTTACAGACGCTTGCTGCCGGTTGGCAGCGATCAGGAGATCTTGCATGTGTCGCTGCTGGCGCTACAGGTCCTCACCCTGCAAGCCGGGTAGTTTGGCCGCGGTAGCTTCCGCGGCCCTCATGTTCTTGGCGGGCGTGTTGTAGACCATCTGGCGAAAGCCGGGTGGAACAACCGGATCGAAGGTGATCCCCATTTTCTGCACGAGGTTTCCCCCATGCTTCCGTACTGCGCCCGCGCGTCTGGGCTCAACCGGCACGGGGGTGACGTTGTGGACGGTGTTGAACTCGCGTACCTAGGACTCTACCCGAAGCTGGGTATAGGCAACATTCCCGGCACTGTCGATGAGCTATTGACGCGCCCGTTCGAGCTTGGAGGCCACCTCGTCAGGGTCCGCATCCGGAGAGATGGGTGTGGTGAGGCTTTCTAGCACGGCTTTGACCGCAACACGTGTCATGGCAGTCCGGCTGGCCTCCGGGAGCTCATATGAGTGGCGCGTAACCATGCACTCCACATAGTCACACGGTTCGTCGCCTCCTTCGCTACCGGCCACCTCCTTGCAGAGACGGTCGGTGCAGGCTTGCACCTCGGCGGGGAAATCGGGACAACGGCTACGAAGACGTGATGCTCGTCGATGTGGATGACAGAGCCATTGTCCGGGAGGAAGGGGCCCGTGATGGATCCGGTGTTGTTGATGACGCAATCGATGGTGCCGAAGGTCACCACGAGTCCGGTGCAGAACGCAGGCCCAACCATCGCCATTTGCCCCATGTTTTTTTTCAGGGCCCTCGCGGTTAGGAAAACCCCTACTCCTGCTTTTCTCTTTTATGGATTCACAAACTACAGAGTTCCTCCTTGAGTTATACCGAGAGTGGAACAATTCTAGGGTTTTTGGGAAGAAGAAGTGAGCGATGGGTCGGTTTCTCTATTGCTTGCATGCGTTTTCAGCGTGCCCTCTCTCAGGGCGCCGGGCCAGTCTTATATAGAGGTTGACTGCCCGACTTACAGGTGGGGCCAGCTGGTACATGACCAGTCAGCGAGATTCCATGGACAAACGCCTTGTTTCCTTGTGCCCTCCGCAACCGGGTGTCGTATGCACGGTCTGTATCGCAGCAGAGTCGTCACTACCAAATTCCACGCGATCAGGGACGTTTCAATAACGTTCCGGATGGGCTCCAAATCGTCGCTAAGGGAAATCCGCGACGGTTTACGCGACGGAATGAAAACGTATCAAATCGACTGTCACGGACGATTCCGCGACGTTTATAGGAACACTAAACCGTTAATGCTATCCGCAACGTACAGCAAATCGTCGCCACCAGTTGGGCCGTCCGGACTAGGCCCAATAAGCATTAACGTTTTTATTTCGTCGCTATGAGGCGACACGTGGCAAACGAGTTTCTAACGGCCGTTATCGTAATGAGCTGACGTGGCTAAACGTTTAGTCACCATAAGCAAAACGTGGGAATGTTTTTTTACGTCACCAGTCTTGACCAATGAGGCGAAACCATGTGGACCAATCGAAATACGCCACATGGAAACAAAATGGTGCCACGTTGCCTTCTTCTGGTCCCGGGCTACACAGCGACGTTTTTTTCCGTCGCGGGTCTCGACCAATCAGACGAAAGCATGTGGACCAATCAAAATATGCCACATAGAAACAAAATAGCGCCACGTCGCCTTCTGCTGGGACGAAATCTGCTCGTCGTGGGCTACCCAGCGACTTTTTTTCGTCGCTAAACTCGTGGCACGTGCACCAACCAAATGGTGCTACGCAACGTCTTTTCCATGACGTTTTTTCCGTCTCGGATTTGGGTGATGTCATCACCGTTCCGGGGACGTTAGTTTTACGTCGTCTAATCGCCCACTCATAGTAGGCCACGTGGGCTGGGCATACATCGCCACGTGTCAGTATTTGCCGGGGACGTTAGTTTTACGTTATGTTACTATGATGTCTGTTTTGGTGCTATTTGGGTGGTTACATATCATTATAATTGCCAATTGCGAACAGGCATAAAAAACCACATAACATGCATCAAATACTTAGTTTTTCTCACAGAATATCAAACCAACATACAGAACCACAGTTTCAAGGACCACGAATCTGCTCAGCCAGCATCTCAAGTAGGGCAACTCCTTCTAGTTGAGATTTCTTTAGCGCGGCTTGTTGCTTCCGAATGTCTTCCATATCAACTACAAACTTTAGCCTCAGTTACTCGGATTCTGCTTTCGCCGTACTCATACCAGCAATTGTTCTGCGCACACTCACATCAAGCTGTGATTCAGGCTCATAGTGTGAAAGACATGATTCCACACGGACCTTCTTTGAGAAAGTATGCTTTCCACTCTTCGGCATGAAAACTTCACTATCATCCTCATCCTCAACCTCTGAAGCAGATCGAGACATCACCCTTTTCTTGCTTTCCTATCAAGCATGCAAAGAAAATAGATGAAAATAACAGATAACAAGAATGTACAGAACATAGATGAAACTAGCAGATGACAACAATGTACAAAAAATTGATGAAAACAAGCAGATTATAGTCAAACAACGGTGTGTGTCATGAACTAGCTGATGAGAAGCATAGATGAAACAGCAGGTGTCAAGCATGTGAGGAAGATAGATGAAAATAGCATATGACAAGCATGTACAAAAAATTGATGAAAACTAGCAGATTATAGTCAAACAACGGTGTGTGTCATGAACTAGCTGATGAGAAGCATAGATGAAACAGCAGGTGTCAAGCATGTGAGAAAGATAGATGAAAATAGCAGATGACAAGCATGTACAAAAAATTGATGAAAACTAGCATATTATAATCAACCAACAGTGTGTGTAATGAACTAGCTGATGAGAAGCATAGATGGAATAGCACGTGTCAAGCATGTGAGGAAGATATATGGAAATCATGTTGAAATGACAACGACAGCCTTAATTACTATAAATGGGTTTAACGGCCTTAATTAGCTTGCCAAAACTTCTTATAGTATGGAATAGAGTAGGTAGCACAAAATATATGGCGCCACATTGATCAAACAGTTCAACACAAGATAAGAAAGTTGCACCCTAGTTGTTGCGATGTCATGAAAGAATGTTGAGCTACCGGCTTAGGGAATAACCTGTAGCTCATTGTCCACGCTGGATTGTGATTGATATGACACGACTCCTTCAGTGGCATCTGATTCCTCTTCAACATCATACACAGGCATGTACTAAGATCCAGAGTCTTGCATCTTGGTCTTTTTGTGTCGCACCCGGACTTCTAAAGGATACTCACAGTCCACTAAATAGTAGAACCAATGGCTTACGGGGCATACCGGCACCCGCATCTCAATATGGGCAGGCCAACACGTAAACGTGTGACAACCATTCTCTACTATCCATCGTCTGCGCAAACCATCCCATAGAAATCAGGACACTTCCGTTGACGTACTTCATAACATACACACATGGTACGTCAACGGCATTAGAACAACTGATATCACAACATATCTCTAAGACACAAAAGATTGAAATAAGTTGCAAATAGCTCTCACTAGAGCAGAGATAGCAAATACAATCATCCAGAGGACACATGTCCCAACAATTCATCATTACAACACAGCGGAAGCATCCAAAATGTCTGAGTACAGACAAGATCCAAATAGGCCTAAGAGGCCGGAAACGAAAAGACGGAGCCCATCCACGATGTCTCGGATCCTGCCCGGGTCCTCTATCTACTCGTCAGCAGCCTCGTCGTACTCCACGTAGTAGCCATCACGGGGATCCTCGTAAGCGTAGTCTGCAGAAACCACAGCCCCAAAGGGTTCAGTACAACAACGTACTGGCAAGCAAGACTTACAGTTCACCAAAGTGTACCCCAACAACATCAAGCACAGATGCTTTGGGTTCAATGGAAGAAAGGGTGATACAAAAGATGCGGCAGCGGGCTGCAATAACCAACTACAGATACATGCTATAACTTCCGGCTAACAGAAAGGAGATAAGATTGCGTATCGTAACCAACTACTACTAACTCCAAACAAACCCTTCCTGGATCTCGCCCCTTATCCAAAGAAGCAATCCGATGATAACTCACACAGTTGGATTAATGATGGTTCAAGTTCTTGTGTCAATAAGACTATTACTAGTCAAGTTATCATTAGTTAGGTGTAAGTTGTTCTGAGTACTTGTTAGCCAGTACTTTCACCAAGTCAACCATAACCGCGGAAAACACGGCTTCTCGAGAAGATTTATCCCTGCAGGGGTGCACCAATTTGGCCGTACACGTAAGAATAACCCGCCAGATGGAATGCCTCCCACCAAACGGGGCACTCAACACAACTCAACTGTTCTTCGCATCAAGCCCAAAGAACCACGTGCTGTGCGTGTGCGGCTAATCGAGCCCCCACGAAGAAAAGGGGGACCCTCATAGCACTCTAAGACCATGCCTCCCTAAATGCCGACTACAAAAGTTCCACCCTGGCCTCGGGTTCGTACCTGCATATGAGTGCATCAAATGGAAAGCCCGAACTAAGTGTGGCGATTTGGACGAGATGCGAATCGAATCAAATTGAGGGGGGCGCCCATACACGCTTCCCACATGCAGTTAGTGCGCTCATCATGGATCAGTAGACAAGACCCTTTTCCTAATTAGGGTCGACACTAGCAGGCCTCAAAACCACGCCGGGTCTCCTGCCGGTGCCTTATCATCAAATTAGCATTACCTCAAATATTAACAGGTTGATTGTTTAAACATCGAGCCCCAGAACATGATAAATATGGTAACAGAAATAACGGGCAGCAGACTCGAGCATAAACAACCCTAAGCATGCTAGTAAGACACGGGCAACAAGCACCGGGGTTTTAGGTGTGGGGGTGAGGCTGTATCAGGCTTACAAGATAACATGTGATAGGATCGAACACAAGCAACGAATCTTAAGGCTAGCAGAATAGACAACGGAAAGTATCGATATCCAGTGTGAAAAGGAACATAATGGTTCAGGTGAGTGAATACTTGCCTGCAAACTCAGCAGCCTGGTACTGAGCTAACTCCTCAGAAGTAGTGTCGTAAAGCTCGTCTGTCTCAACGTCGTCGTCTATTCGAGAAGAAGCAAACAAACAACGCAGAGAGACAAACAATCAATAACATGGCATAATGCACAATCATGGGATGATGCATGTCAATTTAATTGATGCATCAAAGATAAGATAGTTGACATGGTAACATAACATAATTAAATGGACCCACATGCAATTTGGGATTGCATATGGAAAGCCCATGAATTAAGGTTGGAATAATTGTTTTACAACTAATCAACAGGTGAAAGTGGATTAGTATGATGCATGGATGAGGAAAACAGAAAAATAACAACAATAGAAACAATTTTGAAATAAGGTTTACCAAGTTTGGAATTTTTATTTATTAAGTTACAAAATTTTGGTTTCTTAAAGGTGTTACCCAAGTATTTGTCTTTTTCACCAATTTAAATTGTCCAAAATGGATAACAAAGTTCATATTTGGAAAGAACACAAAATTTTAGGTGGAATACATGTTTCACTTGTTGAAAAAGGATTTAAAATAAATTACTTATGAATTAAACAAGTTTAAACAAGATTTAAATGAATTTAAATCAAGTATGAATTTATTTGAATTTTTATTTGTTCAAAACATTAAACCAAATTCATATTTGAAAAGTTTATACTTTTCTAGTTTGAAAACATATTTTATAAGTTCAAAAATAATTTAATTTGAGCAAGTTATGAATTTAGCAAATTTTAAATGATTTAAACAAGGTTTAAATTATTTAACCAATTTAAATTATTCAAATCATGAAACAAATTGTATATTTGAAAAGGTGGTTCAAATTGGCATGGAAAACATATTTTATTTGTGTTATTTGAATTAAGTTTGAATTAGTTATGAATTTAACCAAATTTAAAAGTAGTTGTTTGAATTTGAAATTTGAAAACATTTGAAATGTTCAAAACAGAAAACAAATGATTTAAATAGGTAGAGAATTTAATTTGGTTCAGGATACATATTTTATTTGTATTATTTGGATTTGGAATTTAAAAGTTATTTGCATTTTTAACCCAGGGACTAATCTGTAAAAGAAAAAGTACTTAAACTTAAAAGAAAACTGGGCAGAAAACATTTTACACCGTGCAGTGACCTAGCATAGGCCACTGCCAGTGGGCCCTGGCCTCCGTGGCAGCGCGTGGAGGCACGCGTGGCCACCACTGCCTATGGCAGGTGGCCCCTGCCTGCCAGCGTGGCTAGCAAAACTGTGGGGATTAAATCCCGCGGGGGCAGGGCTCGAACCCACGACCCCGTGTGCGCGCTCGCAGTGCAGTGCCACTGCGCTGTGATCCGTTCTTTGTCAGGTAAGGGGTACGGGGTGAGGTTATTATTCAGATCCGCGCGGTGTTTAACTGAATCTGAGATTCAGTTGTCTGAACTTCGTCAGAGACCGCCGGCGGTGAGCTGCTCGTGGTGCTGTTGCTCGCTGCGTGGTTGCTGCGGTGTGCTGCGGTGATGTCCAGGGGTAGTGCGTGCGCGTGACAGAGAGGGAAGGGAGAGAGGAAGGTGGGGTGGCGCTGTGCTCACCGGCGATTGGAGAGGAAGCAGAGGTTCGGGGCAGTGAGGTGGCCGGCGACGGTGCGGACGGCGGCGATGTAGTGGGTCTCCGGCACGGTGGCGGTGCCGAGGACGAAGGAGGAGCTACGGGGGATCCGTTCCCGTGGCTAGCCCGAGGGGAGACGCATCGAGTCGGCGGTGATCGCCGGGGTTCAGAGGACGGAGCTCGGGTTTCAGAGGTTCAGAGAGAGGAGGTTGCAGAGATGGAGGAAATCGGCGGCGGCGCGCGAGGAGAAAGGGAGGTGGGAGGTTAGGGGGGAGCTAGGGCTCGCGGCTAGGTTTATAGGGGGAGGTGGAGCTGCTCACGGCCGTTGCTCCCCTCTGCAGCGACGTGGACACCGGCATCGTCCTGCCGTACAGGAGGAAGAAAGCGTGGAGAGGTATCGGGCCGGTGGGGTGTGGTGGGCTGGCCTGCCCACCCCTCTCTGTTTTTCTTTTATTTTTTTGTTCTGTTTGTTTTTTTTTTTGCTGATTTGAAAAAGGGAAGAAAAACTAGTTCTTTAGGGTTAGAAATTTTAGGGATAATTTTTTATAGGCTATTTATTATAACAGCAACATGTGCAAACTTTGGTTTTTCCAAAAAGTTCAAAATATATTGCTGTTTGAAATTTGTTTGAAATTTGAATGAAATTAATATTAATTGAATAATTTGACTTAAGCAACTTAAAAGTTTTAAATTCAAGTTTATTTGAAACAAGTGATTGATTTGTTTTGTAAGTTTCATGATTTCAAAATGGTTGCTGTTTGTAATTGAATTTGAATAAAATTTGAATTAAGTGAATTATTAAAAGGAACAATTCAATAGTTTGAGCTTTATATTTTAATGGAAACAAATAGCTGTTTTTAATTGAATATTTCTATTTGAGAATTGTAACATAACAAGTATGAACAATTTGATTTGGAAAATTGGTTTGAATTTGAAATAGAAAATAATTGAAAAAAGATGCAAAACAAATGCAAACAAAAGTAATGGGTATGATGACATGATGCAAAACATTAATTAAACAAGAAGCAAACATTCTAAAGGTGATTTTCATACTTGGGATGTTACAAAACGCCCCCCCCCCCCCTTGAAGGAATCGCGCCCCGAGATTCCTACTGAGAAGAGAAAAGGTCCGGATATTTCTTGCGAAGATCCTCTTTGGTCTCCCATGTTGCCTCTTTATCGGATTGATTGGACCACTGCACTTTCAAGAACTTGGTGCTCTTGTTGCGAGTCTTACGCTCGGTCTCATCGAGAATTCGAACAGGGTGCTCCTCATAAGATAGATCTTCTTGCAGTTCAATGGAATCATGATCAACTGCACGATCTGGATCTTTGAAACACCTCTTGAGTTATGACACGTGAAACACATCGTGCACCTTGGATAGCTTTTCTGGAAGTTCAAGATGATATGCATTTTCCGCACGCCTTGAGATAATGTTGAAAGGACCAATGTATCTTGGTGCAAGCTTTCCTTTCACACCAAAACGATGAGTGCCTCTGAGTGGAGTTACACGGAGATATGCCTTGTCACCAGGTGCATAGATCATATCCCTGTGCTTGCTGTCATAGTAGCTTTTCTGACGAGACTGAGCAATCTTGAGATTGTCACGAATGATGCGAACTTTCTCTTTGGCTTCCTTAACAATGTCAGGGCCTAAGAGTGAACGTTCACCAGCTCCAGACCAATTGATTGGACTCCTGCATCTACGGCCATAGAGAGCTTCAAATGGTGCCATGCCTAGGCTTGCCTGGAAGCTGTTGTTGTAGGAGAATTCAGCATATGGAAGGCAATCCTCCCATTTCATGCCAAAGGAGAGACCACATGCTCTGAGCATATCCTCGAGAATCTGATTGACTCTTTCGACTTGCCCTTGAGACTGAGGGTGATAGGCTGTGCTGAACAGAAGTTTGGTGCCCAATGCTTCTTGAAAGCTTTTCCAGAAATGAGAAGTGAATATGCTTCCACGGTCTGAGCTTATTTCCAATGGAACACCATGAAGAGGAACAATCTTTGCTGTGTAGAGTTCTTCTAACTGGCTAGCTGAGATTGTTTCTTTGACAGCAAAGAAGTGAGCTACTTTAGTGAGACGATCAATGACAACGAAGATTGCATCGTTGCCCCTCTTGGACTTTGGAAAACCAGTGACGAAGTCCATTTCAATCATGTCCCACTTCCACTCAGGAATTTTCAGAGGTTGGAGAAGACCGGCTGTTTTCTGATGGACTGCCTTAACACGTTGACAAACGTCGCATTCAGAAACGTAATGAGCAATTTCACGTTTCATGCCAGGCCACCAATACAGTGTTTTGATATCCTGGTACATCTTTGTACTTCCAGGGTGTATGGAGAGAGGAGTTTCATGAGCCTCCTTGAGAATGACATCTTTGAGACTGTCACATCCCAGTTTTTGGACTCTTGGACTGTGCTAAAAAAGACAACTATTAGGGCCAACAAATTATTTTTATAACCACATGATGGTGTGAACTAACTTGTGTTATGATCTTAATCATATTTGCAACATAAGTTTTGTTTCATTATAAAACCAACACCATATGTTTCTGAAAAATATTCCTGATATTTTTCCTTATGTTTTCTTATTATTACTTGAGTGGATTTTTATTCCAAGACTTGGATCATTCTTGTTTGCATCTTAAAACAAACTTTTAACCTTGTTGGATCCAAGAAAACAAGTTTGCAAAATGATCTATGAAAGTTTTCTTTTAACTTTCCTATAGAAAACAATTCCTGAAAATAAAGCCAAGTACCTGTTTTCTACCATTGTCTTCACCAAGCTATAAATTGTTATATTATGGTTTCTTGACTTTTAATTAATCCTTGATATATGTACTACAAACCCATAAGATCACTTTTATTTTTGGAGAAATAAAAACTATCTTTTGCTTGTTGTTTTTGTGGTATAAAATTAAGGCAGAATAAGGCAGTTTTGAGAAACAGATAAAAACAGAAAGTAGGTCTTTTTCCACATTATTTTCATGGCCTTAAACTAGTTCAAAATTGTTTTCAAAAGTTGTTTCTGAAAGTGTATAACATGGTTAACACATCCATACTTTGAAAACCAATTTTGGAAAGCAATTGAACCCTGAAAACAAACTCAACTTTTTGAACCTTTGATCTGTTTTCCAACACTTAGAGAATTTTCTGAATTATTCGAAACAGTCACAGATACGATTTTGGGCAGAAGATTTCATTGCCTTCCCTTGCAAGATTCGAAGTAAAATCTTCTCCCTTGTGTTGACCACAACTAGTACTCCACCTTGGATGCTTGACCTTGCTTCTAGAAGCCTTAGGCATGAAGATAAGAGAGGAGAGAGGTGGTGACATGGAAAGGTATGGGCACACACATGTCTTTGACTATTTGGCTTGCCCCTTGCCTCCCCTTGCCCCCAAAGGCCAACCTTTCCCATGTCACATGTGTACTTGAATAGGACACCATGTGCACTCAAACGGAAATGACCAAAAAGTCCCTTGAACACCTCTATGCCATCAAATGGTAGGGATCCAAAGCCACACTTGCCATTTTTGCCCTTGACCCTCGACCCATGCCATTGATCTTTCCTCACTCCAAAGGCCAACCTTGACTTGCCCCTTGGTGGTCTTGCCCCTTGGCCTCATTGCATTATTATGATGTGACCAAAAAGCCCCTTGAGCACCTCATATGCCATCAAATGGCATGAACCCAAGCCACACATTGCCCTTGCCCTCATACCCTTGGCTATAAGCCATCCCTTGTTGTTTCCTTGCTCCATAGCCCTCCTCCACAACCCCCCCACGAGCACACTTCATCCCCAAGCTTAGAGGAGCCTTGAGCCAGCCATGTGAGCTCCATGAGCTCCAAAATCGCCGCCGGCCATTTTTCTTAAACCGATGTGAGGAACCTCAAATCCCTGCAGATGTTTGTCTGTCGTTTTGAGCTTGTGAAAAATAGTTTTCGTGCTGATTATTTTCTACAAAAATTCACAGCACTAGGCTTATGTTTTCCTAACCATTTCCCGTTGGTAGATCCAAGTTTTCACTTTTATTTCACAATACCTGTTTTGCCACAGACTGTCTGCTTAGCCATTTTTGGCATAACTTTTTGGATCTGTATCCATTTTGGTCAAATCAAACTGTTTTGAGTATCCTATGAGTAGATCTATCCATAGGACTTAGCCTTACATCAACGCCAGTTACCAAATGGAAATGACATCAATTTTGGTAAAAGACCAGTAGGCTTTTCTAGACCTTTTATAAGGAGTTTAAAAATGATTTTTGAAGCAAATCCAATTGGATGAGTTTGGTATTGAATAGATCTATCTTATCCTAGCTTAGATAAATTTTTGAGGCTAAAGATTATTTTTGGTGGACAGATCTAGAAACAGCAGCTTTTCTGTTTTGTTTTCTTTGTTTGTTTTTGTTTGAAATGAAATGTTTGGTTGTTTTAATCTTGCTTCCTAACTTGTATAGAGTTGCTAGGACTTGTTATTAAGTTGTTTTCTTGCAGTACATCTACCTTAGAAAGTGTGTGCATGTTTGGAAAGTCAAATAGAAATAGGAATACCATTTGTTATTTTCCTAGTTTTAGTATTTGGATTGTTGTGTGGGCAAATCCTTGTAGCTTTGTTGTACCTAGATTTTTGTTGTGGTTATGATAGATCAAGTACCACTTTGGTACTGTTATTTATCTGTTATTATCTCTATTAGCTTACACCTTATTTTATAGCAAAGCATGTGTAACATTTGTTGTTTGTTTTCTAGTACTTATTTCACTAGTTGTGTGAGCAAATCTTTGTGTGCTTGTTACCTAAGTTTTTGCTATGATTGTGGTGAGTCCAGTACCATTTTGGTACTGTGATTTATATGCTATTATCTTCATTAACTTGCATGTGATCTTATAGCAAAGCATGAGTAGCATTTGTTATTTTTCTAGTGTTTATTCTTTGGAATTATTGTGAGAGCTAGATCTTTGTGTGAATGCCTTGATAATTTTTGTGCTATGTTTGCTATAGATCCAGTACCATTTTGGTACTGTTATTTTGATGCTTTTGTCTCTGATAGCTTGCATGTATTTTTATGGTGAAGCATGTGTAGGTTTTGTTATTCTTATGCACTAGTCTTGTATGCACTAGAATAAATAGCCTTGTTTTATTTATTTTGTTATATTAATTTTTGTCATGAGTAACCAGAGGCTTAGTACCTCATTTACCTTGGTATTAATGGGCCCATAACCCACTGGTCCCATTGCATCTTGGTTGTGGATGAAAATTCCCAACCATGCACATGTGAGAAAATAACATGTTTTTAATTATGTGGTTGATAGGATATTTTCCACCATGGAAAATATAATGGTTTGTTTTCACTTATGCAAGTGAGAAGTTTATTTCTTATAAGGATCTACTAGTATGTTAGGTGTGATCCATTTGTTAGCATAATATTCCTTAGGAGTATCTTGTTAAGAAATGATTCACTATTGAGTGCTAAATTAAATTGTTTGCAAATAAACTAAATTCCTTTTGATTGATAGATTGTTTGTGAATGATTTTAAATTGAGTGTTTGGATTTTTGAAAAGGTTTAGATAACTTTTCTTTGATTGCATAGCTACTGGTTGTGTAAGTATACCTTGCTTGCTAGTAATTGTTTAAGAAAAACATAAATTGCTAGAATTAATTTATGCATGTTTAATAGTTGTTTCATGGGATTGTTTTGATGTTTGTGCTTACTAGCATGTGTAAGTTTTGTGTACTGTTATTATGTACATTTTATGATCATGACTTGATTGTTTAGAATTAAGCATCATAGTAACCTTGTTTGCTTCTGTAGTGATGAACTAGTGTCACCACTAGAAAATGGTGATTTTTGCTATAGTATTTTCATCTTTTATTTCATAAGTGTATGAGTTTATTATAGCATATTTATGAAGTTATTACTTCTGTTATGATGCCATGAATCATTTAGTTTCTTGTGCTATAGTTGTAGAATATAAGTTTTTCTTATAACATGCTTGTGTAGATTTTCCATACTAGTGTGTTATCAGTGCAGTCCTGTTTCTATGCTTTTGATAGGGATATTACCTTGAGTGATGATTGTGTTTTAGATTATTTTTATGACTTGTTATCCTTGTTTTTAGGTACTATTTGTTTGCTAATTTTTCATAATTGATGGATTCCAAAACCTCTAGTAAACAAGAACATAGTGAATAAATAGTCTATTCAATTGTGGTGTGTTTGCTTGTTGTTTGGATTTTGTTGGAGTGTTTTACCTTAGCATGAGTTTATACTTGTGTTATGATTGTGCTTAAGAGTATCTTGTGAAACTAAAACATCCAACTAAAATCATGAACCCATTAAGTGATAGTTGCTTGTGGTGAGTAATACCCACTGCCATGGGTATTATTCTGTCTGGTTGTTTTACCTTAGCAACCTAATCTTTTGCACCCACAAGATATATTTTTAGCTTCTTGTATATCTTATTATGAGAGTGGTACACCACTCCATATATGGTATGTATGATGTGGGATATGGTTTTCTAAACCATACATAGTGCCTGACGATAGTTTTGGACCGTGAGAGTTATGTGAGATAGTTTTCGCGTTATCGTTTCGAGAGAACTCGAGAGTGAACATTTGTTGTTGTACGTATTTATTAGCTTAGTTGTTTGTCTTTTAGACCTGAGTGTGTTTCTTTTATTTCCTTTACGACACTAGAACACGAAGGAGAAGAAGAAGCAGTTGTGGAGCTGTGCGTCAAGTTCAAGTTGCTTCAAGGCCAGGGACATTAAGAGACTTGAGGCAAGCCATCCTGATGCTTGCTGATACAATACTTATCATTATCTATCATGCATGTTTTACCTCTGAAGTTTTACCAAAACTTTATTATCAAAACTATTTTTGATGTGGCTATTACTACTATACTAGTATATAGGTTACTATCATGCCAGTAGTTAAACTTGGTAATACCAAGCCCATAAGCCACCATATGGTATTTATTACCATCAAATATACTAGTCCCTAAGTGGACACCCTAAAATTGTGATTCTACAAAACAAAGGCTTTACGGAAAAACCCGGAGAAAAGGCGGATCCTTATTCTCCGGAGGAATGTGGAAGTGGTCATTTTTGAGAAATTGGTGTTTTCAAAAATGACACATAACCTAGTCTTCGCCGGACAACCTTTACCGTACTGCCACTCTACCCCTATATGGGTATGGGGCCTATCTAGATGCTTGAACTTGTTAGTGTATGCTTTATTCCAAAGTGCTATAGAGAAGCGGATTCTCTGAACCGAAGTGTCGCCAGGAGAGGGGAAATGGGACATACATAGTGTAGGATTAATTTTCCCTCCGGATGCGACAGCTGGGCCTCCCGGCTAGGCAGGGTGGGACCTGGTGCCGGGGAGAACAACCCATCTGAAGGAATGAGCATATACTAGCTTGTGTCAGAGTGGACAATTAGGATCAACTTCTCTGGTGCTTGCATATCGCTGTGACGATCCATGGGTGGTCCATGGCAGAGTTTTGGATCTAGTGGATGTGTACACCTCTGCAGAGTAAAACTATTTCGAGATAGCCGCGTCCTCGGATATGGACAGTTGAATGGCCATGTAGCTAGCATTGTGTCAATGTTTTCAAAAAGGATTTTTGGAAAGGAAGTGTTGAACTTGTGAAGTTCGGAAAGGAAATGGAAACTTATACCGTGGAGGTAACGTCGATGATGAAAAGCCAGATGCTGTTATACAAAAACAAAAATGTTTTGCAAAGAAAACCTTTTCTACTCTAAGCAAGAATTCTGGAAACTGATTCCAAGAAGTTTTGCAAAGAGAAAATATTCTTTCACAAAGTTTTACAAAAACTCTTGTACATGTGAGATCTACAAGAGAAATAAAACTATATTATTTTCTTCTGAAGTATCTTTTTCAACGAAGATACAGATTAACCTGACTGCAACTGTGGTGTCATCATATATGAAAACCATTGGTAGTGAACCCTATTTATAGCCTACCTATTGCACCATATAAGCATAGTTGCATGTTGGTAAGTGACATGATGGATGTCTTGCTGAGTACATTCAAATGTACTCATTATGGTTTCGCCCCTGGTATCTACTTATCAGATTTGGAGAAGGAGCCTCCAAAGGAGATCTATGAAGAGAAGTACGGAGTTGACGGGCTTTGCGAACTAGGATCGTCTCCGGGTCAGCAGCCTGTAGGTTAAGGCGTGACTTGGGCTCAACTATGTTGTGTTTTATTTGTCTTCCGCTGTGTTTGTTATGTTGCCTGCCCTTTTGGCAGTTGCTTTAAACTTGATCATGTGATCATTTGTGTAATACCTTTATGTATTCGTGTAATGGATGATGTATTTCTGTATGCCAACTGTGTATGTTGTTCACGACTGATCTTTCTGGGATCGTGAATGTATGCATACGTAGGGTTTCAGACTGCCGGTCTGGGGTCCTTACAGAGTTGGTATCAGAGCCATCCTGACCTTAGGAGACCTTAGTTAGCATGGACGTCAGATAGGAAAGAAAAGTATTTTTGAGTGAAAACCTATTTACGATCTACATTATTTTTATCTAAGGGAATTTTAGTATATTTTCCCTCCTTCTGATCTTTTCAAAAGATTCTAAATGCATATCAAGGGCGTCCTTGAACAGTGGTTCGAAGGGCGGGCCTTACCGAGTTGGTATCTCTCTCGGTTAAGAGTTTATTTCTTACTTGTTTGCAACTGCTCCGCTCTGTTTTTGAAACATCTCTCATTTTTTAAATTTTATGTCCAGAAAATAGTTGGGGTTTCAAAAACAGATTGTTGCATATTATTACCTCTCTCAGTTAAAAGTTTTATCAAAACTTTACTTCTAGTATTTTGTTTTTATCCAAAAACTTACATACTTGCCGATGTCCCGAGAAGACCAAAATAATTGCCTAGCTCTACAGTGGTGAGGGTCAGAAGTAGATATAGTTCTTCAGCCACTTCTAGGACTTTTGGATCAGTCTAGTTTGGAGTAATTTAGCGATTACCCATGAGTCGCCTCCCCCTACGTAGCTCAAATGGAGCCTTGTTTGTGTGTTTTGGCTTGCTTATGTGTGTCCGTAGGACTTTGTGCTGTTGTGTGGTGTAGAATTTGGTTCATCTAGGCTTCTATATGTTTGTGGGGTGCTCAAATTTTGCAAATTTGTGCTTGCCCCGCTCTTGTTTTTGAATCGCCTCGTGTTAGATTTTTGCAAGCAAAAATGTTTGTATAGTATTCAAAAACAAGAATTTGTTGCTTAGACTTATACTTGTTTTCGCTTCATAATGCGACCCGTCGTGAACCACCACCATCTCCCCCACAATTAATGAAAGCACCGTTGGGCCTAAATAGAGGACCATCGAGCCACACGAGCTGATAGCGTTCCAGTGATGCACTCCAACAGATAAAGCTCCAACAACGACAACCCTCAAAGAAGAAAAGGCCTGAATGCACCAACCACTACTGACCAAAACCTCTATGTTTGTCTGTTTGCAAAAGACTCGTTTTGCCCTGTTGGCTAAACGTTGCACTTTCTATGTCCTCTTTTAAAAGACCAAACAAGAGAAATAAGGATCTTAAAATTTTGCACACTGCTACCTAACTTAATCCCCTCTAAAATCTTGTGTAGATGGCAGTTGTCTTCACCAAGTCCTTCCGGCTGGGATCGCATGAACCTTGCTACCGCCGGTTTGAGGAGGATTTGATCAAGATGACTCGCCTGATCGGTCGTCCCCTACCTGAGTTAAAGGTAGCCCAGTTCCACATGGATGGATGAGAAATGTCCTGGTTGGTCGTCTGCACCATCCGTGCACCAGTGAGAGCACCATCAACCCCAGAGATCACTTGCGAAGTCATGGAGAATAGTTGGGAAGATGGTATCCTTAGAGTGATGCAGCTGACCATTGCCAAACTCGCGAACTTCTTTCGCGGCACGTTTGAAGGCACCCCCTATAGATACTATGGGAGGCGCGATGAGGACAACATGCCAGTTGATGTCATCGAAGACTTTGTGTTTGCCCGTCATTTCCAGCACTTGGAGGGACAGATGTACAACACTCAGTTTTCCTTTGATAGGCTCAGAGGAGAGTTCGATAATCAAGGAAGAGAGATCTTCCAGCTAACCAAAGACCTGAGAGTTTCCACTGCTACCGAGCGCCGTCTCGTGGCACAAGGAAAGACCATGAGGTTTGTTGGTTTCCATCTCCGTGCACAAGTGAGAGACCTTTAGTTCCAGCTTGAAGCTAGCAAGGCCCGAGTTGCAGAGTTGGAGGAACAGCTACGCGCTTCCTCGAGCACTTAGGATTGCCGCAGGATGTTAGGACGTATGTTGTTTTTCCACCCCAGACGCTTGTTTGTGTTTGTGTTCGTGTCGTGTGAGCTCCTCTGTTAGAGCGTTGTGTGTGCCAGCTGTGCTGTAAGCCTTACGTTGTAGCCATGTGAACCTTTAAGTTAAGTTATGCTTGTTAAGACTCGTTTTTCACTTGCGTGTTAATCTTGGTTTGAGTTGACTTTAGTTTCATCGATGTTTGCTTGTTGTCGTGTTATCTACCGTTCTCATATCCGCTATGAGCCGATACATGTCACGAGCCTTTAAAACCAAAACCACCTTTAGTTGCTATCGTCTTACACCGTTCTTTTTCTTCAGCATGAACAGCGATCTACCTCCGTCACCTGAGCCGACAGTTGCTCAACTGTTTGCTCTTTTGAGGGAAAAAAGTAAAGCCGCTCGTGCTGAGCACATCGCCACCCATGCTATCCTGGAACAGTTAACTCAGCTTGCCATCACCAACGCTGTGAATACTATGTTCCTTATGAGAGGATACCAGCAACTGCTTGCTGGAGAGAGCCGCAAACGGAAGATGGTGACGCCAGGAGGAACTAGTCTATGGGTGACTCGCGGCGTTTTGCCTGCGAGGCCACAATCTTCGAGGAGACGGGTGAAAGTCAAGCCTAAAACCATGGTTTGCTTTGCCTGTAGACAGGAAGGAAACTTTGTTCGCGAATGTCCCAAGAAGAACCGTATTCTAGCTCATCCTAAAGAACCCCAAGAAACCCAAGGTCCAGCCCAGAAGAAACGCAAGAATCTGATGAGTGGACCTCGAGACCGAGATGATGTTGCAGGAGCATCTGCGACTCATGCCATAGCCAATGGTACGTTTCAAACCACACCTGTGAAACCCCTTGTTTTGTTTGTGATCGTACCCTGAAAAACCCTACGTAAATGGAACACTAGAAGTGTCACGTCGGGCTAAATAAAATCTTAAATAGTTAACGATACTAACAAAAATCTCATCTAATGTTAGTATAACACCCTACAGAGTAAATTAAATTTTTTTGCCACATAAAATTGGTGCCACCCTACAGAGTTAGTAAAATGGTTTCATCTAATTCTAGTTGGAGACCTTACAGACTAGGTAATATAACCTCATCTCTTGAGCATAAAACCCTACAGAGTTGGCTCACCAATTTTCTTTTTATGCTACTGTCTAAGACCAAATACCTTACAAAGTAACTTATAGAGTTGATGTGTTACAGAGTTTGTTATGACCCGTTTAAAAAGAAAACGTGTAATCAACTTTTTCCAAAAACAAAGAGAAAGGTGCCTTAGGATGATTCTATAGCTGTTTTGAAGTAGTGAAAGGTTGGAAAAAATAGTAGATAGATAAAACTATGATCATTACTAGGCGACAATATCTCCCGTATATATGTGTTGGAGGAACCAGATTTTAGATTTATGAGATGGAGGAAAACTCATTGAGGTTTAGAAAGATTGGTGGATATAAATTGATGATGGTAGATTTTAGTAAATATCAATATTGAGCTTGGAGTTTTTGATAGGAACCTTATAGAGTTGATAGTACTCAGAGTTGCTATAACTTTATGATCTTGATAAACTACCATTGAGGAAAACAAATGTTTTGAGATTTAAATATATTAGTAAGAGGAAGATAGTGGATTTTCCTGGATTTTGGACAGTGAGCAATAGAAAGCTCATACTAAATAAACGTTGATGGATATCCATTTAAGGAGCAATATGTTCGAGGTTTAGACCATGGCACCCAAACCTTTGTAAAGAAAACAAATTTACTGGTGAATTCTGGTAAGATAAATCAAAGGGGGGAAGCCCCTGTAAATAATGTTACAAAACACCAACACATGTTTTGTAAACAAATCATCTAACATTGTTGTTTTGACCATACCCTCTTTTCGCTTGCCTGCGAATCTCGGGACGAGATTCTTGTAAGGGGGGAAGGTCTGTCACATCCCAGTTTTTGGACTCTTGGACTGTGCTAAAAAAGACAACTATTAGGGCCAACAAATTATTTTTATAACCACATGATGGTGTGAACTAACTTGTGTTATGATCTTAATCATATTTTCAACATAAGTTTTGTTTCATTATAAAACCAACACCATATGTTTCTGAAAAATATTCCTGATATTTTTCCTAATGTTTTCTTATTATTACTTGAGTGGATTTTTATTCCAAGACTTGGATCATTCTTGTTTGCATCTTAAAACAAACTTTTAACCTTGTTGGATCCAAGAAAACAAGTTTCAAAAATGATCTATGAAAGTTTTCTTTTAACTTTCCTATAGAAAACAATTCCTGAAAATAAAGCCAAGTACCTGTTTTCTACCATTGTCTTCACCAAGCTATAAATTGTTATATTATGGTTTCTTGACTTTTAATTCATCCTTGATATATGTACTACAAACCCATAAGCTCACTTTTATTTTTGGAGAAATAAAAACTATCTTTTGCTTGTTGTTTTTGTGGTATAAAATTAAGGCAGAATAAGGCAGTTTTGAGAAACAGATAAAAACAGAAAGTAGGTCTTTTTCCACATTATTTTCATGGCCTTAAACTAGTTCAAAATTGTTTTCAAAAGTTGTTTCTGAAAGTGTATAACATGGTTAACACATCCATACTTTGAAAACCAATTTTGGAAAGCAATTGAACCCTGAAAACAAACTCAACTTTTTGAACCTTTGATCTGTTTTCCAACACTTAGAGAATTTTCTGGATTATTCCAAACAGTCACAGATACGATTTTGGGCAGAAGATTTCATTGCCTTCCCTTGCAAGATTCGAAGTAAAAGCTTGTCCCTTGTGTTTACCACAACTAGTACTCCACCTTGGATGCTTGACCTTGCTTCTAGAAGCCTTAGGCATGAAGATAAGAGAGGAGAGAGGTGGTGACATGGAAAGGTATGGGCACACACATGTCTTTGACTATTTGGCTTGCCCCTTGCCTCCCCTTGCCCCCAAAGGCCAACCTTTCCCATGTCACATGTGTACTTGAATAGGACACCATGTGCACTCAAACGGAAATGACCAAAAAGTCCCTTGAACACCTCTATGCCATCAAATGGTAGGGATCCAAAGCCACACTTGCCATTTTTGCCCTTGACCCTTGACCCATGCCATTGATCTTTCCTCACTCCAAAGGCCAACCTTGACTTGCCCCTTGGTGGTCTTGCCCCTTGGCCTCATTGCATTATTATGATGTGACCAAAAAGCCCCTTGAGCACCTCATATGCCATCAAATGGCATGAACCCAAGCCACACATTGCCCTTGCCCTCATACCCTTGGCTATAAGCCATCCCTTGTTGTTTCCTTGCTCCATAGCCCTCCTCCACAGCCCCCCCACGAGCACACTTCATCCCCAAGCTTAGAGGAGCCTTGAGCCAGCCATGTGAGCTCCATGAGCTCCAAAATCGCCGCCGGCCATTTTTCTTAAACCGATGTGAGGAACCTCAAATCCCTGCAGATGTTTGTCTGTCGTTTTGAGCTTGTGAAAAATAGTTTTCGTGCAGATTATTTTCTACAACAATTCACAGCACTAGGCTTATGTTTTCCTAACCATTTCCCGTTTGTAGATCCAAGTTTTCACTTTTATTTTTGTCACAATACCTGTTTTGGCACAGACTGTCTGTTTAGCCATTTTTGGCATAACTATTTGGATCTGTATCCATTTTGGTCAAATCAAACTGTTTTGAGTATCCTATGAGTAGATCTATCCATAGGACTTGGCCTTACATCAACGCCAGTTACCAAATGGAAATGACATCCATTTTGGTAAAAGACCAGTAGGCTTTTCTAGACCTTTTATAAGGAGTTTAAAAATGATTTTTGAAGCAAATCCAATTGGATGAGTTTGGTATTGACTAGATCTATCTTATCCTAGCTTAGATAAATTTTTGAGGCTAAAGATTATTTTTGTTGGACAGATCTAGAAACAGCAGCTTTTCTGTTTTGTTTTCTTTGTTTGTTTTTGTTTGAAATGAAATGTTTGGTTGTTTTAATCTTGCTTCCTAACTTGTATAGAGTTGCTAGGACTTGTTATTAAGTTGTTTTCTTGCAGTACATCTACCTTAGAAAGTGTGTGCATGTTTGGAAAGTCAAATAGAAATAGGAATACCATTTGTTATTTTCCTAGTTTTATTATTTGGATTGTTGTGTGGGCAAATCCTTGTAGCTTTGTTGTACCTAGATTTTTGTTGTGGTTATGATAGATCAAGTACCACTTTGGTACTGTTATTTCTCTGTTATTATCTCTATTAGCTTACACCTTATTTTATAGCAAAGCATGTGTAACATTTGTTGTTTGTTTTCTAGTACTTATTTCACTAGTTGTGTGAGCAAATCTTTGTGTGCTTGTTACCTAAGTTTTTGCTATGATTGTGGTGAGTCCAGTACCATTTTGGTACTGTGATTTATATGCTATTATCTTCATTAACTTGCATGTGATCTTATAGCAAAGCATGAGTAGCATTTGTTATTTTTCTAGTGTTTATTCTTTGGAATTATTGTGAGAGCTAGATCTTTGTGTGAATGCCTTGATAATTTTTGTGCTATGTTTGCTATAGATCCAGTACCATTTTGGTACTGTTATTTTGATGCTTTTGTCTCTGATAGCTTGCATGTATTTTTATGGTGAAGCATGTGTAGGTTTTGTTATTCTTATGCACTAGTCTTGTATGCACTAGAATAAATAGCCTTGTTTTATTTATTTTGTTATATTAATTTTTGTCATGAGTAACCAGAGGCTTAGTACCTCATTTACCTTGGTATTAATGGGCCCATAACCCACTGGTCCCATTGCATCTTGGTTGTGGATGAAAATTCCCAACCATGCACATGTGAGAAAATAACATGTTTTTAATTATGTGGTTGATAGGATATTTTCCACCATGGAAAATATAATGGTTTGTTTTCACTTATGCAAGTGAGAAGTTTATTTCTTTTAAGGATCTACTAGTATGTTAGGTGTGATCCATTTGTTAGCATAATATTCCTTAGGAGTATCTTGTTAAGAAATGATTCACTATTGAGTGCTAAATTAAATTGTTTGCAAATAAACTAAATTCCTTTTGATTGATAGATTGTTTGTGAATGATTTTAAATTGAGTGTTTGGATTTTTGAAAAGGTTTAGATAACTTTTCTTTGATTGCATAGCTACTGGTTGTGTAAGTATACCTTGCTTGCTTGCTAGTAATTGTTTAAGAAAAACATAAATTGCTAGAATTAATTTATGCATGTTTAATAGTTGTTTCATGGGATTGTTTTGATGTTTGTGCTTACTAGCATGTGTAAGTTTTGTGTACTGTTATTATGTACATTTTATGATCATGACTTGCTTGTTTAGAATTAAGCATCATAGTAACCTTGTTTGCTTCTCTAGTGATGAACTAGTGTCACCACTAGAAAATGGTGATTTTTGCTATAGTATTTTCATCTTTTATTTCATAAGTGTATGAGTTTATTATAGCATATTTATGAAGTTATTACTTCTGTTATGATGCCATGAATCATTTAGTTTCTTGTGCTATAGTTGTAGAATATAAGTTTTTCTTATAACATGCTTGTGTAGATTTTCCATACTAGTGTGTTATCAGTGCAGTCCTGTTTCTATGCTTTTGATAGGGATATTACCTTGAGTGATGATTGTGTTTTAGATTATTTTTATGACTTGTTATCCTTGTTTTTAGGTACTGGTTGTTTGCTAATTTTTCATAATTGATGGATTCCAAAACCTCTAGTAAACAAGAACATAGTGAATAAATAGTCTATTCAATTGTGGTGTGTTTGCTTGTTGTTTGGATTTTGTTGGAGTGTTTTACCTTAGCATGAGTTTATACTTGTGTTATGATTGTGCTTAAGATTATCTTGTGAAACTAAAACATCCAACTAAAATCATGAACCCATTAAGTGATAGTTGCTTGTGGTGAGTAATACCCACTGCCATGGGTATTATTCTGTCTGTTTGTTTTACCTTAGCAACCTAATCTTTTGCACCCACAAGATATATTTTTAGCTTCTTGTATATCTTATTATGAGAGTGGTACACCAGTCCATATATGGTATGTATGATGTGGGATATGGTTTTCTAAACCATACATAGTGCTTGACGATAGTTTTGGACCGTGAGAGTTATGTGAGATAGTTTTCGCGTTATCGTTTCGAGAGAACTCGAGAGTGAACATTTGTTGCTGTACGTATTTCTTAGCTTAGTTGTTTGTCTTTTAGACCTGAGTGTGTTTCTTTTATTTCCTTTACGACGCTAGAACGCGAAGGAGAGAGCTGTGCGTCAAGTTCAAGTTGCTTCAAGGCCAGGGACATTAAGAGACTTGAGGCAAGCCATCCTGATGCTTGCTGATACAATACTTATCATTATCTATCATGCATGTTTTACCTCTGAAGTTTTACCAAAACTTTATTATCAAAACTATTTTTGATGTGGCTATTACTACTATACTAGTATATAGGTTACTATCATGCCAGTAGTTAAACTTGGTAATACCAAGCCCATAAGCCACCATATGGTATTTATTACCATCAAATATACTAGTCCCTAAGTGGACACCCTAAAATTGTGATTCTACAAAACAAAGGCTTTACGGAAAAACCCGAAGAAAAGGCGGATCCTTATTCTCCGGAGGAATGTGGAAGTGGTCATTTTTGAGAAATTGGTGTTTTCAAAAATGACACATAACCTAGTCTTCGCCGGACAACCTTTACCGTACTGCCACTCTACCCCTATATGGGTATGGGGCCTATCTAGATGCTTGAACTTGTTAGTGTATGCTTTATTCCAAAGTGCTATAGAGAAGTGGATTCTCTGAACCGAAGTGTCGCCAGGAGAGGGGAAACGGGACATACATAGTGTGGGATTAATTTTCCCTCCGGATGCGACAGCTGGGCCTCCCGGCTAGGCAGGGTGGGACCTGGTGCCGGGGAGAACAACCCATCTGAAGGAATGAGCATATACTAGCTTGTGTCAGAGTGGACAGTTAGGATCAACTTCTCTAGTGCTTGCATATCGCTGTGACGATCCATGGGTGGTCCATGGCAGAGTTTTGGATCTAGTGGATGTGCACTACGTCAGGACATAGTTCTGGTAACACACACATGTGTCACAACAGGTCCAAAATGGTGTTACTAAGCCATGTTGTAACACAATCTGGGAAGTGTTATGTTAGGCCGTGTTACTGGGAGGTGTCCACTGTCACACATAATAATTGTTACTTCATGTCATAATCAGTGTTACAATTTTGCTACAGTAACATGCATCATATGTGTTACTGAATACACTAGTAACATGATTATATAACTCCAGTCACACACATAGTAACATGTTTCTATAGGCATACCTACATCAGCAGTAACACACTTTTCTCACTATAGTAACACAGTTGGTAACACCTTTTAGTAGCTTAGTAACACGAAAAGTAACATGCTTATTCACCTTTTGTAACACAATAATTGATGGTTGGCAACTAGCCATGTCACACATTTATTTAACTACAGTAACACAAGTCATAAGACTATTTCTTTAGAACTAGGAGTTTTGGGCGCGGCGTGAACCGCGGAAGATATCTATGCTTGTAAGAATTCTGTAGCAACACACTAATATAAAATAATATGGACAATACAACATCATATAACTTGTTGATATATTGCTTGATCTGTAACACTGCTAGTAGTGGTAGTAGCCTCAAGAAAAGAATTGGTTTTACTATTGTATCAGGATACACCAGAACAACAAGGAACCTCTTGTTCAGCTAATCTATATACATCACAGATAATTGCTAAGCTTGAAATGACAGCATGTTACTAACTTCTTAACAGTCTCTTCATTTATGCTTCAACACTTGTCATATATGGTTCAATATACTAGTCAGCTCTTGTTGGGAATTTCTAGGATACCCCCAGCTCCTTTATCAACAATCTTCATATAGGCTCTTAGCTTTGCATCAGCTTCTCCAAGATTTTGTTACCAGATATTAACTTTTGTGTAGAGCCCAGCTATCTGCTTAACTTTTTTTTCCCAGGTCCGGCTGCCATCTGTTCTAATTCCACAAATTTGTCATTCTGAGACTACTAAGTAGAGTATAAGACCATAAAAATTGTCAGAGAACCAGTAAATTTAACAAACAACAATACACGGGTAGAGAGGAAAATCGAACTTTCTAAATCTGTAAGTTTGCTCACATAATTAGAAGCAACTCTAAAATGTTGTTGAAATGGCAGTGTCAAGTGGAATTTTGACCTTTGGAACTCATGCACTAAAGAAAATAATTAAAAACAGAGTGCCCCAATTTACTCAAAGTGGAAGCAGGACAGTTCCCAAACAAAACTGCTTCTTAGGTCTAGAACCACTTAAAAGTGAACGGTGTTTGGTGTGTTACCCATAATCGATCTTTTTGTACATCATTTTTTTTTGCTTGAGAGAGATCTCACTATAGTAAACAGAAATCATTCTCTAAGTTGGAAAACTGGCAAGTACTATTTCGTACATGGCAACAATGACACAATAATATTCAATTCGATATGTGTGTTTGGTGGGTTACCGGTTCCATCAATCCAAAGGCAGACAACGTAACCAACCTGCTCAAATAACCAACCTTGTGTAAGAATTAATCAAGACTGCAAGGGAAAATTTTAACTGAGCACACTTATGCACCAATACAAGGCTTACATTAGGAACTGGACTACGACTCTGTTGCATACTTGTTGCACACTTGTTAATTGCATATTTTCCCAGTTACAACAACAACTCATAGTTACCAAACTGAAGCACGTACCTGAATTATACATAATCACAAGCCTCCAACAAGTCCATGTAAGATCATACCAATCAACTGTGCACATAAAAAGCAAAGGCACGTTTTCTTTTGGTAACCAAAATGCTGCATATATACAACATGAAGTATGGAAGGTAAATAGTGGTATCCGCTTTCAGGGGTGCTACTGGAAGAGCATACTGCATGGATGAAATCGATCCAGAATATCTTACTATGCAAAAATATGCAATCTTAGATGATAGATCGATGTATTTGGTTGCTGGAGCGAGCAAACTAGATAATTGAGGTCCCGGGCAATATACCTAACCATTATGTATCTATATGCACGTCTATGTTCATTGTCCAAAAAATACGTTGAGCAGTAGAAAATAATATATTATTTTTCAGTGTTGTCAGCATAGACATTAAACTTCAGTTTAGCGCAGATAAGACCTTCTGTTCCTGAGATCATTCAGATTGTAAAACTCACGCTGGATTCCTTAATGCAAGGAAGACGGACGACTATCCCTGTTTTTCAAACACAAATACCTCAGATCTCCTAGATTAATGTCCACGCGTAAAATTGTTGTACCCGAAAAAAAAGTTGTTAACCTATAAACACCAGAAAAATAAGTTGTTCCTTATATGGTTCTGGAATTGTTGTATTTTAAATGTATGTCAAAAATGCTACAATGAGGATTGAGGTCACCTGGCTTTACTGCATGCTGGTTTTTATTTCTACACCTACCTGGAATATCCTTAGAGACTCAACACTGCAAAATGATTACATGAAAATTAAATTTTATAGGATATGATGAACTTATACTAAATTATTTACTCAAGCTTTATCATGCCTAATGCTCTAACTGACCCAAAGATGGGCAGAAAGCACCATATGCAACAAATCGGCGAAACGTCGGTTCACCTTGGCTGGGCATCTTCGTCCTTCTCTACGACGGTGTGAAGACCATTGTTAGGCAGTCATGTTAGTCTTTCAGATAAAAGGAAAGTGCAATATTGTTGAAAATAAATTGGTAACCACTACCTAATTTAGTTAAGCCAATGACTCCATTTTGTTCTTTATATCTGTTCAACCAAAATATTAAAATAATATGAACCAAAATATGAGAACATCCTGGCTGGATTTCTGCCGAGCACATTGTAGGCATAGATAAAAAGGGTTTGCAAAAAAGAAAAAGATTTATGAGAGAGAGAGAGAGAGAGAGAGAATCATGAGGCTGAGACGTGTTTTGCTACATGCGCTCCATCTGACTCAGCTACAGCATCGTAGCATGCTGCTCCCAACGTTGTTCCTGAAGAGACGAGGGCATGAATAACAACCTGTAAAACAAATAAACATATGTTGTAGGCGTAGGCCACTGAACGTGACAGCAACTTTCCAAGAAATCGAAATTATCGAAGGCAAAGCATGACCAAATCGACCACTGCGGCCGAGAAATCCTAATTGGAAGTTGGAACAAACCTTCTATCATCTAGTCCATATCGTCGAGATTCACGAACATCGATCCGCATGTGCAGCCAGGACCCGGCCAACCTCTACCGCATCCGCAACCCTCGTCTGAACCTGGGTCGAATGGGGGATTGGGGGACTGCAGGTGGCCAGGTGCGACCCGCGCTCCTCTGCTTCAGCGATGAGGAGGATCTCGAGGCAGATCGAATCAACGGGTAAGGTGGGGTGGGCGAGAACGACGACGGCGTTGTTGCCGTGAAGAGCAGCGACGGGTTGTGCGCGAAGGGCGGCAGTATGGTGCGAGGTGGCGATGGGTTGTGCGCGAAGGGCGGCGGCACTGTGGGAGGCGGCGGCGGCATGGTGGGCGCGAAAGGGATCTGAGACTTAGGGCATCTCCAGCCGTCCCCCCGAGCCCCCCCAAGCGGTGTTTTTGGCGCCGTTTCGCACCAGTCGCCCCCCAGGAATCGATTTAGCGCCGCTTTCCGCCGTTTTTTGCGCCGTTTGGCGCCGCCGAATCCAGGCCAAAACCCAGCGCGCTGGGTTCGGCCTGGGGGGCGAAATGCTCGCGTGGGCCACGCTTGTCGGCGACGGAAGACGATTTCCCTCTCTTTTTTCGGCGCTTCCCTCCACTTTCCCCCCACATGTACCTCTCTCCCCGGTTCATTCCCGCCATTTCCCCCCGCACCCGAGATCTACGCGCCATGGCTCCCGCTCGATTTACAGGACCCCGCGCCGCCGCCGCCGCCGTCTCCATTCCCGCGGCCTCCGAACCGGCCAAGAAACCCCGCAAGCCAAGAGCACCGAAGGAGCGACCACCCGGCATGTCGAACAAGGAGTGGATCGCCGAGAGGTCGCGGCTGGAGACAACCAACATCAAGCGCCGGGGTAGGGAGGCGGCGCAGCGGCAGAGGCAGCTCATGGCGCAGCTGCAAGCGGAGGAGCAGGCAGCCGCCGAGGAAGACGAGCTGGAGGAGGAGGAGGAGGTCCCAGACGAGCCACCTACGCCGGCCGCGGCGCCTCTCGCCAAGAAGAAGGGCCCTTTCGGCCCACGTTTCGCCGGCTGGAAGCAGTCGCCGTCACCGTCGCCCCGCATGTCGCCGCACCCGCCGCCAGCATGGTTCGTCGAAGGTGATTCGCTGGGAGGCTTCAACCCCAACCTCACCTTCCCCTACCACCCGCCGATGATGTATGGCAACGCGCCGGGCTACGCAGCTTCCCCATCCCACCGCCGCGCGATTCTCGCCGGGCTGCAGCCCCAGGACAGCTACATGGAGGAGATCATCGCGTCCGGCTCGATGGCGGCGGCGGCGAGCCCGGGCTTCCTCGATGCCAGCGGCGAGTTCTTCACGCAGGTCGGTGGCGACTACGGCGAAGGCGGCTCCGGCACGCAGGCGACGGAGGAGGAGGGCGAAGAGGACGACGTGGACGAGACGCCCGTGGTGCCAGAGAGTACAGATCCGGCCGGCGAAGGACGGAAGCGCCGTGGCCCTGGCCGCCCCCGCAAGGAGCCCAAGGTGCCCCTGCCGCCCGCCGAGCCCCGCATCAAGTGGCTGAACAGGGAGGACTCGCTCCTCGCCGAGGCGTGGAAGACGGTCAGTCACGACCCGATCGTCGGCGCGAACCAGCACGCCGACAACTACTGGAAGCGGGTGAAGACGGCCTACGACGAGCGCCGCATGATCGATCCCTACTACGCCCCATGCGTCCTCGACCGCGGCCAGAAAGCCATGGCGAACCATTGGGCCAACATCCAGGCGTCGTGCAACAAGTGGCACGGCATCCAGGAGGAGATCTCGGCGAGGCCGCAGAGCGGCGCCAACCGCGAGATGGAGATCGTCCGCATGCTCGAGGCGTACAAGAACGACGAGGGAACCGACTTCAAGTTCCTCCACGTGTTCGTCCTCATCGAGACTTGCGAGAAGTGGGCGGAGGTGCGTCGCTCGATCGGCAAGGGCAAGGAGTACGTCCCCGACGCGGTGGCTGCGTGCGCATCCGAAGGGCGTCCGCCGATGGGCCACAAGAAAGCCAAGCTGGCTAGGGACGGCGCGCCTGCAGCGGCAAAACTCCAGGCATCCATCGAGACCTGCATCGCCGACGCTCAGGTCCAGGCCGGCAAGAGGGAGGAGGTCTCCAAACAGCGATGGGCGGCGCTCATGGCCAACTCGCAGGTCAAGATCGACCTCCTCCGGACTGGCACCGCCGCGAAGAAGAGGAACAACGACCTCGCCTTCCTCACGGGCGGCGACCCTGCCTCGATGACCCCCGAGGTGAGAGCTTGGTTCCTGGCGCAGTGCAACCTCATCCTGACCGACATCAGCGCGCCCCCGGCCCCGACATCGTCTGGCGGCGCCAGCTACACCACCGCGCCGACAAGCCCGCCCGCCGCCCAGGAGGATGCCGCCGTCGACAAGGATACCCAGCCCGTCGTCGACCTGGAGGATGCCCAGCCCGCTGTCCGCTCCGACGCCGTCATCGACCTGGATGCTGCGCCGAGCTCGCCGCCTGCTCTGACGCCGGCCGACGCGTCTGTCTGATCGCCTACGTCTGCCACCGCCGCGCGCGCCCGTCTGTGTGATTCGATCTGAACTATATTTGATCACCCACCTGTGGCGTTTTTTGTAATATGATCGCCCGAAACTATGGCTGCCGATCGCCGAACTAGGGCTCTGTTTTTTGGGGGCGGGAAGAAACTTTTCGAATGATATCGGTGCTTTATTTTCTGGGACGCCGAACGGCTGGTGAAATCGCCCCCCCAGGTTTTGGTGCGGGCCGGCGCTATCGCTAAAAAGCGCCGATCTGAAACCTGGAGGGGTCGAACGACTGGAGATGCCCTTAATTATCCTCTGGTTTCGTTTTGGCAGATTCATTTGACCTTTATTATAGTTTTTCTTTTAAGTTCCTTTATTATAGTTAAGGACGTTAATTGATTGGATGGAACATTTTAGCGGCTTCTTCGTTGGAGGAAAAAATATAGCAGGGATCATTCACGAATGATTTTTTTTTCCTAAATGACGCTCTGTGATATTTTGGACATATAATTATTAAGATGTATTTATATACTAGAAAATTGTAGCGAAAACTTTGCGAGAAGTATGTGGAGACTATCTGATATAAAATGTTCAAATTGTGTACAAAAAGGTAAGAGAAAGAGATAATTTCGAGAAGTGTATTAGAGGAAAAATAGAGTATATTATTTTTATATTTATTTATTAGAGGGTGACTATATATATAAAGTAAGGACTAATAACATAATTAAATAGTATAGTCATATACTGGCGGAGGTGGCGGTGGCGGCGGGTCAGATCCTGGGGGAGCGGCTTTCAAACATAGCGAAGGTCGTCGTGTAAGTCGTGCTCTCACCCCTCCGGTGCTAGACCCCCTTACCCTCACTCGTTAAAAAACGGATGGATCTAGTCCAGAAATCTCGGATCTAGCGCGGGTGTGTACCGTCTGTTCTTTCGGGGTATTTGTGGTGTATGCCTTCCCGCTAGTGCGTGCTCTTGGATAACACTAAGTATTGTTAGTCCGGTGGAACCTTGCGCCTAGGCATGCCGGAGTAGTAAGAGGTTTTGAGTTCAAACTCTAGTTGCCTCTTCTTTCTTAGCGGTGAACCAAATATATTTTTTGAGCCTCATCTAATGTTTTTCTTTTCCCTTTTCAACAGCAGTTGGTATGTACTGTAATGTAGTACTCCATAGTAACACATGCTTACGTGTTCTTACGGATGTGGTTTGTCACACCTCCTCGCCAATAGAAATTTATGTGTTACCCGTGGCATGTCTCTGTAACACAATTATGGACCTTATGCCGTATGTGTTACATCCCGACTCTGTAACACACATGACGTGTTACCGTCAAATTACTCGGTAACACATATTATCATGTGTTACATCATTGTGTTACCAAAACTATGTTCTCTTGTAGTGGTGTACACCTCTGCAGAGTAAAACTATTTCGAGATAGCCGCGTCCTCGGATATGGACAGTTGAATGGCCATGTAGCTAGCATTGTGTCAATGTTTTCAAAAAGGATTTTTGGAAAGGAAGTGTTGAACTTGTGAAGTTCGGAAAGGAAATGGAAACTTATACCGTGGAGGTATCGTCGATGATGAAAAGCCAGATGCTGTTATACAAAAACAAAAATGTTTTGCAAATAAAACCTTTTCTACTCTAAGCAAGAATTCTGGAAACTGATTCCAAAAAGTTTTGCAAAGAGAAAATATTCTTTAACAAAGTTTTACAAAAACTCTTGTACATGTGAGATCTACAAGAGAAATAAAACTATATTATTTTCTTCTGAAGTATCTTCTTCAACGAAGATACAGATTAACCTGACTGCAACTGTGGTGTCATCATATATGAACACCATTGGTAGTGAACCCTATTTATAGCCTACCTATTCCACCATATAAGCATAGTTGCATGTTGGTAAGTGACATGATGGATGTCTTGCTGAGTACATTCAAATGTACTCATTATGGTTTCGCCCCTGGTATCTACTTATCAGATTTGGAGAAGGAGCCTCCAAAGGAGATCTATGAAGAGAAGTACGGAGTTGACGGGCTTTGCGAACTAGGATCGTCTCCGGGTCAGCAGCCTGTAGGTTAAGGCGTGACTTGGGCTCAACTACGTTGTGTTTTATTTGTCTTCCGCTGTGTTTGTTATGTTGCCTGCCCTTTTGGCAGTTGCTTTAAACTTGATCATGTGATCATTTGTGTAATACCTTTATGTATTCGTGTAATGGATGATGTATTTCTGTATGCCAACTTTGTATGTTGTTCACGACTGATCTTTCTGGGATCGTGAATGTATGCATACGTAGGGTTTCAGACTGCCGGTCTGGGGTCCTTACAGAGACTTTGAACTTGAGGAACTGCAATGCGTCCTTCGAAGAACACAGTTCCCTTGTCATCAACTGAGAAGGACTTAAATTTCTCCTTGCCTTCTTTGATGTGTTCTACCATCTTCTTGATCTCAGCATCAGGAAGTTGTTCAGAACGAATCTTGTCCTCGAGAGTTGGACTGGCTGTCAAGTTTGCAAGATAACCTTGAGTAACAAGACCAAGGTTTAGCTTCTGGAATTCTTCATGAAGAGGAGGTTGGCTTTCCATGATCATGAGATTATTGCAATACGACTTGCGACTGAGAGCATCGGCCATAACATTAGCCTTGCCTGGAGTGTAAGAAATGGTAAGATCAAAGTCTTTAATCTTTTCAATCCATCTCCTTTGCCTGAGGTTTAGATCTGGTTGAGTGAAGATGTATTTCAGGCTCTTATGATCGGAAAAGATTTCAGTGCGGTTACCCAACAAGTATTGTCTCCATTTCTTGAGGGCAAACACAACTGCTGCAAGTTCAAGGTCATGTGTGGGATAATTGAGCTCATGTGCGTTCAACTGACGTGAAGCATAAGCCACAACTTGACGTTCTTGCATAAGAACTGCACCTAGACCTTGGGGAGAAGCATCACAGAATATCTGGAAAGGTTTGGTAGGATCTGGGCCAACCAGAACTGGTGTAGAAGTGAGTTTAGTTTTCAGGAGATTGAAACTTTCATCACATTGTGGAGACCAAATGAACTTCTTGTCCTTCTTTGTGAGATCAGTGAGAGGTTTGGCAATCTTGGAGAAGTTTTGGACGAAACGACGGCAATAGCTAGCCAAGCCAAGAAAACTTCTTACTTGCTTTACCGTCTTTGGAGGTTTCCAATCAACAATTGCTTTAACCTTTTCTGGATCAATAGCTATGCCCTTGGCAGAGATGATATGACCAAGATAAGCAACTTCTGGAATCCAGAACTCACATTTGGAGAGCTTGGCATATAGACGATGCTCGCGAAGTTTCATGAGAGTGAGATGAAGATGTTCTTCATGCTCTTCCTCGGATTTTTAGTAGACAAGAATGTCATCAAGATATACCACAACGAACTTGTCGAGGTATTCGTGGAAAACAGAATTCATGAGTCGAGAGAATGTCGCCGGTGCATTAGTGAGACCAAAGGACATGACGGTGTATTCATATAGACCGTACCGAGTGGTGAAAGCTGTTTTTGGAATATCTTCCTTTCTGATCTTTATTTGATGGTAACCCATTCTCAAGTCCAACTTGGAGAATATTGAGGCTCCAGCAAGTTGATCAAAAAGATCATCGATACGAGGAATTGGATACTTGTTTTTGATGGTTTTCTTGTTAAGAGGACGATAGTCAACAACGAGTCTCTTTGTGTGATCCTTCTTCGCAACAAAAAGAGTTGGGCAACCCCAAGCCGAGGAACTAGGTTGAATGTAACCTTTTTCCATGTACATATCGATTTGCTCCTTTAATAGTTTCAGTTCAGGAGGAGCTATCTTGTATGGATGCTTAGAGATTGGAGTAGTACCTGGTTCAAGCTCGATCACGAACTCAACTGCTCTGTCCGGAGGCATCCCTGGCAACTCTTCTGAAAAGACGTCAGGGAATTCGCAAACCACCGGAACATTTTCAAGTAGAGGTAGAGGTTTTGCATCGAGGGTGTATAGCTGAACAGAACTTGATTCATTTGGAGAATAGACTATCTGGCCAGAAGGGTGGAACAGAGTTATTGACTTTTGAGCACAGTCAATTTTAGCTTTATTGGCCTTCAACCAATCCATACCAAGAATGACATCAATGTCAGAATTTCCCAGCAACATGAGAGAAGCAAGGAATATGTGGCCTCCAATTAGGATTTGATTATCCTTACTTATCTTGGAAGTCAACATTTGAGATCCCGGGGAGTGAACGGTGATTTGATTGCTTAGTGGAACCACAATTAGGTTGTTTGTTGTGGCAAAAATCTTTGACACAAAAGAATGCGATGCTCCGGTATCAAACAACACTTTAGCTGGAAAAGAGTTTACGGGTAATATACCGAGAACGACGTCAGGAGATTCCTCAGCTTTGTCGATCTTGACATGATTCACCCTTGCGGTCCTCCCGACAGGCCTGTTGTTGGAGTTGAAGGCCTTAGGCGGGGGAGCGCGCACCATTGCCTGGTTGGTGTTGGGACGAGGTGGTGGTGGAGGTAGCTGCCTCTGCGTGCACTTGTCAGCGTAGTGCCCCGTCTGCTTGCATTTGTAGCAAGTGACGACACGAGGAGGCCCTGGCCTTGGCTGCCCCATCGAAGCCCTCTGATCATGCATCTGAACAGGGTTGGGTGGGCGGGGAGCGAAGCCTGGAGAAACTTGGGCATATGGAGCCCGAGTGACAGCACCATTTGGCACCCACATGCGGCGCTTCTGCGGAGGGGTGGTCATGTTGGAGGAGGAACCACCCTCAAGCGAGTGCTTGCGAGACTCCTCGAACGCCTTGCGCCCATTTTATTCATTGAGCGCGGTGTTAACGAGCTCCTCGAAGTTGTTGGCCTTGATGTTGGTGAGGGCATACTTGAGTTCCGGGTTAAAACCTCTACGGAACCTTGCCATCTTCTTAGCCTCAGTGGACACCTCATCACCAGCGTAACGAGCGAGGCGATTGAACTCACTCTGATAGCCAATGACGTCCAGCTTGCCCTGCTTGAGTGAGCAAAACTCTTCACGCATCCTTTCCATGAGACCATCTGGAATGTGGTGCTTCAGGAAGGCTTCCTTGAAACAACCCCAGGTGATTGGGTAGCCAGCTCTCATGGTCTGGTAGTTTTCCCACCAAGTAGCTGCCTGACCCTTCAGCAGATAGGAGGCATACTTGACCTTGTCTTCCTCAGCAACGTGAGCAATGTCCAGAGCCTTGGCTATCTCACGGATCCAGTCATCAGCATCCAGAGGCTCCCGTGTTGCCACGAAAGCTCTCGGACCCAGACTGAGGAACTCCTTGATGCTGACCCGTGGAGCATTCTGGTTGTTGTGCTGGTTAGTCTGAAACTGGGCCATCTGTGCCATGACTTGGGTCATCTGAGTCAACAGCTCCGTGATTGGCGGTGGCTCAGGCGGGGTGTTCCTTGTTGGCGGCATCCTGAATAGACATGCATTTTAGCACAACAACAGAAAAAAAGATATACTTGGCAACCGAAAAAGAGATTATTCCGACGCATGAATAGATAACCAACAGGTACATCATCACATGTTCAAATACATCAGAATATCCAACACACCACAAATGGTTCGAATGCCAAAGGATAACTAAACATAGCTAAGAATGGATACATCGGTACTCCCATGCTCATCACGTAGGACGGCGACTAGGAGTACGGCGAGAGGTACGGTGCGGAGCACGCCCACGAAAGTAGGTAGAACAACGATCCACGTAGATCTGACGTGGTCTGAGAGCGACTCTAGGTGTGGTGAAGTACATAGCGTCGACTCCCTGAGCTCCAAAGCGAGGAATCCCAGTGTAACCAGCACCGAGGTTGAGGAGTGGACCTCTGATCGGCTCGTAACCTCCAGCATCTGGCAGACGACGACCAACTGGCTGATCGAAACGTGCAAAGCGCTCATCTCCAACAAAGTCTGTGGTGTAAGTCGCCAGACGAGTCAAAGCAAGGTAGAGCTGCTCTCTGACTGAAGCCAACTCCTGAGATAGTGTGCTGGCAACTGCGTCACTGTGCCTCACAAACTGAGCGGTGGTGTGCAGCCTGGAGTTATCATGCTCGTAGACATCCAGGTTGTCGTAGAGAGTGAAGTGAGCTCCCTCCGAAGTGATGTAACCACGGGGGATGTGGCGATAGATAGAATCGTCAAATCCCCAGTAATCAGCACGAAGGACGGTGAGACTCACATAAGCTGCCTACTGCACAGCCATATCCACTGTGGAACCTACTGCTTCGTAGCGTTGGACTACGCTATGCCATCATTTGACAGAATGTAGACGATAGCCTGGTAGTAGGTCTGGTCAAACTCTCGCTGCTGCTCGTAGACCTGGTACTCTGGTGCCCAACGGAAACCCAGAAAAGTGACCATGTCTCTCAGCATCTCCGGATAACCGGCAGTGCTCTCGCAACGAGTCATACGAACCACCTGCGGGTAGAACCTGAGATCCATCTGCAGATGATGGGGAAGTTTCGATTAGACGGCGGTAGAAGAACTGAAGTGGAAAGCAACAACAAGGTTTCAACGGACGAAAAGGGTGTTGAGAAGAACAGGATATCGAAGCAACATCGGGAAACACGAGACCAAAAACTCCCGAGGTACTACGGAAAACCCATCCGGGCTTCTAAAGGATCAATATCTACTGCTTAAGGAATAGAGGATCTGCTTCCGGGGCTTACACGCCTCCGTTCTCAATCGTGAGTAGGCAACATGATAAATCATGTCACAACCACCTCCATTCCTATGGTCTAGTAGATATAACTATCCCAGAGAAACCAGGATTCGTGAAAACCTAACTTGAAAGTTTAGACGAGAAGAGAAAACAACTTTGCACTTCCTTACCAGAAAAGGGAGGGTGGGTGGGGAAAGAAATAAAAGGGGAGAATTCCTACTCTCACGTTTCATTTTTCCTATATAGCCACAAAATAGTTTCTAGACTCAACTGCGACCAGTAAAAGGGATCCTACAGGCAGACAGGCTCTGATACGAGTTGTCGCACCCGGACTTCTAAAGGATACTCACAGTCCGCTAAATAGTAGAACCAATGGCTAACAGGGCATACCGGCACCCGCATCTCAATATGAGCAGGCCAACACGTAAACGTGTGACAACCATTCTCTACTATCCATCGTCTGCGCAAACCATCCCATAGAAATCAGGACACTTCCGTTGACGTACTTCATAACATACACACATGGTACGTCAACGGCATTAGAACAACTGATATCACAACATATCTCTAAGACACAAAAGATTGAAATAAGTTGCAAATAGCTCTCACTAGAGCAGAGATAGCAAATACAATCATCCAGAGGACACATGTCCCAACAATTCATCATTACAACACAGCGGAAGCATCCAAAATGTCTGAGTACAGACAAGATCCAAATAGGCCTAAGAGGCCGGAAACGAAAAGACGGAGCCCATCCACGATGTCTCGGATTCTGCCCGGGTCCTCTATCTACTCGTCAGCAGCCTCGTCGTACTCCACGTAGTAGCCATCACGGGGATCCTCTTAAGCGTAGTCTGCGGAAACCACAGCCCCAAAGGGGTCAGTACAACAACGTACTGGCAAGCAAGACTCACAGTTCACCAAAGTGTACCCCAACAACATCAAGCACAGATGCTTTGGGTTCAATGGAAGAAAGGGTGATACAAAAGATGCGGCAGCGGGCTGCAATAACCAACTACAGATACATGCTATAACTTCCGGCTAACAGAAAGGAGATAAAATTGCGTATCATAACCAACTACTACTAACTCCAAACAAACCCATCCTGGATCTCGCCCCTTATCCAAAGAAGCAATCCGAGGACAGCTCACACAGTTGGATTAATGATGGTTCAAGTTATTGTGTCAATAAGACTATTACTAGTCAAGTTATCATTAGTTAGGTGTAAGTTGTTCTGAGTACTTGTTAGCCAGTACTTTCACCAAGTCAACCATAACCGCGGAAAACACGGCTTCTCGAGAAGATTTATCCCTGCAGGGGTGCACCAATTTGGCCGTACACGTAAGAATAACCCGCCAGATGGAATGCCTCCCACCAAGTGGGGCACTCAACACAACTCAACTCTTCTTTGCATCAAGCCCAAAGAACCACGTGCTGTGCGTGCGCGGATAATCGAGCCCCCACGAAGAAAAGGGGGACCCTCATAGCACTCTAATACCACGCCGCCCTAAATGTCGACTACAAAAGTTCCACCCTGGCCTCGGGTTCGTACCTGCATATGAGTGCATCAATTGGAAAGCCCGAACTAAGTGTGGCGATTTGGACGAGATGCGAATCGAATCAAATTGAGGGGGGCGCCCATACACGCTTCCCACATGCGGTTAGTGCGCTCATCATGGATCAGTAGACAAGACCCTTTTCCTAATTAGGGTCGACACTAGCAGGCCTCAAAACCACGCCGGGCCTCCTGCCGGTGCCTTATCATCAAATTAGCATTACCTCAAGTATTAACAGGTTGATTGTTTAAACATCGAGCCCCAGAACATGATAAATATGGTAACAGAAATAACGGGCAGCAGACTCGAGCATAAACAACCCTAAGCATGCTAGTAAGACACGGGCAACAAGCAACGGGGTTTTAGGTGTGGAGGTGAGGCTGTATCAGGGTTACAGGATAACATGTGATAGGATCGAACACAAGCAACGAATCTTAAGGCTAGAAGAATAGACAACGGAAAGTATCGGTATCCAGTGTGGAAAGGAACACAATGGTTCAGGTGAGTGAATACTTGCCTGCAAACTCAGCAGCCTGGTACTGAGCTAACTCCTCAGAAGTAGTGTCGTAAAGCTCGTCTGTCTCAACGTCGTCGTCTATTCGAGAAGAAGCAAACAAACAACGTAGAGAGACAAACAATCAATAACATGGCATAATGCACAATCATGGGATGATGCATGTCAATTTAATTGATGCATCAAAGATAAGATAGTTGACATGGTAACATAACATAATTAAATGGACCCACATGCAATTTGGGATTGCATATGGAAAGCCCATGAATTAAGGTTGGAATAATTGTTTTACAACTAATCAACAGGTGAAAGTGGATTAGTATGATGCATGGATGAGGAAAACAGAAAAATAACCACAATAGAAACAATTTTGAAATAAGGTTTACCAAGTTTGGAATTTTTATTTATTAAGTTATGAAATTTTGGTTTCTTAAAGGTGTTACCCAAGTATTTGTTGTTTTCACCAATTTAAATTGTCCAAAATGGATAACAAAGTTCATATTTGGAAAGAACACAAAATTTTAGGTGGAATACATGTTTCACTTGTTGAAAAAGGATTTAAAATAAATTACTTATGAATTAAACAAGTTTAAACAAGATTTAAATGAATTTAAATCAAGTATGAATTTATTTGAATTTTTATTTGTTCAAAACATTAAACCAAATTCATATTTGAAAAGTTTATACTTTTCTAGTTTGAAAACATATTTTATAAGTTCAAAAATAATTTAATTTGAGCAAGTTATGAATTTAGCAAATTTTAAATGATTGAAACAAGGTTTAAATTATTTAACCAATTTAAATTATTCAAATCATGAAACAAATTTTATATTTGAAAAGGTGGTTCAAATTGGCATGGAAAACATATTTTATTTGTGTTATTTGAATTAGTTATGAATTTAACCAAATTTAAAAGCAGTTGTTTGAATTTGAAAACATTTGAAATGTTCAAAACAGAAAACAAATGATTTAAATAGGTAGAGAATTTAATTTGGTTCAGGATACATATTTTATTTGTATTATTTGGATTTGGAATTTAAAAGTTATTTGCATTTTTAACCCAGGGACTAATCTGTAAAAGAAAAAGGACTTAAACTTAAAAGAAAACTGGGCAGAAAACATTTTACACCGTGCAGTGACCTAGCATAGGCCACTGCCAGTGGGCCCTGGCCTCCGTGGCAGCGCGTGGAGGCACGCGTGGCCACCACTGCCTATGGCAGGTGGCCCCTGCCTGCCAGCATGGCTAGCAAAAATGTGGGGATTAAATCCCGCGGGGGCAGGGCTCGAACCCACGACCCCATGTGCGCGCTCGCAGTGCAGTGCCACTGCGCTGTGATCCGTTCTTTGTCAAGTAAGGGGTACGGGGTGAGGTTATTATTCAGATCCGCGCGGTGTTTAACTGAATCTGAGATTCAGTTGTCTGAACTTCGTCAGAGACCGCCGGCGGTGAGCTGCTCGTGGTGCTGTTGCTCGCTGCGTGGTTGCTGCGGTGTGCTGCGGTGATGTCCAGGGGTAGTGCGTGCGCGTGACAGAGAGGGAAGGGAGAGAGGAAGGTGGGGTGGCGCTGTGCTCACCGGCGATTGGAGAGGAAGCAGAGGTTCGGGGCAATGAGGTGGCCGGCGACGGTGCGGACGGCGGCGGCGATGTAGTGGGTCTCAGGCACGGTGGCGGTGTCGAGGACGAAGGAGGAGCTACGGGGGATCCGTTTCCGTGGCTAGCCCGAGGGGAGACGCATCGAATCGGCGGCGATCGTCGGGGTTCATAGGACGGAGCTCGGGTTTCAGAGGTTCAGAGAGAGGAGGTTGCAGAGATGGAGGAAATCGGCGGCGGCGCGCGAGGAGAAAGGGAGGTGGGAGGTTAGGGGGAGCTAGGGCTCGCGGCTAGGTTTATAGGGGGAGGTGGAGCTGCTCACGGCCGTTGCTCCCCTCTGCAGCGACGTGGACACCGGCATCGTCCTGCCGTACAGGAGGAAGAAAGCGTGGAGAGGTATCGGGCCAGTGGGGTGTGGTGGGCTGGCCCAACTGGGCTGGCCTGCCCACCCCTCTCTGTTTTTCTTTTATTTTTTTGTTTTTTTGTTTTTTTTTTGCTGATTTGAAAAAGGGAAGAAAAACTAGTTCTTTAGGGTTAGAAATTTTAGGGATAATTTTTTATAGGCTATTTATTATAACAGCAACATGTGCAAACTTTGGTTTTTCCAAAAAGTTCAAAATATATTGCTGTTTGAAATTTGTTTGAAATTTGAATGAAATTAATATTAATTGAATAATTTGACTTAAGCAACTTAAAAGTTTTAAATTCAAGTTTATTTGAAACAAGTGATTGATTTGTTTTGTAAGTTTCATAATTTCAAAATGGTTTCTATTTGTAATTGAATTGAAATAAAATTTGAATTAAGTGAATTATTAAAAGGAACAATTGAATAGTTTGAGCTTTATATTTTAATGGAAACAAATAGCTGTTTTTAATTGAATATTTCTATTTGAGAATTGTAACATAACAAGTATGAACAATTTGATTTGGAAAATTGGTTTGAATTTGAAATAGAAAATAATTGAAAACAGATGCAAAACAAATGCAAACAAAAGTAATGGGTATGATGACATGATGCAAAACATTAATTAAACAAGAAGCAAACATTCTAAAGGTGATTTTCATACTTGGTATGTTACATTTTGGGGAGGGGGGATACAGTAGGACATCAAAGAAAACTTGCTGGCTTTATGCCCAGTTCATGCATCTTTGCATTGTTTGCCATGATAGTTCTGGCACGCTCTTCTTCAATGGGGTGTAGTGGCGATCCTAACATGAATAAAGAACTAAAAGTAAAGTACAAATATAACGCTTCATAAGAACCTAATACAGCGTAAATAATTAAGGCACTCATCTTGTAAGAATAGTCCAGTGCAAGTAATATGAATTCCGATCCTAACTAAAACTGATAGGATCACAAGCAAAGTGAAATTAAACCTAATATGTAGTATCCAGGCTAGATTGCTGCAGATGAGCAAAGTTTTACCAAGCAAGAAGGCCCCCTTCCTATTTCCGTTACAGGAAACCGTTTAGAGAGATTTATTGCATCAAACATTAGCCGTATAATTAGGATAATAATGAAGCATCGAACATACGATTAAACTGACAACCAATTTAGAAAGATTAACTGCATCGAACATAAGCAGGATAATAAGGAAGCATCAAACATACAATTAAATAGGCAAAAACAATTTAGAGAGAATAGTTGCCTGCATCTTTAGGGTCTTCTGTCTTGCTCCGTTTCTCGCCTTCAATCTTTACTCGTTTCAGCGTGCTTGCAGACATTGACGGTGATGTTGCGGCGAGGTTGGAGACGAGGTGGAAGATCTGGATGTACGGCGAGGTCAGTGGCGAGGTGGCTGACCGGCGGACACGGTGTCGAGGTGTCTGACCGGCGAGCATGGCGGGAGGTGGAAGATAACGTACGACGAGGTTGGAGACGATGTGGCAGACAGGCGAGCACAACGGCGAGGTGGCGGATCTGGACGGGGAAAAGGCCGGTGATGTGGCAGATCTGGAGGGTGATTTCGAAGGCAATGAGGGAGTTCTGGCAAGCGAGCTATACGGCGAGGTGGGAGACCAGGGGAATAGAGGATCTGTTTTGGGAGGACAAGGGGGAATGGATATTTCGAAATAGTGGCTTTCTCTTTTGGCGAGAGGGCCGATCGAGCGGATAAGGCATGGTTTCGGAACGATTACAGAAATGCCCTCCAGGCTAAAGGTTGCCAGTTGTGTGCGGGAGGGCTGAGAAGTAAATTATCCTTGCACGAAAAAATTTGGGCGGGCTGTCCTGCCGTGAATTTTTCGGCGCGACGCAAAATTTTGCGGATATGTGGGAAACTTTGCTTGTCGTCCGATGCTGATGGGTGGCTTACAAAAATTGAGCATTTATGCAATTATTTGGTACTAAAGATTGTGAAAAAATCCCAAAATTATTTACCTAAAATCCTGGAAAGGGTCAATTATGTGGAATACTACTACATGTTGATTGGTAGCTTGAACTTTGCTAGCCGTTGGATGCTAGTCAACTTTTTTGTCTACACCTATCACCGGTGTCGGAAGGGGGTAGACCACTGTTCTTTTTTGCTTGGTTATGTTAAGTTAGGCCATATTTACATGGATAACCCAAATCTAGATCTACTTGTAATAAGATTCCCTCTAGTTCGCCTGAAGAAACCATAGCCATGATGGGGGAAAAGACGGAACTGCCGTTCTGGACCCTCTACATGAGTCGGAAGAGGGTTGAAAATTGGAACCAATTTCTTGGTTTTGTCAGGTTAGGCACAAGGAACACCCAAGACAATGGTAGCGCCCACCTCTTGGCAAGATTTCCCCAGTTCCGTCAGATCCGGGACTTTCGGGCTCTAAGTAGTCCTAGCACATGCTGAGAGAATCTGATGCCGGTGAAGTGCTCCCTAACACAGAGAGGGAGGGAATCTTGCGCATTCAAGACCCATGACACACTCTAACACACATGGTATGGCATACTATGGGATTTGGTGGCATTAGGATGATCTGGAGCCCCCTCTCTGGAGAAACCATAGCCCCGCTGTGAAAAAAGACGAAATTGCCGTTCTGGCCCCTCTACGTGAGCCGGAAGGGGATAACAAAGTAGAACCAAATTCTTGGTTTTGTTAGGTTAGGCCCAATGAACCCCCAATACAATTGTAGGTCCTACCTCTTGGCAAGATTCCCCCAGTTCCGTCAGATCTGGGAATTTCGGGCTCTAAGTAGTCCTCGAACTCGCCAGAGAGAATCTGACGCCGATGATTCCCTAACACTGGGAGCGAGGGAATCTTGGGAATCCAAGACCATTTCCACACTATAACACACATGGTATTACATACCATGGGATTTGGTGGCATTCAAACGATCTCGAGCCCCCTCTCGGGAGAAACCATAGCCCCGATAAGGAAAAAGACGGAACTGTCGTTCTGGCCCCTCTACGTGAGCCGGAAGGGGGCAGCAAAGTGGAACCAATTGCTTGGTTGTGTTAGGTTACGCCCAAGGAACACCCAATACAATGGTTGAGCCCACCGTTTGGCAAGATTTCCGCAGTTCCGTCAATTCCGGGAGTTTCGGGTTAATCCGAGAACCGGCAGAGAGAATATGAAGCCGGTGAGCCCTAACACAGAGAGCGAGGGAATGTTGGCCATCCAAGACCTATGAGACACTCTAACACACATGGTATGGCATAACATGGGATTTGGTGGCATTCAGACGATCCAGAGCCCCCTCTCCGGAGAAACCATAGACCTGGTGTGGAAAACGAAGGAACTGCCTTTCTGGACACTCTACATGAGCCGGAAAGGGGTAGAAAACTGGAACCAATTGCTTGTTTGTGTTAGGTTATGCCCAAGGAACACGCAAGACAATGTTGGGCCAACCTGTTGGCAAGATTCCCCGAGTTTCGTCAGTTTCGGGAGTTTCGGGCTCTAAGTAGTCCTTGAGCACGCCAGAGAGAATCCGACGCCGGTGAAGCCCTAACAGAGAAAGAGGGAATATTGGGAATCCAAGACCCATGACACACTATAACACACATGGTATGGAGTACCTTGGGATTTGGTGGCATTCAGACGATCTAGAGGCCCCTCTCCGGAGAAACCATGGCCCCGCTGGGTAAAAATACGGAACTGTTGTTCTAGCCCCTCTACGTTAGGCGGAAGGGGTAGCAAAGTGGAACCAACTGCTTGGTTGTATTATTTTAGGCCCAAGTAACACCAAATAATAGGGTAGGGCCCACCTCCTAGCAAGATTCCCTCCATTCCGTGAGATCTGGGAGTTTTGGGCTCTGAGTAGTCCTGGAACCCGTGAAAGAGAATGCAGCGCCGGTGAAGCCATAACAAAAAGAGTGAGGGAATCTTGGGCATAAAAGACCCATTCCTTAATCTAACACATATGGTTCTGCATACCCTAGGATTGGGTGGGAATTCAGACGCTTTGGAGCCCCTCCCCGGAGAAACCCTAGGTTTGCTGTAGAAAAAGAAGAAACTGCCGGTCTGGCCCCTCTACGTGAGCCGGAAAGGGGTAGGAAAGTGGAACTAAATGCTTGTTTGTGTTATTTTAGGCCCAAATAACACCAAATAAAATGGTAGGACCCACCTCTTGGCAAGATTCCCCCTGTTTCGTCAGATTCAGGAGTTTCGGGCTCTAAATAGTTTTGGAACCCGCTAGAGAGAATCCGACGCCGGCGAAGGCCTAACACACAAAGAGAGGTAACCTTGGGCATCGAAGACCCATGAAACACTATAACACACATGGTATGTTATACCATGGGATTTTGTGGTATTTAGACGATCTAGATCCCCTCTCCGGAGAAACCCTAGCCTCGCGGGGGAAACAGAAGGAACTGTCGTTCTGGCCCCTCTACGTGAGCCGGAAGGAGGTAGAAAAGTGGAACCAACTCCTTGGTTGTGTTAGTTTAGGCCCAATGAACACCAAAGACAATGGTAGGGCCCATCTCTTGGCAGGATTCCCCCTGTTTTGTCACATCCGGGAGTTTTGGACTCTGAGTAGTCCTTGAACCCGCTAGAGAGAATCCGACGCCGGTGAAGCCATAACACACCGAGTGAGGAAATGTTGGGCATCCAACACCCATGAAACACTAACACACATGGTACGTCATACCATGGGGTGGCATTCAGACGATCCGGAGGCCCCTTTCCGAAGAAACCATAGCCCCGCTAGGCAAAAAAACGTAACTGCCGTTCTGGCCCCTCTACGTGAGCCGGAAGGGGGTAGCAAAGTGGAACCAACTGCTTGGTTGTGTTATTTTAGGCCCAATGAACACCAAAGACAATGCTAGGGCCCACCTCTTCGTAGGATTCCTCTAGTTCCGTCAGTTCCAGGAGTTTCGGGCTCTAAGTTGTCCTGGAACCCGCTAGAGAGAATCCGACGCCGGTGAAGCCCTAACACACAGAGAGAGAGAGAGGGAATCTTGGGCATCCAAGACCCACGACACACTATAACACACATGGTATGGAATACCATGGGATTTGGTGGCATTCAGACGATCTCGCGGCCCCTCTCCGGAGAAACCATGCATAGCTCCGCTGGGGAAAAAGACGGAACTACCATTCTGACCCCCTCTATGTTAGGCGGAAGGGGGTAGAAAAGTGGAACCAACTGCTTGGTTGTATTAGTTTAGGCCCAAGGAACACCTAAAAAATGGTAGGGCCCACCTCTTGGCAAGATTCCCCCAGTTCCGTCAGATCCGGGAGTTTCAGGCTCTAAGTAATCCTGGAACCCGCCAGAGAGAATCTGATGCCTGTGAAGCCCTAACATAGAGAGAGCGAGTGAATCTTAGGAATACAAGACCCATACCACACTATAACACACATGTTATGCCATACCATGGGATTTGGTGGTATTCAGACGATCTGGAGCTAGCCCCCTCTCCTGGGAAACCATAGCCCCGCTGGAAAAAACACGGAACTGCCGTTTTGGCCCATCTACTTGAGCCGGAAAGGAGTAGAAGAGTGGAACCAATTTCTTTGTGTTTTTTAGGCCCAAGGAACACCCTAGAAAATGGTTGGGACCACCTGTTGGCAAGATTCCCCGAGTTCCATCAGTTTAGGGAGTTTCGGGCTCTAAGTAGTCCTGGAACTTGCCAAAGAGAATCTGACGCACCGGTGAAGACATAACAGAGACAGAGGGAATCTTGGGCATCCAAGATCCATGACACACTATATACACACACATGTTATGGCATACCATGGTGTATTTTGTGGCATTCAGACGATCTGGAGGCCCCTCTCTAGAGAAACCATAGCCCCGCTGGGAAAAAGACGGAACTGCCATTTTGGCCCCTCTACGTGAGCCGGAAAGGGGCAGCAAAGTGGAACCAATTACTTGGTTGTGTTACATTATGCCCAAGTAACACCCAATAAAATGGTAGGTCCCACCTCTTGGCAAGATCCCCCCCCCTGTTCCGTGAGATTCGGGAGTTTCGGGCTCTAAGTAGAACCCGCGAAAGAGAATCTCACGCCTATGAAGCCATAACACAGGGAGTAAGGGAATCTTGGGAATCCAATACCCATGCTACACTATAATACACAAGGTATGGAATACCGTGGGATTTGGTGGCATTCAGACGGTCCGTAGGCCCCTCTTCAAAGAAACCATAGCCCCGCTGGGAAAAAGACGGGACTGCCATTCTGGCCCGTCTACGTGATCCGGAATGGGGTAACAAAGCGGAACCAATTGCTTGGTTGTGTTAGGTTAGGCCCAAGTAACACCCAAGACATTGGTAGGTCCCACCTCTTGGCAAGATTCCCCCCATTCCGTGAGATCTGGGAGTTTCGGGCTCTGAGTAGTCCTAGAACCTGTGAAAGAGAATGCGGCGCCGGTGAAGCCATAACACAAAGAGTGAGGGAATCTTGGGCATCCAAGACCCATGCCACAATATAACACACATGGTTTGGCATACCGTAGGATTGGGTGGGAATTAAGACGCTCCGGAGCCCCTCCCCGGAGAAACCCTAGGCTGTGTTAGTTTAGGCCCAATGAACACCCAAGACAATGGTAGGGCCCACCTCTTGGCAGGATTCCTCCTGTTTCGTCACATCCGGGAGTTTTGGGCTCTGAGTAGTCCTTGAACCCGCCAGAGAGAATCCGAGGCCGGTGAAGCCATAACACACCGAGTGAGGAAATGTTGGGCATCCAAGACCCATGAAACACTCTAACACACATGGTATGTCATACCATGGGATTTTGTGGCATTCATATGATCCGGAGGCCCCTCTCCAAAGAAACCATAGCCCCGCTAGGCAAAAAGATGAAACTGCCGTTCTGGCCCCTCTATGTGAGCCGGAAGGGGGTAGAAAAGTGGAACCAACTGCTTGGTTGTGTTAGTTTAGGCCCAATGAACACCCAAGACAATGGTAGGGCCCACCTCTTGGTAAGATTTCCCGAGTTCCGTCAGTTCCGGGAGTTTCGGGCTCTAAGTAGTCCTGGAACCCGCTAGAGAGAATCCGACGCTGTTGAAGCCCTAACACAGAGAGAGAAGAGAGGGAATCTTGGGCATCCAAGACCCACGACACACTATAACACACATGGCATGGAATACTATGGGATTTGGTGGCATTCAGACGATCTGGAGGCCCCTCTCCGGAGAAACCATGCATAGCCCCGCTGGGAAAAAAGACGAAACTGCCGTTCTGGCCCCTCTACATTAGGCAGAAGGGGGTAGCAAAGTGGAACCAACTGCTTGGTTGTATTAGGTTAGGCCCAAGGAACACCCAAAAAAAATGGAAGGGCCCACATCTTGCCAAGATTCCCCCAGTTCCATTAGATCCGGTAGTTTCAGGCTCTAAGTAATCCTGGAACCCGCGAGAGAGAATCTGACGCCGGTGAAGCCCTAACACACAGAGAGAGAGAGTGAATCTTGGGAATACAAGACCCATTCCACACTCTAGCACACATGGTATGCCATACCATGGGATTTGGTGGCATTCAGACGATCCGGAGCCCCCTCTCCAAAGAAACCATAGCTCCGTTGGGAAAAAGACAGAACTGCCGTTTTGGCCCCTCTACTTGAGCCGGAAAGGGGTAGAAAACTGGAACAAATTGCTTTTTTGTGTTAGGTTAGGATCAAGGAACACCCAAGAAAATGGTTGGGCCCACCTGTTGGCAAGATTCCTCGAGTTCCATCAGTTAGGGGGTTTCGGGCTCTAAGTAGTCCTAGAACCCGCCAGAGAGAATCTGCGCGCCGGTGAAGCCATAACAGAGAGAGAGAGAGAGAGAGGGAGGGAATTTTCAGCATCCAAGACCCATGAAACACTATACACACACATGGTATGGAATACCATGGTGTATTTGGTGGCATTCAGACGATCTGGAGGCCCCTCTCCAGAGAAACCATAGCCCCGCTGGGAAAAAGACGAAACTACCGTTTTGGCCCCTCTACGTGCGCCGGAAAAGGGTAGCAAAGTGGAACCAATTACTTGGTTGTGTTAGGTTATGCCCAAGTAACACCCAATAAAATGGTACGTCCCACCTCTGGGCAAGATTCCCCCCGTTCCGCGAGATCCGGGAGTTTTGGGCTCTAAGTAGAACCCGTGAAAGAGAATCTGGCGCCGGTGAAGCCATAACACAGGGAGTAAGGGAATCTTGGGAATCCAATACCCATTCCACACTCTAACAAACAAGTTACGGCATACCGTAGGATTTGGTGGCATTCAGACGGTCCGGAGGCCCCTCTCTAGAGAAACCATAGCCGTGCTGGGAAAAAGACGGAACTGTCGTTCTAGCCCGTCTACGTGAGCCGGAATGGGTTAACAAGCAGAACCAATAGCTTGTTTTTGTTAGGTTAGGCCCAAGTAACACCCAAGGCAATGGTAGGTCCCACCTCTTTGCAAGATTCCCCCCCCCCATTCCGTGGGATCTCGGAGTTTCGGGCTCTGTGTAGTCCTGGAACCCTTTAAAGAGAATGCGGCGCCGGTGAAGCCATAACACAAAGAGTGAGGGAATCTAGGGCATCCAGGACCCATGCCACAATCAAATACACATGGTTTGGCATACCCTAGGATTGGGTGCGAATTCAGACGCTCCGGAGCCCCTCCCCGGAGAAACCCTAGGTCTGTTGGAGAAAAAGAAGAAACTGCCGGTCTGGCCCCTCTACATGAGCCGGAAAGGGGTAGCAAAGTGGAAATAATTAATTGTTTGTGTTATTTTAGGACCAATTAACACCAAATAAAATGGTAGGACCCACCTCTTGGCAAGATTCACCCCGTTCCGTCAGATCCAAGAGTTTCAGGCTCTAAATTGTTTTGGAACCCGCTAGACAGAATCCGACGCCGGCGAAGGCCTAACACAAAAAGAGAGGGAATCTTGGGCATCCAAGACCCATGATACACTATAACACACATGGTATGGCATACCATGGGATTTGGTGGTATTCAGACGATCCAGGGCCTCTCTCCGGAGAAACCCTAGCCCCGCTGGGAAAACAGACGGAACTACCGTTCTGGCCCCTCTACGTGAGCCAGAAGGGGGTAGCAAAGTGGAACCAACTGCTTGGTTGTGTTAGTTTAGGCACAATGAACACCCAAGACAATGGTAGGGCCCACCTTTTGGCAGGATTCCCCCTGTATCGTCACATCCGGGAGTTTCGGGCTCTGAGTAGTCATTGAACCTGCCAGAGAGAATCCGACGCCGGTGAAGCCATAACACAACGAGTGAGGGAATGTTGGGAATAGAAGACCCATGAAACACTATAAAACACATGTTATGTCATACCATGGGATTTGGTGGAATTCAAACGATCCGGAAAAAACCATAGCTCCGCTAGGGAAAAAGACGGAACTGCCGTTTTGGCCCCTCTACGTGAGATGGAAGGGGGTAGAAAAGTGGAACCAACTGCTTGGTTGTGTTAGTTTAGGCCCAACGAACACCCAAGACAATGGTAGGTCCCACCTTTTGCCAATATTCCCCGAGTTCCATCAGTTCCGGGAGTTTCGGGCTCTAAGTAGTCATGGAACCCGCCAGAGAGAATCCGACGCCGGTCAAGCCCTAACACACAGAGAGAAGGAATATTGGGCATCCAAGACCCACAACACACTATAACACACATGGTATGGAATACCATGGGATTTGGTGGCATTCAGACGATCTAGAGGCCCTTCTCCGGAGAAACCATGCATAACCCCGTTGGGAAAAAAACGGAACTGTCGTTCTAGCCCCTCTAAATTAGGCGGAAGGGGGTAGCAAAGTGGAACCAACTGGTTGGTTGTATTATATTAGGCCCAAGGAACACCAAAAAAAATGGTAGGGACCATCTCTTGGCAATATTCCCCCAGTTCCGTCAGATCTGGGAGTTTTAGGCTCTAAGTAATCCTGGAACCCGCCAGAGAGAATCTGACGCCGGTGAAGCCCTAACATAGAGAGAGTGAGTGAATCTTAGGGATACAATACCCATTCCACACTCTAACGCACATGGTATGCCATACCATGGGATTTGGTGGCATTCAGACGATCCGGAGCCTCCTCTCCAGAGAAACCATAGCCCCGCTAGGAAAAAGACGGAAATGCCGTTTTGGCCCTCTACTTGAGCCAGAAAGGGGTAGCAAAGTGGAACCAATTGCTTTTTTGTGTTAGGTTAGGCCCAAGGAACACCCAAGAAAATGTTTTAGACCACCTGTTGGCAAGATTCCCCGAGTTCCATCAGTTTAGGGAGTTTCGGGCTCTAAGTAGTCTTGGAACCCGCCAGAGAGAATCTGATGCGCCCGTGAAGCACTAACAGAGAGAGAGAGAGAGGGAATCTTGGGAATCCAAGACCCATGAAACACTATACACACACATGGTATGGCATACCATGGTGTATTTGGTGGCATTCAGACGATCTGGAGGCCCCTCTCCAGAGAAACCATATCCTCGATGGGAAAAAGACGGAACTGCTGTTTTGGCCCCTCTACGTGAGCCGGAAAGGGGTCGAAAAGTGGAACCAATTACTTGGTTGTGTTAGTTTAGGAACAAGTAACACCCAATAAAATGGTAGGTCCCACCTCTTGGTAAGATTCCCCCTGTTCTGTGAGATCCAGGAGTTTCGGGCTCTAAGTAGAACCCGCAAAAGAGAATCTGACGCCGGTGAAGCCATAACACAGGGAGTAAGGGAATCTTGGGAATAAAATACCCATGCCACACTCTAACACACACAAGGTATGGCATACCGTGGGATTTGGTGGCATTCAGACGATCCGGAGGCCCCTCTCCAGAGAAACCATAGCCCCGTTGGGAAAAAGACGGAACTGTCATTCTGGCCCCTCTATGTGAGCCGGAATGGGGTAGCAAAGCGGAACCAATTGCTTGGTTGTGTTAGGTTAGGACCAAGTAACACCCAAGACAATGTTAGGTCCCACCTCTTGGCAAGATTTCCCCCATTCCGTGAGATCTGGGAGTTTCGGGCTCTGAGTAGTCCTGGAACCCGCGAAAGAGAATGCGGCGCCGGTGAAGCCATAACACAAAGAGTGAGGGAATATTGGGAATCAAAGAGCCATGCCACAATCTAACACACATGTTTTGGCATAACCTAGGATTGGGTGGGAATTCAGATGCTCCGGAGCCCCTCGTCGGAGAAACCCTAGGTGTGCGGGAGAAAAAGAAGAAACTGCCGGTCTGGCCCCTCTACGTGAGCCGGAAAGGGGTAGAAAAGTGGAAATAATTGATTAGTTGTGTTAGTTTAGGCCCAAGTAACACCAAATAAAATGGTAGGACCCACCTATTGGCAAGATTCCCCCTGTTCTGTCAGATCAGGGAGTTTCGGGCTCTAAATAGTTTTGGAACCCGCTAGAGAGAGTCCGACGCCGGCGAAGGCCTAACACACAAAGAGAGGGAATATTGGGAATCCAAGAACCATGACACACTATAACACACATGGTATGGCACATACCATGGGATTTGGTGGTATTCAGACGATCCAGAACCCTTCTCCGGAGAAACCCTAGCCCCGCTGGGGAAAAAGACGGAACTGTTGTTCTGGCCCGTCTGCATAGCCGGAAGGGGGTAGTAAAGTGGAAGTAATTTCTTGGTTGTGTTAGTTTAGGCCCAAGTAACACCCAAGACAATGGTAGGGCCCACCTCTTGGCAGGATTCCCCCTGTTTCGTCACATCCGGGAGTTTCGGGCTCTGAGTAGTCCTTGAACCCGCCAGAGAGAATCCGACGCTGGTGAAGCAATAACACACCGAGTGAGGAAATGTTGGGCATCCAAGACCCATAAAACACTCTAACACACATGGTATGTCATACCATGGGATTTGGTGGCATTCATACGATCCGGAGGCCCCTCTCCGAAGAAACCATAGCCCCGCTAGGCAAAAAGACGGAACTGCCGTTCTGGCTCCTCTACGTGAGCTGGAAGGGGGTAGCAAAGTGGAACCAACTGCTTGTTTGTGTTAGTTTAGGCCTAATTAACACCCAAGACAATGGTAGGGCCCACCTCTTGGCAAGATTCCCTCGCTTCGCTGGAACATTGATGTGTTGACCAGAAGTCAACCTTTTGGTCTACCCCTATGACCAGCGTCGGAAGGGGTAGACCTCGATACTATTTTGATTGGTTGTGTTAGGTTAGAACTAAGCTACATTAATAACCAAAATCTAGCTATAATTTTAACAATATTCCCTCCGGTTTGCTCGAATGGGGGAGCATCGACGGTTCGAGACCTATAAGTGTAGTGCATAACCTTCCTATGTGATGCCGGTGAAACCAGTCACACCTATGGGTAGTATATTGGCCCCTCCCCACCTCGATCCCAGCACAGCTTTATAAGCATTCTTAGTGCGCCACCATGTTTTACGTAGGATTCCGACACTTTAGAGCCCAACGCTTCACTAGAACACTGATCTGTTGACCAGAAGTGAACCTTTTGGTCTACCCCTATGACCGCGTCGGAAGGGGGTAGAAGACAATACTATTTGGCTTGGTTGTGTTAGGTTAGGCCATAACTACATTAATAACCAAAAATCTAGCTATACTTTTAACAGTATTCCCTCCGTTTTCCCCGAAAGGGGGGGCATCGAATGTTTATAACTAAAATTGAGTAGTACATATATATTAGTAAGTATAGATCATTACATTCTAATTAAAAATATGGCGGGAAATATAAATTAGGCCTAAACTATCCTAGACACCGGTTTGGCCGTCCTCCTCGTCGTCGCTCGCTGCCATGCTGGCTTGGTCATCGTTCGGCGCCATGGACGGTGCACGCGTCGGAGCATGCGTCCCGTCGGAGTAAATGGAGGCGACATGCAAACCGCAATGACCCTGGCGCCGCTTGGGGATCTGGGAAGGCTGCATACCGCGTTAATGCTAGGCGTGCGGCAGAGGCGAAGCACCGTCCCGCCGCCTGGTGCAGGTCGCGTCCCATCGTCGCCATTACGCGCGGCAGGCTAACCACCACCTGCACGACGGCGAGTGCATGTCCAAGGCATGTGAATGCGAGGCGTGTTGGCACGTAACCACATGTTTGTCACCTAGGCTGCATACACATGGTAGTGGTGTTGGCACATACCATTATTTGTAGTGAACTTGGAAAAGGTTGGTACCAAGTTTCGCAAGCAAACACGTGCCATATCGCACGTATAAAACGGTATCCTCTTTTCTACACGTACGATGGAGCCTTTGATATTCGCTGACTTGATGGGGTGAGCTTTGTGGTGAATTTGGGTCACTGATTGGTGGCCCTGCGGCGTCCCGGGCCCCACTTGCCAGTGACTAAATGTCACATTATTCTATGTTGACTAAGTCAGCCGGCGCATTCCCACCATGCACGCATGCACACATGACATGGCGACCAGTCGAAATGGGGCGGCCTCGAAACGGCACTCCGTATATAAAGCTCCTGCCGCATCGCCTCTCTCCCTCATCCATTCTCCCCCCCATTTCTAGCAAAAAAAACCATCCGCATCGTCTCCCAGCCCTCCTTCTCTCCCAACTGCCGAGCGCACTACCGCGAGGCGGTTCTGCAGAATGGAAGGTTCAGAGCAGGAGAACGATGGCGTCGTCCCTTCTGTTGTCGTCGCCGCAGGAGCCGCCCATGGCGGTTCCAGTTCGTCGCAACCGGAGGATGTCGTCGCCGCCCCAGGTTCGTCGGCCGGCCATGGCGCTTTGAGTGCACCACCTGCTCCCGCCGTGGTGGAGGCGCCTGCTGCTTTCCCTCTCCTGGCAGATCTGGGTGATCCCTACGGGGATTACCCGGCGTTCGACGAGGACGTCGACGACCAGGACTCTAATGTATCTATGTCCAGGCCGTCTTAGTTTATTGTTAAAGATCCATGGTTTGTGCATGACTGCACGCAAGTTCGGGCTTCTAGTGTTTGTAGTTGCATGTATACTTTGGTTTTTTTTTGTAAAGTTTGGGCTTCTGGTGTTTGCAGTTGCATCTGTTCTTTAGGGGTTCGAGTTTTTTTGTATTCGGGATTAAAAGGTTTGTAGTTGGATCTGTACCTAGGGGTTCGAGGATTTTCTGTACACGCAAGTTCAAGATTCAGAGGTCTGCTTGCATCTGTACTTAGAGACCAAAGGAAAAAACATTGTAGAAAAATAGACATGTACTAGACACTAAATTGCCAATATAGATGTCCTGCTGTGAAACTAATAACATCTATGCATGAATCTTTTTAAATGATCTTCTATATAGAGTTATGGATGATCAAATATACATGAGAGTTGATTCAGAGGCTATAGTTGCATCTATACTTAGGGGTTCGAATTTTTTTTGTATTTTAGGGATTCAGAGGTTGTAGTTGCATCTGTTCTTATGGCTTCTAGTTTTTTGTGTGCATGTTAGCATGCATGTGAGTTAGAGATTTTACGTTTTTTGGAGGCATTTTCAATTTGTGTAGTTATTTTGCATCGCAGACACTCTTGACACATTATGAATTTTGTTGCAAAATCACATATTGTACCCCCGTGCATGATAATTACTTGATCCAGTTTATGCATATAATTAAAGAACGATTCTTGCATGATATTTTTGATCTGGTAAGGTATAATAACATGTCCAGATTAGAATATTAATCTGTTAAATGCTATCTTAGATCATCAATGTATTCCTGATGTGTTATTATCTGTTTTTGTGCATTAGTTCACCAAATATACATAGTGGAAACTTTAATGTTGTATAAAATTGGACACATTTTTCTCAACATTGATGTCCTCTTTAGGGCACATCTGCTAAATAAGTTACTTGATGAAGTGTATGCAAATAAATGAAGAACTACTATTTCTTTATGTTTTTTGTGATCTGGTTAGGTATATTATTCTTTTGCCAATAAGATTGTGTTGCTAACTTTTGTTTTATTGCAAATTTGCAGGAAGAAGATCTGGAAGTCGGCTCGGATGCGGACGATAGGGCTGCAAAGAGCAGACATGTCCTGAGGAAGCTGCAGGCGGGCACCATTCGGTACCATCGTTACGGCAATTTGTTCTACCCTTTCTGTCTCAGAAAGGTAGCCAACGATCGCAACAGCATGATCCAACATGCTGTCGGTGTGGGAAATGGCTCTCAGAATCATGCGCCCCATGTTAGGGCCAAGCACGCTGCCTACGGCGTCTTCCTGAAGAAGCTGCTTGCGCAGAATATCCTGGCAGGTCATGCCGAACCTCCTCCTCGGCCTTTCTCCAACGAGGCCAGGAGGGCCATGAAGGATCGGAAGTAGGAGAACATGTTCCGCAGCCTTACTTCAACGAGGCCATGAGGGCCATGAAGGCTCGAAAGCGGAAAAACATGATGTAGATGTTGCTGGTGCGCTCGTTGTTGCAGCTTGCCCGATGTGTTTGTGTTATCTCTTACTTCTGGTAGTGTCGTCTGGTGTGTGCGTAGTAAGAACTTTTAAAGAACCTCTATCATGCTGGTATGTAAGAACCTAATATGTATATTATATTAGTATATGTTTCTTAACTCGATCATGTTTTAAGGATGTCAAAAGACTTATTAGGCATGATTTAGTAATAAGTGGATGTAACAACTCATTGATCTGGTCGACCAATGAATTGTCACATCCCTTTACTACTGGATCATGCCTAATAAGCCAATAGTTGGTGCAACATCACAAATGTGAGTAACAAGACTCGCTCTTTGGTGTGTGGAAATGAGTCATCCCCTACCCCACCACTAGGCACTGTCTTATTTTGCAATTATTTGCTAACTAAAATAAAGAAGAATCCGAAGAAGTAGAATAAAAATGCGATCAGATCCTAATTAAGACTCTTTTCCTTTTAGTTCTTTTTTTATTTTATTTTCAATCCGAAAAACAAGAATAAATTATGACTAACAGTCGCGCGCCAAATCTCCATGGAATCAGCATCACGCAGGGTCCCACTCGCCAGCGTCTACGCGCCAAATCTCCACCACACCGCGCTCCTAGCCCACTCGGCTACTCCTCCACTGAAAGCGACCTCCACAGAAAGCCTCCACTTCGCCCTCTTGCCCCAAGGGCAGCTGCCACGGCTTTGCCCTCCCCTGTCCTCGGCGTCGTTCTCAAACAATGACTGGTAAGCCATGGTTCCCTCCCTTCCCCATCCTCAACCAAACGATGCGATGTAGGTTAGATGCCGGCAGATCTAGGTTTGATACCGGCGGATGTAGGTTAAATCCCGGCGGATGTAGGTCACCGTTGATGTTTTAAGTTACCACCAGCCATGGATCTCGCTCACGCTGCCGTTACAGGGCCCTCGGAGATCGCTTCCCCACCCAGATGGAGATGGACCTGAACAAGGCCTCAGAGCTCGCAAAGCCCCCTGTTATAGATAGCCGAGGTAAATAGCATATAAATTAGTCCTGTAGCCAAATGTTTCTTAAGATTCATCTATCTCCTTTCGCCTTCGTCGACACTTCTTTGATTTTTATTGTTTTCGTATTTGGCTATAGGACCACAGTGCAGGCTGTGACTTCTGCAGCATGTCGCGTACTGAAATTTAGAAATTGGTGCAGCAGTCAGTTGAGACAATTCAGAAATTGGTGCAGCAGTCAGTTCAGACAATTGAATCTCATCGTCTCTCTGAAGTTTGCAAGCTGGCTGATGATACCAGCGCTGAGAAGCTAATCTGTTTCGTCTGCTGCGAGGATAGGCTGGACAGGGCGATGAAAGCTTCAAAAATGCTAGCACTCCAGTTGGAACTGGGGGAGCAAAAGAGAAGCTATATGATCATGCACGGCTTGGTTACTAAGCTTTATTCTGAGCTGAAGAGTGCGAAGAAAACTTTGAAAGTAGCCGAAGAGAAGTGTGACATGCTCCAGAGGGGAAAATACACCCTGTTGGAGAGTGCGAAGGACACCAATGTGAAGTTGAGATACATTCTTAGTTTCTTGCAAGATCATGGAATGAGGTAAAACTACTTTGCTCTTTAATTAGATTATGTCAACCTGCAATGCTTGCCAATGACTCTAGTTGTTATTCATTTCTCTGTTTTGTTGCATGTGCCAATGATGAAACTGGGAAATGCTAAAACCCAAAGGATTACTCCCTAGTACCAAGTAGCGTTTACACGGATATTGTTTGTTCATGCTCCCTGGTCCTGTGGAGCTTGACCCTTTGGACTTTTTTTGCAATGTATGTATGAGGCTTGCTTATGTTATGTTCATTCTCTGTTCTATGTGCCGATGATTAAACTCTGCACCTTCTCTCGGTGAGATATTGGCACTTACCTAGTGTTGTGTACAACTACATTTGTTCTGCATCTTCCTTGGTAAGTGTTCGATGATCTCATTGATTTCTGTGTGCTTCTTTACTATGAGGCCCCAATTATGATTTTATCTGTAATGCATGAGCCATATTGGTTCTGCATATTCCTTGGCAAGTGTTCGATAATTTCATTGATTTGTGTGTGCTTCTTTACTATAAGGCCCCTATCTAGGCTTGGTTCTCTGCCGATGATTAATATGCAGCAATGTCTCCAACAGTTGGCGTACCATAGAAAAAGAGTGCCATATTTGTGTTTGATCAGAGTGCCAATGATTAAACTGTGCAATGTTAAAATGCATAGGGAGACTCCTCTAGACCTAGTAGCATTTACAAGGACCTAGTAGCTTGTTTATCCCACCGGGTCTAGCGGTTTATCACCTCTGTACTTGTGTCATTTGTACACGTGAGGCAGTTTTGTCACTCATCTTTGTATGTTTGGAAGTATATCTGCTTCTTTTTTGTAGATGTGCTAAACATGTATGATGCTTTTCTACTAGTGTTTCTGTGGACGCAGTTTCGGAAAGTTCCAGTGGATGATCTGAACCTCTGGATGTGGCTTCGGAATGCATGCTGGCATAGGAAAATATCCGTTGGATGATGTGAAACTGTGGATGTGGCTTTGGAGTGGATGTTGGCATAAAAAAAGTTCTAGTTAACTGTGGACCTGTTGTTGAACCTTTTGTGATGCTAATTTCAGTTACGATAAATCTCCTATGTTTCGGAGTGCATGTAACCGGGATGATGGCGCGGAACAGACATCAAAGAGGGCGAGGAGGCACTATATTAGTATTAGTACTAGGGTATCCATTGTTGCAAATGTAAAACCATGTCAATTCATTACCATTTTGGAGTGCATTTTATCATTTAGATCTCCTATATATTCGGTAATTTGGTTGACACTCGCCACGTGGGATACCCGGTCAGCTCTCCTCTCCACTCCCAAACTGTGGATAATGCAGCGGCTCCCCATACGGGCGCAGAACGCTCTCCTCTCTACTCCCAAACTGCCCGTCTATGCCACACCTCTCTACTCCCCTTTGCTGTGCGCAGATCCACCGGTACCATGTCTGGCCGTCGCGAGGAGGGCCGCCAACAGCAGATCCCGAGGTACTTTCCCCGGCGCAGCGTGCAAGGCGCGGAGCGTGCGCGTGCCTGCGAGGCGTACCGGCGCGAGGTGCATCAGGCAAACTCGGCCCGCGCACCACCACCTCCGGCTCCACCCATCGCACCTTTGGACGTCTAGGAGGAAGAAGAGGAGGAGTATCTCGCCGTCGAGTTCCACAACGAGGCCCTGCAGTGGCCCCACATGCAGGCGGGGATTTTAGCGTCCTTAGAGAGTTTCGCGGCAGAAGATCTCCGGCAAGCGAGGCTCGCCCGGCATTTCACTGTCAAGCTAGAGGCCGACACCGCGGAAGCAATCCGTCATTCGATGCAGAATGAAGATGCGGCGGCGCTGGCGGAGGCGCGGCGGCGCACCCTTGGCTAGGACGCTAGGTTCGGTGTCTATCCTTTTCTATTTGTGATTTGTTTCAGAAACGGCTTGTTCACTGTTAAATGTGATGCTTTCAAAAATTATGTGCATGCTTCATTTCGAAGATTATGTGCATGCTTATTTACCGTGGATGTCAAATGGGGTCCAGGCATCAACTGGTCAATCGTAGCCAGTCAAACAGGGCAGGATGTGTGGCCCCAAGAAAAATTCGCGACATTCTACGTGACTAGGAAAGTTTCGTCGAAGGCAACTAGGCTCTTAGTGGGCTACTGGGCCGGAGATGAAAATCCGCGATGTAAAATCAGCAAAAAGTCGAGCAAAACTAGTCCGCGACGGACCAAACCAATACGTCGAGAGAAAACTCCATTTTTCAGCCATTCGCGACGGAAACGCTCGACGTTATCAAAACGTTCCGCTCAAAACGTTCCGGATCGCACAAAATTTGGTAGTGCGTGCCCATGCGCGGGTACCAGGCGGCCACTCCTGGGTACTCGAGAGCCCATGCGATGGTACCCGGGGCAATACCCGGGTACCCTTGAGCCCATTGTGTAAGTACCGGGAGAAGTACACGGGTGAAGGGTTCGTTGCATAGAAAACAAAAAATTTCCGACGCGGGAGACATCCAAAGGGACAAGATCTAATCTAGGAGATGTAAGCAACGTGCATATAGAAAGTGTTAAGGATAACATACCCTTGAAGACACAAAGCGTTACGAGATCGAATCTCGTTGGTAATGTAGTCCAACTCACATCAATCTCAAGATCGCGAAGAAGAGAGCTGCAATCCGGCAGCGTTTCTGCACTCGGCACATGTACAACTTGATGACGACCTCCGTTCCCTCGATCCAGCGGGGCGGAGGAAGTAGAGGATCCCTCTGAACTCCAGTAGCACGACGGCGTGGTGTGGTGGAGAAAACTCCGTTCAGGGCTTCGCCAAGCGCATGAACATGAGGTAGAGCAGCGGGAGGAGGGAGGTGAAGATGACACCAAGTGTGTGGGGAGAGGGAGGTCCAACCCCTCTTTATATAGGATGGGGAGGAAGCCACTAAATTTTGGTGCCTCTACCTCTCCCCTCATAATGTGGGTGGAGTCTCCACTCAACCCACTCATTCTCTCCTTAATTTCCACTCAAAATTCCAAGGGTTTTCTTTAATAAATAAATAAAACAATTTCATTTCTTTATTTTAATATTTGTTAATCCTATTAACAAACATTAAAATTTACCCCGTTGAACTCTTTGTTAATAAAAAATTAACATATACCACCTTGAACTATTTCAATATTCCCTGAAACAATTTCGACGACTATTTCAATATTCCCCGAAACAATTTCAGTGTTGTCCAAACGTTTCTCCGATATTCCGTATCGACTCAATCGCTTCATCAAACCTTAAGTATGTCACCCTACGGTTCGTGAATAATATAGACATGATCGAGACACCTCTCCGACCAATATTCAACAGCGGGACCTCGAGATCCATAATGACTCCTACGCATTCAACGATGAATCTAGTGATCGTGTGAACCATAAACGCCGTAACCAATTCCCTTTGTCTCGTGATATTTTACTTTTCCGAGATCCGATCATTGGTATCAACCATACCTAGTTCAATCTCGTTACCGACAAGTACTCTTTTACTCCTTCCGTGATATGATATCCCTGTGACCTAGTCACGTGCTTGCAAGCGGTGTCGATGTGATATCACCGAGAGGGGCCAGAGTATATGTCTATGTCATTTGGATGGACAAATACCACTCGTGATCCATGAGGCTCAACTAATACTTTCCGAATGCCCAAAGGCACCTTTATAGTCACCCTGTTACGACATGACGTTTGGTGACATCAAAGTACTCTTTCAGTATTAGTGATTGACATGATCTCATGGTCTAAAGAATAAGGTTACTTCGTATGCAAGATATAACAACATAAACTAAATGACTTGATCGTATTGTTATACTTAATTTGGGTCTATGTTCATCACATTATTCTCATAGTGACATGACCCCGTTATTAACAACATCCAATGTTCATGATCAGGAAACCTTGATCATCAGTTAATCAATGAGCTAGTTAAACGAGGGGCATTACTAGGAACCATTGTTTGTTTATTAAACACACATGTATCAACGTTTCCGGTTAATACAATTGTAGCATGAGAAATAAATGTTTATTATAAACAAGGAATAAGATAATAACCACTTTATTATTGCCTTTCGATCATATTCCCTTGAACGGGTACCGGCTAGCCCATGCGGAGGTACTAGAGGACGATGTGTAAGACCCCGAGCCATCGAAGAGTGGATATACGGGGTGGCCGAGAGGGCACTATGGCTCGCGTAAGCCTAGGGGTTTGGCGTGCAACCCATGCTGTGTTGTATGGTTGACTTCAGGAGTAGCCGGTCGAAGTCGTCGTTCTGCTGGTTCGTTGGTAGCCAGGTGGTCGTACCAGCCGACAAGCGGGGTGACGGCTGGAAGATGCCACTTCGTACGACACCGCCTTCGACCAGCCGGCGCGTCACACGTCGGCTGCTTCTTTCCGGATCTTGGAGGCACCCGGGGATCATCCCCCCGACACCTTGTGTCGAATCGATAAATTGGGATATATTTACCCTCGAAATCTATTGCGATCCCCAACACTTGTGGTTCATTAAGACTATTTTCTGGCGCGACTGTTGCGATCCCCAACACTTGTTGGTCATCAAGACTATTTTCTGGCGATGTTTCCTGGGAACATTGCTTTATTTTAAGCTCAGTTGAGCACTATATTGTTTCCTGAAATTTATTATCCATCATGGGAAAGACTACTCATCCTAAAGTTGCAATATTACCTTCCACCACAAGGGAAGGTACAACTCTGAACACCGCTGTTGCACTTGATTCACTTTCTTTTTTAAGTAAGCTTGTTACCCCATCACATGATTTGTGTGCTATTACTGCTGAGTCTGATAACTTGTCTCATGAATTTGGTATTGTTTCTACTGTGCTTGATACCTCTTGTTCTCTAGGTTCCTTTTTAAACATACAAATTGCTAGAGCTAAAGAAAATGAACATGGTGAAATTTTTGATAAACTTTTATCTACCCCTAAACAATCACCTGAACAGCCTGATCTTGGTAATGATAGGAGTGATTGAGGAAACTTATACACTTGATGATTACTTCTTTAAAGAATATGAGTTATGAAACTGCTCCTGCTCCTGAGACTCTTAAGAAGCTGCTTGAGAAACATTCCATGAAAAAACAAGTTTATTCCTGATTCTAAATTTGCGAAATCTCCTGTGGATATTAAAGATGAGAAGTTGGATTTCCCTATTGATCTTTCACTTATTTCTATGGTGTAGACAATAATGAAGTCGTAGCCCATTTGACTAAATTGTTTGAGATTGGCATGTTGTATTCTGATGAGAATTTGATAAGAGGTTATTATGTTGTTAAATTTTTCCCTTTGTCATTAAAAGGGGATGTAAAGGTTGGTATGATAATTTGCCTTATGGTTGCACTAATACTCAATGATTGACTCGTGTCTTTTCCGAAAAATTTCCTGCTCATATGCATCATGCTACTTTACAAAAGATTTTTAACTTCAAGCAATTGGAGGATGAGAAACTTCCTAAAGCTTGGGGGAGGTTTTATGCTACCCTCAAGGGTAGGCCTGACCATAGTACACCTAATAATGATCTTATTGATATATTTTATAATGGACTAACCACTAAATCTAGGACATACCTGGATAGTTGTGTTGGTTGTATTTTTAGGGAAATAATTTTAGATGAAGTTGAAGAATTATTGGGTAATATAGCCAAGAACCATGATGATTGGGATATTCCTAAACCTACACCGTTGCCTACACCCAAGAAGAGAGGAGTTCTTTTCCTTAATCCTAAAGACATCCGAGAATATAAGAAATCTATTAAAGAGAAGGGTATTAAATATAAATATGTGAAGAATTTACCTCCAATTGAAACTCTATGTGAGCCTACCACTCACCCTCCTATGGTAGAGGTACATTCTCTTTATAAATTTAATGCTAGTGATATTCCTTACGATAAACCTCCTGAACAATGCTTGGATGAATTTGATGGTTTCATTGTTAAACAAACCTATTTTAATGCGCAAGTGCAAAACCAATTGAATGAAAATTCTATTTGTATCAAAAATTTGCATGCTACTTTAGTAAGGACTGTTGATGATGTTAAAGGTCTTGTTAAACACTTTGAAATGATTCAGACTCAATTAGAGCAACTTACTAAAGTGCAAAAAGATTTATATGCTACAATGTCTGGTCAAATTAAACAACAAGCTTGTAATATTAAAACTAGAGGTGGTGCTTTCACTCAGGATCCTCTTTATCCTAAGGGACAACCAAGAAGGCTTGAACAAGATTCTCAAATCCTAGATGAAAATTTTGTTATCTCTCCTAGAAAGAAAAAGATACGTAAGGGAATTACAGAGGATAATGATATTAGTAATGATGCTAATAAAGAACCTGATAAAGATCCCAATAGTATATCTATTTCTGATGTAGAAAGTGAAGTGGTAATGATAATGAAATGATAAGAATGATACTTCCCATAAGGAAGAAAGTGAAGTAGAATCTGAAAATCCTCCTAACAACAAAAATTATGACAAAGAAGGTTTTACTTCTAGGAAGCATGGTAGAGAAAGAGAACCTTGGATACAAAAACCTATGCCTTTTCTTAGTAAGTCCCTACTACACCTTGATGGTGCCTTGACGGAGAGACTCTTGATGATGATGAATTTTAAGTCCCCGGCAACAGCGCCAGAAATTTTTGATGCTTATGATGGCGTGTTGGGAACCCCAAGAGGTTATCAATCCAGTAGGAGAAAGAGGATCTTCGGAAGGTTGATGCCACTGACGGTGGTGATGGTGCCTCACCGGTGTCAGCAACAACACATAACCTGCACACAACACAACCAAAATACTTTGTCCCAATGGTACAGTGAGGTTGTCAATCTCACTGGTCTTGCTAAAAATAAAGATTAGACGTATATTGTGGAAAATGGTGTATGCTTGCAGTAAGTAAAGAAAGCAGGGAATTGTAGTGGTTTGTTTAACAGTGTAGGAAAATGTACCGGGGTTCATAGGTTCACTAGTGGTGTCTCTCCATAAAAGATAGCACGCTGGGTGAAGAAATTACAGCTGGGCAATTGACAAATAGAGGTTGCACCATAGTGCACATTCATGACATGATGACTACTATGATATTTAGTGCAGGTATTACAACAATATACATAGACTGTAATCCAACTGCATCTATGACTAACAATCCACCCTCAGGTTATCATCTGAACCCCCTTAGGTATTAAGTTGCAAGAAACAGATAATCGCATTAAACAATGTGTGTAATGTAAGCAATGATTGTCCATGCGGGCACTCACACCGCTGTTTTCTCCCTAGTGGCAACAGCACATCCTCCCCCGTCACTTTCTTTCACTCGGTCATAGGCGAAAAGGAGGCATGAACCCAACTATCGAGCATAAATACTCCCTCTTGGAGTCACTAGCAACTACTTGGCCAGAGGAACCACTAGCAACGGAAAGCATGCAAGATCACAAATAACATATGCAATAAAGAGTATAATCAACTTGGCATAAGTTCAATATTCATCGGATCCCAGCAAACACACTATATAGAATTACATAAGAACAATCTCGATCATGTTAGGCAGCTCACGAGATCTAAACATTGAGGCATAGGAGGAGAAGACAACCATCTAGCTACTGCTATGGACCCGTAGTCCAAGGATGAACTACTCACGCGTCACTCCAAATGCATGCATGGTGATGAAGAGGCCTCCGGTGATGATCTCCTCTCCGGCAGGGTGCCGGGAGACAGCTTCAGAACCCTCTGATCTAGGGTTGACGATGATAGCGGCGACGGAACTTTTCGGGGATTTTTTATCAGGTACGTTAGGTTTTCCTTCGGAGGGGAATAAATAGGTGAAATGGCGACGTCGGTGAGGCCACCAGGGTGGCCTCACCACCCCCAGGCACGGCCAAGGGGGGCCACGCCTGGCTATGGTGAGGGCCCCCTGGTGCCCGTCTTCGGGATTCGTGGGGTCCAATTCCAAGAATATTTCCAGAACAACTTTTCTGAAATAAAAAACAGCAGAAAACAGGGAACTGGCACTTGGCATCTTGTTAATAAGTTAGTCCCGGAAAACCTGTAAAAAATGCTATATAGAAGGGAGAAAACATGTAGCAATTGGCATAATATCAACATGGAACATCAGAAATACAGATACATTGGAGACGTATCTGTATTTCTGATGTTCCATGTTGATATTAAGCATCCCCAAGCTTAGTTCCTACTCTTCCTCGAGTAGGTAAACGATAAAAAAAAAAATTTCTGAGGTCACATGCTACCACACAATCTTGATCATAATATGTAAAACAGAGCATGTAAACTAGGATCAAATGAACTAAAGTTGTGATCTATATTGGATATCAACAGGTAATGCATAAACAAATAAGGAGAAAGAAGCAAAACTTTTAATGAATCAATACTAAAAGACTATCAACCGTGCAAAGTTTATTAGAGATGATTTAAGCTTTCAAGAACAACAATATCATGCACGTCAAACAATCTTCACGACCCCTGTTAGGATCAAGTCAAGCTTTCCACACGATGCAATGCTTGAATCTTAAACTATTTGCGCACTAAAAACAAGTAAGTGTTCTGCGTTGGTCCCTGGCACCGGGATGTTATGGCAAAGAGAACATTATGGGGGTTTGGAAGGTCAATGGAAGAAAGGCTCACAAAGCTAAAAGTGGTCATTAGACAAGAGAAAGTCTTAGAACTGAAGCTATGCAAGGAGTAGGGATTGCCACACAACGGATGCACATAGAGCTATAAGTGTATGAAAGCTCTCCAATGGAACTAGTGGGGGTGCATCCAACTTGCTTCCTTACGAAGACCTAGAGCTCATTTGAGGAGGCTCGTCATTGGAATATACAAGCCAAGTTCTATAATGTAAAGTTCCCCACATAGTTATGAATGAATGATAATATGAAAACTTTCTCCATACTGAAGCATTGGTGCTAAACATGAAGCACAAGTGTGGTATAAAGGATAGTGATGCGCCCCCTCTCTCTTTGGCCCTTTTTTTCTTTTTGGGCTTTTTCATTTTTTTAGTTTATATATCCTCACCGGTAGGGGAAACATCCTATATTACAATGAATCACCACACTTTTAGTACTCATAACTCATAATGGAATATCTCTGATGTATCCAACTGCATGCTCCTGTCAGTGTAGCAGTATGCATAAATAACCATGAAGCTCATCATCAAGTAACATAATGGAGGTGGATGTTGTGCATCAATATATCTCGGAATGGCTATGTAAATGCCATGATAGGTAGGTATGGTGGCTATTTTGAGGAAGAATATATGAGCTTATGTGTAGCAGAACAAAGTCCTCCCACGGGATTTGGATGCACTGGCGGAGTTTGCACCAACTCTCAATGTGAGAAAGGGCAATGCACAGTACTGAAGAGGCTAGAAAATATGGATGGTGGAAGTGTCAGGAACCGCAACATAGACTCACGAGTTAAAAGGTTGCAGCAAGCAAATAATCTTTACAAGGCACAGTGCAAATCACTCCAAGAGGGTCCATGGCAATGTCATGTCACTGTTAGCTACCCCGACCGTAGCGTGTAACAAAAGGCCGATCAGAAATTTATCACTCGTAGCAATCATATACCATTGTTTCTATCAGCTAGTAATTTTAAGTGTGGCACAATTTCAACTTTCTTAGACCAACCATTAAAAGTTTCTACTTACTAGTCCTTCCCGTTTATCCATTAAGCAAATTAATATCTCAAAACAACAGTAGTGATTCAAGTGAAGCAGTTTAGTTTTCCATGGGATTGGAAGGAGGTCCTGTGGTCGATGGCGGCTCTCTCCCTAGGCGGCACCCATGGCGATCTCATGGCGATCTAGGGTTTTAGCCTCTCTCTTCCGACAATTGCCACTTCAGCACTGTCGCCCACCTCTCCTTCACTATGTCCAAGGCCAAGTCTCTTTTCTCTCGTTCTTGTTGGCATTGGAGGGCGCTCTTCTCCTCTGACCTGGATCTGAAGTTCAATCCCATCTACGTGGGTTTTATTCTTTTGGACCCAAAATACAAGAAGATTCAACTTGTCGATCAAGCAGGCTTTGTGCTTGATCAACATTCTCTCAAGGTACGTGAAAATGTTCATCCAGGATCTGAGATCTATTTTGCGTGCCATCGTGCCAAGGTTCAGGATCACTTGGTGCCTCACAATGGCTCTCTATTGGATCATTCTAATGTTATTGTTCCAATATTGGATGTGAATTCATTGATCCCGTTGTTGGATCGGAATCCAATTGACCCTTTTGTGGGTTTGGTTCATCCGGCTAGGGTTTTAGACCTGGATTTTTTTAGAGGTCTTGCATTGGCTAAAGAAGTCCGATTGCTTTTTCGGATCGGATGTTCATGCCACTAAGAAGTATGGTACTTTTAAATTGGTGGTCTCTTTTGGACGTGCTTCTTTTAAGATTAATGAAGACACTGTTGCATTGGCTCTCGAGGCATCTATTGGTGGTTATTGTGGCTCGCTCAATGTTAAATGCCTTCATGACCGGGTTTTCTTCTTTGAGGTTTCCTCCAAGGAGTTTGGTTTTCACATCATGAAAATTAAATGGTTTAATTGCTTTCACTTCAAGTGTTATTTTCATCTTTGGAGCTTTGGCGGACCTAATTGGGTTTATGAATTAAAGAAGTGGAATCATGACCAGGATAAGGAGTGGACTTTGGTCTCGAGGAAAAAGAACAAGGTATTTAATAACTGGTACATCCCACAGAATCATTTAGTTATTCATAAACCATTTATTAATCAGACCAAGGAGTCTGATGATTCTTCTACGAATGTTGTGGTTAAGGATATTGATTCTGTCCTGCCTACCATTAAGTTTGGTTCTTTTGAGCCAGGATTTTCTGCTGCATCATCTGTAAAGGATCCTCCTCCTGTGGCTCCTGTTGTTGCCTCCACTACCGTCGATGACGGTTTTGCTAAATTAATTGATAAGATGGCGGCCCAGGTGTGGCCCTTTTCTAACTGTCTCTCAGCTAAGCATGCAAAGAAAATTGTACAGGCCGGATTTGGTGCTGGTCTTGTTCACGTTCAGGCCATATCCGCAAAAACTGCCCGAGACTTAATGGAACTCTTCGATCGGTAGTTAAATTGATGGCAGTCAGAAACGAGGACTCCCCTCCCCCTGTTCTATCCCCTGCCTCTGCTACTGTTCCAAGAAAACCCTCGCCGGAGTCTCCGCTCGAATCGGAACCACCATGCTCAATGGCAAACTTTCCATGCGATCCTACCAGGTTCCTCCCGGCGGGGATGCATATCCTAGAGCCTTGGGCGGATGAGGAACGGCCTGCTCGAGTCTACATCACCTCCTCTATGGCCCTTGTCAGACGCCATGAATCTTGGGCTATTTCTCAGCTTGTTCCTCGGCCACCTGTTGAAGAGATTGATGATGTCCTGCAAGTGATAGTAGATCACATCTTCCAAGAGCACAACTTGCAGGTAATCTCCTTCTCGGAAAGTGCGGTTGGAGTTGGCATTGACCGCTTGGCAGATCAGGTGGCCAGAGATATCTTGGTCAATTCGGTTCCATTTATTTTCCCAGATGGTAGAATGCTTACTTTCGTTAGGCATGATGAGGGGGAGAATTTAAGAGAAATTGTTTACACTAGGACTGGGTGGATAATGATTCTGAATTTGCATATGGACTACCGCACTGATGATTTTCTTCGTGAGGTGGTATCCAAATTTGGAAAGCTCATGTCCTAGTGGCGGGAGAATGCTTCTCCTGTTCGCACCCTCCTCAAAGTTTCTTATGGAGGGGCCGCTGATATTTCGAGATCGATTGTTATTCGAGAAGTGCAGCGATACGGGGGACATGTTGTTTCCTGGTCTTGTCCTGTCTATATTTTGGACAATGATACAGTTGAGAATCTTCCTGGGGATGAGTCCCATGTTCCTGATGATGGTAATCCGCACCCAGTCTTCGGTGCACCTGCCGCTCCTGTTGAAGATACATGGGTGCCGCCGGTTGTCCCTAAGAAGCATCAGGAAGGGTGGGGCAATTGGAATATTGAGGCACAGGGAGAGAATGCTGGACAGGATGGCCCGGTCGATCAGCCACCAGTACCTGAACAAGTGCAATCATCTGTATCTATTCAATTTTTAGGTGCGACGGTTGATTCGATCAGTGCTGTCAGGGCAGAAGGGCCTGAACATTTTGTTGAGCTGCAGCAGCAGGTGGAAAATAATCAATTGGCCATCGTTCCTTTTGTTCCACCAGTACAGGTGGATGCTGCAGTTCAGGAGGATGAGGTCCAGATCATGAGAGTACTCCTGCCTGACCCTGTTGTGGAGTGGTCCAGATACTTTCAGGACCACAAAGCCAGGTTCATTTTTGACAGGAGGTTTGAACTTCTGTCCTCCTTGCTGCCAGTGTAGGTCCCTGCTGTGCCTGCTTCTTTGTTGCTGGAGTTTAATCCGGCTACACCTGTGCCTGCTGCTTCCAAGAAGAGGGCGCGAAAGGCTGCAACTCCTTTAGTCATTGAGGAGCGTCGTGTGACGAGGAGTTTAGCTAAAAACGCAGGCTTCCGGGTTCTGCCTGGATCTGACAAGACTGAACCAAGGAACAAAGCTAAATCTTCACGTCCTCAGACTTCTGCTGATGGTGTGCCTCCCATCACGCCTGTTGCCGTACCGAGGAGAGCGGAAAAAATGCTCCAGATTGACGACTCTAAACTGACGGTGGAGAAGCTTGAAGCTTCTCCAAAGAAGCCCACAAGCCCATCAAGTTCTGATGATTAGTGGGCCTTCTTCTTTTATTGGGCCTTGTTGGCCCCTGGAGTGTGTCTTGGACCTTGTTGCTGCATTTTGTTATCTATCCTGGATCTATTATGTACTGTTATATGGTCAAGGTTGCTACTGTCTGGTTTTCTCTTTGTTGGTCATTTATGTTGGCAACTTGGTTTAATATTATTATCAGTCTTCAATGGATAGTACACCTTTAATGAATTTGGATTGGATTGTTTTTGACTGGAATGTGAGAGGTTTAAATGATAAATCTAAAAGAGAGGTTGTTTATAATAAAACTGAGGAAAGTCATGCCTCTGTAATTTGCCTCCAAGAAACTAAATGCTAGGATTTTGATCATTCTTTTATTAAGTCATTATGTCCTAAAAGGTTTGATCAATTTGTTTTTTCTCCTTCTGTTGGAGCTTCTGGGGGCTTAATTGTGCTATGGAATAGTTCCATTTTCAATGGAGAATTATTGGAAGTGCATCGTTCGGCCATTCACTTAAAATTCCCTTCGGTCCATAACTTTGTTACTTGGTTTCTAGTGAATGTTTATGGTCCTTGCAAAGGTGTGGAAAGAGATGAGTTTGTCAACTGGTTATACAACCTTTCCATTCCATTACATCCGAACTGGTTGATTCTTGGGGATTTCAATTTTATTAGATCCTTGGATAATAGAAATAAGCCAGGGGCTGACCTTAATGATATCTTTATTTTTAATGATGTCATTAGCCACTTGGGTTTGTTGGAATTGCCTGTTAAGGGTAGAAATTATACATGGTCTAATATGCAAAAGGATCCTTTGCTTGTTCAGCTGGATTGGGTTTTTTACATCCTGTCAATGGACTTTGAATTTTCCCAATACCTTGGTTTTGCCAATGTCCAAAATCACTTCTGATCATTTGCCCTGCACTATCAAAATTGGAACTAACATTCCAAAGGCAAAGATTTTTAGATTTGAGAATCACTGGATTTATCAGCCTAGTTTTTTGGACCTGGTAAACAAAATTTAGAATACCCCTGTAATGGCCAAATCGATCACCACCAGAATCACCGCAAAATTGAAAAATCTTAGATATGCCCTAAAGGATTGGGGAAGGATTCTCTCTCAATTGAAATTACTTATTGAGATGAGTAGTAAAGTGATTCTGTTTTTTGATCAGCTCGAAGATGAGAGATCTCTGAGTGTTCCAGAGTTTAATTTCAGACTGATTGTTAAGGAGCATATACAGAAATTATTATCTTTACAATCTGAATATTGGAAACAAAGGTGTACAATTCGATGGGCTAAGCTTTATGGTGAAAACACTAAATATTTTCATGCCCGAGCCACTGAGAGGTTTAGACAAAATGCAATTCCCTCTATTTCGGACGCTTCAGGGAATATACTGGTGGATCACCAAGAGAAAGCTGCTGCTTTTTGGTCTTGTTTTAAGAACAGAATGGGTGTCTCTTGCCCACCTACTATTAATATTGATTTATCTCAGTTCTTGCCCATGGTTGATGGCTTAGAGGATCTTGCAAATCATTTTTCTGTTGAGGAAGTGGAGGTTCTGGTTAAACACCTCAAACCTGCTCGCCCTCCTGGTCCTGATGGTTTCACTGGTTTATTCATTAAACACTGTTGGAGTATTATAAAAGATGATTTTATAAAACTTTGCAATGAGTTCCATAGTGCAAGGATTTCTTTGGAAAGTATTAATGGCTCTTTTATTACTCTCATTCTAAAATCACACTCTCCTAAGACCGTGAATGACTTTCGTCCCATTTCCTTAACCAACACTTGTCTGAAGTTTATCACAAATATTCTGGCTAATAGATTCCAAGAAAAAATCCTGGGCTGCATCCATGATAATCAATATTTTTTCATTAAATCCAGAACTATTCAAGATTGCCTGGCATGGTGTTTTGAATACATTTTTTAGTGTAAACATTCTAAGCAGAAAGTGGTGGTTTTCATGATTGATTTTGAGAAAGCTTTTGATACTATTGAGCACAGTGCCATCCTTCAGATTTTGAGTTCTAAAGGGTTCCCACCTTTAGTCATCAAATGGGTGAAGGAAATTCTCTCTTCAGGTTCCTCCTCTGTTCTTTTAAATGGTGTTCCTGGTAAACCTTTTGTTTGCAGAAGAGGGGTCAGGCAGGCTGATCCTTTGTCACCTATTCTTTATGTTCTGGGTGGAGATTTGCTTCAAAGTATTGTTAATCTGGCTCCTAGGGAGGGAAGCCTTTGTTTACCAATTCCTTGGAGGAGATTACCCTATTTTTCAGTATGCTGATGATACTTTAGTGATCTTGCCTGCTGATCCTGATCAACTATTGGTATTTAAGAATCTCCTTAACCTTTATGCTCAGATCACAGGTCTTAAGGTGAATTTCAACAAGTCATCAATGATACCAATAAATTTATCTCAGTAGGAAACTATTGATTTGGCTAATGTTTTGGACTGTAAGGTGGCTTCTATGCCATTTACATATCTAGGCTTGCCTATGGGCACCACTAAGCCAGCAATTAAGGATTTTGCTCCTCTCATTGACAAAGTTGAGAGGAGACTTTCTGCAACTGTATCTTTCCTCTCTTATGGTGACAGTTTGGTGCTTGTGAACTCATTTCTTTCCTCTTTGCCCACTTACTATATGTGCACACATGTGATACCTAAAGGAGTCATTGATATTATTGATAAAGCAAGGAGGAGATGTTTATGGAGGAAAGATAAAAACAAGAAAAGAGTAAACTCTTTGGCTGCTTGGGATATGGTGTGTAAGCCAAAATGTAAAGGTGGTTTTGGAGTCATTAATCTCCAGATTCAAAACAGGGCTCTGTTGCTCAAATTTCTAGCAAAGTTTTACAACTCTGTGGATATTCCTTGGGTAAATCTGGTCAAGAATGCATACTACTTTCAGTCGGTTCCTCATGTAGTTACCTCTTGTGGATCCTTCTGGTGGAAAGGTATTATTCAATTATCTGATACCTGGTGTTCATTCTCTTCTTGCACAATGGGGAATGGATATTCTACTCTTTTTTGAAAGATTCTTGGCTGGGACATGCTCTGTCCATGAAATTTCCAAGATTGTTCTCATTTGCTAAGGATGAGATGGCCTCAGTGAGGGATTTGAAAGTGATGACTGATCTTTCTGAGGCTTTTCACTTGCCCCTTTCAAATGAGGCTTTTCAAGAATTTGTTGATCTTCAAGGCATAATGGGAAATGTTCAGGTGAATAATAATAAGGACGTCTAGTCCTGTAACTTTAATAAAGGGGTATATACTTCCAGTAAATTTTATCAGCTTCAGTTTGCTCTTTTGAATGATGATAAACCAGCTAAGTGGATATGGAAATCCAAATGCATGTCAAAGCATAATTTTTTTGCATGGTTGATCCTAAATGATAGGATTAATACCAAGGATATGATTAAAAGAAGGAATTGGAAGATTGATGGGAATGAATTTTGTGTCCTCTGCAACAAACGTTGTCTGGAGGATTGGACACATTTATTCTTGCAGTGTATTTTCAGCTCCAGGATTTGGAACTATCTACAAATATCCTGGAGTGATAACACAATTCTGACTAATCTTTCTATTGCCAAAAAGAACTTCAAAGGTCCTTATTTCACTGAGATTGTGATTCTTGCATGTTGGAACATCTAGAAACAGAGGAATGGAGTCATTTTCAGGTCTGAGGGGCATTCCTTCAAGGGCTGCAAAGTTGGATTCATGTTAGACCTCCTTATGCTTAAGCATAGGTTGAGTGCTTCTTTGGCTGCGGATTTATCATCATGGCTTAATACGCTAAATTAGTGTGTGATAGATTAACTTAGTCTATCCTGCTATGTACATTTGTAAATATTTGTAAACTCTTGTGATGGCAATAAAGGGCTGTGGGGGTCTCCCCTGCAGTAGAAAATGTTTCAAAAAAAAGTGAAGCAGTTTAGTGCTCTACAAGACCATGCGAATTTTTCCACTATACCAACTATCACATAAGCATTTCTATTCCCAACCAAGCACATATATGAGACAACAAAAACTCTCTCTAAGCATATAGAAATGAAAACTAGAGAGTACTAACAACTCTAAATAAGGGATGAATGCAAAACATGAGCTAAATAAATGTAGCAGCCAGACAAAGATTAAGAATACAAAGTATTCCCATGAAAAAGCGGAGCGTGTCACTCTCCAATAAAACAATTCTGGGGTCCAACCAAGATTATTGCAAAAATAAAAACAAACTGAAAGCAAAAATAAAAGACGCTCCAAGTAAAGCACATAAGATGTGACCGAATAAAAATATAGTTTCACTAGAAGTGACCTGATAATTTGTCGATGAAGAAGGGGATGCCTTGGGCATCCCCAAGCTTAGACGCTTGAGCCTTCTTGGAATTTTCTGAGATGTATCTCTAGGGTATCCCCAAGCTTAGGCTCTTCACTCTTCTTGATCACGTTATATCATCCTCTTCTCTTGACCCTTGAAAATTTTCTTCACAACAAACTTCTCACAATCTTCATTAGCAACGTTAGTGCAATCGGAATAATAAATTCACATGGTTCAGTTTCAACACAAGCCTAAAACTCATAAACACGTTAGCTACTATCAAAACTTCTTTTAAAACTCTTTTTCTGAAAAGAACACCAAAAGAAAGAGATTAAGATGCAAATGCAATTATTGGCAGAAATCTGTCAAAACATGACAGTAGGTAAAAATGATTTTTTCGAAAATCTTCTGTTGCTCAAATCAAACAGTGTTCAACTAAAAAACGTTGCATATATAGCCCAGGATTACGCACAAAAAAACTCAGATCATTTCGAATTTTCTGTGATTTTATACGAATTTAACAGTGGACAGCCGAAATCTGTTTCCTGGGCAGAAATCCGAAATATAGTCTCAACTTCCCACTAGAGGCTTTACATGGCTCAACAAAGACACAAAAGAAAATATACAACGGGGTTGCTAAGGAAATAGACAACACCCAGGTGCAAAGCACACATAAAGAAACGACAGAAAACAGGTTGAAAACGGAGAAATAAAACGGGTTGTCTTCCGGTAACGCTTTTCTTTAACGCCTTTCAGCTAGGCATAGAAAGCAACTCAAGTATTTTCAAGTGAGGAAGCATCAAAATTAATCTTCGAAATCCCCTCAACAATGAAATGTATTTCATCTATAGAAGTTTTAGATGTCCCTTTATCAGCACTTTTAGGCACACTACTTTCATCAAATGGGTTTGCAGGAACAATCAAATCAAAATTCTTTTCTAGAGCTTCATGCATTCCTACCAATTTAAAGGGTATTGGTATTTTAATTTCCTTATAATTGGCTTTACCCGGTGTTCTATTAACATCTACAAATGAGCCTGACATCTCAAATCGGTTAAAAACTTTTCTAGCCTCAATGGCAACATGACCAAAAATTCTTTAAACAAAGTTTCTAGAATAAACTCTCTTTTTTCGCTATCCTTAATGTTATCAAGGTTGAGGAACATTTTTTGTATTATGCGATTAAGGTTAATAAACCTAGCTTCCAACATATGAACTAGAGATGCTGCAACGGTTTCATAATCTGGAGCAAGTTCAGCTAAGGATCTATCCTCAAATTCTTTGTGCTTACTAACATAATTAAAGAACTCTCCAATATTATCTTTCCCAATTATATCACCGCTACGTATTGGTACGTCTTTCAAGGTAAACTTGGGTAGAATCATGATTAGAGATTAAACTAAGAGCAGAAAAGCAAAAATAACAGCTGTGAAGTAAACCATTTTTGTGTGTTTTTGATATAAAGAAGCAAAACAAGACAAAAATAAAAACTAGACAATAAACAAAATAAAGAGGTTGAGAGTGAGAGACTCCCCTTGCCAGAAGACTTCTTCCTCCCCGGCAACGGCGCCAGAAATTCTTTGCTACGCCATGATGGTGCCTTGACGGGGAGACTTCTTGATGATGATGATATTTAAGTCCCCGGCAACGGCGCCAGAAATTCTTGATGCTTGTGATGGCGTGTTGGGAACCCCAAGAGGAGGGTGTGATGAGTATAGCGGTAAGAATTTCCCTCAGTTAAGAACCAAGGTTATCAATCCAGTAGGAGAAAGAGGATCTTCGGAAGGTTGATGCCACTGACGGTGGTGATGGCGCCTCACCGGTGTCAGCAACAACGCAGAACCTGCACACAACATAACCAACATACTTTGTCCCAACGGTACATTGAGGTTGTCAATCTCACCGGTCTTGCTGAAAAGAAAGATTAGACGTATAGTGTGGAAAATGGTGTATGCTTGCAGTAAGTAAAGAAAGCAGGAATTGTAGTGGTTTGTTTAACAGTGTAGGAAAATTGACCGGGTTCATAGGATCACTAGTGGTGTCTCTCCATAAAATATAGCATGCTGGGTGAACAAATTACAGCTGGGAAATTGACAAATAGAGGTTGCACCGTAGTGCACATTCATGACATGATAAATACTATGATATTTGCGGGCATTTCAACAATATACATAGACCGTAATCCAACTGCATCTATGACTAATAATCCACCCTCAGGTTATCATCTGAACCCCCTTATGTATTAAGTTGCAAGCAACATATAATCGCATTAAGCAATGTGTGTAATGTAAGCAATGATTGTGCACGCGGGCACTCACACCGTTGTTTTCTCCCTAGTGGCAACAACACATGCTCCCCCGTCACGTTTCTGTCACTCGAGCACAGGCGAAAAGGGGGCATGAACCCAACTATCGAGCATAAATACTCCCTCTTGGAGTCACTAGCAACTACTTGGCCAGAGCAACCACTAGCAATAGAAAGCATGTAAGATCACAAATAACATATGCAATAAAGATTACAATCAACTTGGCATAAGTTCAAAATTCATCGGATCCCAGCAAACACAACACATAGAATTACATAAGAACAATCTCGATCATGTTAGGCAGCTCACGAGAACTAAACATTGAGGCATTGGAGGAGAAGACAACCATCTAGCTACTGCTATGGACCCGTATTCCAATGATGAACTACTCACGCATCACTCCCGAGGTAGGCATGGTGATGAAGAGGCCTCCGGTGATGATCTCCTCTCTGGAAGGGTGCTGGGAGACAGCTCCAGAACCCCCATGATCTAGGGTTGACGACGACGGCGGCTTGATCAGGTACGTAGGGTTTTCCTTCGGAGGTGAATAAATGGGCGAAAGGGCGACGTCAGTGGGCCACCAGGGTGGCCTCACCACCCCCAGGCACGGCCAGGGGGCGCTCCTGGCTATGTTGAGGCCCCCCGGTGCCCGTCTTTGACTCCTCTTTGTACTTCTGGATGCTTCCGGGGGAAAATAAAACTTCGGGATTCGTGGGGTCCAATTCCGAGAATATTTCCAGAACAACTTTTCTGAAATAAAAACAACAGAAAACAGGGAACTGGCACTTGGCATCTTGTTAATATGTTAGTCCCAGAAAATGTGTAAAAATACTATAAAGAAGGGAGAAAACATGTAGCAATTGGCATAATATCAACATGGAACATCAGAAATTATAGATACGTTGGAGACGTATCAGTCCCTCAAAGGTAAAGAACAAGAACATTATAATAAATTTTCTGAGTGGATGAAACGTCTTTTCTTGCAAATTTATTTGACCGGTGCTATTAAATTGCCTCCTTATTCCAAGTATATGAAAGATATTGTTACTAATGAGATGAAAATTCCTAATGAGGAAACTTCCACTATGCTTTCTAATTATTCCTTCAATTGTAAAATTCCTAAGAAGCTTGGAGACACATGTATTCCTACCATTCCTTGCTCTATCAAAAATAATTATGTGAGAACTTTTTTATGTGATCTTGGTGCTGGAGCTAGTGTTATGTCTCTCTCTCTTTATAAGAGACTCTATTTAGATAAATTAATACCTACTGATATCTCTTTGCAAATGGCTGATAAATCTACTTCTATTCCTATTGGCATTTGTGAGGATGTCCCTGTCCAAGTAGCTAATTTTTTTATATTAACTGGCTTTCTTGTGTTGGAAATGCCCGGGGATGAAAATATGTCTATTATTCTCGGGATGCCTTTTATTAATACTACAGGGGCTGTTATTAATTTTAATAAAGGGAAGGTCACTTTCAATGTCAATGATAAAGAACATACTATTTATTTTCCAAAGAACATTGATAAGAAATATGGTCTAAACTCGCTTTAAAATATCGAGACCATCAAGATTGGAGAATTATGTTGTCCCATTATAGTGCCAAAAAATGAATATGAAGATATTATGATTGGGACCATGTCTATAAAAACTGAGGTAACATGATTGTCATAGTGAAGTGCAATGTTTTATTTGATATAAAATTGCTTTGGTGACAAGACTTGATCAACCTTGTTAAATAATTGATCTTGAATGAATTAAACTGTGTTTTCACCTTATTTTCACTTGTTTCACACTTGTTTTCCCCTGTTTCCTCCTTGTTTTTCTCTTGTTCCCACTTTGTTTTCCACCTTTGCCATCTTGTTTTAACATGTTTTGATCGTTCCCAATCTTGTTTTCCTCTGTTTTCACCTTGTTTTATCATGTTTCCTCTTGTCATTTGCATTGTAGAATGTCTTAGAACTTCTGTAGAATTAGTTTTAGATATGTTTTCTATCACTTTGCAAACTTGTTTCTATGTTATAATCATTCATTGAAAATTTGGAATTGCCCAAAAATAAAGTTTCACGAAAAATTTCAGAAAAAATTATATTAAATGTTTATGCAAAAAGGGGGCAGAGTGGCACCTGGGAAAACCCAGAGGGGCCCATCTATCACCCAGGGGGAAGGAGGCGTAGCCATTCCCTAGTCCATGCCCAGGAGTTACTTGGGGGCCCTAGTGCCCCACCACTTGAGTGCATGCTCCCCATTCTTTCTCTGTCCTGAGAAACACCATTGATCCTGGAAAATTTCGTGTTCTTACTGTTCTCCCTCGGATTTCTTTGATCCCCACATTTAGCCCACCATTTGTGCTGAAATTTGATAAATCTCTTCCCCGATATGTGTCAGCTCCACCTATATTTGTAGATTTTTGATTGGTGTTGTATATCTTTAGTATTTTGCTGCACTAGGTGGCTAGTTGTTTGGGCTTGCATACTTGTTCTGAGTTGATTTAAATTGTTTGCATGAATGCATTAGTTCTACTTAGGTTGAAAGAGTGTTTTCCTATAATATTTATCATAGTTCACTTTTATTGGGCTTGTTAATTTTTTTCCAGAATAGGAGTATGAGGAGAGCAAGGGGTTGGATTAGTAAATCCTTCAAGAGCACATCAAATGAAGTACCACCCCTCGATGAACACAGTCCAGATTTACGCTTACTAAACTTTGATGGAATTAACGATGTTCGAGCATCCTCACATCCTTGCAACGATCTTCTATTAGCCTTGTGTATTCACGATTCGTTCTATGAATTTTTTCTAATGTAGGTTTGATGGACTTTACGACGAAAGAAGTGGACCAATATAGAAGTCTCACTTATATATTTATGCAAACTTTTAAGTTTTATCATGGTGTTAACCCACATGTGGAAGTTTGTCTTTATAATAGAAAGAGAAGTATGTCTCTTGATGATTTTTGCACGACTATTGGAGTAAAAAATCAAGGCTACTGTGGGAAGATAATGGATCCCTCTGAACTACATGATTTATATTTGAGACTCTATTATCAACGTAAGAAGTCTAAGCAATATAGTAAGACTTCATGTATTCAACATCCTACGGTCAGGTATTTTGCGTACTATCTCTCTAAAGGAGTCCTTGCTAGAGAAAATACTAGTAGCATTCCTAATCCTGATCATGCCATCATGCTCGCTGCTGTAGATAAGAATTATTCTTTTACAATGTTCAGGATATCGCTTATCGTTAACTTATCAGTCGACCCATGATAAGAGATATATCGGCTTATCGGCCGATAAATCGTTTTTATCGGTCGACTATTTATCGGCCATTTTTATTGTAAATCCCAAATTATAGCACTAAAAAATCTAAAATATGCTATAGAAATATATCATTTCGGCACTAAAATATCTAAATTATGATATATAGATATATTGTATTAAATAATGCAAAACATTCTATGATGGATGTCATTAATCACATGTTCCTGTCCTGTCAATTTATATATCGGCTGATTTATCGCCATATCGACCGACAAATCGCTTGTAAGACCGATAAAATGGCCCGAGTGATAAACTCCAGCGATATTCATTTATCTTATCGGTCACCATCCGATAAGCGATAAATCGTCCGATAAATCGGCATATCGGATGATATTTGGAACAGTGTTCTTTTAGCATTGGTGCACAAACTGCTAGGCGTCTTGATAATAATCCTGCTAAGGGGGCGCAGTTTTAGAGGCATTGTTGCCTCACGAGTTTTCTTTGCTCAAACTGGTGTACCTCTTGATCCTACTGATGAATTACTTTCCCCTAGAAGGCTAGCTTTTAATACTATAGCATCGCATGCCTTCTTCAAGTCGAAGTGCACCCATGGGGCCTTTAATTATAGACTGTTATTTCAAGACAAGGACAAGAAACCTCACTTTGTTCGTTTACCAGCACCTCGTTTGTGTGATATTTCTAGGAATGGGTGGTCCTTTTCTGAGGACGTATTGGACGAGTACCTCGCTTCGAAGAGGCTGGAGAACCTAACTACCCAAGAGGAGGCGCACGAGGAGGACCTCGCGAGGCCATCCTCCTTCGCGTACATGGAGGACCCATCCTTGTTTTATCACGAGGAAGGATCTTCATCTCAGCCGCCTTCGATGGACAAACTCTCACTGCAGCAAACGACGTGTGATATGCATCTCAAACCATACTAGCAGTATGAGTACATGCAGCAGCAGCATCCATCGGCGGGATTTAACCTGTGGGATCAGGACTACTAGTAGGCCAAAAGCCTAAGCTTGGGGAGTACTGATACGCTGACACTTGCTTTATGATTCATATTCATTATTTATGTTGGCGTACTACTTGGTACTTTGTATATTCTTTTAGACCTGCTAGTATTTATTTCTCATTCTGCCTTCTTAGTTGTTTCCCTCTTTGTGCTCTCATTCTTTTTTCAGTTTCGATTTGTTTTCTATCTCTTTTGTGTTCATGTGTTTCTTATTGAAAAAACCCCCCAAAATATTTATAACTTGTTGTTTCCTCATTTTTATCGCTTCTCCGCTTATTAAGAAAACACGAAAAACATTTATTCGTTCTCTTCGTTTGGTTTTCTTCTCTCTGTATTTTCACTTTCTGCTTATTTCCTTCTTTCTCGGTTTCCCCTTGTTCTTTTTCTTTCGTGTCTCTTTGTTTGTGTTTTCTCTCCTCTTTGTTTGTTGTTTTTTAAAAACTCAAAAACAAAAAAAAAGAAATACTTCTTTTCTCTTTGGTTCACCTTCGAAAAACAACAAAAAATATTTTCTCTTCATCTTGTTATTGTATAGTTGTTTGCAGAGTTCAGCGCATGTCCAAGGTGCCGCTTGCGCTTTATTATTATTATTATTATTATTATTATTAAGTAACAATAAAATGGAACTACCTAGGCTCTTCCACAGCGATTTGATGCCTTCAGCCGTCCGATCATGTTGTTGAACGTCCTAGATCATCCACTCGTTCTGCTGTTTTACTTGACCGCATCTACCTCGCGTCACAGCCTGCCAAAGTAGGTGGGCCGCTACTCCGAAAACGGACCTGGGCGCCTTACCGTTAACCGGGCCGATTTTACGAGAATCATGCAGAATAATTTGGATGGGCCTACGCCGTTCAGTAAGCCTAGTTCCGTTCAAAGTACCAGGAAATCAGGTTCTCGGAAAAAAAAAGTATCAGGAAGGCAAAGCGGTTTGGCGACCGATAGGCATGGCGCCCAAGGCGACGCGTCGGGGCGCTCAAAATCCAAAACGCATCTGACTGTCCCAGGCGTACGATCGGGTGCGAGCATGTTTAGGTCATCTCCAGCGGGGCTGCTCAAATGCGGACCAGTTTGGTCCGCATTTTGTCTGTTTGAGCAGCCGTCCGCTGTCCTCGGACACGGCCCGGACCAGGTGCCCCCAGTGGGGCTGCTCATATCAAAAGAGGACATTCCATAGATTTAGTAGGGCCCACAGGGGCCCATAGATTTACAACCTAAAAATAAAAAAAAAACATAAAATAAACGTCTAGCTAGGGCTAGACGGCCACTGGCGTGGCATGGCGGCGCCGGAGTTGGCCCCGGAGCTCCTAGTCATCCAGGATGACGTAGTCGGGAGTCTCGGGGGCGAGGTGGGGTGGCAGCGGGGCGGGCCTGGCCGCCTGCGGCGTGGGGGGCTGGGTCCGCGGTGGCGGCGTGGCAGGCCGGGGCGGCGGCACGAGGTGCTCTGGTGGTGGCGCCTCCCACCTCCAGCGCATGCCCACAAGGGGCTCGAACCAGGCCGGCACCGGGGCGTTCTCATCGCGCCCGTCGTCGTCTACCTCCTCGTCGTAGGGGTAGTCGTCGACGCGTTGCGCGTGGATGGCCGCCACGGCCTCGTCCACAGCCCGCGCGCCGGCTGCGCGGGCCTCTGCCGCCTCCGCCGCCTGCTGCGCGGCCACCGCCGCGAGGGCGTCCTCCAGCGCGCGGGCCTCCGCCTCGGCCGCCGCTTCCGCCTCCCTCCTGGAGGCCTCGATGGCCATGGCCAGCTGGAGCTCCTCGTTGGGCTCGGGCTCGGCCATGTCGACGTCCTGGTCGTCCTCCTCCTCGAACCATTGAGGAGGTTCCTCCTCTGGTTCGTCCTTGACGACCGGGGCGCGGCCGCCAATGCGGAGGGGACGTTGGGGGGCGGCTCCATGCCTCGCCTGGCGTGGAGGTGACGGCGGCGGGAACTGGGGCTCCCCGCGGGCGCGGCGCGCACCGAAGTACGACCTGCGGCGCAGGTCGTGTTCGTCGGTGAACCAAGTGTCCCAGTGGGGACTGTTCACCGCGAACGCCGGGTGGGCGCGCAGGTCCGGTGGCAGCTCATCGCGCCGGCGGCGGATCTCCGCCTCCCGCGCCGCGCCGGACCGCGGCACCGGCGGCACAGGGATCCTGTCCCTGTTCAGATGCCACCCGTCGGAGAGGTGGACATCTGGCCATGGCACTGGGATCGCACGGTCCCAGTACCATTGGCACCGCCTCTTATTGAGGTAGGGCCGTTCGCGGACCCTGGCGGGCACCAGGCGGAACGGCGCCTGAGAAGAAGGAGGGGGAGAGGGCGGCGGCGAGCGCACCTGCTCGGATTGGGCGCGCTGGAGGCGGGTCATAGGCGGTGGAGGAGGGAGGGAAGGAGGGGGAGAGGGCTCGCGGCGGCGTCGTGAGCCGCCGGCCTCGTGGTCGTTCTTCCCACGGCCCCAGTTTAGCCAGTTGCGGCCCATGGCCGGCGGCGAGGAAGGCGAGGGGAGGAGGCGGTGGTGACTGCGAGGGCAGTGAAGTGGGCGGTGACTGCGAGGAGGCGGTGCGCGTGGGGAGGGACGCGTGGCCGCGGGTCCCATTTAAATAGGACCCCGTGGGTAGCCGAGCCGTCGCCGCGGTCACTGGCCGGCGGGCCACCCCTTTGACCGAAAAATGGACACGACCGAGCGCGCGCGTCCGTTTCGTGTCCGCGGGCTGCTCAAATCTGACCCAAATTTGGGTCGGATTTGAGCATCCGCGGACTGAAAAGGGACCAGGCCGTGGGTTGAGCAGCCCCGCTGGGGCCTGGTTTTGGGCCAGGCTGCTCAAAACGGACCAGTCCGGGGCAAATGAGCAGCCCCGCTGGAGATGACCTTATGGAGGGAGGTGAATGGTGATATGTCTTCCGGCGGAAGCTGCCAAGCATCTATGGCGGCGGCCGATTGGAGTTCTTCCTCGCCGTTGTGAATTTAATGGTGAGTTTAAACTACCGTTTCTAGAAGCCATTAGTGGCAATTGAGTTGCTCCGCTCGCCGGCGGCCTATTGTGCACGTCAGCTACATTCCCATTGCCTTCCCCTTATTTATTCACTCGCCTACATATGCTCTGGTCCATAGAAATTATCCACTCAATGATCTAAACTTCGACAATAGCGCTTCCCCCATTTTTTCTTGACCAGATTTAGGATACTATTTATTATTGCTGTCTTCCCACCTTTTGGCTTTGTTTTGATTTTACCCTTTTCATCCGATTACTGCTGGGTTTGGACTTCCAATTGATGCATTATTTTTTTCAATCCTAATTGTTCTGGGTACCATCACTGAAAGATTGGATAATGGTTATGTTCGCCTGGTTTACAAAATCCTAAAGCTCACGAGTTGCAGTGGTTTACGGTCGGGTAATCTCATTTTGCTTGCCTCTTATATCTTTAGAATTTCCTTCTACTGTCCATGTGTACGTATACTGAATAGTGAATATCATAATATTGCTTGACTGTTTTTTCTTGTCGTATAGAGCAGGTCAATATGAAGTAGAGTTAAATGCACACCGGCAACCTGCATCCAATCGCGCATTCGTGCGACCATTCCTCTGCACTATCTCGACCCCGGCCATGTCTGCCCTAGCCCAAGGATAGTTCCAAGAGGACAGGGAAGCACATATCATGTTGAATATCTGACTATGTAACAAATGGGGCCTATTCTAGTTTTCTTTTGTTGGAATCAAATTATGTAGATGCTACAGGATTCCATGCTTAGGAGGCGCCGGTGATACTTGGTGACGAAGACGAAGCGTGAGGCGACGATACAAGTTGATGTTGCAATCCTGAAGGTAACTAACTTTTACAAGAATTTGCACACAAGTTGTTCAACTAATATATTGCCCGTAAAAATAATATATTACTCTTTTGATTTGGTCATGTAGGTTCGACGAGGCTCCAAAGAGTTGTGCAAAGTTCACATTAGCATGTTGTTGTCGGTCCAGAAAGACATCCTCGCCCTATCACAGTGATAGTGGATCATGAATTTAGGAAGTTCCTCTTATAGTAATCTTATAAATAAAACATCCACGTACAACCATTTTTTGGCGGGTTAGAAACTCCCATAAGATGTTTCACATTAACGGTGTTCACGTTATAAAGTGAATTCAATATATTTTTATGGCTCACTTTTTTTGTGTGTACTATTCAGATTATAAACCTGATTAGTTTCTTACTTCATGAAGATAACATGCATTGTGATTAACTATCCACACAACCTTACAAATTCAATTTTTATAGTTGCACATGTTATGCTAAGTACATGATAATAAACAAGACTGAAACTGATATGTTTTGTATTTGATTGTATGTTTTCCTCTAAAGTAGTGAATGTTAATTTGAATAGAATAATAATTTGGGCGAACTTTCCTTCTAAATATGAAGAAGATTTACCTTCTACTAGCAAAATGCCCGTGCTTCGCTACGGTGTCTTTTTTCCAACTTTAACTATTAAATTTTAAGAAAACTTGGAGAAAATAAGGATACTCCGAAGCGCACAATTTTAAATATTTTATTTAGCTTACCTTAAAGGCAAATCTTAATTACAGGAGTTATTGTAACCTATAATATAGCTTGTCAATAACATAATTCTCCTGATATCTCTGGAAAAAAAAACTCCAATAGATCATCCATGTCCGTTTGTTATTCACATTTGTATTGATCTGCTAGCCCAATGTCCACAACCAATTTTTCAAGAGAACCTGACAAACAATGGGGCTTTGGTACGAAGTATATCATGTGATTCAGTTGCGCCGAAGAGGTTATATGTGCTTGACAACAGAGAGCATCCAGATGAAAACCTGAGAACTGTCATACATGTAGAGCAAAGATCGTCAATGAAATGTCAAGTAATAAATCAAACATGCATATTTGAATGAAAAATAAGGTGTACTATATGGAGAGCACTTTACAAATTCCACCGACCCACTGATATTCAGAGAGCTATGGAAGGATAGTTTATAGGAGTGTGTATGCATGTACAGAAAGTTTTTATTTAACAATTTGAATCTAAACTTATTCCTGTCGCATTTGTCAACTGTAAAGAATTTTTTTTTGTCTAACAGTTCTGAATGTTCTTGGTACAGTCTCTAAGCTGTAATGCTAAGCCTACTATATGATCAGCAAGCTAATCCATGCCTGATACATCATCAGACTCACACTGCACTGTCGACAGGTGGATATGATCATGGTATGTCTCACTATTTACCAGAATCAACGATGTGCATTTCAAGGACGGTGGTACCACAGCTGCAGGCCAACCAAGCGGAGGCCCTTAATTTGGAGGTCAGGTAAGGATCTCGGAGTTACACGAGTCCTTCTCGGGCACCCTGAACCTCGATCACTATGAAGCAGGTGTCCCATAACCGGTGCCAGCTCTCTGTATCCAATTCCAACAAGGACGAGGATCCCAACATGGTACTCCCCACGTCCACGTTTTGTGTTCTCCGCACATGCTGCCTCAACCTACATGAAAACAATGCATAGTTTCACACTCTGAAATCAAGCAAAGAATTTGAAACAATAACATCGACAAAGACAAAGATTCTTTTCATTAACATGCGTACTTCCTAATATGAATCACTGTTGGCGACAAACGAATTTACTTCCTAAACCGGATATGTACAATTGCAATTTCTTGAAATTGGAAAAGGAAAAGGCATAGTAAAGCATATGAACCCATCTCACGCCTCAGATAAAAAGAGCACCCCAGTAGCAGATAACCAAATTGACACTTCATTATCCTTAGTAATTTATTTTACCGCTCTTACTTTCCTAGAAGCATGGACTTTGTATGGCATACAAAACATCAACTATTATTCAGTTTTTGGCTTGATTTTTACTGAAAGCACATGCCATCATTTCAGTTATTATTCAAAATTTTGACCTTTATCTATCTGAGCTACCAAATGATAGGAACAGAAATCTAAAGCTAAAAAAATATGCAAGAAAACAAAGACATTTGCTCTCATATCTGAATGAACAACATTGAAAAATAAAGTTCTGGTCTTATATGCAAATCAACAAACATGACTTATAACCATAAAACTTCCTTACTTCTAAATTTTCCCGTTCTTTCTCTGCTTAAAATTAGAACCAAATAGGATATTCATTACTTCTAATCGAAATCAAAAGTATTCTATCACTCCACAATAGTAACATTTCCAACTTGAATATTTACACTTCTGAAGGCAAACATAAGTACGCTGGAAGCTTAATGAATCCCTCCATTGCTTGTATACCCGTCTTAATTTGTACCAAGCTACTCAAAGAAAATTCAGAAAAAAAGCTACTCAAAGCTTCGTTGCAACCTTACCTAGTGCGTAGCTCTGCTGCGGACGCTGATGTGCGTCATCCTCGGTGGTAGTATGCTCCTCTCTGAGCCCCTTCAGTTATTCCTTCTTCCAGAAAAGAAATGATTTGAGATTCCAAAATTTTCAAGCGGTCGTGGCGGCGACCACAATCCACAAATCAAATCAAGAAGCAGCCAGCTCCAGATGAACAACTGTGTTTTTCTGACTCTCGTTTTTCCTCCTGAAAAAGGGGATCCAACTTGAAGATCAAAAACTTGGGACCGATTCTTGACAGAGAGAACCGATGTTTGGAATCAAATCCGCAAGAAAGAAATTGGAAAATGAGGGATTTATTTGGGCCTGGGAACGAGGAAGACATCGACGGGCACCCAGATTAAATCCACAGACATAGGATGGACTCCACGACCCAGAGCCTCGCCGTTGAGATCGTTTCCTGCAGCTTCAAGCTGGGGCTCTCGAATTGGCTCACCGCTAGCACCACGCCGGCGGTTTCAATGAAAAAGGCGGCGATCTCCGTGGCCGCGAGCGTGGCTAGCCGAGGCGGCCAAGGCGGCGATGTGTGCGGCCGCGAGCGTCGGCGACAACAGTTGTGGCGAAGAGACTCGAGGCGTGTTCTGAGTGGTGGCACGCGTAGGAGAGGAGTGAGACGGCCGCCATCGCTGGAGGTAGGTGGTGGCTCAGAGCGGGGCGTCGCCGGTGGATTTGGCTGCGCGCGCATTGTACGCAGCCTCCTGACCGGGGAACGGGAATATATTGGGGATTCTCGTCCTTTCAGAATTTTTACAATCCAGTCCTGGTGGTGGCTCAGAGCGGGGCGTCGCTGGTGGATTTGGCTGCGCGCGCATTGTACGCAGCCTCCTGGCCGGGGAACGGGAATACATTGGGGATTCTCGTCCTTTCAGAAATTTTACAATACAGTCCCTGTACGTGAACAGCGGGTTGAGTTTACATAATTTTAGGGGCTAAAAAAACGACGAACGTACGGTCATTAATGCTTTTTATATAGTAGAGATAGTAACTAATATCACACCTTACCACCTTGTGTACCATTGTTGGTGTCTTGACTCTAGGCCTATATTTTTCTCTCAAAGATGCAGGATGTCCACCCTTCCGTTTCCTAAAAATTTAATATTCAGGTTTCCAAAACTGAATTTATATATATATTCTATTAATTAGGTTACAATTTCAAATTTTCACAATATACCAGATGCTTTGAGCCAAACATTGTACTCTGCTTACATAAATATTTGAAAAATATAGCCCTCGTATTAAACTTTATTGGAAATTAATCTTGCTTGTATGTACCTTTTGGATTGATGTAGAATTGTAGAAGAATAAGTTTGAAACACTGATAGTAATTTTTCACATTCAGTTAACATTTGTGTGGGTATTCAATGCTAAGCAGGCGCGGTGCTGCCCTATAGATTGCGACCTGCCCACATGGTACACACACATTCAGAACTAAGGAAGGTCCACATGGTACAAGCATCATCAACTAAAATATTTCCTATGATTTACCAAATAATATATATTATTTCAGTGACTAACTAACATTTCTGCCAAATAGACGGACGCAGCAACGCGCGCCTTCAATGGTCTAGTTATTATTATTATCCGGTTGTGCAAGTGGCAAAACAATAATGACAATATATGATAAAGTGGACGAGATTAGAAAGCTGGTATGAACTATTTTCTCTTCATTTTTGTACATATGTTTATTCGCATAATCTTATATTAGCTTGTCATGATAGATGATGTATGTATAATATTGCTTTAGTTTCTTATGACTAGTCTCAAATGATTAGGAGTGCTCAGTGTGTTATTAGAATGTCATATGTGTTGTTTTTCTCATAAGACCATATAGTTTAATGGTATTATCCTCTGAAGAACTTATTTGGATTTACTTGGCACATGTTCACACATGTAAGACAATAAAGAAAGTCAATTTAAGCCTCGGTGATCTCTTATTTTCAGGGTGATAATATTACATTCATGCTTTACTCAATGTTGTTTTCTCACAATGCATGATTATGAACGTTGTTGCTCTCTTAGTTTGTCGCTCCCCGTCTATTGCTAGCCTTCACACTGTACTGAGTATGAGCTCTACTCGAGGCATCCAACTCCAAAAAACCGAAGTTTTCCAATGTGTCTACCATACCTACCTACATGTGGTATTTCACCACCACTCCAAGTAAATTGCTCGCGTGCTACCTTTAAACTTTCAAAATTATTAAACTTGTTGTGTTCCTATTTTTGCTCATGAGGAAGTAGTTTAAACTTTATCATGGTTTATGTTAAGAAAAGTTCTTCTCCCTTATTTCACCCGATGAATATGGAATATGTGCTCATCTAAATTTGCAGAGATCTGGTGCCAAATAATATGAACTCAAGTAATAAAAAAAGCCACTTTCCCATGGATTGATGAATGTTGGTGGTACCCGTGGATACGGCTCGCCCTGGTTTGTGAAAGGAACAGTGGGGGAAGTGCCAACCAAAAGAAAAAAATGCTAATGGAGACCGCTGTCAGGCGTCTAAAAACTTTGCTTGAGATGGATTATGATAAGTTTTCCATTACCATTCATTGACATACACATACACCTCTCTCAAAATTATATTTTCAATACCTCTGTTTTATTGAATAAAAAACTCTAGCACATGAGTAATTAATGCTTCCCTCTGCGAATGGCCTTTCTTTTACTTTTATGTTGAGTCTCCACCTTCTTACTTTATGCACCGGCTAGGAGAGCATGATTGTCATTCTAAGTATAATGTGAATTGTCCCAAAATATTACAGTCTAATGCATGTTTACAATATTGTTTCTCCTAAAATGATTATATCTAGTCACCACTTAACCTTTGGAGGTTCCCTGGCATTTATGTTTTGTTACACAAATAAGGGAAAGCGAGATACCATCTTACCATGCTTTATTATGATCATTGCAACCTAGCTGATGTTATAATTTCCTATTGTTCACTTCTGGTTATTTGTTCACTTTTCATGAGCTGGAATGAGTTTTTAAGTTTTATTATCCTTATAGAAATTATCATGTACTTGTTAAATAATAATCTTGGAATAGTCTTATGCACACCATATGAATTGAAAAGTGTTTGTATAATTTTTTTTATCGCGTCCGGTTTGTCAACTGAATTTCTTGAGGACAAGCAATACGCTAAGCTTGGGGGGGAGATGATATGTTGTAAACGTATCTACTTTTGCAACCACTTTTCTTGCTATTTCTTCTCACATTTGCATGATTTGGATTGAACTAACACGGACTAACGTTGTTTTCGGCAGAATTATCCCTGGTGTCTAGTTTTGTGCAGAAATTCAATTTCCTCAGAAAATTCCAGAAAAAATTCAATTTTTTCCCCGGAGGACAATTGGAGGGGGTAAACAAGGCCTCCAGGGGATGCCAGCCGTGGCCCCCGGCACCTGGGGAGGCCTGGGTGACTGGGACCACCCCAGGGTCCTGGTACGTAATAAATGTATCCATAATTTCTGATGTTCCATGTTGTTTTCATGCCATATGCTACATGTTTCCTTTACACTTTATGCCATTTTTATCGATTTCCTGGGACTAACCTATTGACAAGATGGCACAGAGCCAATTCCTGTTTTCTGCTATTTTTAGTTTCAAAAAAGTTCTTTTGGAAATATTCTCGGAATTAGACGATTCAATCCCCGGAAGTCTTACAAATTTGTCGCGCACACAAAGTCTAGAGGAGACCCGGAGGGGAGCCAGAGGGCCCCACACCATGGGTGGGCGCCCCCCTGGCTGCGCCACGTGGTGGTGTGGCCCCATGCTCGCCACCGACGTTTCCCTCTCCCCTATATATTGTCCCCGAAGGGTTAACCCTAAATAAAGAAGCCTTTTCCATCAAAAACATCCCTAGCCGTCGTCATCATCAACCCTAGTTTGGGAGGGTTCTAGAGCTCTCCCAGACACTCTGCAGGGAGGGGGAATCATCACCGGAGGGCTCTACACCACCATACCCACCTTTGAAATGATGTGTGAGTAGTTTATCCTTGGACTACGGGTCCATACCAGTAGCTGGATGGTTGTTCTCTCCTCTTTATGCCTCATGTTTAGATCTTGTGAGCTGCCCTACATGATCAAGATCATCTTATTGTAATGCTACATGTTGTGTTTGCTAGGATCCGACGAATATTGAATGCTATGTCTCATGATTATCAATCTATCATGTTCTTTTCATGTGTATGTTATCTATGATCTTGCATGCTCTCCGTTGTTAGCAGATGATCTGGCCAAGTAGATGGTAGTAACTCCAAGAGGGAGTATTTATGCTCGATGGGTTCATGCCTCCCTTTCACTAACGCTCGAGTGACGGAAACGTAAACGGTTGGGGGACGTGCTATTGCCACTAGGGAGAAAACAAGAATGCTTTAGGATGATGTTATTGTTTACATTACACACTTTTCTTACTGCGATTATCTGTTGCTTGCAACTTAATACCAAGGTTTGCTCGGATGACATTATGAGGGTGGATTATTAGTCATAGATGCAGTTGGATGACGATATATGTATCTTGTTGTAATGCCCGCATGAATCTCATAGTAATCATCATGTCATGCATATGCACTACGGTCCTGCCCTTATGTCTGTCAATTGCCCAACTATCATTTGTTTACCACACATGCTATCTATCTGTCTTGGGAGAGACACCTCTAGTGAACTGTGGACCTCGGCCCATTTTCCTCATACTGATAATACAATCACTTCCATCTCTGTTTTCATACTACTGCTACTGTTTTATTACTGCCATCACTGTTCTCTTTCATCTACTGCAAACAAATATTATTTTTCCACACGGTATGTTTAACCTCTTTGTTTTCAGCAAAACCGGTGAGATTGACAAAGTCACTGCTTCGTTGGGGCAAAGTGATTTGATTGTGTTGTGTAGGTTCCACGTTGTGTCTGAATCGGTAGTGCGCCCTTCTACCTCAGCTGCATCAACCTTAGGAAGTGATTTATTTCTCCTACTAGTCGATTCAACCTTGGTTTCTTTCTGAGGGAAAACTTGCTGTTGTGCTCTTCATACATTCCTCTTGGGATCTCCCAACGAGTGCAAGATATGCACCATCAACCATATTTTCTGGCGTCGTTGCCGGGGAGAAAGAGTTTTTCTACAAGGGGAGTCTCTCACTTCCAATCTATTTACTTTGTTTTAGTTTTGCTTAGTTTATTTTATTTTGTCTTGTTTGCATCTCTTTATCAAAAACACAAAAAATTAGTTCATATTCTAGTTGTTATTTTTATCCTGTTTTTAATCTTGCTAAAATGAGTACTCATGTTCCTTTTACCATGTCACCTGAGGAAATGATAATCACTTTCAAACAAGGGAGTGATGAGAGTTTTAAAGAAGCCTGGTCTAGAGTTTTTTTTATTATTGTAAAACTGAACCTAAAATGACTCTAAGCCTGTTTCTTCGTAGCTTTTACCTTGGTCTTGTTCTCTGCTATAGATATTCTTTAGATACTATAGTAGGAGGAGATTTCCTTAATTATAATGGGGATCAAGCTTTTAATGCCATAAAAAATTGATTGCCACCTATAGCTCACCTAGTAAAACTGATATAGCCCTTGCAAGCATTTATGCTAGATTCAACAGTCTTGAGACTCATTTTTCTTGTTTAAAAGAAGTTTATAATAAGATTCGTGAGCATTTTGATTATGTCCCAATAAATTTTGTAGCCTCAAATATGAGCCCTACAGTAAAGTTATTATAAATGGTGAAACTTTTCATGCTCATTGTGACATTATTTCTGAATTTTGTCTTATGCCTAAAGAGATTTATGAATCTTTGAATCTTTGGGGCCTTTCAGAGGGAGGAGAAGAAATACCTCTCAATAATAACACCACTCTATTTCCCATTGGGATAACCGAGGGAGTGTTTACATAACTCCTAGGGAGGACGGTATCCAATGGTTATCTTGTTGTTGAATGTGTAGGAGGAGCCAAATTAGTCTTGGAAGATCCCTGCTAAAGCTCTTGGGAGAAAAACTGATGTAGGGAAAGGTACTATGACTTTCACATCCAAACCGGGCTTCAATCATCACTTCCCTAGGAGTAAGAGAAAGGGTAAGAAAGGTAAACGTAAGCCTCGTGTTTTTTTTTTTGGATTCTTCACTTGAAAACACTTGATTCCATATTTCTAGGCCTAGCTAAAAGGCGTTAAAGAAAATCACTTCTTGGGAGATAACCCATGGTTTTATTTTTTCTTTGTTTTTCTCTATTTTGTTTGAGTCAAGGTTTCGTATACTTCTGTAGCAACTCATTTGTATCTTTATTTTCATGTATTAGTTGTGCCAAGTAAAGTTTCTAGCGAAAGTTGGAGTTGGTTTTGGATTTCTGCACAGGAAACATATTTCTGATGTCCACTGTAAACGATCGCATAATTGATAGAAAGATCAAAATGACCTGCAAATATTTGTGCTTCTTCCTCAGCTAATTTCGATTTTTTTTGTTCTTTACGTTTTTCGATTTGAGCAACGTAAGTGTCCTGAAAAATTCGCCTTTACAGACTGTTCTGGTTTTGACAGATTCTACCTTTTTACTTGCATTCTCTCTTTTACTATGTCGAGTGGATTTATTTGCTTCGTGAAACATCAGTGGCTATAGCTAATGCTTAAAAGTATTAATAATGCTTGTGTCCATGCAGAACATGTGAATTTTTGATTGTGCACTAACCCTCTAATTCGAATTACATTGAGCGTGGTGTGAAGGAAGTTTTCAAGGGTCAAGAGAAGATGGTGATATAATATGATCAAGAAGAGTGCAAAGCCAAAGCTTGGGGATGCTCCTGTGGTTCATCCCAGCAAACTCTAAGAAGACTCAAGCGTCTAAGCTTGGGGATGACCAAGGCATCCCCTTCTTCATCAACAATTTATCAGGTCACTTCTAGTGAAACTATATTTTTACACGTCATATGAATTTTACTTGGAGCGTTTTTTTTTTGTTTTCCTTGCTGCAATAATATTGTTGGAACCTAGAATTCTTTGTGTGGGAGAGAGACACGCTCTGATTTTTCATATGAATACTCGTTATGCTCGTATTCTTAGTTTTTCTTCTAGCTGCTGCAAAATTCCTTTTTAGCTTCTGTTTTTCATGCATCTCTTATTCAGAGATGTTAGTTTTAGTAGAGTTGTGTTATTACTCTCTTGTTTCATTTTTATATCTCTTGGAGAGTTTTTGTTTAGTATTAATTTTTGATTGTTGGAAAGCATTAGTACAATTTCCGTGCTTATAACGGTGCAAATAGAAGCTTGTATAGACTGTGCCTAGACTTTTTCATGTCATGTTAGATGTTATTTTAATTCTATGCTTATTAGTTTTTATTGTAGCATGACTTGTCTCAAATAGCTGAGAGTGGTTAATGTGTCATTGAAAGAATCATGAGTTGTTTTTGTCATATTTAAGCATGAATTTGTGGTGTTCTCCTTCGAATGCTTTATTTGGTTGACTTGGCACATGCTTACACCATGTTTACGACTACAAACCAGTCACTTATAGCCTCTATGATCATTTAGTTTTTGACTTGTAATAACCTTTATGCTTTGATTAATAATGTTTTTGTCTCTATGCATGATTATGGCCATTATTGCTATCTTGATTTGTCTCTCTCAGACTTTTGCTAGCCTCCACCTGTACTGAGTATGAGCTCTACTCGTGCATCCAACTCCCAAAAACTAAAGTTTGTCAAATGTGCCCACCATACCTACCTACATGTGGTATTTAACCGCCACTCCAAGTAAATTTCTCATGTGCTGCCTTTAAAACTTTCAAAAATATTCCTGTTTTGTGCCCCTATTTTAGCTCATGAGGACGTAAATAGAGAATCTTTATCTCACTTTTGATTGGACTTTACACACCTAGTCTAGTGGCTACATCGGCTTATCCAAATGATAGAAGAGCTGGCAGTGGGGTGCCCAGCCCCAAAGAGGGATGACCTTCTGACCCCAGTTGCGTCCATCAATGGGAGCCGCTCTTGTGAAGTCTAGTTGACTTGTGACGTACTGTATTTTCGGTTTACCATTCGTTGACATAAGCATACACCTCTCTAAAAAATGTTTTCAATACCTCTGTTTAATAAAATAAAAAGCTCTAGCACATGAGTTAATCCTTGCTTCCCTCTGCGAAGGGCCTTTCTTTTACTTTTATGTTGAGTCTCCATCTTCCAACTTTATGCACAGTTGAGAGAGCATAATTGCCATCTTAGTTTAATGTGCATTTGTCCCAGAAACATTATTAATTGATTCATGATGTGTTATTATTTGCTCTCAAATTATTTGTTCTAGTGATCCACTTGAACTTTGAAGGTGTCCTGGCATTTATGTTTTGCCCCATTCTTAAGGACAAGCGAAATATCACTTTGCTATGTTTTCTGGATGCTCAAAACAATCGTATAAATTTCAAGTGCATCATTATTCATGATCTTTTATTTGTGTTACTTTTCATGATGCAAGGTGATTACTAAGTTTAATTGTTAAAATTACATCTATCATGCATGTGTTTTAGTACTTTGATCTCAGCTATAATTATGCTTTTACATATTAGATGATCAAGTTTATGTAGGTAGCATGTCACCTCAGAAATTATTTGTTTTTGTCGTTTACCTACTCTAGTACGAGTAGGAACTAAGCTTGGGGATGTTGATACGTCATAAATGTCTCCATAATTTCGGATGTTCCATGTTCTTTTCATTCCATATGCTACATGTTTCCTTTACACTTTATGCCATTTTTATCGATTATCTGGGACTAACCTATTGACAAAATGCCACAGAGCCAGTTCCTATTTTCTGCTGTTTTTAGTTTCAAAAATGTTCTGCTGGAAATATTCTCGGAATTGGAAGATTCGAAGCCCGGAAGTCTTAGAAAGTTGTCGCACACATGGAGTCCACAGGAGACCCGGAGGGGATCCACAAGGGCCCCACACCACGGGTGGGAGCGCCCCCCACTGGCCGCGCCCAGGGGTGGTGTGGGCCCCCTGCTTGCCCACCGACATTGCCCTCTCGCCTATATATTTTCCCCGAAGGTTTAACCCTAAATACAGAAGCCTTTTCCACGAAAAACATCCGCAACCGCCGTCATCATCAACCCTAGTTTGGGTGGGTTCTGTACCTCTAATCGGCACCCTGCCGGGAGGGGGCATCATCACCGGAGGGCTCTACACCACCATGCCCGCCTCCGGAATGATGCATGAGTAGTTCATCCTTGTACTACGGGTCCATAGAAGTAGCTAGATGGTTGTTCTCTCCTCTTTATGCCTCATGTTTAGACCTTGTGAGATGCCCTACATGATCAAGATCATCTTTTTGTAATGCTACATGCTATGTTTGCTGGGATTCGATGAATGTTGAATGCTATGTCTCATGATTATCAATCTATCATGTTCTTTTCATGTCTATGTTATTTATGATCTTGCATGCTCTCCATTTTTAGTAGATGCTCTGGCCAAGTAGATGCTAGTAACTCCAACAGGGAGTATTTATGATCGATAGTGGGTTCATGCCTCCCTTTCACTCACACTCGAGTGACAGAAACATAAATGGGTGGGGAATGTGTTGTTGCAACTAGGGAGAAAACAACAATGTTTTGTCTAAGGATGATGTTATTGTTTACATTACACATTTTGTTTACTGCAATTATTTGTTGCTTGCAACTTAATACCCAAGGTTTGCTCAGATGACATTTTGAGGGTGGATTATTAGTCATAGATGCACTTGGATGATGGTCTATGTATCTTGTCGTAATGCCCGCATGAATCTCATAGTAATCATCATGTCATGCGTATGCACAACAGTGCAGCCTTTATATCTATCAAATGCCGAGCTGTAATTTGCTTACCACACATGCTATCTATCTGTCTTGGGAGAGACACCTCTAGTGAACTATGGACCCCGGTCCATTTTCCTCATACGAATAATAAAATCACTTCCATCTCTGTTTTCATACTACTGCTACTGTTTTATTACTACCATCACTATTCTCTTTCATCTACTGCAAACAAATATTATTTTTCCGCACGGTACGTTTAACCTCTTTATTTTCAGCGAAACCGGTGAGATGGACAACCTCACTGCTTCGTTGGGGCAAAGTGATTTGATTGTGTTGCGTAGGTTCCATGTTGCTTCTCAACCGTAGTGCACCCTACCATTTCAGCCGCATCCACCTAAGGTTGATTCAACCTTAGTGGATACCTTGCTCTTGGGGTCTCCCAACGAGTGCAAGATCTACACCATCAGGTCCCATTTGGCACAAAGATGCCTTCGTCCCCAAAACTCAGAACCCCAGAAGGATTTTCTGAAACAGTCCGCAGCTCCGCCGACACCCGAAACCCTATTTTGGGAGACACAATTTTCTGTTCTGGTACCCTACCAGGATGGGGATTGGAGGGAGATCGTCGCCATCGTCATCGCCATCACCTCTCCGTCAACCCTCCATGATTCCCCCTTCGATGTGTGAGTAATTCCCTATTGTAGGCAGAGGGGATGGTAGGGATTGGACGAGATTAGTCATGTAATAGATCATGAGGCTGTTAGGGCTTGATGCCTAGTATCCACTATTGTTGTTTATTAGTCATACAATGACTTTTTGCGATTCTTTTTGGTGGAAAGGAATTATGCAATTGCCAGACTCTTGGTGCTCCTTTTCATCATGTAAGGTTGGCAATGATTTTTCTGTACTTTTCTGGCAGGATTTGTGGTCTGGAGCTGTTTTGTCTCTCAAATTCCGGAGGTTGTTCTCCCTTTTCTAAGGACAAGTTTGCTTCTGTTTGAGATAGGAAGGAGTTTCTTTTTTCTCTCTGATGCTTTTCATCTTCCACTCTCTAATGAAGCATTCCAGGAATTTTCTTTCCTGCAAGGTTTTTGGAGGAGTTTCATCTTGGTGATTCTCAGATGTTTGGTTGTGTAATTTCAATAAAGGAGTTTTTACTTCTAGCAAATTCTATCAGCAGCAGTTTGCTCAGTTGGCAGATCATTAGCCAGCCAAGTGGATTTGGTAATCCAAGTGCATGTCAAAGCACAAATTCTTTGCATGGTTACTTTTAAATGATAGAGTTAATACTAAAGATATGATAAAGAGGAGAAAGTGGAAGATTCAGGAAAATGATAACCGTGTTCTCTGTCTTCAGCATAGTTATAAGGACTGGATTTATCTTTTCTTTCAATGTTGTTTCAGCTGCATAATATGCAGTTTGATTACATTTTGAGGGTGGATTACTATTCATAGATGCAGTTGGACAACGGTCTATGAATTATGTTGTAATGCCCGCATGAATCTCATAGTAATCATCGTGCAGCCTTTATTTATGTCAATGGCCTACCTGTAATTTGTTTACCCAACATGTTATCTATCTATTTTGGAGAGACACCACTAGTGAACTGTGGACCCCGGTACATTCTTTTACACTAATAATACAACCACTACAAGCATTGTTCTTTTTATTGCAATCGTTGTTCTCTTTTCATTCACTGCAAAATTTTCCACATTATACATCTAATCCTTTGTGTTAGTGAAACCAGTGTGATTGACAATCTCACTGTTTCGTCGGGGCAAAGTATCTTGGTTGTGTTGTGTGCAGATTCCATGTTGCTGCTGAGCCTGGTAGTGCGCCCTGCCAACATCAGCTGCCAACAACCTTTAGAAGTGATTTATTTCTCCTACTGGTCGATTCAACCTTGGTTTCTTTCTGAGGGAAACTTGCTGCTGTAGTCTTCATACCTTCCTCTTGGGGTCTCCCAATGAACGTGTGTCCCCACACATCAAGCACATTTATGGCGTCGTTGCCGGGGAAGAAGAGGATTTCTGCAAGGGGAGTCTCTCACCTCCAATCTCTTTACTTGGTTATTGTTTTTCTTAGTTTATTTTATTTTATCTTGTTTGCTTCTCATATAAAAAAAGCAAAAAAAAAGTTCCTATTTTAAGTTGTCTTTATGTCTAGTCCTGTCCCTTTTACCATGTCACCTAAGGAAATGATCTTCACTTTCAAATAAGGGAGTGAGGAGAGTTTTAAAGAAGCTTGGTCTAGAGTTTTTGATTGATATTGTAGAACTGAACATAAAATGACTCTAAACCCATTTCTTCATAGTTTTTACATTGGTCTTGTTCTTTGCTATAGATATGTTTTGTATACTGTAGTAGGAGAAGATTTCCTTCATTGTGATGGGGATCAAGCTTTTAGTGAAAAAAAATGGATTGCAACCTATAGCTCACCTAGTAAATCTGATATAACCCTCGCAAGCATTCATGCTAGATTGAACACTCTTGAGACACATATATCTTCCTTAAAAGAAGGTTATATTCAGATTCGTGAACATTATGATTATGTCCTAGTAAATTTTGAAGCCTCAAATTTGATCCCTACAGTAAAAGTTTCTATAAATGGTGAAACTTCTCATGCTCGTTGTGATATTATGTCTGAATTATTTTCTTTTGCCTAAATGGTTTTACGAATCTTTGAGTCTTTGGGGACTTTCTGAGGGTGGAGAAGGAATACCTCTTACCAATAGTGCCATTATATTTCCCATTGGGATAGCTGAAGGAGTGTTTACAAAATTCCTAGGAAGAACGGTATCCACTGATTAGCTTGTTATTGAATGTGTAGGAGAAGGCCAAATTACTCTTGGAAGATCTTGTCTAAAGCTCGTGGGAGAAACTATTGATATGGGAAAAGGCACCTTGAATTTCACCTCCATACTAGGTTGCAATCATATGTTCCCTAAAATTAAGAGTAAGGGTTAGAAAGGTCAACATAAGGTTCCTGGTCTCAAATTGGATGCTTCTTCATTTGAAAATATTTGATTCTTGTTTTCTGGGCCTATCTAAAAGGCGTTAAAGAAAATCACTTCTTGGGAGATAACACATGCTTTTATTTTTGCAATGTTTTCTTCTGTTTTCTTTGAGTTGAGGTGTTGTTTACTTCTGTAGCAACTCTTTGTATCTTTACTTTTTTGTATTGTTGAGCCAAGTAAAGTCTCTAGTGAAAAGTTGAAACTAGATTTGGATTTCTGCGCAGGAACAGATTTTTGCTGTCGAGTGTTTAATTCGTATAAATTCAAAAAAAATCGAAACTACCTGAATTTTTTTGTGCATGATCCTCAGCTATTTCCGAAACTTTTCGAGATCTGAGTTTACTGATCTGAGCAACGTAAGTGCCTAACAAAAATTCGTCTTTACATACTGTTCTGGTTTTGACATATTCTGACTTTTTACTTTGCATTATCTCTTTTACTATGTTGAGTGGATTTCTTTACTCAAAAAAACATCAGTGGCTGTAGATAATGTTTATAAAGTATTGGTAATGCTTGTGTCCATGGAGATCATGTGAGTTTTTTATTATGCACTAACCCTCTAATGATAATTACATTGAGTTTCGTGTGAAGGAAGTTTTCAAGGGTCCAGAAAAGAGGATGATATAATGTGATCAAGAAGAGTGAAAATCCTAAGCTTGGGGATGCCTAAGGAATCCCCTTCTTCATAAGCAACTAATCAGGTCACTTTTAGTGAAACTATATTTGTATTTGGTTACGTCATATGCACTTTACTTGGAGCGTCTGTTTTTTTTCGTTTTGTTTTCTTTTATTTTCCTTGCTGCAATAAAGTTAGTTGGAACCCAGCATTCTTGTGTGGGGGAGACACACACTCCTCTTTTTCATATGGATACTCGTATTCCTCATTTATCATACTCGTATTCTTCGTTTTTTCTACTAGCTGCTGAAAAGCCTTTTTAGCTCATGTTTTTCATGCATCTCTTATTCAGAGTTGTTAGTTCTTGCATAGTAGTAGTAGTACTCTCTTGTTTCATTGATATATCATTTGGAGAGTTTTTGTTTAAATGAAATGATTGGTGTTGGAAAGCAATAAAATATTTCATGCTTATAACAGTGCATAAAGAAGCTTGTTTAGACTGTGGCTAGACTTTTTCAAGTCATATTAGGTGTTATTTTAAATCTATGCTTAGTAGTTATTATTGAAGCATGACTTGTCTCAAATATCTGAGAGTGCTTAATATGCCATTGAAAGAACCATGAGTTGTTTTTATCACATCGAAGCATAATATTATGGTATTCTCCTTCAAATGCTTTATTTGGTTGACTTGGCGCATGCTTACACCATGTTATGACTACAAACCAGTCACCTCTAGCCTCTTTGATCCTTTAGTTTTTGACTTGTAATACCATTTATGCTTTGATTAATAATGTTTTTGTTGCTATGCATGATTATGGCCATTATTGCTCTCTTAATTTGTCGCTCCCAACCTTTTGCTAGCCTCCACCTATACTGACTATGAGCTCTACTCGTGCAACCAACTCCCAAAAACCAAAGTTTGCCAAATGTGTCCACCATACCTACCTATATGTGGTATTTAACCGCCAGTCCAAAGTAAATTTCTCATGTGTTGCCTTTAAACCCTTCAAAATTATACTAGTTTTGTGCCCCTGTTTTAGCTCATGAGGAAGTAGTTTTAAGTTTATTGTGGTTTATGTAAAGCAAAGTTCTTCTCCCTCTTTCACCCGATGAGTATGGAATTTGTGCTCATCTAAATTTGCAGAGAGCTGGTGCCAATTAATATAACCAAAAAGGCACTTCCCCATGGATTGATGAAAGTTGGTGGGTACCCGTGGATATGGCTAGCCCTGGTTTGTGAAAAGCATGGTGGTGGGGAAGTGCCAAACTGAATAAACAACGAAAACCGCTCTAAAAAGTCTAAATTTTTTGCTCGGCATGAGTTATGATAAGTTTTTCATTACCATTCGTTGACATAAACATACACCTCTCTAAAAAAATTGTTTACAATATCTCTGTTTATAAAATAAAAAGCTCTAGCACATGAGTTAATCCCCGCTTCCCTCTGTGAAGGGTCTTTCTTTTACTTTTATGTTGATTCTTCATCTTCTAAGGTGTCTTGGCATTTATGTTTTGCTCTCACTTTTAAGGACAAGCGTAATACCACTTTGCTATGTTTTCTTTATGCTCGAAACAAACGTATAACTTTCAAGTGCATTATTATTCATGATCTTTTGCTTGTGTTACTTTTCATGTTGCAACATGGTTGCTAATTTTCATTGTTAGAATTATATCTATCATGCCTATGTTTAGAAACTATTATCCTAGCTTACAATTGCTTTTAGAAATATGATGATGAAGTTTATGTTGGTAGCATGTCACCTCAAATAGTTTTTTTATCATTTTACCTACTCGGGGACGAGTAGAACTAAGCTTGGGGATGCTTGATACGTCTCAAACGTATCCATAATTTCTGATGTTCCATGTTGGTTTAATGCCATATGATACATGTTTTCTATAAACTTTACATCATTTTTATGGATTTCCTGGTACTAACCTATTAACAAGATGCCATAGAGCAAGTTACTGTTTTATGTTGTTTTTGGTTTCACATAAATTGTTCTGGAAATACTCTTAGAATTACATGAAACAAAATCCTAGGGTCCTATTTTTCTGTCATGTACATGGAGTCCGGAGGAGACCCGGAGGGGGGCCCTGGAGCTACAACACCATGGCGTGGCGCCCCCCTTGGTCGCGCCACCAGGTGGTCTGGACCCCCTGGCCACCCACCAACATCGCCCTTTCGCCTATTTAAGCTCCTTCTCGGGTTAACCCTATATACCCGAGCCTCCATCCACGAAAAGTTCCATAGCCGTCGTCATCGTCAACCCTAATTCAGGAGGGTTTTGAAACTCTCCACGGCACCCTGTCGGGAGGGGAATTCATCACCGGAGGGCTCTACATCACCATGCATGCCTCCGGAGTGATGCGTGAGTAGTTCATCCTTGGACTATGGGTCCATAGCAGTAGCTAGATGGTTGTCTTCTCCACTTTATGCCACCATGTTTAGATCTTGTGAGCTGCCTAACATGATCAAGATCATCTATCTGTAATGTTACGTGTTCTGTTTGCTGGGATCCGATGAATATTGAATGCTATGTCAAGTTGATTATCAATATATTATGTTTATGTTATTTACGATCTTGCATGCTCTCCGTTACTAGTAGATGCTATGGCCAAGTTCATGCTTGTAACTTCTAGAGGGAGTATTTATGCTCGATAGTAGGTTCATGCCTCCCTTATATCTGTGTTCGAGTGACATAAATGTGACGGATGGGGGATGTGTTGTTGCCATTAGGGACAAAACAACAATGCTTTCATTGTTTACATTACGCACTTTAGTTAATGCAATAATATGTTGCTTGCAACTTAATACCCGAAGTCTGGTTGATTATGTTCTCAGGGTGGATTATTAGTCATAGATGCAGTTGGATAACGTTCTATGAATTATGTTGTAATACTGACATGAATCTCATAGTAATCATCATGTCTTGCATATGCACTACGGTGCAGCCGTTATTTCTGTCAATTGCCCAGCTGTAATTTGTTTACCCAACATGTTATCTACCTATTTTGGAGAGACACCACTAGTGAACTGTGGACCCCGGTTCATTCTTTTACACTGATAATACAACCACTTCAAGCACTGTTCTCTTTACTGCAATCATTGTTCTTATTCATTCAACGCAAACAAGTACTATTTTCCACATTATACATCTAATCCTTTGTGTTAGCAAAACCGGTGAGATTGACAACCTCACTGTTTTGTTGGAGCAAAGTACCTTGGTTTTGTTGTGTGCAGATTCCATGTTGCTGCAGAGCCTGGTAGTGCGCCCTGCCAACATTAGCTGCCAACAACCTTCAGAAGTGATTTCTTTCTCCTTGGTTTCTTTCTGAGGGAAACTTGTTGCTATACTCTTCATACCTTCCTCTTGCGGTCTCCCAACGAACATGTGTCCACACGCATAAAAGAGCTAAAGAATGGTTGCTATCTTTTCCTAAAGTAGTATTGATTCTTGGACTAAATATAAAGTTGCTTTCATTGGAAAATATTATCCTCCTGCTAAGATTATATCTTTATAAGAAGTAGCATTATGAATTTTAAGCAACTTGATAATGTGCATGTTGCTAAAGCCTCGGAAATAATGAAATCTTTGGTAAAGAATGGTCCCACTCATGGACTGACTACTTGGATGATCATCCAAACCTTTTCTGCAGGTCTAAATTTTTCTTCAAGAAATCTTCTGGATTTAGCTGTTGGAGGTACCTTTATGTCCATCACTTTGGGTACTGCAACAAAGCTTCTTGATGATATGATGATAAATTATTCTGAATGGCACACCGAGAGAGCTTCACAAGGTAAGAAGGTAAATTCTGTTGAAGAAACCTCTTCCCTGAGTGATAGGCTTGATACTATTATGTCTATGCTTGTGAATGGTAAAACTTATGTTGATCCCAATAATGTTCCTTTAGCCTCTTTGGTTGCCCAAGAAGAGCATGTTGATGTGAACTTCATTAAAAATCACAATTTCAACAACAATGCTTATAGAAATAATTTTGGCAGTAACAATTATAGGCCATTGACGAAGTGTAGACACTCGTTGGGAGACCCCACGCTCAAGGCGTGAAGAGTGCAGCAGCAAGTTTTCCCTCAGAAAATAAACCAAGGTTGAATCGACCAGTAGGAGGAAGAAGCACTTCTGAAGGTTGATGCAGCTGAGGTGGCAGGGCGCACTACCGGTTCAGCAGCAACGTGGAACCTACACAACACAATCAAATCACTTTGCCCCAATGAAGCAGTGAGGTTGTCAATCTCACCGGTTTTGCTGAACGGAAAGAGGTTAAACGTATGGTGTGGAAAACAGTAGGAAAACAATAGGAATACTATGAAGACAATATGAAAAGCAGTATGAAAGCCGTAGGTGTTTTATCGGTATGAGGAAAATGGACCAGGGTCCACAGTTCACTAGTGGTGTCTCTCCGTGAAACATAAATAACATGTGTGGTGAACTAATTACAACTGGGCAATTGACAAAATTAAAGGCTCTACCATAGTGCATATGCAAGACATAAATATTAATATGTGATTCATGTGGGCATTACAACAAAATACATAGACCGTCATCCAAATGCATCTATGTCTAATAATCCACCCTCCGAATATCATCCGAACAAACGTTAGGTATTAAGTTGCAAGCAACAGATTATCGCCGTAAGCAAAGTGTCTAATGTAAACAATGTAAACTAAGTAAACACCGTTGTTTTCTCCCTAATGGAAACAACATATCCACCATCTGTCACGTTTCTGTCACTCGAGCACAGATGCAAAGGAGGCATGAACTCACTATCGAGCATAAATACTCCCTCTTGGAGTTAGTAGCATCTACTTGGCCAGAACATCTACTAATAACGGAGAGCATGCAAGATCATAAATAACATATGCATGAAGATAACATGATAGATTGATAATCAGAAGACATAGCATTCAACATTCATCAGATCCCAGCGAACACAACATGTAGCATTACGTAAAGATGATCTTGATCATGTTAGACAGCTCACAAGATCTAAACATGAGGTACAAATGGAGAGAACAACCCTATAGTTACTGCTATGGACCCGTAGTCCAGGGATGAACTACTCACGCATCACTTCGGAGGAGGGCATGGTGATGTAGACCTCTCCGGTGATGAATTCCCCTCCCGACAGGGTGCCGGGGAGAGCTCCAAAACCCTCCCGATCTCGGGATGATGATGACGGCGGCCTCGGTTGTTTTTCGGGACGAAGTGGTATATATTTAGGGTTTACGTCTCCGGGGGGGGGGGGGTATAAATAGGCGAAAGGGAAAAGGCGGTGGAGGCCGGGGGTCCCACACCACCCCATTGCGCAGCCAGGGGGCGCGGCGCCCTATTGTGTGGGCCCCCTAAGGCTCCCCTCCGGGTCTCTTTGGGACTCCATCGAACCTTCGGGAATTCTATGACTTCCGGGCTTCAAATTTTCCAATTCCAAGAATAGTTCTAGAACAACTTTTCTGAAACTAAAAACAACAGAAAACTGGGAACTGACTCTGTGGCATCTTGTCAATAGGTTAGTCCGTAAAATTCATAAAAATGGCATAAAGTGTATAGAAAACATGTGGGAAACAATAAGAAAACAACATGGAACATCAAAAATTAGGGATACGTTTATGACATATCAGCTATATCCTTCTAATAAAGGTAACGGTTATGCCAATTTTTATGGTAATTCCTACAAAAACAATAGAAGTGTACCCTCTGATCTTCAAAACATGCTAAAGAAGTTTATTAGTACACAAACTGCTTTTAATAAATTTGTTGAGGAAAAGTTTGGCAAAATTTATTTATTTTCTTCTAAAGTTGATAGCCTTGCTATTGATGTTGATCTTCTTAAAATAAAGGTTATGCCTCATGATGTTAAAGAAAGCAAAACATTGAAGGCCATTCAAGTTAGAATTGATGACAATGTTAGAATGTTAACTGAATTGCATGCTAGGTGGGAAAGAGAAGATGAAATTGCTAGAAAGAATAATACAACTATAGTTTGTACTATTACCACCACTAGTAAAACTGAAGTTTCAAATGCTAGTAAACCTCCTACTATTAATAATAAAGTAATTGGTGTTGGAAATGTCTCCACTTCTTCTATTAAACGTTTAAAATTTCCTTAAACCACTGAAACTGTTCCTGATAAAAGTGTTGAAATTTTTCGAAATATGGGAGACAATGGTCCCATTACCTTTGATAAAAATTATCTTGATTTTGATGATTGCAATATTTATGAATTAATTATGTTCCTACAAAATCATGCTAGAAGTCCTAATTCTAGTGCTATGAATATGGCTTTCCAAAAACATATTACAAATGCTCTCATGCAAATTAGAGAAGAAGAGTTAAAATGTGAAGCCTATATCCCTAGGAAGTTAGAAAATGTTTGGGAGCCCATCATTAAAATAAAGGTGAATGATTTTGATTGTAATGATTTATGTGATCTTGGTGCTAGTATCTCTGTTATACCTAAGAAACTCTATGATATCCTTGATTTACCACCTTTGGAACATTGTTATTTGGATGTTCGTGTTGCTAATAATGCTAGAAAGAAACCTTTGGGGAGATTTGATGATGTTTTTATTATGGTTAACAACAACCTTATCCCCTTTGATTTTATTGTTATGAATATTGAATGCAATGCTTTTTGTCCTATTGTTTTGGGAAGACCTTTTCTTAGAACTGTTGGTGCTACTATTGATATGAAAGAGGGGAATATTAATTATCAACTCCCACTTAAGAAAGGTATGGAACACTTTCCTAAGAAGGGAATGAAGTTACCTTTTGATTCTATTGTTAGAAGAAATTATGTTTTGGATGGTTCTTCACTTGAAAATACTTGATTCTTGTTTTCTGGTCCTAGCTAAAAGGCGTTAAAGAAAAGCACCTCTTGGGAGATAACCCGTGTTTTATTTTTGCAATGTTTTCTTTCAGTCAAGGTGTTGTTTACTTCTGTAGCAACTCCTTTGTATCTTTACTTTTTCGAATTGTTGAGCCAAGTAAAGTCTCAAGTGAAAATTTGATGCTAGGTTTTGATTTCTGCACAAGAACAAATTTTTGTTGTCCACTGTTTAATTCGTATAAATTCATAGAAAAATCGAAACTGCCTGAACATTTTTGTGCATGATCCTCAGCTATTTACAAAATTTTTTCTACTTCTGAGTTTTATCATCTCAGCAACGTAAGTGCCTCGAAGTTTTTTGTCTTTACAGACTATTCTGGTTTTGACAGATTCTGCCTTTTTACTTTTCATTTTTCTCTTTTCCTATGTTGAGTGGATTTATTTTCTCCACAAAACATCAGTGGTTGTAGCTAATGTTTAGAAAGTATTGGTAATGCTTGTGTCCATGGAGAACATGTGAGTTTTTGATTGTGCACTAACCCTGTAATGAGAATTACTTTGAGTTTGGTGTGAAGGAAGTTTTCAAGGGCCAAGAGAAGAGGGTGATATAATGTGATCAAGAAGAGTGAAAAGCCTTAGCTTGGGGATGCCAACGTGGATCATCCCAGCAAATTCCAAGAAGACTCTGGCGTCTAAGATTGGGGATGTCCAAGGCATCCCCTTCTTCATCAAGAACTTATCAGGTCACTTCTAATGAAATTATATTTTTATTCGGTCACATCATATGCACTTTATTTGGAGCGTCTATTTGTTTTTTGTTTTCTTTTCTTTTATTTTCCTTGCTGAAATAAACTTTTTTGGAACCCAGGATTCTTGTGTGGGAGAGAGTCACACTCTGCTTTTTCGTATGAATACTCGTATTCTTTGTTTTTCTTCTAGGTGATGCAAATCCTTTTAGCTCCTGTTTTTCATGCATCTCTTATTCAGAGATGTTAGTTCTTGTAGAGTAGTAGTACTCTCTTGTTTCATTGATAAATCATTTGGAGAGTTTTTATTTAAATAAAGTGATTGGTATTGGAAAGCAATAAAATATTTTGTTCTTATAACGGTGCAAAAAGAAGCTTGTTTAGAATGTGGCTAGCTTATCATGTCATGGTAGATATTATTTTAATTCTATGCTTAGTAGTTATTGATGTAGCATGACTTGTCTCAAATATCTGAGAGTGCTTAATGTGCCATTGAAAGAATCATGAGTTGTTTTTATCATATCGTGGTATAATATTGTGGTATTCTCCTTCAAATGCTTTATTTGGTTGACTTAGCGCATGCTTACACCATGGTATGACTACAAACCAGTCACCTATAGCCTCTATGATCATTTAGTTTTTGACTTGTAATACCATTTATGCTTTGATTAATAATGTTTTTGTCGCTATGCATGATTATGGCCGTTATTGCTCTCTTAATTTGTCACTCCCAGTCTTTTGCTAGCCTCCACCTGTACTGAGTATGAGCTCTACTCGTGTATCCAACTCCCAAAACCAAAGTTTACCTAATGTGTCCACCATACCTACCTATATGTGGTATTTAACCACCAATCAAAAGTAAATTTCTCATGTGCTACCTTTAAACCCTTCAAAATTATACATGTTTTGTGTTCTTGTTTTAGCCCATGAGGAATTAGTTTAAAGTTTATTATGATTCATGTCAAGCAAAGTTCTTCTCCCTCTTTCACCCGATGATTATGGAATCTGTGCTCATTTAAATTTTCAGAGATCTGATGCCAATTAATATAACCATAAAGGCACTTCGCCATGGATTGATTAAAGTTGGTGGGTACCTGCGGATACAGCTAGCCCTGGTTTGTGGAAACCATGGTCGGGGGAAGTGCAAAACTAAATAAACGACGGAAACTGCTCTCAAAATTCTTAAAACCTTGATTGGCATGAGTTATGATAATTTTTTCATTACCATTCATTGACATAGACATACACCCCTCTAAAAAATTATTTTCAATACCTTTGTTTTAATAAAATAAAAAGCTCTAGCACATGAGTTAATCCCTGCTTCCCTCTGCGAAGGGCCTTTCTTTTACTTTTATGTTGAGTCTTCATATTCTAACTTTATGGACAATTAAGAGAGCATAGTTGTCATTCTGAGTATAATGTGCATCAGTCGCAAAGATTATTATTGATTGATTCATGATATGTTATTACTTGTTCTCAAGTTACTTGTTTCTAGTCACCACTTGAACTTTGAAGGTGTGTTGGCATTTATGTTTTTCTCTCACTTTAAGGACAAGTGGAATACCACTTTGCTATGTTGTCTTTATACTCGAAACAAATGTATAACTTTCAAGTGCATTATTATTCATGATATTTTGTTTCTGTTACTTTTCATGCTGCAACATGGTTGCAAAGTTTCACTGTTAGAATTATATCTATCATGCCTATGTTTAGAGTACTATGTCTCATCTTACAAATGTTTTTACAAATATGATGATCAAGATTGTATTGGTAGCATGTCACCTCAGTAATTATTATGTTTTTATCGTTTTACCTACTCGAGGACGAGTAGAACTAAGCTTGGGGATGCTTGATAAGTCTCAAACGTATCTATAATTTCTTATGTTCCATGTTGTTTTCATGACATTTGCTACATGTTTTCTATACATATATCATTTTTATGGATTTCCTGGGACTAACCTATTAACACGATGCACAGCGCGAGTTCCTGTTATTTTGCTGATTTTGGTTTCAGAAAACTTGTTCTCGAAATGTTCTTGGAATTGGACGAAACAAAATCCCGGGGACTTATTTTTTTGTCATGTAGACGGAGTCCAGAGGAGACCCAGAGGAGGGCCACAGGGTGGCCACACCATAGAGCGGCGCCCCTGGCTGCGCCACCAGCTGGTGTGGCCCCCCTGGCTACCCACCGACATCACGCTTTCGCCTATTTATACTCCTTCTCAGGAAAACCCTAAATACCCGAGCCTTGATGACCCACAAGTATATGGGGTGTATCGTAGTACTTTCGATAAATAAGAGTGTCGAACCCAACGAGGAGAAGAAGTTGTTGACAAGCAGGTTGGATAGAGAAATTCACTGTAAACACTAGCAAACGGGTTTTTGGTGGTTTTTGATATATCAGATAAATAAAGTGCGAGTAAATAAAAGACAGTAAATATAATTGCATCGAGTGGCCCAATCCTTTCGAGAGCAAAGGACAAGGCGGTTGTTCTACTTATGATTACCAAACGTTCTCGAGGACACATGGGAATTTCGTCAAGTGCTTTCGCTTCATATGGTTGATTAATATTTATTGGTTCGTTAAGTGTAGTGTGGGTGAACCTATGCTAATTCACCGCTTAACTAGAACTAATACATAATTGTGATTATACCTCTAGTAAGAATTTGCAAATAGAAGAAAGTAATTAAGATAAATCTAACCATAGCCTTAAAACTCCGGGATTCTACACTCCCTCGTACATTGGTTTCCTAACGGGGGTTTAGATTTTTGTCACTCCGGCAACCCCATAATTAGTAGCCAAACACACAATGCATCCTCCTAGGCCCATAAAGTTGAAGTATCATGTAGTCGCCGTTCACATGACACCACTAGAAGAATAACACCACAACTTAAATACTAAACCACTAGATATTACTTCAACATAATTTCACTACTGACTTCATGACTTCTCCCATGTCCTCAAGAACTAAATGAACTACTCACAAGACATCATATGGATCATAATCAGAGGTGATATAATGGATAATAACAATCTGGTCAGAAAGTGTAAACACCGATAAATCTCACAAGCATCAATTACTAACAAGTAATCCACACCGGGAGAGAGATCCAATGTAGAACAATGATGGAGACCCTTAATTGTTACAGCGGGATTAAGGTGTATAAAGAGGGTGATGTTGGTGGTGGTGATGATGATGACGATGACGATCTTGATGATGCCCGGAGCGATGATGGTGACGATGTGTCGCACCCTGATTTCTAGGGGATACTCACCGTACGAACTGGATAGCAGATGCTTGGATTATGGGGCATAACTGCTCCCACGTCCCAGCTTCCTGGTAGGCCTGCGCTTATGCGCGACAACACAAGCCCTGCTATTCCATCGTCGATGTAAACTATCCGCTAGAGATCAAAGGCACTTCCGTCGACGTACTTCAAACCATACACACATGATACGTCAACGGCGTTTAACAAGTGATATCACAACAGATCTCTACGACACAAAAGAGTGAAATAAGTTGCAAATGGCTCTCATTAGAGCAGAGATAGCAAATACAATCATTCAGAGGACACATGTCCCAACAATACATCATTACAATACAGCGGAAGCATTCAACATGTCTGAGTACAGACAAGAACCAAATAGGCCTAAGAGGCCGGAAACAAACAGACGGAGCCCATCCACGAAGTCTCGGATCCTGCCCGGGTCCTCTATCTACTCGTCAGCAGTCTCGTCATACTCCACGTAGTTGCCACCATGTAGATCCTCGGAAACGTAGGTCTGCGGAAACCACAGCCCCAAAGGGGTCAGTACATAAACGTACTGGCAAGCAAGACTCACAGTTCACCAAAATGTAACCCGTCAACACCAAGCACAGATGCCTTGGGTTCAACGGAGGAAAGGGGATATAAAAGATGCTGCAACTGGCTGCACTAACCAACTACAGAGATTACTACCACTTCCGGCTAACAGAAAGGAGATAAGATCGAGGATTGTAACCAACTGAAAGATAACTTCAGCCAAACCCATCCTGGATCTCGCCCCTTATCCAAAGAAGCAATCCGAGGATAACTCACACAGTTGTATCAAAGGTGAATCAAGTTATTGTGTCATCAACCTATTACTAGTCAAGTTATTAATCATTAGGTGTAACAGGTTTGATCATTATGTTTAAGTTGTCCTGAGTACTTGTTAGCCAGTACTTTCACCAAGTAATCCATAACCGCGGAAAACACGGCTTCTCGAGAAGATTATCCCTGCAGGGTTGCACCAATTTGGCCGTACACTCATGAATAACCCGCCAGATGGAAAGGCCCTTCCACCAAGCGGGGTACTCAACACAACCAACCATTCTTCGCATCAAGCCCAAAGCACCTTGGGCGCACGGCTAATCAAGCCCAGAAGAAAATGGACCATCATAGCACTCTAAGACCGTGTCCCCCTATATGCCGACTACGAAAGTTCCACCCTGCGCTGGGCTCGCAAAAACATGCATGCGGCAAATGGAAAACACGAACTAAATGAGGCGATTTGGACGAGATGCGAATCAGGTCAAGTTGAGGGGGGCGCCCATACTCGCTTCCCAAATGCGGGTAGTGCGCTCATCATGGATCAGTAGACAAGACCCTTTTCCTATTAGGGTCGACACTAGCAGGCTCCAAAACCTCTCATGGGCCTCCTGCCGGTGCCTTATCATCAAATTTATTATTAATAGTAACATTAGCATGATTGATTGATTAAACATCGAGCCCCCAGAACATAATGAAATAGTAACTGAAAGTAACGGGTAACAGACTCGAGCAAAAGCAACCTAAGCATGCTAGATAAGAACAGGCACAAGCAATGGCTGTAGGTATGGAGGTGAGGCAATATCAGGGTTCAGGGTATCATGTGATGGGTTCGTAACAGAAACAACTACTACTAAGGCTAGCAGAAAAGAACAACGGAAAGTATCGGTAACCAATGTTGAAAGGAACACAGTGGTTCATGTGAGTGATAACTTGCCTGCAAAACCCAGTAGCCTGGTACTGAGCTAAATCCTTAGGAGGGATGTCGTAAGTATCGTCGGTCTCAACGTCGTCGTGTATCCGAGAAGAAGCAATCAGACATTGCAGAAAGATAAGCAATCATTATCATGGCATAGATGCACAAACATGGGATGATGCATGTCATGTTAATAGATGCATCAAAGTAACCTACTTGACAAGTAACACAATTTAATTGGATCCATATGCAATGAGAATTGCATATGGATGCAAATGCTTTAGGTTGAAGCAATGATCTACATTTGATTAACAAGTGTAAGTAGTTAAACATGATGCATGCATGATGATGATAACAAGATAACAACAAAATAACAATGATAGATGCAAAGGAGAAGGAATAAAACAAGTTTGGAAATGATTTGTTAAGTTTGAAGTTTTGGTTACTTAAGATGTCACACATGAAATTGTTGTTTTCAACAAGTTAAAGTGTGCAAAACAAATAACAAAGTTGATATTTGAAAAGGTTATCAAATTTTAGTTGGATTACATGTTTCACATTTTGAAATTGGACTTAAGATTATTTAATTGTGAATTAAACAATATTAAACAATTTTTAATTGAATTAAACATGATTTAAATGGTTTAGGCAATTTTAATTATTCAAAACAGAAAACAAAAATTATATTTGAATAGGGTATGCAAAATGGTATGGAAAACATATTTTATTTGCATTATTTGGAATTAGTATGAATTAGTTAGTGATTTTAGCAAATTGCAATTGATTTATTTGAATTCCAAATTAGATTGCATTTTGGAATTTCAAAACAGAAAACAAATGATGTAGTTAGATAGAGTATTAAATTTGGGGCAGAAAACATACTAAAATTGTTGAATTTGGGGTTGGGATGAATTAATTATGCATTTTTCCAATTTGGGGTGCAAATCTGCCATTTTATCTACTATCCAGGGACTTAGAAATATTAACAGGGGCCTAGAAGGAAAATAGCAGGGACCTATGTGTGATTAGCGGTTTATTTGAGTTGTGAAAAATTAAAAGAAAAAAAATGGGGTGTAAACCGCAGGGGGTGGGATTCGAACCCACCCCCTCTGCTGCGCGCGCAACACCAGTGACCAGATGGGCTGCTCGTGTGCTTGTGACAGGTACAGAGCAGTGTTTGGGTTGAGCTTCAGTTACGGGCTTTATCTGAACTAACTGAACCGAACACGAACAGGTACAGGCAGCGAACAGAACCAGCGAACAGAAACACAGAGATCGCCATGGACATGGCCATCGGCCTGCTACTCGTCGGAGGGGAACTAGGGGGCGCCGTGGGGCGTGGCCAAGGAGAGGGAGGAGGCGAGTGGGGAGAGATCGGAGGGAGGGAAGGAGAAGCGGGGCGGCCTCACCTGGTTCAGTCGTTGACGGCTGCCCGACGGCAGGAGCAGAGCGGCTGCTCTCCGGCGACGGCGCGGCCGCCGTGGGCGCTCCCGGCAAACGACGAGGAGACGGTGCGGTGCAGGACGACGTCGCGTTTCCATTCCCTTGGAGAGGAGCCCCTCGAGGTGGAGGTGTGACCGGCGACGAGGGGGAAGAGGTGGTGTTCGGTGTCTGTTTGGTGGTTTTCTGACGGGAGATGCAGAGTTTCAGAGGTTGAAGAAATAGCAGAGGAGAATGGCGGCGAGGGGAAGGGAAACTAGCTAGGGTTTGCGTAGCTGCTAGGGCGGAGGGAGATAGATATAGAGGAAGAGGACCTGTACGGCAGCAATCGGAGAGAAGGGTGGAGGGATCGACGACGGGCGTGCGTTCGTACTGATGACGACGTCATCGAGAGGAAGACGACAGCGACAGCTGAAGGGGTATTGGGCTGGTTGGAAGTGGGCTGGGCTTAGATAGGCTGGGCAGGTTTTCTCCCTCTCTCTTTTGCTGTTTGTTTTTTTTTTTTTTTTTGTAGAAAACCAAATTTGGAAGAAAAACATGAGGTTTTGTTCATATAAAAATTAGGATAAATTTCTTAATTGAAATGCAACCACTTGGTAGCTTTGTTTTTCAAAAAGTTAAACATTTGCTTGCTGTTTGGAAATCAAACCAATTTAGATGAAATTGCAATATTAATTAATATTGGTAAAACAAAGCATTTTCCATAGGGTTTTCCCCTAGGGTTTTTAAAGTGATTTAAGAATTTCAATTAGTGGTGAATTTCATTGATTCAAAAGATTAAAGATTTTGAGGATTGGTTGAATTTGAGATGATTTAGAGTAATTGCTTGAATTAATTGATTGGAAAATTGGTTTGATTAAAGCAACAAATTGAGAAGTGGAAAACAAAGAATAAAAGGGGTGTTTTTATTTGTTATTTTGGTTCCAAAAGTTGTAACAGAACAAGTATGAAAACAAGCATTTGAAATTGTTTGACTTTCATGGTGAAAACAAAGAATAACAGATGCAACACAACAGAAACAAATGCAACAACATGATGACATGATGCAATACATTAATTAAACAGGAAATCAAACATTCTATAGGGTAGTTTTCATACTTGGGATGTTACAAAACGCCCCCCCTTGAAGGAATCGCGCCCCGAGATTCCTACCGAGAAAAGAAAAGGTCCGGAAACTTCTTGGGAAGATCTTCTTGAGCTTTGACACGTGAAACACATCGTGCACCTTGGATAGACGTCAGGGAATTTGGAAACCACCGGAACATTTTCAAGTAAAGGGATAGGTTTTTGTATCGAGGGTGTATAGCTGGATAGATTTTGATGCATTTGGAGAATAGATTATCTGGCTAGAATGGTGGAACAGAGTTATTGACCTCAATCCAACACTAAGAATGAGATCAATGTCAGAATCAGCAACATGAGAGTAACGAGGAATATGTGGCCTCCCATTAGAATTTGATTTCTGTGTCTGAACTTGGAAGTCAACATTTGAGATCCCGGGGAGTGAACAGAGATTTGATTGCTTATTGGAACCAGAATTAGGTTGTATGTTGTGGAAAGATTGTTGACACAAAGGAATGTGATGCTCTGGTATCAAATAACACTTTAACTGGATAAGAGTTTACGAGGAAGTTTTGATTAGACGCCGGTAGAAGATTTGAAGTGGAAAACAACAACAAGATTTCAACGGACGAAAAGGATGTTTAGATGAACAGGATATCAACATCGGGGACAACGAGAACAAAACTCCTGAGGTACTATGGAAAACCCATCCGGGCTTCTAAAGGATCAATATCTACTGCTTAAGGAATAGAGGATCTGTTTCCGGGGCTTACACGCCTCCGTTCTCAATCATGAGTAGGCAACATGATAAATCACGTCACAACCACCTCCATTCCTATGGTCTAGTAGATATAACTATCCCAGAGAAACCAGGATTCGTGAAATCCTAACTTGAAAGTTTAGATGAGAAGGAAAAACAACGTTGCACTTCCTTACCAGAAAAAGGGAGGGTGGGTGGGGAAAGAAGAAAAAGAACAGAATTCCTACTCTCACGTTTCATTTTTCCTATATAGCTACAAAATAGTTTCTAGACTCAACTGCGACCAGTAAAAAGGGATCCTACAGGCAGACAGGCTCTGATACCATTTGTCGCACCCTGATTTCTAGGGGATACTCACCGTACGAACTGGATAGCAGATGCTTGGATTATGGGGCATAACTGCTCCCACGTCCCAGCTTCCTGGTAGGCCTGCGCTTATGCGCGACAACACAAGCCCTGCTATTCCATCGTCGATGTAAACTATCCGCTAGAGATCAAAGGCACTTCCGTCGACGTACTTCAAACCATACACACATGATACGTCAACGGCGTTTAACAAGTGATATCACAACAGATCTCTACGACACAAAAGAGTGAAATAAGTTGCAAATGGCTCTCATTAGAGCAGAGATAGCAAATACAATCATTCAGAGGACACATGTCCCAACAATACATCATTACAATACAGCGGAAGCATTCAACATGTCTGAGTACAGACAAGAACCAAATAGGCCTAAGAGGCCGGAAACAAACAGACGGAGCCCATCCACGAAGTCTCGGATCCTGCCCGGGTCCGCTATCTACTCGTCAGCAGTCTCGTCATACTCCACGTAGTTGCCACCATGTAGATCCTCGGAAACGTAGGTCTGCGGAAACCACAGCTCCAAAGGGGTCAGTACATAAACGTACTGGCAAGCAAGACTCACAGTTCACCAAAATGTAACCCGTCAACACCAAGCACAGATGCCTTGGGTTCAACGGAGGAAAGGGGATATAAAAGATGCTGCAACTGGCTGCACTAACCAACTACAGAGATTACTACCACTTCCGGCTAACAGAAAGGAGATAAGATCGAGGATTGTAACCAACTGAAAGATAACTTCAGCCAAACCCATCCTGGATCTCGCCCCTTATCCAAAGAAGCAATCCGAGGATAACTCACACAGTTGTATCAAAGGTGAATCAAGTTATTGTGTCATCAACCTATTACTAGTCAAGTTATTAATCATTAGGTGTAACAGGTTTGATCATTATGTTTAAGTTGTCCTGAGTACTTGTTAGCCAGTACTTTCACCAAGTAATCCATAACCGCGGAAAACACGGCTTCTCGAGAAGATTATCCCTGCAGGGTTGCACCAATTTGGCCGTACACTCATGAATAACCCGCCAGATGGAAAGGCCCTTCCACCAAGCGGGGTACTCAACACAACCAACCATTCTTCGCATCAAGCCCAAAGCACCTTGGGCGCACGGCTAATCAAGCCCAGAAGAAAATGGACCATCATAGCACTCTAAGACCGTGTCCCCCTATATGCCGACTACGAAAGTTCCACCCTGCGCTGGGCTCGCAAAAACATGCATGCGGCAAATGGAAAACACGAACTAAATGAGGCGATTTGGACGAGATGCGAATCAGGTCAAGTTGAGGGGGGCGCCCATACTCGCTTCCCAAATGCGGGTAGTGCGCTCATCATGGATCAGTAGACAAGACCCTTTTCCTATTAGGGTCGACACTAGCAGGCTCCAAAACCTCTCATGGGCCTCCTGCCGGTGCCTTATCATCAAATTTATTATTAATAGTAACATTAGCATGATTGATTGATTAAACATCGAGCCCCCAGAACATAATGAAATAGTAACTGAAAGTAACGGGTAACAGACTCGAGCAAAAGCAACCTAAGCATGCTAGATAAGAACAGGCACAAGCAATGGCTGTAGGTATGGAGGTGAGGCAATATCAGGGTTCAGGGTATCATGTGATGGGTTCGTAACAGAAACAACTACTACTAAGGCTAGCAGAAAAGAACAACGGAAAGTATCGGTAACCAATGTTGAAAGGAACACAGTGGTTCATGTGAGTGATAACTTGCCTGCAAAACCCAGTAGCCTGGTACTGAGCTAAATCCTTAGGAGGGATGTCGTAAGTATCGTCGGTCTCAACGTCGTCGTGTATCCGAGAAGAAGCAATCAGACATTGCAGAAAGATAAGCAATCATTATCATGGCATAGATGCACAAACATGGGATGATGCATGTCATGTTAATAGATGCATCAAAGTAACCTACTTGACAAGTAACACAATTTAATTGGATCCATATGCAATGAGAATTGCATATGGATGCAAATGCTTTAGGTTGAAGCAATGATCTACATTTGATTAACAAGTGTAAGTAGTTAAACATGATGCATGCATGATGATGATAACAAGATAACAACAAAATAACAATGATAGATGCAAAGGAGAAGGAATAAAACAAGTTTGGAAATGATTTGTTAAGTTTGAAGTTTTGGTTACTTAAGATGTCACACATGAAATTGTTGTTTTCAACAAGTTAAAGTGTGCAAAACAAATAACAAAGTTGATATTTGAAAAGGTTATCAAATTTTAGTTGGATTACATGTTTCACATTTTGAAATTGGACTTAAGATTATTTAATTGTGAATTAAACAATATTAAACAATTTTTAATTGAATTAAACATGATTTAAATGGTTTAGGCAATTTTAATTATTCAAAACAGAAAACAAAAATTATTATTGAATAGGGTATGCAAAATGGTATGGAAAACATATTTTATTTGCATTATTTGGAATTAGTATGAATTAGTTAGTGATTTTAGCAAATTGCAATTGATTTATTTGAATTCCAAATTAGATTGCATTTTGGAATTTCAAAACAGAAAACAAATGATGTAGTTAGATAGAGTATTAAATTTGGGGCAGAAAACATACTAAAATTGTTGAATTTGGGGTTGGGATGAATTAATTATGCATTTTTCCAATTTGGGGTGCAAATCTGCCATTTTATCTACTATCCAGGGACTTAGAAATATTAACAGGGGCCTAGAAGGAAAATAGCAGGGACCTATGTGTGATTAGCGGTTTATTTGAGTTGTGAAAAATTAAAAGAAAAAAAATGGGGTGTAAACCGCAGGGGGTGGGATTCGAACCCACCCCCTTTGCTGCGCGCGCAACACCAGTGACCAGATGGGCTGCTCGTGTGCTTGTGACAGGTACAGAGCAGTGTTTGGGTTGAGCTTGAGTTACGGGCTTTATCTGAACTAACTGAACCGAACACGAACAGGTACAGGCAGCGAACAGAACCAGCGAACAGAAACACATAGATCGCCATGGACATGGCCATCGGCCTGCTACTCGTCGGAGGGGAACTAGGGGGCGCCGTGGGGCGTGGCCAAGGAGAGGGAGGAGGCGAGTGGGGAGAGATCGGAGGGAGGGAAGGAGAAGCGGGGCGGCCTCACCTGGTTCAGTCGTTGACGACTGCCCGACGGCAGGAGCAGAGCGGCTGCTCTCCGGCGACGGCGCGGCCGCCGTGGGCGCTCCCGGCAAACGACGAGGAGACGGTGCGGTGCAGGACGACGTCGCGTTTCCATTCCCGTGGAGAGGAGCCCCTCGAGGTGGAGGTGTGACCGGCGACGAGGGGGAAGAGGTGGTGTTCGGTGTCTGTTTGGTGGTTTTCTGACGGGAGATGCAGAGTTTCAGAGGTTGAAGAAATAACAGAGGAGAATGGCGGCGAGGGGAAGGGAAACTAGCTAGGGTTTGCGTAGCTGCTAGGGCGGAGGGAGATAGATATAGAGGAAGAGGACCTGTACGGCAGCAATCGGAGAGAAGGGTGGAGGGATCGACGACGGGCGTGCGTTCGTACTGATGACGACGTCATCGAGAGGAAGACGACAGCGACAGCTGAAGGGGTATTGGGCTGGTTGGAAGTGGGCTGGGCTTAGATAGGCTGGGCAGGTTTTCTCCCTCTCTCTTTTGCTGTTTGTTTTATTTATTTTTTTGTAGAAAACCAAATTTGGAAGAAAAACATGAGGTTTTGTTCATATAAAAATTAGGAAAAATTAGGATAAATTTCTTAATTGAAATGCAACCACTTGGTAGCTTTGTTTTTCAAAAAGTTAAACATTTGCTTGCTGTTTGGAAATCAAACCAATTTAGATGAAATTGCAATATTAATTAATATTGGTAAAACAAAGCATTTTCCATAGGGTTTTCCCCTAGGGTTTTTAAAGTGATTTAAGAATTTCAATTAGTGGTGAATTTCATTGATTCAAAAGATTAAAGATTTTGAGGATTGGTTGAATTTGAGATGATTTAGAGTAATTGCTTGAATTAATTGATTGGAAAATTGGTTTGATTAAAGCAACAAATTGAGAAGTGGAAAACAAAGAATAAAAGGGGTGTTTTTATTTGTTATTTTGGTTCCAAAAGTTGTAACAGAACAAGTATGAAAACAAGCATTTGAAATTGTTTGACTTTCATGGTGAAAACAAAGAATAACAGATGCAACACAACAGAAACAAATGCAACAACATGATGACATGATGCAATACATTAATTAAACAGGAAATCAAACATTCTATAGGGTAGTTTTCATACTTGGGATGTTACACGATGGCGATGATTCCCCCTCTCCGGGAAGGAATTTCCCCGGCAGATTTCTCCCTACCGGAGAGCTTTTCTCTCTCTCTTGTTTTTTCCCCGAGGCGGCGGAATAATTCTTCGATGATCCCTCGGGGCTTAGGGTTCCCTCGGTGTCAAGTACGCGAAAGGGGGCGCCCAGAAGTGGGCCAGCGGGGGCAGACCACCCCCAGGCGCGGCCAAGGAGGGGCGCCGCCTGGTGGTGTCGGCCCCTGGTGGCCCCCTCCGGGTGACCTTCTGGGTGGCTTCCTCCTCGGGACTTCTAAGACTTCTCGTATAACCGCTTCTTCTTCTGATCTTTTGAAATAGGGTATCTCCATGGTGCATTTTCCATCAGAAATCTGGTCCCCGTGTTTATTCTCCAAAAATTATGGAACATGCAAAAAGAGATAAAATAACATAAGTAATGCATCATAACATGAAATATATCGATGAATAACAGAAAAAACAATATAAAATAGTGATGCAAAATGGACGTATTAACTCCCCCCAAGCTTAGACCTCACTTGTCCCCAACCGAAACCGAACTCAGTAAACATGACCACAGGTTTATGGAGTGAGGTGTCGATAAATAAAATACGGACAAGAAGCATCACATCTATCATAGCACAAGTCATTTTAGACAACAACTTCCTCTCATATAATCAAACTTGAAACAAGTAGAGGAAATCATAATTGGTGAATGCAAACTTCGTTCTTGGTCAGAGAACAAATAAGAGTGTACTTATCTTTCGTTAGAGTCTTTATACGAGAGCTTATATTACAGAGTTTATCATGCTCAATTATAATAGTCCCTTTGCAGTCATTGGTAACTTTCAAAGTGGTACTCAAACAGATAAAATCATTTGTACTAAACAAGGAAGAATAAAGGACATGATTGAGTAATCAACATATAGATGGATGGAGCAGAACAACTCAAATGCTTGAATAAGACAGAAAGGGGTAGGTTTACTGACTCGACATAAAGGTAAAAGATAGGCCCTTCATAGAGGGAAGCAGGGATTAACTCATGTGCTAGAGCTTTTCGTTTTATAAACGGAGTATTGAAAAAAAAAATTGAGAGTGGTGTATTTTTATGTCAATGAATGGCAAACAGAAAATACAGTATGTCACAAGCCAACTAGACTTCACAAGAGCAGATCCCATTGAAGGACGCAACTGGTATAGAAGGTCATCCCTCTTTCTGTTTTGTTTACACAATTATACTTTGACTGATAAATTAGGGGCAAAAATAGTGAAGAGAATTTGTATTATTATGTTTGGGGCTGGGAACCCCGCTGCCAGCTCTTCTATCATTTGGATAACCGGATGAAGCCACTAGTCCAGGTGTGTAAAGTCCAATAAACAAGTGAGATAAAGATCCTCTATTTGCGTCCTCATGAGCTAAAACAGGGGCACACAATAAGTGTAATTTTGAAGGTTTTAAAGGTAGCACACAAGCAATTTACTTTGAGTGGCGGTGAAATACCACATATAGGTAGGTATGGTGGACACAAATGGCAAGGTTTTGGGGCTCAAGGTTTGGATGCACGAGAAGCATTCCCTCTCAGTAGAGGTTTTTGGCTAGCAAGGCATAAGAGTTGAGGGAAAACAAACAAATATACATATAATAAAACCAATCAAGCAATCTTCCTTGAAGGTACAAACAATCTTACTTGATAATACTAAGCTTATGAGCTAACAAGAAAGAAAAATAATGGAATAATATATCTACATGCAACTCCCTCCTTTCTACTTAAGTCTCAAAGTATTATTGCTACTGACCAATGCTAAGTTTTCCAAAACCAACTAGATTAACTTGATGCTCCAACATTGATACCAATAGTAATACCAAGATCAACCATATAACAAAAGTTGCAAACTAAAATAAAGTGTAGAAACTAGATGATGAAACTTCTCATTAATATTCCATTACGGAAACTCAAACTAAGGGATACAACGATAACCAACTAACGAGTTATACTTCCATACTGCAAACCATCCTATATGATATTTTCTCTACTCATGATATGACTCTACTAAAAGGTAAAAAGGTGAAAGATAAAGTGATACCGCGACACTCCCCCAAGCTTGGAACAAGCCAAGGGGATGCCAATACCAATGACAAATCAATTCTTCGGTGGTGGTGGTGGCGCACTCTTCCCAAGCAAGGCATGGAAATGCTCCAGCATCTCACGAAACCTGTCGTTCTCCTCTTGAAGAATCTCTACCTCCGTCCTTAAAGCTCGATAACGTTCACATAACTCATTTGCGACTCGAAGATCTTCCTCTACTCCAGGGATGGGGCTGAGGCCCGGAACTGATGGTCTTGGTCCCTGCATGCTACAAGAGGAAACACTTCCATCGCTCCTTGATGAAGTCCTCTTTGCTTCTCTATTTACGCCAATATCCATGTTCTTGTGTTTAGGGCTTTGGAGATCATCTTCCATCGGCTCCTTCCCCTTGTTGTTGTTGGCAGAAACCATGGTGCTTCTAAAACTGAAACAGATCCTGGCAGAAATAGGTCGAAATCGAAAAAGGACGAGAAAACGATATACGGATCTCGGGGGTTCCGGGGGGTTAAATATGAGAAACATGTGCAACGAAAGGAAATTACATGTCGAAAACGAGTCGGAGAGGGGCTCCGGGGTGCTCACACCATAGGGCAGCGCGGCCAGGGGTGGGCCCGCACGCCCAGGTGGTGTGGTGCCCTCGGGCACCATCTCCTACCCTTCTTTGGCTCGGTATTTTTCATATTTTCCAAAAACCAATAATTTATAACTTGGGAAATAATCCGCGAACTTTTTCTTAACAGAACTGTTACCTATTCGAAAACAAACTCTGCAGATTCTGGAATGCTCCCTCTAATGAACTTCTCTAGAGTCATTACTTGAATAACATCAACATCTTCATCATAAGAATCCCCAAAAATATAATTTTTGAGTCTTTGACCATTTACCACTTGTGTAGTGTTATCTTTGAGGGAAGCAATTTTGATTGCACCCTAACGATACACTTCTTCAATAACATTAGGGCCTTCCCATCTCAAGAGTAATTTCCCTGCAAAAAATCTGAGACGAGACCGATACAATAGAACATTCTCACCAACATGAAACTCTCTTTTAAGAATTCTCCTATCATGCCATTGTTTAACTCTCTCTTTAAAGAGTCTAGCATTTTCATAAGCTTCACATCTCCATTCATCTAGATGATTCAAATAAAGTATTCTTTTCTTACCATCAAATTTAAAATATTTATTAAGTTCTTTCACTTCCAATAAGCTTTGTGTTCTAATTGTAAAGGCAAGTGACAAGCTTTTCCATAAACCATTTTATAAGGAGACGTACCCATAGGATTTTTATAAGCAGTTCTATAAGCCCATAAAGCATCACTAACTTATCAGACCAATTCTTCCTAGATTTATTAACAGTCTTTTGCAAGATAGATTTAATTTCTCTATTTGATAATTCTACTTGCCCACTGGTTTAAGGATGATAAGCTGAGGCAATTCTATGATTAACATCATATTTAGCAAGGGTTCTTCTAAAACCACCATGAATAAAGTGAGAACCTCCATCAATCATAAGATATCTAGGCACACAAAACATAGGGAAAATAACATCTTTAAGCATTTTTAAAAAGGTCTCACCATCAACACTTTTTGTATGTATAGCTTCTACCCACTTAGTAACATAATCAACAACAACAAGAATATGAGTGTAACCATTCGAAGGAGGAAAAGGACTCGTAAAGTCAAGTCCCCAACAATCAAAAGGTTCAATAACAAGAGAATAACTCATAGGCAATTCATTACGTCTAGAAATATTACCAACTCTTTGAAATTCATCACAAGATAAAATAAATTTACGTGCATCTTTAAATAGAGTAGGCCAATATAAACCTTATTGTATAACCTTCTGTGTTGTTCTACCTCCAGCATGATGTCCTCCATAAACACTACCATGGCACTTTTTCAATATTTCTCGTTGTTCATGATCTGGAACACATGTTCTGATAATACCATCTACTCCTTCTTTACATAAGTGTGGGTCATCCCAAAAATAATGCCTCAAATCATAAAAGAATTTTCTTCTTTGTTAAGCTATAAATGTTGGAGGCAAATACTTGGAAACAATAAAGTTAGCATAGTCAACATACCATGGAATAACTTGGGAGTTTACCTTTATTTTAGCAAATTGTTCATTTGAAAAACTATCATTAACATAAATATGGTCAAAAGCAATGTTTTCCAATCTAGACAAGTTATCAGCAACAGGATTTTCAGCACCCTTCGTATCCACAATATGCAAATCAAACTCTTTTAAAAGATGCACCCATCTAGTAAGCCTAGGCTTAGCATATTTCTTTTCCATAAGGTATCTAATAGCAACATGATCAGTATGAATAGTAACTTTTGAATCAACAATATAAGTTCTAAACTGATCACATGCAAAATCTACAGCTAAGAACTCTTTTACAGTAGTAGCATAATTCTTTTGAGAAACATTAAGAGTCTTACTACATAATGAATAACATTCAACTTCTTATCTACTCGTTGTCCCAGAACAGCACCTATAGCAAAATCACTAGCATCACACATAATTTCAAAAGGTAAATTCCAGTCAGGTGGTTGAACAATTGGAGCAGTAGTTAAAGCCTTATTTAAATTTTCAAAAGCTTCCTTACAATCATCATCAAAAACAAAAGGTACATATTTTTGAAGAAGATTAGTAAGAGGCTTTGATATTTTAGAGAAATCTTTAATAAACCTCCTATAAAAACCAGCATGACCAAGAACACTATGAATACCATTAACATCCCTGGGATAGGGCATTTTCTCTATGGCTTCCACTTTAGCTCTGTCAACTTCAATACCTCTTTCAGAAATTTTATGTCCAAGAACAATTCCTTCATTCACCGTAAAGTGGCATTTCTCCCAATTAAGAATAAGATTAGTTTCCTCACATCTCTGCAAAACTTTATCAAGGTTGTGCAAGCAATTATCAAAAGAAGTTCCATAGACGGAGAAATCGTCCATGAATACTTCCACAATCTCTTCACAAAAACCATGAAAAATTGTAGATATGCATCTTTGAAACGTAGCAGAAGCATTACAAAAACAATAGGCATACGTCTATAAGCATAAGTACCATAAGGACAAGTAAAGGTTGTTTTCTCTTGATCTTGCTTCCTAACAACAATTTGAGAAAACCCATAATAACCATCAAGAAAGCAAAAATGAGTTTTCTTAGACAAGCTCTCTAACATTTGATCAATAAAAGGCAAAGGATAATGATCTTTCTTAGTAACCTTGTTAACTTTCCTAAAATCAATGCACATTCTATAACCAACCACTACTCTTTGAGGAATAAGCTCATTATTTTCATTAGGAACAACAGTCATTCCTCCCTTCTTAGGAACACAATGCACAGGGCTCACCCATCTACTATCAACAAAAGGAAAAATAATACCAACATCAAGGAGTTTTAATACCTCATTCCTTAGCACTTCCTTCATCTTAGGAATTAAACAACGTTGATGTTCAACTACTAGCTTTGCATCAGGTTCAATATTAATAACATGCTGACATTTAGAGGGAGAGATCCCTTTCAAATCATTAAGAGTATATCCAATAGCTCCACGGTGTTTCTTCAATATTCCCAATAACATTTCCTCTTATTCAACACCAATAAGTACATGATATATTTTCTTATCATCAATATAAGCATATTTAAGATCACAGGGAAAAGGTTTTAAATCAAAAACATGATCCTCCTTGGGTGGTAAGGTGGTACCCAAGTCTTCCACAGGTAAACTATGTTTCAGTATCACCGGTTGATGAAGGAAAATATCGTCAATCTCATTTCGCTCTTCCATAAAGACTTCACTTTCATGGTCCTCCATATATTGCTAAAGATCATTGTTAGGAGCAAGGGCAATAGAGGCAAGTTGTTCAACTCTAAAATTCTCATTAGGCAATTCAGATTCATAAGGTGCTCTAGCAAATTTGGAGAAACTGAACTCATAAGATTTTCCATCAAATTGAGTCAATATCTTCTCCCGCTTACAATCTATAATAGCACCACAAGTTTTCAAGAAAGGTCTACCAAAAATAATAGGACAAGTTTTACTAGCAGCCTTACCAAGTACTAGAAAATCAGTGGGATATTTAGTTTTACCACATAAAACTTCCACATCTCTAACAATACCAATCGGAAAGACAGTTTCTCTATTAGCAAGCTGAATAACCACATCAATACCCTTAAGCTCACAAGAACCATTTTCATGCATAATTTCTTTATAAAGCTCATAAGGAGTAGCACTAGAACTTGCACAAATGTGACACAAACCATAATAGCAATGATCACCAATCTTAAAAGAAAGCACAGCAACACTAGTTTTCTTAGGTCTATTTGGATGTGAGACAATATTAGAAGCATCCTCACAAAATACAATATGTTCATCCTCTATGTTTCCACAGATAAGGTCTTTCACTATTGCTACAGCAGGTTCAACAGTTATTTGTTTATCAGGTTCAATAGATTTCTTAATGCTCTTATTAACCACACTAGCTACAATAGAGTGTCTTTCACCTTAGCAGGGAAAGGCATTTTCTCAATATAAGGCTAATGAACAGAAGGATTAACAACATGCACTTCTGTATTTCTAGCAAGAACAATATCTTTATAAGGTGCATGGTAATTGTGAATATCAATATAGGAGGCAAAAACTTTAAGATAATTTGCAAAGTTTTGAGAATCAAGACCACAAACAACACTAACATTATAGAAATCATCGAATCCCATAAAAGATTTAATGCATTCATAATCATAATTTATACCTGACTTTCTACCTTTTTCATTCTCCCATCCTTCAGTGTTTTCTTGAATATGGTCAAGAAGATCCCATTTAGCTTCTTCCTTCATACGTGTGAATGATCCAAAAGAACAAGCATCCAATAAATCCTTATCGTGAAGAGAAAGCCTTGCATAAAAATTATTCATAACAATATTACTCGGGAGCTCATGAACGGGACATTTGAGCATTAATAACTTCATTCTGCCCCAAGCTTGGGAAATACTCTCTCCATCATGAGGCCAGAAATTATATATTTGATTCCGGTCTTTAGGTATCTCACTCGGAGAATAGAATTTAGAATAAAAGAGAGGGACAATTTCCTCCCATCCAATAGATTCACCATTCTTCAGTAATTTAAACCATTTAGCGCCTCTACCTTTCAGTGATAAAGAGAATAATTTCCTTTTAACTTGATCCATTGTAATACCTGCACACCTGAATAACTCGCATAATTCATGTATAAAGAGAAAATGATCACCGGGATGGACAGTTCCATCTCCATAATAGCAGTTATCGATAACACTTCCAAAAAAATTCATAGGTATTTTATAAGGATCTACTTCAGCAAATAAAGGGTCACCTACTACCCTAACAGTAACGGTAGAAGTACCCCTAAAAAGAACCAAAAGAATTCTCCATAATGAAATAAAGCAACAGACATAAATAAAACAGCACTCAGAGTAAAAGTTTCTCTTACCAATAACGCTTCACTCCCTGGCAACAGAGCCAGAAAATAGTCTTGATGACCCACAAGTATAGGGGGTGTATCGTAGTACTTTCGATAAATAAGAGTGTCGAACCCAACGAGGAGCAAAAGGTGTTGACAAGCAGGGGTGATAGAGAATTCAGTGTAAACACTAGCAAATGGGTTTTTGGTGGTTTTTGATATAGCAGATAAATAAAGTGCGAGTAAATAAAAGACAGTAAATACAATTGCAGCGAGTGGCCCAATCCTTTTTAGAGCAAAGGACAAGCCGGTTGTTCTACTTATGATTACCAAACATTCGCGAGGACACATGGAAATTTCGTCAAGTGCTTACGCTTCATATGGTTGATTAATATTTATTGGTTCGTCAAGTGTTGTGTGGGTGAACCTATGCTAATGCACCACCCAACTTGGACTAATACATACTTGTGATTATACCCCTCATAAGCATCCGCAAAGACAAGAAAGTAAATAAGATAAATCTAACCACAACCTTAAAACTTTGGGATTCTACACTCCCTCGTGCATTGGTTTCCTAATGGGGGTTTAGGTTTCTGTCACTTGAGCAACCCCATAATAAGTAGCCAAATACACAATGCATCCTCCTAGGACCATAAAGGTGAAGTATCATGTGGTCAACGTTCACATGACAGCACTAAAATAATAGCACCACAACTTAAATACCAAACTACTAGATATTACTTCAACATAATTCCACTACTAACAACATGACTTCTCCATGTCCTCAAGAACTAAATGAACTACTCACAAGACATCATATGTGTAACATCCCAAATTTTCTAATTTAGGGTGTGTGGTGTTGTGTCATCTCATACATGCATGAAACGATTTTTTTAATCTGGTTTGAACCAATTTAAACCGTGAATTTAAATGGTTTGAGAAAAATCCCACAAATAGTACTTATTTTGGTTTCCAAAATCTTGTATTGGAAAATAATTCAATTACACCAAAGAAAAATATGGTTAGGTTGGAAATTTCAAAAGCTTTCCAAAAGTTATTTTTGCCAATTTTTCTGATTTCAAAAAAGCCCTCAAAAGTTTGTTTTCTGTCCTGTTTTAAAATAGAAAAGGACCTAGTTGTGTTTTCCAGAAATTTCAGGGGGTGTTGTGTTTTTTTGGTCATCTTCTTCCTTTGACAGTAGGAGCTCCTGCGTGGCAGTGTCGCCGTCGCAGGATTGCCACCTCCTGCTTGCTTCCGCAGAAGGGTAAGCACGCCACAGAGACCCCGCGCCCTCCCTCCTTCACCTCCCCCCCCGAAATCTTTCTCTCTCTGTAGCTCCCACAAGAACCTAACCCTACTGTCCCCTCCGGCCGCCGCCGCGCGCTGCCGATTCCGGCCATCTCCGGCTGAACGGACGCCACCTATGGCTCCGCCTTGAACTCCTCTTGCTCCCTACCTAAGCCACATGAGCAGGGACGACCGGAGTCAGCCGCGCCGTCATCGTCTTCCTCGCGGCCGGCGGGAGATGCGGCCATTGATTCGTCGCCGTCCGGCCGTCCCTGCCCCCACCGACCCCTCCACTAGCTCCACCGCGCCATGGTGAGCTCCCCGGTGCCCTCCCCGTGCTCCCTCTCTTCCTCTAGCTTGTTGTCCTCGAGGGCCACCGTCCGCCGCCGTCGGACCTTGTCACCGGCGAGGAATCCGGCCACCATTCGGCCGCCCGCCACCACCCCTAGTTCCCACTCGATCTCCTCTACGTCGTGGTGTAGTTTGATTTTCAAATGGCACGCGAATTGAATCGAATTCGATCCTATTTGTGAAGAACAGAGCACTGCGATGTCACCGTGACATCATAGTGATGTCATAACTTCTCTATTTAAATATTTCCAGAAATTAATAAAACTTGTAAATTTAATATCTCTTCAAATATTACTCAGAAAAATAAAAGGAAAGTATGGTTTTGTTCAGAAAAATGTAAGCTACCTAAACATACTATTTTCACACATGTTTGAGAAATTCCAAAAATGAGCATTTATTTAATGTTGTAAATTCATTTAAAATAGAAAAATAAGTTTTTATTCACTAAAATTAGAAAATTAAAAGTTATATACCAAATTGCTCAAAATGACAAATGCAATCTAGTTATGGTGTTTTAAAACCCATTTGAGCTTTTAAAATTGTACTCACTTCTAGAATCGCCCGAAACCCCCTCCGGTGTCTATTTCGGGCAAATTTCAGAAAAACTACATAACTGACATATGAACCCTAGCAACCCCACGATCATGCTTAGGGCTTTATTTCAGTGCATTAATCTGCTCATGCATTCATATTGCGCATTGCATTGATTCCATGTGTTGATTGTTATTCTTCTTTTCGGTGTTTGTTCCCCCTCGGTAGAACATGACTCCGAAGAGAAGGCCAACAATCCAATGGCGAATACTTGATCTTAACCGACAAGTCAAGCACTTATTCCAGAAGACATCTTTATCTGGTTTTCTTATAACCAAGGCAAGCATAACCTCTTATCTGCTCATATACGTTTTCCAACAACATTTGATCTCGTACTTTGCATTCGATTCCAAAGTATTTGATGCTAGTAGACATAGTTCACCTATATGTTGCATTGCCTCAATATCCTGATCCACTGCTCCTAGCCGCCATAGATTTTCTTGTGCGCATCGCCAGAGCCTCATATCTGATTTGCTTAGCTTTACATGTTTATTTACCTCTGCTCCATCCGGTTGATGAATCAGAGCTACGAGAACCTAGTATGATATGATGACGTGGTGAGATGAGCACTGTGTGGTTAACTTGACTAAGGCTTGGACGGGAGGCCACTTGGGAAGTGGTTCTTTGTCCTGTACTTTCCAACCCTAGGATTAAGGTCTCGCCGCGGAAACCAAGACTGAGCGTGCAACCACACGCGCGAGCCAATGAACCTCGCTCGACTAACTAACTTGTTTGGCCACATCCATGAGTCACGTAGTTTGCTATTTGCATCTGCGTGTGAGTCAAAAAACGACTTGGAGAAAAACCAGGGCGTGACCTGGACAAGTGATGGACATACACGGATCTTGATCCTGACTCACAGAACAGGTGCCGTCAGGAGGTGGCCAACTCCCTATTGACGGGGTGGCCCTGTTTGGGTTGACTCATGGATAGGGTCGAGCAAGGTAAAGGTCGGAGCCAGCCACCCTCTGCCGTGCTCCATGGAAGAGCGTACATGTGGCGCTAAGAGTCGGAGGGTACGTGTGGGTAAAGTGTACCACCCTGCAGGGATAAATCTTTCGGAAAGCCGTGTCCACGGTTAAGGACGACTTGGTGAATGTCACGTGGCCATAGATAACTTGAACGTGACGTAAAAGATGTTGGCAATGTTTGAAGGTTGCCTCCTCGGAGATGCCGAGAGGGGTGATCCTTGTAGAATGTGAGGTGTTGGGAAATGATGTCAGTGGATAAAAACATGATATCAGTAGTTGAGTAGCTTTCTCATATGTTTTCAAAACATTCTATGAGACGTGCTATTCTTCCTCGATTTGGAAAACAAAGATTGCTTTACGCAAATCAGCCTTCATAAAACCCTTTATGAAACCAGCAGATATATAATAGGTTAACTAAGTCTTGTTGAGTACCTCCCGTACTCAGGTTTGCTTAATTTTGGTTCAGGTGAAGATCTCACCCCAACGGTGGTGATTCAACGTGGACATCGACGAGTAGTTTGGGGTTCCCAGGTAGTAGCCTAGAATCTATGGGCTGGGACGTCGCCTTATGTTGCGTCCTCTTAGGCCTTTTTGGTTCTTGTTGATTAGCAACATAATTTGCCTTCCATTGTCTGATGTAATGTTGGGTCGTGTGACCTCTGCTTGTAAGCTATACTCTAGTAACACATGTTTAACACAACTTCAATGTTTAGAGTACTGCTTTGATCGGTTGTTGGTTTCGAGCTCATTGTTATATAGTTTTGTCTATGCCTGCATAGTTGTCGCGGTCGAGGGGTTGCGGAGCCGATGATCCATGTCCGAGCCCGCCTGCCGATGTGATTCGGCCTGGGGCGAGGTATCCCCAGTAACCCTCGATTGTTGTTGCACTTTCTGGACACATAGCATCTCTGTATAGCTTTGGTCCCGTTTCCTCCAGTTTCATTCGATTCGTGGACGCTTTGATATGCATAGTTGGTTATGACTAGCACGGATACAAGGAGCAGTAGACTGGGGATCCGGACTACGTGCCGATGAATCCAGTCTGCCTGCCGTTGTTTGTTGCGGCCGGGGCTGGTAACCCTGAAGCCCTTGTGAGTCCATGGCTAGGAGCACATAACAGTATGTATATCTCTGGGTCCGGGGTCGTGACAGGTCATGGTATCAGAGCAAGACTGCCTGTAGGAAAACCTTACTGCTTGGTCGATGTTGAGTCTAGTGTTTGTGAAAACTACTTTGAAACTTCAAATGGATTGTGAAAACCTTCTTAGGATTCTTTTTACTCCTTATCTGGTATCGCTCTAACTCTTGGTCACCTTACCTGTTTTGATTTGAAAAGATTTTGCTATCTCTTCTAGTCATTCAAACCCTAGGTGCCTTCTCTGGCAAGGACGTCTTTTACCAAGTTGACCTAGTGTTCAGTTTCTAGAGTCGTGTGTGTTCCATTTCCGTTATCTCTTAAACTGGGAGATTTCCCTTTTCACCATAATCTCTCATGTCCATGTGGATTCCACATTGCTACATGTTTCAAAGTTCTAAATCCTGAACCTCGAGATCTGCTTTTCATCTCGAATGTATCCGTCATCCTCTGCTCAAATTCTTCCGGGGCTACTGTTGTCCTTCGAAAGATACTTCGTGATTTCTATTCATAGTGTCGTTTAATACACTAAGAGAGTAATTACCCCTTTATCTTGGTTTCTAACCTTGGACTTGAACCAAAGGTCCCGGAATGTGCTGAATTGCGGTGGGTTGAATCATGTGGTTTATAACCACGGGATGCTCACGCTATCAGTACAGGATGCCAACCTTTAACCCAAGATCCGTTAGGTTGATCCCGAGGAACATCTTCTACCTTAGGATGGCTAGCTAATCTCAACTCCGAAAACCATAGGTTTTCTCCAGGAACCAAAAGAGATCACAACAAGAGTGATCATCATGGCTTCCACATCTTTCTTCTTGACTCAGCTATACCAATCTACTTAGCATGGGTTTTACAAATGAGTATGACCTTGTGCATCCAACGTGATCTCAGGATTTTCCAAGAGCACGTTCCTATTCTTTGCTTGCTTCCAAACCTCATCTACTATTTGTAATGCAAGTTGCATGTGTGTGTTGGATTCTTCCAATGCATTTGATCTTGTGTTCCGTCAAAACATTCCACCTTGGAATGTGAGGAGAAACAAACTCCAGTACCTCGTTCATCTCTAGTACCAGGTCAAAGTTTTGTAATCCGCAGATTAAAAAAGTTTCATTAGCTTCCATTCTGTTCAGTTCCACTTTCGAGAATAGCTTTCTTTTGTATCAACAGGTCTTGTTAAGTTTCATGGATTTATTGATGAATTGATGCTCCTACACATCTTCACTCACCATCTCTACAATATTTAATGCTCGAGAATGTTGGGTGTGCATTGAGGTGTTTATCAGATATTCCTAGCAATTTCTAATGCTTTGAAAAATCTAAGAAGCATATGTATCTTTCTTAGCACTTTGGTCAACCGGTATTTAACTAAAGTTGACTGTGTTACCAAGTCCGTTCATTCTGGTGCACATTCCTGGTCAAAGAGTTAGTTTCATGCCAAAGCTCTCAAAACCATATTGTGTTGCTTTGAAAACCAAGATCCCTTTCGAACACCAAGACATGCCGGTGGGTTGTGATATTCTGGTTGTCTTCCTAGAAGTATCACCAGGTTTTACCTGACCGTGATGTCTACACAAGGGATATTTGAACTACTCCTTTCTCCAAGAACTCTGCTGGATATCCTTGACTAGATGGTTGAGCTTAAACAATAATTGGAGAGTTGAAAGGCAAAAGCTCCGCCTAACTAGATCCTCTGATAAGGGATGTCTAGTTCTCCTGCTGTTGAAACAGGATAGTAGCTCCTTTGTGGAAATGCTATCACTCTACCTCTTGGTTGATTTGGGCTATCGTCAGATCAAGTCCAAATTCAAGGACTATCTTGATGGTGTTTCCACTCATGGTGTTTTTCCCGAGTGCACTTCATGTCTTTTAGCCTAAAAATATTTTTCCTTGTTCATGTGTTATATGAATACTTCTTCTTGGAGTGTTCTAATAAGTGTGCTGTTGAGCCCATCGATGACATTCCTCATCATCCAAATTGCAAGAGGTTCATGTTGAGCAGTTGGCATTAATGTTGGAAGCTTTTGTGAACCATCTTTGTGTCGTCACGAAGTTGTGTTCTCGATGCTTGAAGTAGCCTACTCTAGTCCATGTGCTTATGGTGAAAGTTGTCGCCATGGATCCGAGAAAAGTTTTCTTGTTCCTTCGGGAATAATCCCAAGTCGGTCATGCATGTGTGGACTATTCTTGAGATGGTAGGTTGTTACCTCCATTCTTTGAAAAAGTTTCCATCCACACTAAGCCACCGACTGATCATTCGTAAAAGAGAATAAGTTTAAGAACTTCGTTATCTTTGTATCATTTCACCAAACAAGGACTCTGATGTGGTCTTCGCAAGTAGACCATGTAGGTGCAACCATCTTTCACAAGTTGCTAATACATGAGTTCTGCAATCTCGCTCATCTTTTCAAGCTTGGCATCGTAGTCCATGTCTTGAGAATCTAGTAAATATATCTCGTTAGTAACCGGTGCAAGCTCTTCGATCAAACACGTTGAGTCTTTGTTATTCAGCCCATCAACCAGAGCTGAATCTCAAGCAGCAACGATGGTTGGTGTTTTCTCAAGGGTATTGAATTAGGTCCATTCGAAAATCCGGCATGGTTGATGTTGTGGTTGACACAATTAGCCGGAAGGCCTAATGTCATATCCCTCTGAATCCGTAAGAACAACCACTGCCCGTGAAATTTCCTGTGTTGGTCAATCTAACAAGTTTCCCTCTCTGTTCTTCCAAATCGGAGTTCTACATCCACTTGATGACCTATAGAAGGTTTGTCATGAGTCTGTTGTCGGTATCTAGAACATCCAGGATAACTTGGAAGTTGATCTTTCCAATATCTTTCCATTGAACCTCCAAAACCTTTGTTCTAGTGGAAACAAATTCATCATGAGAATCATCTTGTGGTGTTTTGTAACCGCCATAGATCAGTTCCCTTTTTCAAGTTGTTTGTACTTGAAATTCCGTTCATCTCACACATTGTGTGAATTTGTCAGTTACTTCAGCCATGGGATCTTAACCATGTGGTAGATGTATTGCTACGTCCAAACCACAATGGGAAACAGATTCTCTATTTTTTTCCGGTGTTTCAGTTCCCATTGGTTACCCATCTTTATGGTGTGACCAAGAATTCTTTCTTTGTTACGGTGTTTCAACTTCTTTTGGTCACTCATATTCTGTCGTGAAGTAACATCCCGATCATTGACAAGGATTTCAAGAAACTATTATGGAATGATTGAAAGTTCTGTTATCTTTCGTGTCCACTCCGAAGAGTGAACATGATCGTGTATCAAATTTTCTTCGACGCACTACTATAGTGTTTTCTCGTGTTCTTCCTCGTCTACGGGTATTATATTGTGATGTTCAAGACCATCCTCCTAATCTTGGTAATCTATTTTGAAGAAACCTTTGTCACAAGTTGTCCAACCTTTCTTTTGCAAAAGGATTTAAAGTCTTGTGCAAAGCTCATATTCTAAATCCTTTCAAGAACCATCATCCATAAACTTGAAACCATATTTTTTCCCCTCTGTTACCTTGATGTGTTTCATGCCTGATAACTCAAAAGTTCTTTATGAACATCCTGTCATGAGTTACCCATGGGATACTCGATCTTCGTACAGATCAGTTCCTAAGAGTTTTCCCTCTCATCTAAGGTATAGCCGCAGGATATATTCACAAGTTCTACAGGTCAACCTCTTCGAGAAAAGAACCGTAAGGCTCAAGAAGATCGTTCAAAACCGGTGTTCCTTCTTTCTTCTCCTTCAGGAATCTCGGGACGAGATTCTTGTAAGGGGGTAGATTTGTACCATCCCAAATTTGCTAATTTAGGGGTGTCATCTCATACATGCATGAAATAATGTTTTTAATCTGGTTTGAACCAATTTAAACCGTGAATTTAAATGGTTTGAGAAAAATCCCACAAATAGTACTTATTTTGGTTTCCAAAATCTTGTATTGGAAAATAATTCAATTACAGCAAAGAAAAATATCGTTAGGTTGGAAATTTCACAAGCTTTCCAAAAGTTATTTTTGCCAATTTTTCTGATTTCAAAAAAGCCCTCAAAATTTTGTTTTCTGTCCCGTTTTAAAATAGAAAAGGACCTAGTTGTGTTTTCCACAAATTTCAGGGGGTGTTGTGTTTTTTTTGTCATCTTCTTCCTTTGACAGTAGGAGCTCCTGCGTGGCAGTCTTGCCGTCGCCAGATTGCCACCTCCTGCTTGCTTCCGCAGAAGGGTAAGCACGCCACGGAGACCCCGCGCCCTGCCTCCTTCACCTCCCCCCCCCCGAAATCTTTCTCTCTCTGTAGCTCCCACAAGAACCTAACCCTACTGTCCCCTCCGGCCGCCGCCGCGCGCTGCCGATTCCGGCCATCTCCGGCTGAACGGAGGCCACCTATGGCTCCGCCTTGAACTCCTCTTGCTCCCTACCTAAGCCACGTGAGCAGGGACGACCGGAGTCAGCCGCGCCGTCATCGTCTTCCTCGCGGCCGGCGGGAGATGCGGCCATCGATTCGTCGCCGTCCGGCCGTCCCTACCCCCACCGACCCCTCCACTAGCTCCACCGCGCCATGGTGACCTCCCCGGTGCCCTCCCCGTGCTCCCTCTCTTCCTCTAGCTTGTTGTCGTCGAGGGCCACGGTCCGCCGCCGTCGGACGTCGTCACCGGCGAGGAATCCGGCCACCATTCGGCCGCCCGCCACCACCCCTAGTTCCCACTCGATCTCCTCTACGTCGTGGTGTAGTTTGATTTTCAAATGGCGCACAAATTTAATCGAATTCGATCCTATTTGTGAAGAACAGAGCACTGTGATGTCACCGTCACATCACAGTGATGTCATAACTTCTCTATTTAAATAATTCCAGAAATTAATAAAACTTGTAAATTTAATATCTCTTCAAATATTACTCAGAAAATAAAAGGAAAGTATGGTTTTGTTCAGAAAAATGTAAGCTAGCTAAATATACCATTTTCACACATGTTTGAGAAAGTCCAAAAATGAGCATTTATTTAATGTTGTAAATTCATTTAAAATAGAAAAATAAGTTTTTATTCACTAAAATTAGAAAATTAAAAGTTATATACCAAATTGCTCAAAATGACAAATGTAATCTAGTTATGGTGTTTTAAAACCCATTTGAGCTTTTAAAATTGTACTCACTTCCAGAATCGCCCGAAACCCCATCCAGGGTCTATTTCGGGCAAATTTCAGAAGAACTACATAACTGACATATGAACCCTAGCAACCCAACGATCATGCTTAGGGCTTTATTTCAGTGCATTAATCTGCTCATGCATACATATTGCGCATTACATCGATGCCATGTGTTGATTTTTATTCTTCTTTTCGGTGTTTGTTCCCCCTCGGTAGAACGTGACTCCGAAGAGAAGGCCAGCAATCCAATGGCGAATACTTGATCTTAACCGACAAGTCAAGCACTTATTCCAGAAGACATCTTTATCTGGTTTTCTTATAACCAAGGCAAGCATAACCTCTTATCTGCTCATATACGTTTTCCAACAACATTTGATCTCGTACTTTGCATTCGATTACAAAGTATTTGATGCTAGTAGACATAGTTCACCTATATGCTGCATTGCCTCAATATCCTGATCCACTGCTCCTAGCCGCCATAGATTTGCTTGTGCGCATCGCCAGTGCCTCATATCTGCTTCGCTTAGCTTTACATGTTTGTTTACCTCTGGTCCATCCGGTTGATGAATCAGAGCTACGAGAACCTAGTATGATATGATGACGTGGTGAGATGAGCACTGTGTGGTTAACTTGACTAAGGCTTGGACCGGAGGCCACTTGGGAAGTGGTTCTTTGTCCTGTACTTGCCAACCCTAGGATTAAGGTCTCGCCGCGGAAACCAAGACTGAGTGTGCAACCACACGCGCGAGCCAATAAACCTCGCTCGACTAACTAACTTGTTTGGCCACATCCATGAGTCACGTAGTTTAATATTTCCATCTGCGTGTGAGTCAGAAAACAATTTGGAGAAAAACTAGGGCGTGACCGGGACAAGTGATGGACGTACACGGATCTTGATCCCGACTCACAGAACAGGTGCCGTCACGAGGTGGCCAACTCCCTGTTGACGGGGTGGCCCTGTTTGGGTTGACTCATGGATAGGGTCGAGCAAGGTAAAGGTCGGAGCCAGTCACCCTCTTCCGCGCTCCATGGAAGAGCGTACATGTGGCGCTAAGAGTCGGAGGGTACGTGTGGGTAAAGTGTACCACCCTGCAGGGATAAATCTTTCCGAAAGCCATGTCCACGGTTAAGGACGACTTGGTGAATGTCACGTGGCCATAGATAACTTGAACGTGACGTAAAAGATGTTGGCAATGTTTGAAGGGTGCCTCCTCGGAGATGCCGAGAGGGGTGATCCTTGTAGAATGTGAGGTGTTGGGAAATGATGTCGGTGGCTAAAAATATGATATCAGTAGTTGAGTAGCTTTCTCATCTGTTTTGAAAACATTCTATGAGACGTGCTATTCTTCCTCGATTTGGAAAACAAAGATTGCTTTACGCAAATCAGCCTTCATAAAACCCTTTATGAAACCAGCAGATATATAATAGGTTGACTAAGTCTTGTTGAGTACCTCCCGTACTCAGGTTTGCTTAATTTTGGTTCAGGTGAAGATCTCACCCCAACGGTGGTGATTCAACATGGACATCGATGAGTAGTTTGGGGTTCCCAGGTAGCAGCCTGGAATCTATGGGCTGGGACGTCGCCTTATGTTGCGGCCTCTTAGGCCTTTTTGGTTCTTGTTGATTAGCAACATAATTTGCCTTCCGTTTTCTGATGTAATGTTGGGTCGTGTGACCTCTGCTTGTAAGCTATACTCTAGTAACACATGTTCAACACAACTTCAATGTTTAGAGTACTGCTTTGATCGGTTGTTGGTTTCGAGCTCATTGTTATACAGTTTTGGCTATGCCTGCATAGTTGTCGCAGTCGAGGGGTTGTGGAGCCGATGATCCATGTCCGAGCCCGCCTGCCGATGTGGTTCGGCCTGGGGCGAGGTAACCCCAGTAAACCTCGATTGTTGTTGCACTTTCTGTACACATAGCATCTCTATATAGCCTTGGTCTTGTTTCCTCCAGTTTCATTCGATTCGTGGACGCTTTGAAATGCATAGTTGGTTATGAGTAACATGGATACAAGGAGTAGTAGACTGGGGATCCGGACTACGTGCCGATGAATCCAGTCTGCCTGTCGTTGTTTGTTGCGGCCGGGGCTGGTAACCCTGAAGCCCTTGTGAGTCCATGGCTAGGAGCACATAACAGTATGTATATCTATGGGTCCGGGGTCGTGACAATATGGATCATAATCAGAGGTGATATAATGGATAATAACAATCTAGTCATAAAGTGTAAACATCGATAAATCTCACAAGCATAAACTACTAACAAGTAATCCACACCGGAAGAGAGATCTAATGTCGAGCAACGATGGAGACCCTTAATTGTTACATCAGATGAAGGTGGATGAAGAGGGTGAAGGTGCTTGTGGTGATGATGATTACGATGATGATCTTGATGATGCTGGAGCAATGACGGTGACGATGGCGATGATTCCCCCTTTCCGGGGAGGAATTTCCCCTGCAGATTTCTCCCTGCTGGATAGCTTTTCTCTCTCTGTTGTTTTCCGCCCAAAGGTGGCGGCGGAATATTTCCTCGATGATACCCCGGGGCTTAGGATTCCCTTAGGGTCAAGTACGCAAAAGGGGGCGCCCAGAAGTGGGCCAGGGGCAGACAACCCCCAGGCGCGGCCAAGGGGGGGGGGGCAGCTGGTGGTGTGGGCCCCTGGTGGCCCCCTCCGGGTTCCCTTATTGCTAGCTTCCTCCTCGGTACTTCTAAGACTTCTCGTATAGCCCCCTTCTTCTGATCTTCTGAAATAGGGATCTCGACGGTGCCTTTTTCATCATATTTCTGGTCCATGTGTTTATTCTCCAAAAATTATGGAACATGCAAAAAGAGATAAAATAATATAAGTAATGCATCACAACATGAAATATATAGATGAATAACAGAAAATAGCAATATAAAATAGTGATGCAAAATGGACGTATCAAGGCTCCATCCACGAAAAGTTCCGTATTTGCCGTCATCGTCAACCCTAGTTTGGGAAGGTTTTAAAGCTCTCCCGGCACCCTGCCGGGAGAGAAAATCATCGCCGGAGGGCTCTTTACCACAATGCCTGCCTCCGGAGTGATGTGTGAGTAGTTCATCCTTGGACTACGGGTCCATAGAAGTAGCTAGATGGTTGTCTTCTCCTCTTTATGACACCATGTTTAGATCTTGTGAGCTGCCTAACATGATCAAGATCATCTATCTGTAATGCTACATGTTTTGTTTGCTGGGATCCGGTGAATATTGAATTCTATGTTAAGTTGATTATCAATCTATCAAGTTTATGTAATTTATGATCTTGCATGCTCTCCGTTACTAGTAGATGCTCTGGCCAAATTCATGCTTGTAACTCCCAGAGGGAGTATTTATGCTCGATAGTGGGTTCATGCCTCCCTTATATCTGTGCACGAGTGATAGAAACGTGAGAGATGGGGGATGTGCTACTTCCATTAGGGAGAAAACAACAATGCTTTGTCTAAGTACAATTTTATTGTTTACATTACACACTTTACTTAATGCAATAATATGTTGCTTGCAACTTAATACCCGAAGTCTACTTGGATTACGTCCTTAGGGTGGATTATTAGTCATAGATGCAGTTGGATTATGGTCTATGTATCATGTTGTAATGTCCTCATGAATCTCATACTAATCATTGTGTCTTTCATATGCACTACGGTGCAACCTTTTCTCTGTCAATGCCCAGATGTAAGTTGTTTACCCAGCATGTTATCTATCTGTATTGGAGAGACACCACTAGTGAACTGTGGACCCCGGTCCATTCTTTTACACTGATAATACAACCACTTCAAACACTATTTTCCTTTCATTCGCTACAATCATACATCATTTTCCACATTTTACATCTAATCCTTTGTGTTAGAAACACCGGTGAGATTGACAACCTCACTGTTTCGTTGGGGCAAAGTATCTTGGTTGTGTTGTGTACAGATTCCATGCTGCTGAGCCTGGTAGTGCTCCCTGCCAACATTTGTTGTCACCAACCTTCAGAAGTGATTTCTTTCTCCTACTAGTCCGATTAAACCTTGTTTCTTACCGAGGGAAAACTTGCTGTTGTAATCTTCATACATTCCTCTTGGGGTCTCCCAACGAGCGTGTGCTCGCACGTCATCAGTAATTCTCACTCTCTGGAAGATAGATTCCATCTATTCTTCACCTATTTGTTCAGCTCCATGATATGGACTTTTTTGCAAATCCAATGGGAGAGAAATTCGGTGGGAGATTGCCTCCTAAATTCAAGGAAAAAAGTTTTCTAGGCCATGTTTCACTGATATTGTCATTCTGGCATGTTGGAATGTTTGGAAGCAACATAATGGCTGGATATTCAAGAACATTAGACCCTCCTTTAGGGCTTGCAAAGCGGCTTTTGTTCTGGATGTCACCCTGTTTAAGCATAGGGTGAATTTTTTTTGATTTACATTCCCTAGTTTCATGGCTTACTTCTCTTATGCAAACCTTGTTTCTTGCTCCTTCCTCTGTACATAGCCTTGTAAATTATTAGCCCTTATCTTGATCAATAAGAACTATGGAGGTTTCCCTATAGTACATATTAAAAAAAACAATCTCAGAATATATGGTCAATACGGTCCTTTAGAATTACCTAGTGACTACCATTTTGTTCACCAAGTTTACAGTGTGTGCTTGATAGTACCAAAGAAAAACCTTCAGAATACACAACCCCGATAACCTTGTGGTCTAAGGATATGTCGTACAATAATCTTGATGTGATATATCACTAAGGACAAAAGACACCGCGTTGGAATCTCTTAACATATCAACTTCTTGGACCTACCCAACCATATTGTTCCCTACCAAAAATATGATATTCTTGATGCTGACATAAATTATCTCCATAACCATGAAAACACGTTTATCAATCATACAACAAGTTAGTTCTAAAAGGCAAGACTAGGGTATTACTTGTCCATGTTATTGCACGTTAGTGTGAGTTTTCCTATGAATCTCATACTCAAGAGCCACGTCATTTATAGCATAGTAACATGAATAATAATTACGAAACATATGTACGAATACTATTGCCTTTTGGGCATACATCCAACACCAGGATAATTGGACTTTCATATCTTCAACAATGCACAACTGCCATTTGGTTCCTTGCATATGGAGTTTCCGCAAACTCATTGGTTGACTATATCCGTATGTCTGAGACCGCCGCCGTTGAAGCCACATTCAGATTTTCCAGGGAATACTCATAGCGTTTGGTCCCTTCTTTCTAAGAGCATGACATGAACTAGATATGGCTCGTCTCTTGGCACAAGACAAAGCAAGATAATTTCCTAGGATGCTTGGGAGTATAGATTGCATGCATTAGCACTGGAATAATTTCCCATTCGCCTAGCAGGGGATGTACAGATTAGGTCATCATGGAGAGTATAGTGTTTTACTTGAAGCTATGGCAAATTACGATATTTGAATTTGGCATTCATTTTTTTGGTATGGTTGGTTCTCACAATGACATCAACGTCTTGCAACACTCTCCGGTGTTTTAGAAACTTGCTCAAGGCCACGCTCTGGAATGCAAGTATTGGATCAATGGCCATGAGTACGACAAAGGGTACTACCTAGCAGATGTCATTGTTGGAGTTATTCCCTAGGGACAATAATATTTAGCTATTATTCTATCTCTAAGTTCAGAATTAAGTTTATCTCATCATGCTACAACCGCTATAGCACTTGAAAATTGAGTTTTCAAAGGAAAATCTTTGTGCGGGTGTGAACACATAAAAAAACAAGCATTCCTGATCATGTCTCTAATATTAGCTTATGGTTTGTGAGATGATCACATTTTCCTGATCATGAACTTGATTAAAAGTCTAGCAAAACATAAGAGTTTATTGTTACAGTAACAATAGTACTGAACCGTCCCAAGTGTATGTTGTTGCTAAAAGAGACTAAACAATCGTGATGTATTTACCAAATACATGTGAAGTTGTCATTAACTATTATTCCTATACTATGATAATATATAGTGACCGCACGACCGAAAGTTATACTTTGGATATCATCAACTGTCTTACGTTAACTGGGGATCATAACCACGATATCTGGGTATGACCTAGAAACTATAATGGAACTGAGATCGTTCAAGACTAGTACTTAACCCCTCTAGACTATAGAGAGATACTCTAGGACCTCCGAGTATCACCGATGTCATATCGTCTAGCCAAACACAGTGTGATTTATCACAAGGACATCAGGGATATGGATGAGAAAAGGGAATGATATGGGTAATGAGTTTTATGTGTTATGATCAAAGAGTTTGATCATATTAGTGTTGGAGGTATTCCCTAGAGATAATAATATTCAATTATTATTCTATCTCCAAGTTCATAATTAAGTTTATGTCATCATGCTACAACCGCTATAGCACTTGAAAAGTGAGTTTTCAAAGGAAAATCATTGTGCGGGTGTGAAGACATAAACAAGAAAGAGTTCCTAATCTTGTCTCTAAGATTAGCATATGCTTTGTGAGATGATAATATTTTCCTGATCATGGACTTAGAACAAAGTCTAGCAAACCATTAGAGTTTATTGTTAGGGTAAAAATAGTACTGAACCGACCCAAGTGTATGTTGTTGCTAAAAGAGACTAAACAATCATTATGTATTTTAGCAAATGCATATGATGTTAACATTGACTACAATTCCTATACCATGAGAATATCTAATGACCACATGAACTAAAGTTATACTTTCGATATCATCAACCGTCTTTTCGTAACTGGTGACTATAACGGTGATGTTTGGTTATGACCTAGAAAGTGTAATGGGACTAAGATCATTTAAGACTAGTACTTAACTCCTCTATACGATAGAGAGATACATTCTATGGGCCCTCTCAGTATCACCAATGACATATAGTCTAGCTAGACATAGTGTGATTTTATCACAGGGGCATCGGGATATGGATGAGATTAAAGAGTTTGATCAGATTAGCTCACATACACTCACCTCATGATATTATTAGTAAACTATCTATATGTGTTATGATCAAAGAGTTTGATCAGATTAGATCACATACTCTCACCTCATGATTTTCTTGGTATCATGAAGTTAAGGTAATAAGTGCAATGAGTAACTTATAAGGTTCCATTGTTCTTCGAGAACACACACGAGCCATCATGGACGTCCACGGTCCTACTGTTGGTTATTGTTCGGTAAGTACCCGAACATGACTGTGTGTTATCGAGCTTTTACGGGTCACACGATTAAGCCATTCCATCCTTTTATTCAAAGAAATAGTATGGTGTTATTAATTTTACCAATATTCAATGTCATTATGATATCACAGAAATAAGTCACGTGTCAATTGGAGTGGTTTTGGGGAAGTTACTATAAGAGAGAATTTATGTCGGTGTTGGGCAGAATTTATATGAGAAGTTATGGAGGACATGAGATGTCCCGGGGTGTTAGAAATGTGTTTATAACATCATTAGATAATATCGATAATTTTATCTATGTGGGTCACGGGGTTCCGGAAAACTTCCAGGGGACTTTTCTTATATGGAAGCAGTGCAGGAGGATGGCAGCTTTCCTCCTACGGGCAAAACCTAATTTTAGGGGATGACAGGTGGGAAAAAAAGGAGAGGTAGGATTGGACTCACAAGGGAGTATAATCCTAAATCCCCTAAGAGGGGTGGTGCATCCAAGGGAGTAGAGAGGGAAACCAACCTCCCCCCATGGGAGGTTCCCTCCTTGCTCCCACTATATAATCCCCACCCCCTCCTCTTTGGAGAACACAACAATTGAACCTTTGTCCTTCTCTCTCATAGAATTAGAGATATAATCCCAGAGCCTCTATAAATTTAGAGCCTCTAATTAGGATTCTAATTATATAACCTCTAATTTAATTAAAGCCTCTAATTATAAACATCTCAAATTGTGTTAGAGCCTCTTCGAATCGGGTTTGTGAGTTATACTCTCCCGATTAGACCTAGCTTTAATTAGTTTTCTCTCTCGTGTTTTAAGAAATTTAAGATTCATAATAACTCTAATCATTGTTGTTTATATCTACCAATTAGCAACACTAGAAGGTTGTCTCTCTTCATCGGTGTCGAGTCCTGGACGGTGGAGCCCTGACGGGTTGACACAAGCGTACGCACACACCATAAGAAAGATTACACGTGTGATCCTTCACGAGGGAAGGCTTACGACATCCTTGCAACTAGGCCTAGTTGTGAAGATATATGGTTTTTCAGAACTCTTATACGACTACATCGAATCCGCTACCCGGTGAGTCGTTATCCCAATCCTCGCATGTATGGGCATGCCTCGTTATCTGCATAGTGATCTTGGCGGACTACGTAGGGAAAATTTTCAATTCTTTAGCGTAGCCCAGCAATTAGATCACATAGTCTCATCTCATGATATTGTTGGTATATTGAAGTTAAGGGAATAAGTTCAATGAGTAAATTATAAGCTTTCCTAGTTCTTTGGGAACACACGGGAGCCATCATGGGCGTCCACGGTCCCGCTGTTAGTTATTGTTCGATAAGTTCCCAAACATTTCAGTGTTTTATCGAGCCTTTATGGATCACACGCTTAAGTTGTGCCAACCTTTAATTGATAGAATTAATATGTTGTTATTGGTTTTATGAATGTTTGATGTCGTTACAAGGTCACAGAAACAAGTCTGGTGTCAATCGGAGTGGTTTCAGGGAAGCTGCTATTTGGGAGAAATTATGATGGTGTTAGGCAGAATTTATATGAGATGTGATGAAGGACATGTGATGTCTCGGGATGTTAGAAATGTGTTTCTTACATCGGTATACAATATCGATGATTTTAACTATAGGAGTTATGTGGTTCCGGGGGAGTTTTGGGGACTTTCCATATAAGGGGGAACTGCCAGAGGAGGGCACATTTCTCCCTAATGGTTGCACCCTATTTTACGGGGCTGCCAGGTGGGCCCCAGTGGTTTCAAAAGTTGGTACTCGTTATCCCGGTATTTTTCCTGAAATTATTGGAGAGAAAAAGAGAAAATAAAAAGGACAAAAAAAGGAAGGGAGAGGGAGGTGAAGTTGGACTCCACCACCCAATCCAAGTTGGGGCTAGGGGAGGTGGTTCGGCCACCCTCCTCCTACCACAACAAGGACTCCCCTCTCCCTTTGACAAATCACCTCCTCCCTCCCACTATATAAAGGACCCCAAGGCTCAAAGAAAAACACACATTTGGCTCTCAAGCCTCTCTCTCTCTCTAGAGTAAAATTAGAGGGTCTAACTAGAGCTTCTAATTAGAGCCCCAATTGAATTAGAGCCTCTTCTAATTGGGTTTTGAGGTGTCCAATCCCGATTAGACCTAGCTCTAATTCTAATTTTCTCTCATGTGTTGAGAACTTTCAGATTCATAATAGCTCTAATCACAGTTGATTATAGCTACCAATTAGCAACCCCCAAAATGTTTCCTCTCTTTGTCGGTGTTTAGTCCTGGACGGCAGAGCGCTGACAGGTTGACACAAACGTACACGTGCACACCACAAGAGGGATTACACATGTGATCCTTGACGAGGGAAAACTTAGTGACATCTTTGCGACTAGGCCTAGTTGTGAGGATCTACAATTGTTGAGATCTCTTCTACGACTACATCGAATCCGCTGCCTGGTGAGTGTTTCTGATCCTTGCATGTATGGGGATGCCTCGTTATCTATATAGTGATCCTTATGGACTATGTAGGGCACATTTTTTTAATTCTGCAGCGCAGGCCAGCTGTGGTATCAGAGCATACTATGCGTAGATACTATTGGATCTAGAGCACAATTTTGTGCAGGTATCGCATAAACTTGTGCAAGTATATTAGAAATCTCTATAATATTCAGTTTGTTTTCGTTGCCTCCCAATAATCCATGTTTGTTTTGTTTCCAACAGCATGCTATGACTTTTTACAAACCTCTGGAAATCCTAGGACGCTCAAGTTACCCCTAGAATATCTCGCTTGATCGGAAGAAGTGCTTCCTTAGCATTGGATCACATCATAATTGGTATCATATAACGACATGGTGGAAGGGCATTATGGATTAGATCCACATAGGGGTCATGGTTATGAATAAATTTAGATTGAGGCTCAAGACGTTTTCGTAATGTTTTTGTTTCAATCGCTCTGCAAAGTTAATCTAGAAATGAGATTAAACATACCTCAAATTACGTAGGTGATGACGATAGTTGATCATAGAACCTACAACCACGCTAAAACTTGAAAACAAAACATTAGAGGCGTTTAACTTGTTTTTGCAGAGTGTGCGTGTGGTTTGGTATAGTTATCTTATTACTGTGTTTTGACATGATGGCCAATGCCAAAGGAGTGTCATTATTCAACATCGACAATCAGGTGTTCATCGTGGAGCTCGGAGGAAGTACATGATAGGAGAAAGTGGTCATTTATCCATCATGAAAAAAGTTGAAGCAATTTTCACCACAGGGGATTTCCTCAAATTTTATGCTATGGGGAGAATAACGAAGATGGATGATCCTTGTTAGAGATGAATCAAGAAATCTCCGAAGAACAAAGGCTATACGAAATCACACAAATTATAAATTGTTTGTGATGTTTATCCTTTGTTGATTGCACCTTGATTGCGCAATAGTCGTTTATTAGGGTGATTCTTCACTTAAAAATATAAAAGTAGTTCTGCTCTCCCAATTATAGCACCGTCAAACCGGCATGGGTACGCGTTCATCACTTAGATACAAGGTTCAATGTGCCACTTTTTTCCGGGAGGCGGGTTATAGTTTGCTCACTTGGTTACAATGTGCATTCTATATGGCGGAGTCAGTTGGTTGTCTTGTTGTTCACACATTAAAGTCATGAGCTCGGAACACACATATCAAATGATGAGCGAGAATCACATGTGTTATTTGCATGGTCATCAATTCTCTAGGTTATGGTTGGTTAAGGTGGATACATCCTTCTAATCATAATCTATTGGGGTCTCACTGCACTGAAAGTTGATCTTGTGGAATATCAATTTCACTGGGAGCATATATTAATTTCAATTTTATTGAATTAAGTAGTGCAAATTAATTTTGAACTATAGAGTCTAAATAAAGTTGTCTTATTGTAGAAATGGATCCTTTTCTTAGCTATCAATTTGATTTGATGATGAGCTGTGAGCCTTTGGCTATAGATGGAAACAATTTTGACGAATAGTTTCATGCTCTTGTGGAGGTTCTTAGAAACTCTCATATGGATCACTATGTGGGTCACATGCCTGGAGATGAGGATCTTGATAGACTTCATATCCAATGTGACGTCTGCATTGTCAAGGAGATCATGCATTGATGGTGAGCTGGTTGGTCGGTTTCATGACATCATCCCTACTACCTAGTAGAAGAACTAAAAGCTCTATTCACACATCAAGTGCACAATGAACTTTATAATCTGACCAAAGAACTGATGAATAGTTGGCTTGTGTTGGGTCAACCCATGAAGCTGTTTGAAATCAAGATGATCGGATTAGAAAGAAAGATCAGAGAGTTGGTTTTCCAATAACTCATGAGCATTTCTACGACATTGTACTAGGATCACTTCCGCCAATATTTCATGGTTTTGTAAAGCTTTACAATAACATTGTGGAAGGGTGGCCAATTTAGATGATGTTTGCCTTACTCAAGGAAGCAGAAGCTGATATTCAAGCCAAAGTTCCTACATGGACTAAGAGATGTATCAGAGTTATACCATCATTATTGACATAGTTCCAGCAAACATCATTTAGTATGAGATACTAATTGATGCTCTTACTTGCACCAGTGTAGGTACTTTGGAAGAAGCAAATACTAGAAAGAAGAGGAGGTTCTGGAATGACGTAGAAAATTCACTTGGAGTGTAGCTGGTCATCTCATGAAGTCCAATTAAGTACAGAAGATCAACACTAGGACTTCGAAATAATAGCTATTTTGAGCTTGATCATTATGTAATGAATATTTTATGTTCATGAACCCTGTTGAGTTCGAATTATAAAATATGTGTGGGAATTCAAACCTTGGGAATTCAAAATTCATAATCTTCTTTATTATGTTATGTGAATTAGTTTTATTATTAGTTATTGAATATTTTGACTCAAACTATTGCTCAAGTTTTAGTATAGTTTTATGACTTGTTAAATAAATTGGGGATACGTCTTTTATTTGATTTATCAAGGTTGAAAGACTACCTCCAAAATATTTAATATAGCCAAAATCCATTAAATGCTACGCACTTGTGAATTTTGAAATTCACATAAGATATGGATGTTTTCTTAGTTGACTTAATTCCATTAAAGATTTAATGTGATAAGTTAATCATATTGAAGAAGTGGAATAGATGAAATAATTGAATTTTCAATATTTCGTAAAAGTCAATGGGAGTATTTTGAATCAAAAGCTGAGATCAAATAAATTTGATTGAGGTAGAAAGGACTTAATAGAAGTTATAACATGGTTGAAAAAGTATTTTTTTTCTTATTCAAAATTACTCATGTTAAATTTTGAAAGATCCAAAATAATCGTGGTAATGAAATATTTTTGAGACAAGGATTAAAGCAATGTTATAATTATCAGATGCCTTTGTATAATAAGTGAAAGTGTGAAACGACAAATAATTCTCAATCCACTAAAGAAAATTATTTTGTTTTTTGTAAAGATTGGAAATGTGCCATTAATTAACTTAGATTTATTTTAATGATAGTTCCTATTAATCAATATTGCTCAAGTATGCATAATTAAGTAAAGGGTTTTGCATAAAACCCATAAGTTTATTGTTAATAAATTTCCACTTTAAACTCCAAGTGTTTTTAACACATTGGATTAAGGATAAAAGTGTCTTATCATGAGAGATGTGTGGAAATTATCTTAAATTGAGATTGTGAATCTTTGGAGAAGGATTGAATGAAAGGGAAACATGCAAATGTTTCCAATTCATCATCTTATCGAGGAATTTATGTATGAGATACATAAAGTGCAAACTTGATATTAAATAGAGATCATATGAGGAATTTGATGTAATGTTCACTTTGTGATATAGTCACCAAAATTCTAAGACAATGATCACAACGTGCAAAACAAAACAAACAAGATAATAGTACTCATAAATATATGATATTGTATTATCATTTAGCTCCATGTTTAAGGAGATATTCATGTTGACTCCAAGATTTCATCTTGAGAGTAAGTTGGAGTGATTTTAAAATCACAAGGTACATGAATATTTCCGCAAGGAAAACAGATATCAATATTTTATATTCATAAAGCTAGTATTGATAAAATTGTTTTGTCAAGTATGAATAAATGATAATGATGAGTTGAAGACTTATCATATCAATTGCATGGTTCTGGTATCGCATCAATTAGCAAATTATTTTGCTGAGTGTAATTGATTTTGGATTACTCGAGTAATCTGAAATATTACAAGTATCAGTATTAAGTCAGTCAAGTTAATTAAACAAGAAGGACTTATTTTTTGATTATATAAAGCGAATAGACTTACAATTCAGTGTGAGCTGATTATGATCTTTTAATCTGGCTAGGGCTAATTGAAAGAAAGATGCCTCATGAAAATATTTTAAAAGGTTTTAAATGCATTATGAGAAAGTTTCTTATTAAATTTAGAATCTATGAGATATATTAAGGAGTTTAATAAACATGAATATGATGGGTGTGCTAAGTTAATTCTGAAACAAACTTCGAATTACAATGAGATAACATATTTTGTCTCAAAAGTAAAAAATGACATGATATTTTGCAAAAGACATGACCTTCGTAGTCATTGGTGAGAAAATATATAAAGGTTTGAGACCAAATCGTAATATTTAATGATTTTACAAATCTAACAGTCATAGAACGAAGCACACAAGAACTGACATATTTCCATTGACTAAAATTGTTTAGTCAACCCGGTATACAGGAGAAGGAATTAAGTAAAAAAAATTCTTATGGATTTAATTTTTTGTAATGAAACCAAGTAATATTATGGTGAGAAGTTTCTCACATAAATATTCAACGATAATATTACTAAGTATAAAACGACTCAGTGAAATTTTGTATTGCTACAAATAATATTGTGAGAAGTATTCACACATGTATTCGTGGTGGAATTATAAAATCAAATATTTATTAAATTTAATTTTGATTATGATTCTTTAATTGATTATACCGTATGCTGTATGAATATCAACAATACAACATTATGAGTGGACTCTACAATATTTTTCTATGGATAGTTGCAACTCAATGTTAGACATTGTAGATTGCAAGTTATTGGATAAAAGTCAATCTTCTTAGTGAGGTTTCAAACAATGGTATCGGAGACACTTCAGTTATTATTACTAACACAAAACCAGGTTCACACAAATTCAATTACTAATAAATCTAAACACAAGTTTATAACAAGTTGATAAGATCAAAAGGTGAAAGACAAAATTCTAACGTACCACATGCATTTATAGTGTGAGTGACACCGGAATTTCAAAGGTATTATGTCATCATACTAACTAGAGTATTAATTGACTCTGATGCAAGTGGGAGACTGTTGGAGGTATGGCCTAGAGACAATAATAGTCAATTATTATTCTATCTCCAAGTTCAGAATTAAGTTTATGTCATCATGCTACAACTGCTATATCACTTAAAAAGTGAGTTTCACAGCAAAATTTGTGTGCAGGTGTGAATACATAAACAAACAAGTGTTCCTAATATTGTCTCTAAGATTAGCTTATGGTTTGTGAGATGATCATATTTTTCTGATCATGGACTTGTTTAAAAGTCTAGCAAAACATAAGAATGTATTGTTAGAGTAACAATAGTACTGAACCGACCCAAGTGTATGTTATTGTTAAAATAGACTAAACAATCATGATGTATTTAGCAAATACATATGAAGTTCTCATTGACTATAATTCCTATACTATGAGGATATCTGGTGACTGCATGATCGAAAGTTATATTTTGGATATTGTCGGGGGGCTACCCCCGAGTAGGGTCAAGCTTGGCATGAAACGGTATCCAAGGAGTGGATACCGAGATGTTGTTGACCAGGTTGACTACTCGGACCGGGATGAAGGTTACCCAGATGGATCTATCTCGGTAAGAAGAATCAAGGGTTCTATGAAGAAACGGGTGGCCCCCGGGTTATCCGAGATACACTTGGAGAATCCGGGTACACGAAGAATTATCCATCCCGGGGAAAGGTCAATGGAGCAGTTGAGATCCCGAAGATCATGGGATGGTATGCGCGTGCAGTTCAACTTACTAGGTGTAATGATGTACACTCGTACAGTTGAGCAGTGCAGGGCGTAGGCGAGGCCACGACGTGTCTCTGACAAGGGGGATAGGACATGGCAACGGCTACGGAGGAGGCGACTTTCGGCGTAGTGACATGGAGCGTGTGCAATGGCACAGTGTTCTACGCCTAACTCTGTACGTTCCGTCAGTGGCCACCAGTATATAAGGTGGCCACTCCCGTCCTGCGCGAGGGACGACGATGTTGCGATTCCAGAGAGAGAAACACTAGGCATTTTCCTTAGAGAGAAAGGAGAGAAGAGAGAGCTTCTTCTTCCTCTAGCTCTATGAGCTTGAGGAACCACGTTGTACTCACTTACCCACTCATATAGACAGACAGAAACGAGTAGGGATGTTACCTCCACATGAGGGTCCAGAACCTGGGTAGATCTTGGTGTTTGCAGTGTAGTGAGCGTGCCATCTTGGCGTGAAATCCCTCCCCGGATACCCAACCTTAAGACATCCCATGGCGTCTGTCTTTACACCACCACGACAGTTGGCGCCCATCATGGGGCCATGAGCGGTGCTGGCTGGGGTTTCTTTCTGAACGGGATCTCTGCTTCCTTCGGGCGAGCACGTGGTCTGTGGCCGATTCGGCTCGTTCGACTTCGTCATCGATAAAGCCGGTGATTTCGGCGGCAGGGCGTTCCCCGTTGGCGGCTCCGTTATCAGTTTCGGCTCTCACCTGGTGTACGTCGCCACTAAGATCATCCGCGGGTACCCGGAGGGGGTGCTCCTTGCTGCAGATCCTCCTACGGTCTGCGCGGTCCGCGACCGGCGTATCGATCTCCTCGTGGATAGCATGGAGGTGATGGTGATCTCGACCGCTGCTGATGCGGGAAAGGGTGCGGCTGGTGATGCCAAGACCGGTGCTGAGCAACCTCGAGCGGCGCGCAAGCCTTTGGAGATAAAGGAGAACTAACCGGGATACATGGCATCCTCTACACTGATCCCAAGGCCACCTCCGTTCGCTTACATCATCGAGAAGTTCAATGTACTAGTAGCTGCCGATGTTGATCCGGCAGTGGTGCGGGACCAGCTGGAAGAGAAGCACCAGGCCATCCTCGCGAAGGATGTCGAGATGTCCAAAGCGAGGCAAGAATTCAATCTCGACATGGCCGAGTACAACAAGGCTCATGGTTTTACTCCTGTTCTAAACAATCCTAGTCGGTTAGGTGTTGTGCGGAACCGGGGTCGTGATCTCGGTGCCGAGATGGCCAGAGATGGTAGAGCTGCTAGTAAATATGCTAGTGTCATGTCGGCTAGTAGGCCCAAATATAGTTCTCCTGCTAAGAACCTTAGGGCTACTGAGGCAGTTGCTGCCGAGTTGCTGCATTTGACCGGTGAAGCTCGCGCTAGGCAGCAAGACCGGCTTAATGAGCTTGTTTTGGAGGCTAAGAGGCAAAATGAGGTTTTCTGGGAGGCGAATCCGGGGGCAGGTGCTTCTCAAATGGTCCACTCCGGGAAGGGAAAGCAGATACACGTATACGACCCGGCTGGCGCCAGAAAACAGTTAGTTGTACAAGGAAAGGCCGAGAAGGGACACGTCACTAAAGGAGGACAGGCTGCCAACCGAGTTCAGGCAGCCGAGAACGACCGCAACCGAGATATCCCGTCTCGGCAGCCGGTGGTCAACCCGACTCAGAAGAAGCCCGGTGTTGGGCATCAAGACCGATATAATGATGGCTACTCGGGAATGGAGAAGGCCGTCTATCGGAGATACGATCACCTGGTGGACGCTTGAGTACTCGCTGCTCGATTGGGGCCCCAAGTACTGCAGCCGAGTGATGCCCGATACAAGATCGACAAAATCTATCTGTCAGAGGAGATGGAAGAGCAAAGCCCTCCGGGGCCACTTTGTTTAGGTCCCCGGATCATGAATGAGCCGGCTGTTACCAAGTTCCAGCTGGCTAGGGGGACAAAAACTTATGACGGCAGCACCAAGCCGGAAGATTGGTTGAATGATTAAGTCACTATTGTGCACATTTCCAGTGGTAACCGTCGGTGGGTGTTGAGATATGTGCCTCAGATGTTGGACGGCCCGGCCAGGATCTGGCTGAAAAACTTGCCGAGAGGCAGCATCAATTGCTGGCTGGACTTCTCGGACGCCTTCATCAGCAACTTCACCAGCACCTACCGGAGGCCAAACCGTCCACAACAACTCTCCACGTGCAAGCAGAGAGAAGGGGAGACTGACCGAGATTATCTTACTTAGTGGAGCACATTGAGGAACACCTGTGAAGGGGTGAATGAGTCCCAGGACATTGCCTGGTTTACGCAAGGATGCAGGCATGGTAGCATGCTTTGGCAGAAATTGCAGAGGGAGATGCCAAGTACTGTGGCCGAGACCGTCAAGATCGCCGACATGTATGCATTAGGAGATCCTACACAGCCTTTGCTGGACTCGGTTGAGCTGAGTAGAAGGCATCTCGGCAATGATGGTGCCGGATCCTCCAGGAAGCATGATCGCCAGGACTTCCGAAACAAGAGAAGAGATGACAGGTCGGGTATCCGCTATGGCTCGAACCATGTAGCCGCGATTGATCCGGATCAACCTGATGCAGGCAGCAGCCAAAGTTAAAAGAACAATGGGCCCCAGTATGGGCAGAACCAGAACAACAAGAGGCAATGGACAGATCATAAGAAGCCTGGGGATGATAGGTTCACCTTCGAGATTATGAGGGATGGGCCGTGCAACTACCATACTCAGCATCCGAGTAGGCCGGCTAACCATACTACCGGGCAGTGTATCAAGGGCGAGGGTTTCGGTGCCTTGCCTCCTCCTCCACCTCTGCCACTCTCGGGTGCAAATGTTCAACCTATGGGAGCAGCCCCAAGAACCGCAGAGAACCAGAGAAGGCCCGAGAACATGAATCAAGTGGCTTAGGGAGCCTACAACAACAACAACAACCGCAACAACAACTACTAGAACAACAATGCTGGCGGCAGAGGCCGAAATGATTACAAGGAGCACCACCAAAGCTATATGGTGTTCATTACCAAACCGGATGAAAAGCAGAGCCTGCACATGCGGGCAATGGAGGTCAATGCGGTGATGCCGGCTGTGCCGGAATACATGTAATGGTGTGACCAGGAGATTGTCTGGTCTCGGGTGGATCACCACAAGATCATGCCAAACCCGGGCAGTTATGCTCTGGTACTGGACCCAACCTTCATTGGGCCCAAGATCAATGTGAAGTTCACCAAGGTGCTCATTGACAATGAAAGGAGCATAAACATTCTGTATCGAGATGCAATGGTGAAGTTGGGCATTTCCGAGAACATGCTCCAACCCAGCCGGACTACCTTTCACGGTATTGTGCCGGGAGTATCTTGTGCCCCTATGGGCAGAATATGGATTGATGTGCTTTTCGGTACCCGAAAGAACTGCCGTACCGAGTGCCTGCAGTTTGAGGTGGTTGATCTCTAGAGCCCGTATCATGCTCTACTCGGCAGGCCAGCCCTGTCCAAGTTCATGTCCTCAACTCATGCGTCCTATCTGAAGATGAAGCTCCCGGGTCCCAATGGCATCATCACCATCTGGAGTGATTACAAGCGCTCTCTGGAGTGTGCATTAGCTGGATCGCGTTTGGCCGAGTCCCTAGTAATTGTCGTCGAGAAGAAGAAGATACATGAGGTGGTGGCCATGGCTCAAGCAACTCAACTCGGTATGCCCGGGATGACCAACCCTCAGCATAGCACCACATTCCAGGCCTCCAAGGAGATCAAGAAGGTGTATATTAACCCTGAGTTCCCCAAGCGTGAGGCCATCATTGGTGTCGGGTTGGAGGAGAAATAGGAAAGCGATCTCATCCACTTCCTCCGTGAGAATCGACATGTCTTTGCATGGTCCAATCAGGACCTGCCAGGTGTCCCGAGGGAGTTGGTTCAGCACACTTTGCATGTGAGACCGGATGCTAAGCCGGTGAAGCAGGATCTGCGGCGCTTTGCTGCAGAGAGAAGAAAAGCCATAGGTGACGAGATCACGAGGTTGTTGGCAAGTGGATTCATCATGGAGGTGCTGCACCTGGACTGGTTGGCTCACCCGGTCCTAGCAGAGAAGAAGAAGGATGGCTTGATGGTTGTTGTGGTGTGGCGCATGTGTGTGGACAACACCGACCTGAACAAGTCATGTCCGAAAGATCCTTTTCCGTTGCCCCGGATAGATCAAGTGATCGATTCCACGGCCGGGTGTGAGCTATTGTCTTTCATATATTCTTATTCTGGTTTTCACCAATCACTGTGACGCCCCGGGATCGGGCACTATGCAGATTTCAGCATTTCCGCCAAAATCCACATAATAACCGATTTCAGGTTGCCACTTGTGATAACATTACAATAGTTCACGAATAATCCACAACAACAACAGAGGAGGTATATACAAGACGACTCAAACGAGTCAAGGATACAACTGATACAATACAAAGATCCAAATAATAGCGGAAGAAACAACATAGCGTCCGACTACGGACAAGATACAAATTGGACTAAGAGTCCTGAAGATAACCGATGGCGTCCAATCCCTGCCCAGGCCAAGCCGGAGGGATTCCCAAGCTAACGTCGTCAGACTTCAAACCTATTGACTGCAATGTGGAATATGCAGCCACGAAATGGATTCGTGGGTCAGTACGGTTAAGTACTGGCAAGGGGATAAACCATACTCACAAGATACCAGCGTAACCAATCATCACAAGATACAACTACTTTGGGTAGGACGGAAAGGAAGGGATTATTGCAAAGAAGCGGCAGCGGGCTGCACTAACTAACTACAGAAACGCGCTACAACATCCAGCTAAAAGAGAGGGATAAGATAGCGTATCAGAACCAACTACAGCTACTCACCAAGCAATACCAATCCAATGTTACCCCCTACTAAGGAAGCAACCCAAGGAAACTCACACTGTTGATTAAGGTGACATTCATTTTTATGGTGGAGGTAATCTATATTACTAGTCAAGTTATCATCGTTAAGTGTAAGTTGTCTGAGTACTTGTTAGCCAGCACTTTCACCAAGTCATCCATAACCGTGGACAACACGGCTTCTCGAGAAGATTTGTCCCTGCAGGGATGCACCAATTTGGCCGTACACGTAACAATAACCCGCCAGGAGGGGAGCAAACCCACCAGGCAGGACACTCAACACAACCCAACTCTTCTTCGCATCAAGCCCAAAGAACCACGTGCTGTGCGTGCGCGGCTAATCGAGCCCCCACGAAGAAAAGGGGGACCCTCATAGCACTGGAAGACCACGCCGCCCTAAATGCCGACTACAAAAGTTCCACCCTGGCGCCAAGGGTTCGCACCTGCATATGCATGCATCAAATGGAAAGCCCGAACTAAGTGTGGCGATTTGGACGAGATGCGAATCGAATCAAAGTTGCGGGGGGCGCCCATACTCGCTTCCCACATGCGGTTAGTGCGCTCATCATGGATCGGAGGACAAGACCCTTTTCCTAAATAGGGTCGACACTAGCAGGACTCAAAACCACGCCGGGCCTCCTGCCGGTGCCTTATCATCAATTTATTATTACCCAAAACATGAACATGTTGTTGATTAAGTTGAAACCCAACTATCAAACTAAACAGGTGATAAGACGAACAACAAGACTTGAGCGCAAACAACACTAAGCATGCAACTACGACACGAAGGCCAACAAGGTAAACAAACAACAGTTAATAGGAAGTGGAAGGAAGGCTATATCATGGCTGCAAGGTAAACATATGATAGGATCGAGACACAAGCATCGAATCATAAGGCTAGAATAAAGACAATGGGAAGAATCGGTAACAAGTGATGAAAGGCAGCCATAGGCAGCAAGTGAGTATACTTGCCTGAGATCCAGCAAGTAGAGGTACATTCGAAGAACTTGTCGTTGCTCACATCATCTCAATGTCCTATCCGGGAAGAAGCAACGAACTAGAACAAACACCGGATGCAACAATTACTAATACGACAAAAGATCCAGCATGATCCTATTTTATATGCATGACAATTAATTGATGCATCAAAGTAAACCAATTGACATGGTAAACATATTTAAATGGGCCCATATGCAATTTGGATTGCATATGGAAAGGCCCATGAATTAATGTTGAATTAAATGATCTACAGATAACCATCATGTGAAAGTTGATTAGAATGATGCATGGATGATGAAAACAATAAGAAAACAACAATAGCTTCAACTTGATATGTTGTTTACCAAGTTTGGAACTTTATTTATTAAGTTATGAACTTTGGCATTTTAAATGATTTAAACAAACATTTGTTGTTTTCACCAATTTTAAATGTTCAAAACAGATAACAAAATTTATATTTGGAAAGAACACAAAATTTTAGATGGAATACATATTTCATTTGTTGCATTTGGATTTTAGATGAGCAAGTTATTAAATTGACAACTTTATATGCATTAATTAAGAAATAGTTGTTTTCAGCAATTTAAATTGTTCAAAACAGAAAAAAAAAAGTTGATATTTGCAAAGTTCATGAAAAATGGGATGGAAAACATATTTTACATGTTGGAATTGGATTTGAATTGCCCAAGTTATGAATTTTGCAATTTAAAAGGTGTAATTAAAGCATTGAATTATTGCACCAATTTTAATTAGGGAAAAAAGTAAACAAATTGTATTGAAAAGGTTGAAAACATGTATAAAATGTTTCAATGAACAATTTGAGCTATTAAACATAATTTTTGGATCATTATTGAATTTATTATGCATTTTTCCATAAGCATTTTATTCTGCCCTTTTTAGTAAACAGAGGGAAACATGTTCAAATTTAATTCAATTGTGACCAAATAAAATACCAATGTGTAGAGTTTGTTAAGACAAATTTTTAGAGCCCAAGTTTGCTCAAATTGGATGAACAGAACTCAAGTTATGAATTCCCAAAGTTTCCAATTTTTATTGCATTTTCTGTATTTAATTATTTAGTGCAAAAATTATTACAGAAACATGTTGCAACTTTGACATTAACAGAAAGAGCACAAGATTCTGAATCCACAGAAACTTGAATCATTGAAATTGGAGCAATTTTCAATTTGTTATCGATTTTACAATTAATGACTTAGTTCTGTTTTTTTCTGGATTTCGGGAAATAAAAGAAAAAGGAGGAAAAAAAAAGGGGTGGCTCACGCCTCGGGGGGGGGGATTCGAACCCGCGTCTCCTAGGGGAAGAGCAGGGGACGGAACCACTGCGCTGGTGTTTTGTTTGTGTAGGGATACAGATCGGCAGTAATAAGAGGACAAGGTGGAGCGTTAACTAAACTTTTACACCAAAAGTTCAGAAATTTCTGCAGAACACGGAGACGAAGATCGACTGCTGCTCTGCCAATCCTCGCGGGCTGAAGTGGAATCGGGAGTTAGGGTGCATCTGGAGCGTGAAGAATGTGGTGGGGGCTCGGGCGCAGGTACGTGCGTGCATGGGGTTGAGCGGGGGGAGTAGGAGCTCCGGTTGGGATCCCATCCATGGCCGCCATGGCAGGTGCGGACGGGACCGAGACGAACATCCGCGACCCGCAACGAACAACAATGTAAAACGAGATGAGGGAGGTGGAATCGGATGCGCAGCTCACCGGGAGGGCGCTGGAGTAGTCGATCGAGCCCGAGGAGGTCCAGGTCGCCGGGATTTCGCCGGAGAAGCTTGCCGGCCGGGGTGGAAGACGACGTTGCCGACGAGGATGTAGTCGCTCTCATGTCAATTCATTGCACGTAGAGGTCGACGACGACAGCGCGGAGCTTTTGCCTGCCTCAGCTCGGCTTGAGAGAGCCCATGGCGATGGGGCCATGACGAGGTGCTCCGAGCTCTCCCGCTCGGTTCAGAGAAGGAGGGAGCAGAGGAAAGAAGGAGGATGGAGGCGGGGTAGGGAAAGGAGGAAAAGGAAGCTAGGGTTTGAGGAGGGGAGAGGGGCTGGCTTGGTAGAAAAAGGAGGGGGGAGAGGAGGGTGCGGTGGTGGTTCTGTGAAGAAAACGACAGGGGGACGTCGTTCTCCTCGTGCTCCTTGTCGTACGGAGAAGAAAGCCATCCGTGGGCTGGATGTTGGGCCAGTTAGGTGGGTTGGGTGGTTGGGCTAGGCTTGCTGGGCTGCCAACACACAAAAAAAACTGTTTTTATTTTATTTATTTTCATTTATTTTGTAAAGCCTTTCACAAAACAAAAATCAGCACAAGATAAAAGATAGGATAAAAAAAGAATTGGAAAGCATGTTGTAAAAACCATATTGAGTTTAGAAATTAATTTTTTGTGTCAAAATAATATATGATGGATGCATGATGCAATGATGATGCAACAAGAGAAAAAAAAACAAATCTAATTGGGAAAACCCCCGGGTGTTACAATCACTTTGAACCAAGCTGATCAAATAAAGACTGCCTTTATTACCCCATACGGGGTTTATTTCTATCGTGTCATGTGTTTCGGTTTGACAAATGCTGGTGCTACATACTAGAGATGCATGCAGAAATGTTTGCACGAGAAAATCAGTAAAAATGTGCAGGTATATATGTATGATATAGTCATCAAGACCAAGGAGAAACACACACTCCTGATGATATCCGAGAAACATTCTCAAATTTGTGAAAGTACCGAATGAAACTGAACCCGACCAAGTGCACTTTCGGTGTCCCAGCAGGAAAGTTACTCGGTTTCCTCGTGTCTAGCCAAGGTATCGAGGCCAACCCCTCCAAGATAAGAGCAATTGAGAACATGTCTCTACCGAGATCACTAAAGGATGTGCAGAAATTCACTGGTTGCCTGGCATCCCTTAGTCGATTCATTAGGATAATGGGGGAGAAGGCCTTACCTCTGTACCAGCTGATGAAGAAAAGTGACAAGTTTTTCCGGACCCGGCAAGCTAATGCGGCTTTCCGAGATCTCAAGACCATGTTGGGTACGGCTCCCATCTTGGCATCTCCACTGCCCAAGGATCCCATGTTGCTCTATATTGCAGCTATCAACCAAGTTGTCAGTGTGGTGGTAGTTGTGGAGCGAGAAGAGGAAGGAAAATATGTGAGATGCCAGTGTATTATTTTTCCACCGAGGTGATCTCCAACTCGATTACCCTCACTACCAGAAGCTGACGTATGGAGTCTATATGTCTGCCAAGATGCCCAAGCACTATTTCCAAGAGCATCCAACGACAGTGATAAGTACTACCCCCATCTCGGAGATCATGGGCAACAAGGATGCAAGTGGTCAAGTAGCCAAATGGGCCATTGAGTTGGCTGCTTACACCCTAATATATGCTAAAAGAGAAGCCATCAAGTCTCAGGCGCTGGCGGATTTCTTTGTTGATTGGGCCGAGATGCAATATGAGCCTTGATGCTCGTGATACACACGTTTGTTGGGAGACCCCAAGAGGAGGGTGTGATGAGCACAACGGTAGGTATTTCCCCTTAGTTAGGAACCAAGATTATCAATCCAGTAGGAGAAAGAGGACCTTCGGAAGGTTGATGCCACTGACGGTGGTGCTGGCGCTTCACCGGTGTCAGCAACAACGTGGAACCTGCACACAACACAACCAAAATACTTTGCCCCAACGGTACAGTGAGGTTGTCAATCTCACCGGTCTTGCTGAAAACAAAGATTAGACTTATAGTGTGGAAAACAGTGTATGCTTGCAGTAAGTAAAGAAAGTAGGAAATTGTTGTGGTTTGTTTAACAGTGTGAAAAAATGGAACAGGGTTCATAGTTTCACTAGTGGTGTATCTCCATAAAAGATAGCATGTTGGGTGAACAAATTACAGCTGGGCAATTGACAAATAGAGGTTGCACCATAGTGCACAATATGACATGAAGATTACTATGATATTTAGTGCGGGCATTAAAACAAGATACAAAGACCGACATCCATCTGCATCTATGACTAATAATCCACCCTCAGGTTATCATCCGAACCCCCTTAGGTATTAAGTTGCAAGCAACAAATAATTGCCTTAAACAAAGTGTGTAATGTAAGCAATGATTATGCACGCGGGCACTCTCACCGATGTTTTCTCCGTAATGGCAACAACACATCCTCCCCGTTCACGTTTCTGACACTCGAGCAAGGCAACAATGAGGCATGAACGCACTATCAAGGTAAATACTCCCTCTTGGAGTCACTAGCAACTACTTGGCCAGAGAAAGCACTAGCAATGGAAAGCATGCAAGATCACAAATAACATATGCAATAAAGACTATAATAAACTTGGCATAAGGTCAATATTCATTGGATCCCAGCAAACACAACATATAGAATTACATAAGATCAATCTCGATCATGATAGGCAGCTCACGAGATCTAAACATGGAGGCATATGAGGAGGAGACAACCATCTAGCTATAGCTACGAACCCGTAGTCCAGGAATGAACTACTACTCACGTATCACTCCGGAGGCAGGCATGGTGATGTAGAAGCCTTCGGTGATGATTTCCTCTACGGCAGGGTGCCGGAAAACAGCTCCAGAACCCTCCTGATCTAGGGTTGATGGTGACGGCGGCTGCGGAACTTTTTTGAGGATTTTGATCAGGTGCTTAGGGTTTTCCATCCAGGGGGCTTAAATAGGGGAAAGGTCAAAGGCGGTGGAGCTTCAGGATCCGCACACCCATTGGTGGCACGGCCAGGGGGGACCCGCGTCACCCTATGGTGTGGCCCCCCTGTTGCCCCTCTTCGACTCCTCTTCGGTCTTCTGGATGCTTCCGGGGAAAATAGGACTTCCGGGATTCGAACTTTCCAATTCCGAGAATATTTCCAAAACAATTTTTCCAAAACTAAAAACAGCAGAAAACAAGGAACTAGCTCTATGGCATCTTGTCAATAGGTTAGTCCGGAAAATCGATAAAAATGACATAAAGAAGGGAGAAAACATGTAGCAATTGGCATAATATCATCATGGAGCATCAGAAATTAGGGATACGTTTATGACGTATCAAGCCTCCACTGCCGGAAAAACCAATTATTGGCGAATGCATTTTGATGGCTCCAAGGTGAAAGAAGGTATCGGTGCTGGTGTTGTGTCATACGTCTCCAACGTATCTATAATTTCTGATGCTCCATGATGATATTATGTCAATTGCTACATGTTTTCTCCCTTCTTTATTTCATTTTTACATGTTTTCCAGGACTAACCTATTAACAAGATGCCAAGTGCCAGTTCCCTGTTTTCCGTTGTTTTTTGTTTCAGAAAAGTTGTTCTGGAAATATTCTCGGAATTGGACCCCACAAAGCCCAAAATGCCTATTTTCCCCGGAAGCATCCAAAAGACCGAAGAGGAGATGAAGAGGGGCATCAGGGGGCCCACACCATGGGGTGGCGCCCCCCTTGGCCGCGCCAGGGGGTGGTGTGGGGCCCCCAGGGCTCCACCGCCTCTGCCCTTTCGTCTATTTATTCCCCCCGGATGGAAAACCCTAAACTGTTTATCAAATATCCCCAAAAAGTTCCGCAGCCGCCGTCACCGTCAACCCTAGATCAGGGGGGTTCTGAAGCTGTCTCCGGCACCCTGTCGGTGAGGAGATCATCACCGGAGGCCTCTACATCACTATGCCTGCCTCAGGAGTCATGCGTGAGTAGTTCATCCTTGTACTACGGGTCCATAGCAGTAGCTAGATGGTTGTCTTCTGCTCTTATGCCTCCATGTTTAGATCTCGTGAGCTGCCTAACATGATCCAGATTGATCTTATGTAACTCTATGTGCTGTGTTTGCTGGGATCCGATGAATATTGAACTTATGCCAAGTTGATTATAGTCTTTTGTTTGCATATGTTATTTGTGATCTTGCATGCTTTCCATTGCTAGTGGTTGCTCTGGCCAAGTAGTTGCTAGTGACCCCAAAAGGGAGTATTTATGCTTGATAGTGGGTTCATGCCTCCTCTTCGCCTTGCTCGAGTGACAAAAACGTGAAGGGGGAGGATGTGATGTTGCCGTTAGGGAGAAAACAGCGGTGAGTGTGCCCGCGTGTATAATCATTGTTTACATTATACACTTTGTTTAATGCAGTTATCTGTTGCTTGCAACTTAATACCTATGGGGGTTCGGATGATAACCTGAGGGTGGATTATTAGTCATAGATGCAGTTGGATTACAGTCTATGTATATTTTTTTAATGCCCGCACTAAATATCATAGTAGTCATAATGTCATGAATGTGCACTACAGAGCAACCTTTATTTGTCAATTTCCCAACTATAATTTGTTCACCCAGCATGCTATCTTTTATGGAGAGACACCATTAGTGAACCTATGAACCCCGGTCCATTTTCTTATACTGTTAGAACAATCCACCACAATTTCCTGCTTTCTTTACTTACTGCAAGCATACATTTCCACACTATACGTCTAATCTTCAGCAAGACCGGTGAGATTGACAACCTCACTGTAACGTTGGGACAAGGTATTTTGGTTGTGTTGTGTGCAGGTTCCACGTTGTTGCTGACATCAGTGAGCCATCACCACCATCAGTGGCATCAACCTTCCGGAGGTCCTCTTTCTCCTACTGGATTGATAACCTTGGTTCTTAACTAAGGGGAAAACTCCTAGCGCTGTGGTCATCACACCCTCCTCTTGGGGTATCCCAACGAGTGTAAGATCTGCACCATCATTGTGCTCACCTCACTCAAGAGCGATCAACTCAAATATGTCCTGCAGATCCATTTTGCAGCATCCAATAATGTGGCCGAGTATGAGGCCTTAGTCCACGGACTGAAAGTGGCCAAGGAGATTGGTATTCGCTGAATAACATGCTATGGTGAATAGGACTTAGTGGTTCAGCAAGCTTATGGTACATGGGACGCATTGGATGCCAACATGGCATCATATCGGTTCCTTGTCCAGAATATCTCTGGATACTTCGATGGGTGCGAGTTTCATCATATCCACCAAGCCTAAAATGATGTTTTTGATGCTCTATCCAAGTTGGGTTCATCTCGGCATGCCATCCCGGCAGGAATTGCTTTGGAGCATCTGAGGAATCCATCGATTAAGCCGTCGCCCGAGTCGGATTCAATCTTTGTCCTGGCCAATCCAGAACCAGAAGTTGTTCCAATGGAGGTAGATGTGGGGTGCATCATGGATAACTCGGGGACTGCCTCCTTCATCTCGGGAACTGCCTCCCTCACCTCGGGGACTGCCTCGCAGAACCCAGGGACTCGTTCTTATGTTGGAGTCTATCATGTCGGTTGACCCTATAGAGGTAGATGAACCTATTTTATCTCTCCGACCGATACCCATTTGGGCCCAACCAATAATGTCCTACCTGGAAGATGGTACTTTACCGACTGATGAGATCTCGGCCAGGAAAATACAGAGAAGATCCAAGGGCTACACCATCATTAGCAAAGAGTTACACAAGATAAGTACCACATGTGTGCTCCAGCGTTGTGTTGAACCGGAAGAGGGAGAAGAAATTCTCCGAAAGATACATCAGGGGGAATGTGTGCACCACGCCTCATCCCGGGCTCTAGTGAAGAAAGCATTTTGGCATGGCTTCTTTTGGCTCACTACCTTGCAGCAAGCAGAATATTTAGTAAGGAAGTCTTATGGGTGCTAGAGATATGCTAGCAAGATCCATATGCTAGCCTCCAAGCTCAAGACCATTCCCATCACTTGGCCATTTGCAGTATGGTGCTTGGATATGGTGGGGCCTTTCAAGCCAGCTCGGGGCAACATGACCCACATCTTGGTCATGGTTGACAAATTTACCAAGTGAATTGAGGTGAAGCCAATCGGGAAGTGTGATGGACACACAGCTGTGACCTTTCTGAAGGATATTATCCTGAGATATGGCTACCCACATGGGATCATCTCGGATAATGGAACAAATTTCGCTGAGGGGGCTTTTGCTCGGTTCTGCAAGGAAAAGAGGATCCGACTAGACATTGCATTACTCGTGCATCCGGAATCAAATGGGAAAGTTGAAAGATCCAATGGCATGGTTCTATCCAGAATAAAACCTCAATTGATTGAGCCATTATAGCGAACCCCAGGTTGTTGGCTGGATGAGCTACCAGCGGTGTTGTGGAGTCTAAGGTCTACCCCTAACCCATCTACCGGATACACACCATTTTCCTAGTGTATGGAGCAGCGGCCGTGTTGCCAACCGTCATAGAACATGACTCGCCGAGAGTGACCCTCTATACGGAGGCAGAGGCAAGAGAAGCCCGAGAAGACAATGTTCATTCGCTAGAAGAAGCAAGAGAATTAACTCTTTTGAGATCAGTGGCCTATCAACAGAATCTGAGACGCTATCATAGCGGGAAAGTGAGCCCGCGGGTGTTCCGAGAAAGAGATCTAGCGCTTAGGCTGGTGCAGCGCACAACCGGAATGCACAAACTTTCCTCTCGATGGGAAGGGCCATTCATTGTGAGCAAGGCTCTACACAATGATGCATACTATCTCATTGATGCACAGGAACCACAGAAGAACATGATGGATAAGTCCGGAGAAGAAACTAAGACACCCAGAATGTAGCTCTACTTCGTCGTTTTCATTCCTGAAAATGCATTGTATGTATCTCCTTACCGAGTTGAATCTATGTCGGCACTACGAGAAGGGACTCGGGGACTGCCTGTGCCTAACTTGCTGTGTGTACCTACCTTTTTACTTTTTTTATGCCGGTTAGTCATGTCGGAATTTCGTGTGTATACTTAGTAGTGCGCTTAAACCTAAGAGCCAACTGTTAGACTTTGCTGATGTCCGAAACCCGGCTTCATGGCAAGCAAGAGAACAAGCTAAGGGTCAATGATCACATGAAAAACTACCAAGGAAAGAAAGAGTTAACCAACCAACATAAGTTGTTGCTTCTTCCCTTTTGGCTAAGTGTTGGGCAGTTTTAATTCTTATCTTAGAATTGTGAATATAAACTTGGTTTTCGAAAACTCATGACTCGACTGTCAAAAAACCACAAGTGGTAGGCAAGAGCAGAGAAGAAAAAGGCGAGTGGATAAGAAAACATACTCGGGGACTCGGTGGTAACACTGGTTCATTACATCTGCACCCGGCATACCGGGGATCTGATGCATTAAAGACTGTTTGATAAGATCCAGGCCGCAGTTGAAGGAGTGGAGGTCGTGTGTGTCCCCACCGGGATGGTCCACTGGGTGGCAGCCTCGGTGGTAACCGTCTTGGTGGGTACGGTCTCGGCAGCTGAGGAAGCGGCCGTCTCGTTAATGGTGGTCGGGTCGACTTCGGCCTCGATCACCTCGTCGACTTCATCGGAGCCCTCGTCCGCTTCAGCTTCTCCTTCAGCATCGCCGCCCTCGTCCTCGGATTCGTCTTCCTCCTCGTCTTCGGTCTCTAGCTTGGGGAGGCCCTCGATGAAGTCCCTGGTCTCGGCGTAGGAGGCGAGGCGAAATGTGGTCTCATGGCGTCTCTGAACATGGGCCGCATCCGTGGACCACATGGACTTAGTCCGCATGGTCTTAAGCGGCTCGAGGTCGATGGAATCATTCCAAGATAGAAAAAACTGCAGAGTCTCGTCTGCGCCAGCGCGTGCAGCCGAAGCGCGCCACTCCTTGAGGTGGTCCTTGGTCTCTGATATGTCCATTTTGCATCACTATTTTACACTGTTATTTTCTGTTATTCATCGATAAATTTCATGTTATGATGCATCACTTATGTTATTTTATCTTATTTTGCATGTTTTATAATTTTTGGAGAATAAACACCGGGACCAGAAATCTGATGGAAAAAAGCACCGTCGAGATACCCTATTTCATTCTTAGAAGTTCCGAGGAGGAAGTCAGCCAGAAGGGCACCCGAGGGGGCCACCTGAGGCCCACACCACCAGGCGGCACGCCCCCCCTCTGGCCGCGCCTGGGGGTGGTCTGTCCCCCCTGGCCTACTCCTGGGTGCCTCTTGATGGAGTGTGGACACACGCTCGCTGGGAGACCCCAAGCGCAAGGTGTGACGAGTGTAGCAACAAGTTTTCCCTCAGAAAAGAAACCAAGGTTGAATCGGCTAGTAGGAGGACAAGAAATCTCTGAAGGTTGATGCAGCTGAGGTGGCATGGCGCACTACCGGTTCAATAGCAAAGTGGAACCTACACAACACAATCAAATCACTTTGCCCCAACAAAGCAGTGAGGTTGTCAATCTCACCGGTTTTTCTAAACACAAAAAGGTTAAACGTATGGTGTGGAAAACAGTAGGAATAGTATGAGAGCAGTATGAAAGTAGTAGGTGTTTTATCAGTATGAGGAAAATGGACCGGGGTCCACAGTTCACTAGTGGTGTCTCTCCGTGAAAGATAAATAACATGTGTGGTGAACAAATTACAGCTTGGCAATTGACAGAAATGAAGGCGGCACCGTAGTGCATGTGCAAGACATAAAGATTACTATGTGATTCATGTGTGCATTACAACAAAATACATAGACCGTCATTGAACTGCATCTATGTCTAATAATCCACCGTCCGAATATCATCCGAACTAATGTTGGGTATTAAGTTGCTAGCAACAGATTGTCACTGTAAGCAAAGTGTGTAATGTAAACAATGTAAACTAGGTAGACATCATTGTTTTGTCCCTAATGACAACATCACATCCTCCACGCGTCACGTTTCTATCACTCAAGCACAGATGCAAAGGAGGCATGAACCCACTATCGAGCATAAATACTCCCTCTTGGAGTTACTAGCATCTACTTGGCCAGAGCATCTACTAATAACAGAGAGCGTGCAAGATCATAAATAACATATGCATGAAGATAACATGATAGATTGATAATCATAAGACATAGCATTCAACACTCATCAGAACCCAGCAAACACAACATGTAGCATTACATAAAGATGATCTCGATCATGTGAGGCAGCTCACGAGATCTAAACATGAGGTACAAAGTGGAGAGAACAACCATCTAGCTACTGCTATGGACCCGTAGTCCAGGGATGAACTACTCACACATCACTTCGGAGGAGGGCATGGTGGTGTAGATCCCTCCGGTGATGAATTCCCCTCCCGGCAGGATGCCGGGGAGAGCTCCAGAACCATCACGATCTCGGGATGACGATGACGGCGTCCTCGGGTGTTTTTAGGGACGAAGTCGTATATCTTTAGGGTTTACGTCTTGGGGGTATAAATAGGCGAAAAGGCAAAGGCAGTGGAGGCCGGGGGACCGCACACCACCCCATGGCGCGGCCAGGGGGCGCGCCGCCCTATGGTGTGGGCCCCTGTTGCCCCCCTCTGGGTCTTTTTGGGAAAACGTGGAACCTTCGGGAATTCTAAGACTTCCTGATAGGGATATGCCTAAGGATTATGTTATCACAAGCATGAATGGAGAGTTGATAGAAGACCACATGACCATGGTGAAAACAAACATTCAAGATGGTGAAAACAAGATCACATTGGTGAAAACAATAAATCAAGATGGTGAAAACAATTCATAACAATTGTTATTCCAATAAAACAATTGTTATTCATCAAGACATGGGGATAGGTGCCTCCACCAAGTCAAATGCACTTAGTGTGGAAAACATTGTCAATATGTTATTTCCACACTCATTGATGGACAAGCAAGAGGAGGGCGCCCACAAAGGACATCTATGCGCCATAATGAGTCCTAATAGTAGTAGGTTTTGTTTGTATACCAATTGTGGTTGCATCCCACTTATTTGGGTCGGTTTGTATCTCTCTTTGAGTCCTAATTGGACTCCTAGTCCTAGTAGGAGTCCTAGTCCTAGTAGGGACAGGGTTGCTTGCGCAAGGCCCCCTTGTGGCCGCACCCCTCCACCTATATATGTCCTCCACCTGCGTGTGGATTAGGGGAGAACAATTTAGACAAAGAAAACCCTAGCCTTGAGATTGTATTGCTGCTAAGCATTCATCTTGAAGTATTACCAAGTCAAAGTTTGTGTGATATCTTGCTATTCCATTGGGAATTAGGGGGATATCGGACCACTTGTGATAATTGATTGCTTGTGCAAGAGTGTGTAGTTGAGAATATCCAAAGGGCTTGATTGTTGTTGCATTGGCAACGAGGGTCATCCAAGTGAGAGGTCTCTGTGTAGCACTAGTTATCCACATATATCAGAAAATACAAAAAGAGAGAGAGAAGCTCATTGAGAAGATTGGGCCACCCCATATCATCTGTAACATCCCAAGTATGGAAAACACCTTTAGAATGTTTGCTTTTTGTTAATTTATGTTTTGCATCATGTCATCATAAGCTTTGCATTTGTTTTTCTTTTGTTTTCCATTTGTTTTCACTTGTTTTTCTATTTGAATTTCAAACCAATTTTCAAAATCCTTGTTCATACTTGTTCTGTTACAATTTTCAAATGAAAATTTCAAACCAAAACATCAAATTGTTTCCAATAAACTTGAAAGTTCAAACCATTTAAATTGCTTCCTTTCAATAATTTAATTAATATCAATTTCACTCCAATTCAATTGAAATTTCAAACAGCAACCAAGTTTAAAATTTTGAAAAACAAACAATGGCACAGTTGGGGTTTGGTAAATAACAAACTATAAAAATTAACACCAAATTTTAAAACCCCAAAACCCCTCTAAATTTCTCTCTTTTCTTACCTTTCCTTTTCAGCAAAAAAAAAAGAGAAAGAAAAAATAAAAACAAAACGGATGGGGGAGGCAGCCAGGCCAGCCCAACAGACGGCCCAGCCACCTACCACCCCATCGCGCGCGCAGCGGCCCGCATGGCCCTTTCTTCTTTCTCCGTACGGCTGGCGTCAGCTGATGCCAGCGCACACGCAGCAGAGGCACCTCCACCTGCTCCCCACCTTTTTCCTCCCCTATTTCTAGCCCCGAGCACCCCAAACCCTAGCCCTGGCTTTCTTCTTCCTCCCTGCCGCCGCTAGTTCTTCTCCTCCTTCTCAGATCCCCTCCAATTCACTTCTGAATTTTCTGAAGTTTCTGTCAAGCCGCCATGGCAGGAGGTTGATCGGGGTGGAGCAGTAGCTGTGGACGTCGTCGAGCTTCCGCGAGCACGGGAATGTGATCGCCGTGCAATCCTCGCCCTCCTCGTTTCATCGACAGGGGCTGGGAGGCCCTGGATGCTCACCGTCGTCCACCTCTCTGTCGCCGCCGTCACCGTCCTCTTCCCCGAGCCTCTGCAACGACCCCAGGGGTGGTGAGAACCACCTTCCCCTCGTTCTTTCCCTCTCTGCGTCCGCGTAGATCCCACACGCATCCCTTGCACTCGAGCAGCAGCAGCAGCACACGAACTCGCCGCCTGTCGAGACATCGTAGTAGTTTTCATAGACGGGGGTGCCATGAGACTACGGTAGAGACGTGGGGTAACGGGATAGCGTAGTAACACAGAACACGGGATTTTACCCAGGTTCGGTACGTCGCGACAGTACGGCGTACCTACTCCTGCACTTCTCACTAATTGGGACTAAAGCCCGTATAACAGGGTTACAATGTGAGGGAATAGATCTAGCTACTCGGCGAGGATGAGCTTCTCGGCGAGTTGCGTAGAGCTTGAACTTGTGTCTAACTTAGAACTTAGAACCTGTTTAATCTATCTCCCGTTCGGCTTTATATAATAGCCGGATTAGGGCTTACAGAATAGGAAACCTAGAAGACTACGTTAACTTGTAACTTGGAAAGCAAGGAATCCGTCTTCTCCTCCAAGCCAGATCACGTGGGCCGTGATCCGGATTCTTCTAGAATCCGGCTTCTGCGCGTCGGACTACTGGGCCGCCCAATAGACCTAAGCCCATTACCATGTAGGCCACCCTGGTAGTCCGGCTCTCTGTTTACCATCTTCTATACCCCTATTCAGTATATATCCGACAGTAGCCCCCAGGAAGGATCAAAACTCTGATTCTCCGTCTTTCGTCAAATACATTTTGTTCCAGGAAATCTTGATTCAGCAGTCTTGATTCTTTCTACTTTCCTTTTGAAGGAGATGGTAACATAAAACTCGGAACCATGAAAATCCGGCTTTTCTTCTCGCGATCCTTCGCGGAAAAGGAACTTCTAACGTCAGCGCTTTAATCATGCTGACGCAGGCGACGCTTGGTTTCACGCGGGAAACCCTGCAACGTATCTCTGACAGATTCTCACGGGAAACGAGGAGATAGCCATCATTCCCCTGTCGTTATATTTCCCGTAGTTTCCGGCGAGCGACACGCGTCGAGCATCCAACGGTCGAAAGAGCCGTTGGCACGTATCTAAACGGGTTTCTGGCTATAAATAGCCATCATCGTCCTCATCGGAACCTTTCCTCACTCCCTCACTGCCCACACCATTAACGCGCACGCGAGCTCGAGAGCAAGTCCTTGTCCCAGGCGCACTTAGCATCCTTCGTACGCCGAACGCAAAGCACCACCAAAAGATGGCCTCCTCGCCGTCGTCACCGACCCGCGCCGCCATCGACGAGCTCGTCAGCGATCTGGATCCACAGCCAGGCTCGCCCAAGCTCACCGGCGACATGCCGGAGAAGACTACGGCCTCCGCGGCGGGCGGGGAAAACACTTCCGCCGCCGCGGACATTGCGACATCGAGCGCCGCGACAACCCCGCTGTTTGCACCTGAAACGGCGGAGGAAAAGATCGATCTCCTCGGCGACGAACTCGCCGCCGCGGAGGCCGCCGCCGCCGCCGCCGCCGGAGCGGACGAGGAAGCGGAATCTGCAGGCAACTGGAGTGCCTGCAGTATTCCCCTGGCTCTCCTTCCAAACTTGGAAAAGGAGGGCCTGGTTCTCAAGAAGAAATGGCGGCTGCCAGAAGAAGAAACCGAACCCGCGCCACGGGATGGCGAAAGGGTACTCCTTTCTTCCCACCTTTTGCGAGGTATGGGGCTTCCGCCATCTTCCTTCTTCCTCCAGGTTCTCTCTCATTACAACATCCAGCCCCACAATCTTCCCCCCAATTCCATTCTATACATGGCCGGCTTTCAGGCCTTGTTCGAAGGCTACTTAGGGCTAGAACCTAGGTTAGATTTCTGGATGTATTGCTTTGGAGTTAAGCGAAACTCTTCGGAGGGCGCACTCCCAATTTGCGGAACTATATCCTTCACTCTTCGGAGATTCCGAGAGGATTGGTTCCCCAAGATAAAAACTTCAGAATCCGTCAAATTTTGGACGGGTTCTTTCTTTTATCATCCCGACGTGCCTTTTCCTAAAAAGGCCGTCGGGGTTCCACCTTTTGTGAATTCCGCCGCCGTTCCCCAGGATAACTGGGGAACAGAAGCCGTCCAAGTTCTGCCGCCAGATCTACTAAAGATCAAGCGGCGCATCGCCAAGCTCACCTCCATGGATCCGCCTCTAACTGGCATGGACACGGTTCTATGCTGGCTGATTAGGCGGATCCAGCCACTAGCCAAACACAGCGGCCGTCTCCTGTGCGATTACACGGGAGTCAAGGATCCCATGCGGACATCCGCCAAAGAGTGGCCCGCAAAGGAACTTAGGCGGCGCATCAATCAGTTGGTTGCATCGCGCGACCAATACACAGAGAGTCGGCCAATGTACACGGCCGAAAACCCGGTTCCCAAGGTAATTTTTCAGTCATTTGGGTACAGTTCTATTTTTTCTCGGATTTCCTGGCTTCTTATTTTGGTCTTGCTTGTCCGACAGTTCGCGGATCTTTCATATTCAGACTTGGTATCCGAGGCTGAGCTGGACGCGCTGCGCACCGCCGCTACCGGTGGACGCAAGCGCAAGAAGATAACTTCCTCGGAAGAAATTATGGATCTTGACGGAATCCCCGTCGCCACTTCCAGGTTATTTTCTTCTGGATTTTTCTTTTATGGGAAATTTTTTCATCCATCTCCGGTGTTTTAACCTTTTCCGGGTTTTTATGTTTTTAGCCTGCCACCTTCCACCCTGAAGCCGAAGAAACTGAAGAAACACAAGGTTTCTTCCAGCCGAGGTAGCCAACCTTCTCCCGCCATCGCCCCGGACACGCCAAGCACAATGGCGGAAGAGCCTACTGCAACCCCCACCACCAAGCCCCTAGAGCCCAGCCAGCCCATTGTGTCCGACACGGACACGAGGGAAAGGGCGGCTCCAGAGGTGGGAAAATTACCTCGGACTTTCGACGAGGAAATTCCCACCTTTGACAAGGATTTCAAAGCTATCAATGACGGCTTGGACGCAGCCGGGAATCTCTTCGCGGAATACGCGAAAGAGTTCAAAGAAAACTTGGCAGGTTTGCAGCGCATGAGCCAGGTATATAACTCTAGCCCCCAAGCATTAATTAAAATGCGTGCTTTTTGCTTTGATGCTTTTTGTACTCATTCTTCTCCTTGCTATGTTTCAGCAAACCTCCGAAGCCATCAACAGGGAAGTTTTCAAGAAGCTTACCATCAAGAATAAAGAAGTTAGAAGTCTTCTCTCTATTCTTGAAGAAAGGGAAGCAGAGCTGGAATCAGCTAAGCTCGCACTGTCGGAAACACAAGGTAAGCATTTTCCTTCTGAAATTTCCGATTCAGTTATTTGCCTAAGTTTTTTCCGAGGAGCTGGCTAACTCGGATTTTTCACTTGCTTTTCAGCTGCATTAGCTCAGGCTAAACAAGCAGCAGAAGATTCTGGCAATGCCGAAATTCTCCGCAAGGAGAACGTTGCGCTCCACAAGAACCTTGTGAAAGCGCAACAAGACTTGGAAGCCAGTAGTCTGGCCCTTGGAGTTTCTAATTCCAAGGCTTCCGAGCAGGCGGAGAAGGACAAATCCACCATTCAGGATTTGACCGACGCTCTGAACCTTCGCCTGGAGGAAGTTTCCGAGATCGACAAGCTCATCGGTAAATCTCTTACTCATTTGTCGTCTTTCCATGTTTTACTTGCTCTGTTTTTCCGTCTAACCTTTTTAGGTATTTTACTGGAAAAAACAGGCGATACCCCAGATGGCACTCGGATTGCAGGCATCCGAGCTTTCGGGGAGACATGGAATTTGATCAAGGCTGCTGCAACGCAGCTGGTAGACAAGTTTCTTCCCGAAAAATCTGGGGAGTGCTCGGAGGTTGAAAAACTTCCGGGTGCCATCATGGAGGTGGCGGAGTCTAAGGAATCTCTCCTTCGCTCCGCTGCACGGGGTGGTGCGCGCATGGCTCTTGGCCTCATGCGCATGCACTACCCTAGTGCTAAATCCTGGCGCGTGGCGTCCGGTGTCCCTCAAGGATACACGGATATGCAGCGAAACACCATCTTTGGTGAAGTCAAGGGCCACGCCACCCAGATTGCCTCCATGGTAAATATCTCCGTCAACTATCCAGAAGCGGAGATCCCTCCAATCCCCGAAGACGAAAGCAGCGAGGAGGAGTCAGATGCTTGAAGGGTTACCTGGAACCTGGATAGAAAAAATAGATAATAGGAGCATTACTGTTCTTTTAGTGTAATCCAAAATGTAATGCTTCTTTTGTATGAATGAAACTTCGGTCTGTTGCAGTTTAAATTATGAAATTCTTTGCAAGTTTTTTGGGTTTTATCATTCCTTTATCTTCTAAGTTCTCTGGTGTGTATGCTTTAACTGTCCTTAGTGTTTGAAATGGCTCAAATAGCAATATGAATCTTCATGCCGAGTAACTGGGGACGAACCAAGCAGTTTTTGAAACTCGGAAACATGGACCATGCTAAAGGCATTTTTACTAACTAGTTCCAGTAACCCAACACACACACAATCAGATAAGACTTAGAGAAATCAAGGAAAGTTTTAAGTGAAACTTGGGCACACAGGCAATTCAAGTTTCCCTTAGCCGTTAACAGGCTGAAAAATCATTCAGTTTTGTAACACCGAGTACGCAAGCACAATTCGGGTTAACGTTGAGCAATTTGTAAGATCATTGGGAAATAGATGAGGCGGAAACACCTTGCACTTATAAAGAATATGGATGACAGTATTCCGACAACTTTATTTCATGATCTCAAAAGATGTTTACATAGAATTGAACTAAGTACGGAAAGGTACATAACTTTCTAGACGTTCCCAGGCTTCCGCAATCCACTTGACTTTGTCGAATTTTTTCAGCAGCTTGTAGAGTGGTAAGGTTTTAGCCCCCAGCCAACTGATAAATCTGCTGACGGCTGCAGCGGAACCCGTCAATCTTTGGACATCTTTTACACATGTAGGTTTTGAGATGTTCAAGATTGCCTTGATCTTTTCCGGGTTAACTTCTATTCCTCTGTGGGAAACAATGAAACCCAGAAGTTTTCCTGAGGGAACCCCGAATACGCACTTAGATGGATTCAACTTCATCTTGTAAGTGCGTAAGTTTTCGAAAGTTTCTCGCAAATCCTCAAGGAGTGTATCTTTTTCCTTGGTTACGACGGCAATATCGTCCACGTAAACATGAACGTTTCTGCCAATTTGACTATGCAAACAGCGTTGCATGCAACGCTGGTAGGTTGCACCTGCGTTCTTCAGGCCAAAAGGCATGGTTATGTAATAGTACGTCCCATACGGGGTTATAAAAGAAGTCTTGATTTGATCTTCCTTTTTCATGCGTATTTGGTGGTACCCGGAGTATGCATCCAAAAAGCATAAAAGCTCGGAGCCTGCAGTGGCATCTATTATTTGATCGATTCGCGGTAACGCGAACCTATCTTTCGGACACAACTTGTTCAATCCTGTGTAATCTATACACATTCTAAGAGCAGTGGTGTCTTTCTTCGGTACTAGGACCGGATTTGCGGACCAATCAGTATGGATTACTTCCTTGATGAAATCCGCTGCTAAAAGCCGGATAATTTCCTTGCCAATAGCCTTCCGTCTTCTTCCGTCAAATCGACGGAGACCTTGTTTGACGGGTTTTGATCCGGGAATAACCTTGAGTTGGTGCTCAGCAAGTTCCCTGGGTACGCCTGGCATGTCAGCTGGACACCAGGCAAAAATATCCCAGTTCTCACGGAGGAACTTGATGAGCTCGCCTTCCTATTTGTCGGTCATCCCAGTCCCTACGACGACGAATTTTGTCGGATCTTTGGGATCTAGGATTACCTGTCTTGTATTCTCGGACGCCTTGAAGCTATCTGTTGGCTTCCGAGTTTCTTTTCCTGCCGGCATTTCTTTCGGCGATACCTCCTTGGCTAATTCCTTCAGTTCCTCCTTCGCTATAACTCTCTGAGCGCAAAGGGCGTTTTCTTTTTCCAACTCGTTTGCCAGCTTGAAATCACCGGCAATGGTGATTACTCCTCCTTTGGGTCCTGGCATCTTCAGTTTGTTGTAGATATAGCAAGATCTTGCCATAAATTTGGCGAAAGCCGGACGTCCGAGTATTGCGTGATACACGCTTTCGAACGGCACAACTTCGAAGGATACTTTTTCCTGCCGGAAGTGATCTTTATCTCCGAAGGTGACATCTAGGGAAATTTCTCCTAGGGATCGTGCTTGCCTGCCAGGAACAATGCCATGGAAGCGTATATTGCTGTAGTTGAGCTGGGACTCGGAGATCTTCAAGTGCTTCCGTGTATCCAGGTACATTATATTAATGCTGGATCCTCCGTCCATCAGCACTCTTCTTAGCCTAGTGTTTTGAACAATAGGGCTGACAACAAGAGCTTGTGTGCCGGGTTCAGGGATATTTCCGGGATGATCAGACTGATCCCAGATTATCGGTGTGTTGGAGTACTTCAAGAATTTCGGGGTTGCCGGAACAACCGCGTTTATTTCTCGAAGTGTTCTTTTGGCCACCTTTGCTGACGGGGTTGCTAAGAAAGTTAACATTGCTTCTCCGTCGACTCTCGGAAATTTGGGTTCACCCTTTCGCTGTTGTTCTTGGATTTTGTCATCAGTGTCCGATTCACTGTCTTCTTTTTCAGCTTCTGGCTTTTGTTTGGCAGGTTTCCTTTCGGAACCCTTCCCTTTATTTCCGGATCCTGCATTGCCTTTCATATGCTTGTTTAGCCGGCATTGCGCGTTTGTGTGGGTTGGTTTCCCAAATTGCGAGTGGTGGACGCAGGGTTCCGACTTAATTCTCTCCCATTCTTCGGGAGTGTAATTGATTGGATCTGGACTGCGGCCTTTCCACTTATTCACCTTTTCTCCTCCAAAGGCTATGTTGACCTCCTTGGGCTTTGTCGTTGACTCTGGAGTTCCTTTTTTGTCAGAACGAAGGGTTTTCTTGGCGAGTATTAGTGACTCAATATTGCCTCCTCTTGCTCTGATATCATCTTCGGCTGCAGCATGCTCATTAGCTGTTGTAAGCATAGATCCGAGATCTTTGTGCTGTTTAGAACCAACCATGAACGGTACGAGTCCGGGTTTTAGGCCATTGACGAAAGCATGCATTGCTTGCACGTCAGTTACTCCAGAGCAACTATTCTTCATTGCAGTCCATCTGGAGATGAAATTCACGTATGGTTCGTCCTCAAATTGGGTGCAACGGTTCAGCTGGTTGATGCTATTTGGGCGTTTGTATGTTCCCCGAAAATGCTGAGTGAATACTCTCGCCATATCATCCCAACTGTCGACAGTTCTTGGTGGTAAACCATTGATCCAATCTCTGGCTCCGTCTAGCAACATTAGGGGAAGAAACTTGACAGCTTCCAGGTCTGTCCCATTGTTGATTTGGACGGCTGTATAATAATCTGAGAGCCAGGTATCCGGGTTTGTACTGCCGGTATACTTTTGGTAGGTTGGACCAACTTTGGCGAAGCCAGAATGCAGGGTTATCCTTCGGATCCTATCAGTAAAACACTTAGGACCAAAGTATAGATCATCCTTTTCTGCTCTATCAATGTGTGCAGAATATCTTCCGGCTGAATGGACAGAAGGGGGTCTACTCCTCTCTTTTCCATTGTTGCGCGGATGCGCTTTTCCGGGGTTGTTTCTATCTCTTCCGTTGTCACGCCCCTTGGGATTAGGTGGAGTCCTGCTCCTGTATCTTTCCTTATCCTTAGGCGGTGTCCGAGATCTTTCACGTCTGCGAGGCATATCGTATCTTCCAGCTTTCTCAGCTGGGTTTCTTGGAGGTGGTATTATTTTGCCGTCATTCCGGTGTTTGTCTTCCCGATCGTGTGGTTTATATCCATCTTTCGGGAGATGAGGTCCGATTCTAGACGTTGCGTCCCGGTTGTCGGGGTTTTTCTTGTCTTTTCTCGGATCCTCTTTTTTATCCGAATCTCCGGGTTCTTCCGGTCCAGGTGCTCCAGCAGCGCAAGTAGCTGTTTTGCAGAGGGCGGAATTATCATGCAGCCTCCCTGATCGCTCTTGGCCTCGCTGCTGCTGATGTAATGCTTTTCCTAAGAAAGCATACACCCCTTGGAGTTTTTCCCCGTTGGAGTACAGATCATTGTTTAGGATGGCGAACGCTGCTTCCGCGTTTTCCGCTGCGGTTTTGTATATTGGTTCGCCCTTGGCATCCTTGCCGTTTAACTGCTTTTGCCAAGATGGGTTATAGAACCTTTCTTTTGGTGGCAGTTCTTCCGGTCTTGCGATTCCGGGTAACCTAGTAGGTTTTAAGGCAGATCTATGCTTTCTCTCGTACTCCTCTATTTCTTCCTTCATGACTTTGATGTCATTATGGGTTTGTTGGAGATGTTGTCGAGATCTAAGCAGATGTTGCTGTTGCCGTTGGAAAGCTTGTCTCCTGGCTTCCAGCATCTCAGGGGGTTCATCTGGTCCCACTTGTGTTTGTAATAGCTCTTGCTCTTCCAGTTCTGTCATTGGCGGAGCAGTGATTTCCTTAGATTTCTTTTCCGCGGGCTTTGTGCCGCTAATATCTCCAACTTCCAGGTTTCCATAAGCGAGATCGGCTGAGTTTTTCTTCCGGAGTTTGTATTGGAGTTTTTTAGAAGCACGGTGCTTTTTCTTGGAAGAAGGAGGTTTTTTGACAGGCTCATCTTCTGTCATCTCCTTAACATTGGGGAATATCGGAGAAGTTTCTCCGTCTTCTCTTTCTTCCACCGGCGGAGGGGTTTTAGGGCTTTCCTGGCTTCCGGCGCCCGTTGTATCAGCTGGTTTTGCCATTAGCACTTCATGGAATCCCTCTTGAAAGGACTTAACCTTTCTTACGAAGGCATCCTCGTCTTCGTCTTCGGAGTCGAAGTTATCCGATCCGGTTTCCGACTCCAACCTCGCCTCAATGGCGGAAAGCATGGACTCTGCTTCCGAGTTCATCTTCTGGTTGACGGATGTCAGATCTTCCGTTTCTGTGACGGGTATTTGTTCTTCCGTCTCTATGACGGGTAGGTTGTTATCTGCCTCTTGCACGGGATTTCCGTCATCCGTGTTTTCAGCGATTTCGGATTGCACCATGCCGATAAAGTGTGTATCACTTTTTTGTCGGCGATCTGAGCAGAATCCGGCATCATAGTCGTCTTCGACTGGGTATAGGGCGGGTGGGATAAATTTGCTTCCACCGCAAAACCCCATTGCCTCTGCAGTTAGTCCGATAAAGATGTTAGCAGATCCGATCGGTAACACGCAGGCACTTACCAGGTGGTTTTGCGCCGGTATGTAGGATCCGTTGTCGAGGAAGCGCCCGACATCGTCGTCGAACTCCAGGCTTCCGACAGTGATCGATCTTCCAATTCCGCCGAGTATCCCAGATCGGAACTTCACGCCTTACGTCGTTTGCCCCACGGTGGGCGCCAACTGTCGAGACATCGTAGTAGTTTTCATAGACGGGGGTGCCATGAGACTACGGTAGAGACGTGGGGTAACGGGATAGCGTAGTAACACAGAACACGGGATTTTACCCAGGTTCGGTACGTCGCGACAGTACGGCGTACCTACTCCTGCACTTCTCACTAATTGGGACTAAAGCCCGTATAACAGGATTACAATGTGAGGGAATAGATCTAGCTACTCGGCGAGGATGAGCTTCTCGGCGAGTTGCGTAGAGCTTGAACTTGTGTCTAACTTAGAACTTAGAACATGTTTAATCTATCTCCCGTTCGGCTTTATATAATAGCCGGATTAGGGCTTACAGAATAGGAAACCTAGAAGACTACGTTAACTTGTAACTTGGAAAGCAAGGAATCCGTCTTCTCCTCCAAGCCAGATCACGTGGGCCGTGATCCGGGTTCTTCTAGAATCCGGCTTCTGCGCGTCGGACTACTGGGCCGCCCAATAGACCTAAGCCCATTACCATGTAGGCCACCCTGGTAGTCCGGCTCTCTGTTTACCATCTTCTATACCCCTATTCAGTATATATCCGACACCGCCGGCGACCACCGCATCACCGTCAGGTTCAGAAAGCATGAACCTTTTCGGTCAGTTTCAGTTAACCGCGGATCTGAACCTCAACCACCCGCGCGCATCTCCTCTGTCAGCAATCGATCCACACCGTAGTGGTTGCATCCAACGGCGCACACGCCCGCGGCGCGGGTTCGATCCCTCCCTGCCGCGATTAAAACCAAACTTTTTGCGTTGTTGCCACGCAAGCGCGCAGGCCCCACCTGCCAGTGGCCGTGGTTGCCACGCCAGATCCCACACGCGCGCCACGTAGCGCTAGCTGGGCGCTGGCCCACAGGCCAGTGACCCAGGGCTGTTCTGCCTTGCGTGGAAAAGGTTTCCATGGGCTTTTCTGTGAGATTCTTTTGCATCCAAGCCCCTGAACCAAATCTGAATGTTTTTAAAATTGCAGAATAGCCCCTGCATTTAAAATTCAAATAATTTTTGTTTTTCAAATCCAAATAATACAAATAAAATATGTTTTCTGTACCAAATTTAATTCTCTACATGTTTAAATCATTTGTTTACTGTTTTGAACATTTCAAATGTTTTCAAAATTCAAATTCAAACAACTCATTTCAAATTTGGTTAATTTCATAACTAATTCAAATTTAATTCAAATGTCACATATAAAATATGTTTTCCATGCCAAATTAAACCACCTTTCCAAATATAAACTTTGTTTCCTGTTTTGAATACTTTAAATTGGTTAAATAATTTAAACCTTGTTTAAATCACTTAAAATTGCTATATTCATAACTTGGTCAAATTAAATTCTTTTTGAACATATAAAATATGTTTTCAAACCAGAAAAGTATAAACTTTCTAAATATGAATTTTATTGAATATTTTGAACAAATAAAAATTCAAATAATTTCATAATTGAATTAAACTCATTTAAATCTTGTTTAAACTTGTTTAATTCATAATTAATTCATTTTAAATCCTTTGTCAACAAATGAAACATGTATTCCACCTAAAATTTTGTGTTCTTTCCAAATATGAACTTTGTTATCTAATTTGAACAATTAAAATTGGTGAAAACAACAAATGCTTGTGTAACTCATTTAAGAAGCCAAAATTTCATAACTTAATAAATAAAATTTCAAACTTGGTAAACACCTTTTCAAATTGAAGCTATTGTTGTTTTATTTTTGTTTTCTTCATCCATGCATCATCCTAATCAACTTTCACATGTTGGTTATTCATAGATCATTTAATTCAACCTTAATTCATGGGCATTTCCATATGCAATCCAAATTGCATATGGGCCCATTTAATTATGTTACCATGTCAACTAGCTTATCCTTGATGCACCAATTAAATTGTCATGCATCATCCCATGATTGTGCATTATGCCATGTTATTGATTGTTTGTCTCTCTGCGTTGTTTGTTTGCTTCTTCCCGAATAGACGACGACGTTGAGACAGACGAGGTTACGACACTACTTCTGAGGAGTTAGCCCAGTACCAGGCTACTGAGTTTGCAGGCAAGTATTCACTCACATGAACCATTGTGTCCTTTCCACACTGGATATCGATACTTTCCGTTGTCTATTCTGCTAGCCTTAAGAATCGTTGCTTTTGTTCCGATCCTACCACATGTTATCCTGTAACCCTGATATAGCCTATCCTCCACACCTATAACCCCGTTGCTTCTTGCATGTGTCTTACTAGCATGCTTAGGGTTGTTTATGCTCGAGTCTGATGTCCGTTATTTCTGTTACCATATTTATTATGTTCTGGGGGCTCGATGTTAAACAACAATCTGTTAATGTTTGAGGTAATGCTAATTTGATGATAAGGCACCGGCAGGAGGCCGGGTATGGTTTTGAGGCCTGCTAGTGTCGAACTCAGGAAAAGTATTTGTCCTCTAGATCCATGATGAGCGCGCTAACCGCATGTGGGAAGCGTGTATGGGCGGCCCCCTCAATTTGATTCGATTCGCATCTCGTCCAAATCGCCTCATTTAGTTCGGGTTTTCCATTTGCCGCATGCATATGCAGGTGCGAACCTGAGGCAAGGGTGGAACTTTTGTAGTCAGCATTTAGGGAGACACGTTCTTAGAGTGCTATGGGGGTCCCCTTTTCTTCGTGGGGCTTGATTAGCCGTGCGCTCAATTGCACGGGGTTCTTTGGGCTTGATGCAAAGAAGAGTTGGGTTGTGTTGAGTGCCTCGCTTGGTGGAAGTGCATTTCCATTTGGCGGGTTATTCTTACGTGTACGGCCAAATTGGTGCATCCCTGGAGGGTTAAATCTTCTCGAGAAGCCGTGTTGTCCGCGGTTATGGATGACTTGGTGATAGGGCTGGCTAACAAGGATTAGACAACTTACACCTAATTAATGATAAGTTGACTAGTAATAGACTTATTGCCACAATAACTTGAACCTTCACTAATCCAACTGTGTGAGTTATCCTCGGATTGCTTCTTTGGATAAGGGGCGAGATCCAGGATGGGTTTGTTTGAGGTTAGTAATAGTTTGTTCCGATACGCTATCTTATCCCCTTCTTTTAGCCGGAAGTTGTAGCGTGTTTCTGTAGTTTGTTAGGCAGGCCGCTGCCGCACTTTTGTATCACCTATTCTTCCGTTGAACCCAAAGCATCTGTACTTGGTGTTGCCGGGTACACTTTTGTATCTTGTGAGTCTTGCTTGCCAGTACTTGTATGTACTGACCCCTTTGGGGCTGCGGTTTCCGCAGACTACGTTTCCGAGGATCCCCATGGTGGCTACTACGTGGAGTATGACGAGGCTGCTGACTAGTAGATAGCGGACCCGGGCAGGATCCGAGACATCGTGGATGGGCTCCGTCTTTTCGTTTCCGGCCTCTTAGGACTATTTGGATCTTGTCTGTACTCAGACACTTTGGATGCTTCCGCTGTGATGTAATGATGACTTGTTGGGACATGTGTCCTCTGGATGATTGTATTTGCTATCTCTGCTCTAGTGAGAGCTATTTGCAACTTATTTCTATTTCTTTGTGTCTTAGAGATTTGTTGTGATATCACTTGTTCAAATGCCGTTGACGTACCATGTGTGTATGTTATGAAGTACGTCAATGGAAGTAGTCTGATTTCTATGGGATGTTTTACGCAGACGATGGATAGTAGAGAATGGTTGTCACACGTTTACGTGTTGGCCTGCTCATATTGAGATGCGGGTGCCGGTATGCCCCGTAAGCCATTTATCTGCTGTTTAGCGGGCTGTGAGTATCCCCTAGAAGTCCGGGTGGGACAAATGGTATCAGAGCCTGTCTGCCTGTAGGATCCCTTTTACTGGTCGCAGTTGAGTCTAGAAAATATTTTGTAGCTATATAGGAAAAAATGAAACGTGAGAGTAGGAATTCTGTTCTTTTATTTCTTTCCCACCCACCCTCCCTTTTCTGGTAAGGCAGTGCAACGTTGTTTTCTCTTCTCATCTAAACTTTCAAGTTAGGATTTCACGTATCCTGGTTTCTCTAGGATAGTTATATCTACTAGACCATAGGAATGGAGGTGGTTGTGACATGATTTATCATGTTGCCTACTCATGATTGAGAACGGAGGCGTGTAAGCCCCGGAAGCAGATCCTCTATTCCTTAAGCAGTAGATATTGATCCTTTAGAAGCCCGGATGGGTTTTTCCGTAGTACCTCAGGAGTGTTTGGTCTCGTGTTTCCCCAATGCTGCTTCGATATCCTGTTCTTCTCAACATCCTTTTCGTCCGTTGAAACCTTGTTGTTGCTTGCCACTTCAGTTCTTCTACCGGCGTTTAATCAAAACTTCCCCGATCATCTACAGATGGATCTCAGGTTCTACTCGCAGGTGGTTCGTATGACTCGTTGCGAGAGCACTGCCGGTTATCCGGAGATGCTGAGAGACATGGTCACTTTTCTGGGGTTCCGTTGGGCACCAGAGTACCAGGTCTACGAGCAGCAGCGAGAGTTTGACCAGACCTACTACCAGGCTATCGTCTACATTCTGTCAGATGATGGCATGAGCGTAGTGCACCGCTACGAGGCAGTAGGTTCCACAGTGGATATGGCTGTGCAGCAGGCAGCTTATGTGAGTCTCACTGTCCTTCGTGCTGACTACTAGGGATTTGACGATTCTATCTATCGCCACGTCCCCCGTGGTTACATCACTTCGGAGGGAGATCACTTCACTCTCTACGACAACTTGGATGTCTACGAGCATGATAACTCCAGGCTGCACACCACCGCTCAGTTTGTCAGGCACAATGATGCAGTTGCCAGCACACTATCTCAGGAGTTGGTTTCAGTCAGAGTGCAGCTCTACCTTGCTTTGACTCGTCTGGCGACTTACACCACAGACTTTGTTGGAGACAAGCGCTTTGCACGTTTCGATCAGCCAGTTGGTCGTCATCTGCCAGATGCTGGAGGTTACGCGCCGATCAGAGGTCCACTCCTTAACCTTGGTGCTGGTTACACTGGGATTCCCCGCTTTGGAGCACAGGGAGTCGACACTATGTACTTCACCACACCTAGAGTCGCTCTCAGACCACGTTAGATCTATGTGGATCGTCGTTCTACCTACTTTCGTGAGCGTGCTCCTCACCGTACCTCTCGCCGTACTCCTAGTCGCCGTCCTGCGTGATGAGCATGGGAGTACCGATGTATCCATTCTTAGCTATGTTTAGTTATCCTTGGCATTTGAACCATTTATGGTGTGTTGGATATTCTGATGTATTTGAACATGTGATGATGTACCTGTTGGTTATCTATTCATGCGTCGGAATAATCTCTCTTTCGGTTTCCAAGTCTATCCTTTTCTATTGTTGTGCTAAAATGCGTTTCCATTCAGGATGCCGCCAACAAGGAACAACCCGCCTGAGCCACCGCCAATTACGGAGCTGTTGACTCAGATGACCCAAGTCATGGCGCAGATGGCCCAGTTTCAGACTAATCAGCACAACAACCAGACGGCTCCACGAGTCAGCATCAAGGAGTTCCTCAGTCTGGGTCCGAGAGCTTTCGTGGCCACACGCGAGCCTCTGGACGCTGATGACTGGATCCATGAGATAGCTAAGGCTCTGCAGATTGCTCACGTTGCTGAGGAAGACAAGGTCAAGTATGCCTCCTATCTGCTGAAGGGCCAGGCAGCTACTTGGTGGGAGAACTTCCAGGCCGTGAGAACTGGCATACCAGTCACGTGGAATTGTTTCAAGGAAGCATTCCTGAAGCACCATATTCCAGATGGTCTCATGGAAAGTATGCGTGAAGAGTTTTGCTCACTCAAGCAGGGCAAGTTGGATGTCATCGGCTATCAGAGTGAGTTCAATCGCCTCGCTCGTTACGCTGGTGATGAGGTGTCCACTGAAGCTAAGAAGATGGCAAGGTTCCGCAGAGGTTTTAACCCGGAACTCAAGTATGCCCTCACTAACGTCAAGGCCAACAGCTTCGAGGATCTCGTTAACACCGCGCTCAATGAAGAAAATGGGCGCAAGGCGTTCGAGGAGTCGCGCAAGCACTCGCGTGAGGGTGGTTCCTCCTCCAACATGACCACCCCTCCGCAGAAGCGCCGCATCTGGGTGCCAAATGGTGCTGTCACTAGGGCTCCATACGCCCAAGCTTCTCTAGGCTTCACTCCCCGCCCACCCAACCCTGCTCAGATGCATGATCAGAGGGCTTCGATGGGGCAGCCAAGGCCAGGGCCTCCTCGTGTCGTCACTTGCTACAAGTGCAAGCAGACAGGGCACTACGCCGACAAGTGCACGCAGAGGAAGCTACCTCCACCACCACCTCGTCCCAACACAAACCAGGCAATGGTGCACGCTCCCCCGCCTAAGGCCTTCAACTCCAACAACAGGCCTGTCAGGAGGACCGCAAGGGTGAATCATGTCAAGATCGACAAAGCTGAGGAAGCTCCTGACGTCGTTCTCGGTATATTACCCATAAACTCTTTTCCAGCTAAAGTGTTGTTTGATACGGGAGCATCGCATTCTTTTGTGTCAAAGATCTTTGCCACAACAAACAACTTAATTGTGGTTCCACTAAGCAATCAGATCACTGTTCACTCCCCGGGATCTGAAATGTTGACCTCCAAGATAAGTAAGGACAATCAAATCCTAATTGGAGGCCACATTTTCCTTGCTTCTCTCATGTTGCTGGGAAGTTCTGACATTGATGTCATTCTTGGTATGGATTGGCTGAAAGCTAATAAAGCAAGGATTGACTGTGCTCAAAAGTCAATAACTCTGTTCCACCCTTCTGGCCAGATAATCTATTCTCCACATGAATCAAGTTCCAGTCAGCTATGCAACCTCGATGCAAAACCTCTACCTTCACTTGAAAATGTTCCGGTGGTTTGCGAATTTCCTGACGTCTTTCCAGAAGAGTTGCCAGGGATGCCTCCGGACAGAGCAGTTGAGTTCGTGATCGAGCTTGAACCAGGTACTGCTCCAATCTCTAAGCATCCTTACAAGATAGGAACTCCCGAGCTGAAGTTGTTGAAGGAACAAATTGATATGTACATGGAAAAAGGTTACATTCAACCTAGTTCCTCGGCTTGGGGTTGCCCAACTCTGTTCGTTGCGAAGAAGGATCACACAAAGAGACTCGTTGTTGACTATCGTCCTCTTAACGAGAAAACCATCAAGAACAAGTATCCAATTCCTCGTATCGATGATCTTTTTGATCAACTTGCTGGAGCCTCAATATTCTCCAAGTTGGACTTGAGAATGGGTTACCATCAAATAAAGATCAGAAAAGAGGATATTCCAAAGACAGCTTTCACCACTCGCTACGGTCTATATGAATTCACCGTCATGTCCTTTGGTCTCACCAATGCACCGGCGACATTCTCTCGACTAATGAATTCTGTCTTCCATGAATACCTCGACAAGTTCGTTGTGGTATATCTTGATGACATTCTTGTCTACTCAAAATCCGAGGAAGAGCATGAAGAACATCTTCGTCTAACCCTCATGAAGCTTCGTGAGCATCGTCTCTATGCCAAGTTCTCCAAATGTGAGTTCTGGATTTCAGAAGTTGCTTACCTTGGTCATGTCATCTCAGCCAAGGGCATAGCCATTGTTCCAGAAAAGGTTAAAGCAATTGTTGATTGGAAACCTCCAAAGACGGTGAAGCAAGTAAGAAGTTTTCTTGGCTTGGCTAGCTATTGCCGTCGTTTCGTCCAAAACTTCTCCAAGATTGCCAAACCTCTCACTGACCTCACAAACAAGGACAAGAAGTTCGTCTGGTCTCCACAATGTGATGAAAGTTTCAATCTCCTCAAGACTAAACTCACTTCTACACCAGTTCTGGTTGGCCCAGATCCTTCCAAACCTTTCCAAATATTCTGTGACGCTTCTCTCCAAGGTCTAGGTGCAGTTCTTATGCAAGAACGTCAAGTTGTGGCTTATGCTTCACATCAGTTGAACGCACATGAGCTCAATTATCCCACTCATGATCTTAAACTTGCAGCAGTTGTGTTTGCCCTCAAGAAATGGAGACAATACTTGTTGGGTAATCGCACTGAAATCTTTTCCGATCATAAGAGTCTGAAATACATCTTCACTCAACCAGATCTAAACCTCAGACAAAGGAGATGGATTGAAAAGATCAAATACTTTTATCTTACCATTTCTTACACTCCAGGCAAGGCTAATGTTATGGATGATGCTCTCAGTCGCAAGTCGTATTGCAATAATCTCATGATCATGGAAAGCCAACCTCCTCTTCATGAAGAATTCCAGAAGCTGAACCTTGGTCTTGTTCCTCAAGGCTATCTTGCAAACTTGACAGCCACACCAACTCTCGAGGACAAGATTCGTTCTGAACAACTTCGTGATGCTGAAATCAAGAAGATGGTAGAGTACATCAAAGGAGGCAATGAGAAATTTAAGTCCTTCTCAATTGATGACAAGGGAACCGTGTTCTTCGAAGGACGCATTGCAGTTCCTCAGATTCAAAGTCTCAAAGAGATCATTCTCAAGGAGGCTCATGAAACTCCTCTTTCCATACACCCTGGAAGTACAAAGATGTACCAGGATCTCAAGACACTGTATTGGTGGCCTGGCATGAAACGTGAAATTGCTCAATACGTTTTTGAATGCGACGTTTGTCAACGTGTTAAGGCAGTTCATCAGAAAACAGCCGGTCTTCTCCAACCTCTGAAAATCCCTGAGTGGAAGTGGGACATGATCGAAATGGACTTCGTCACGGGTTTCCCAAAGTCCAAGAAGGGCAACGATGCAATCTTCGTTGTCATTGATCGACTCACTAAAGTAGCTCACTTCTTTCCTGTCAAAGAGACAATCTCAGCTAGCCAGTTAGCAGAGCTCTACACAGCAAAGATTGTTCCTCTTCATGGTGTTCCTTTGGAAATAATCTCAGACCGTGGAAGCATATTCACTTCTCATTTCTGGAAAAGCTTTCAAGAAGCATTGGGCACCAAACTTCTGTTCAGCACAGCCTATCACCCTCAGTCTCAAGGGCAAGTCGAAAGAGTCAATCAAATTCTAGAGGATACGCTCAGAGCATGTGGTATCTCTTTTGGCATGAAATGGGAGGAATGTCTTCCATATGTTGAATTCTCCTACAACAACAGCTTCCAGGCAAGCCTAGGCATGGCACCATTTGAGACTCTCTATGGCCGCAGATGCAGGAGTCCAATCAATTGGTCTGGAGCTGGTGAACGTTCACTCTTAGGCCTTGACATTGTTAAGGAAGCCGAAGAGAAAGTTCGCATCATCCGTGACAATCTCAAGATTGCTCAGTCTCATCAGAAAAGCTACTATGACAGCAAACACAGGGATATGGTCTATGCACCTGGTGACAAAGCATATCTCCGTTTAACTCCCCTCAGAGGCACTCATCGTTTTGGTGTCAAAGGAAAGCTTGCACCAAGATACATTGGTCCTTTCAACATTCTCTCAAGGCGTGCAGAAAATGCTTATCGTCTTGAACTTCCGGAAAAGCTATCCAAGGTGCACGATGTGTTTCACGTGTCACAGCTCAAGAGGTAATTCAAAGATCCAGGTCGTGCGGTTGATCACGATTCCATTGGACTGCAAGCAGATCTCTCTTATGAGGAGCACCCTGTTCGAATTCTCGATGAGACCGAGCGCAAAACTCGCAACAAGAGCACCAAGTTCTTGAAAGTGCAGTGGTCTCATCATTCCGATAAAGAGGCAACGTTGGAGACCGAAGAGGATCTTCGCAAGAAGTATCCGGACCTTTTCTCTTCTCAGTAGGAATCTCGGGGCGCGATTCCTTGAAGGGGGGACGTTTTGTAACATCCCAAGTATGAAAAACACCTTTAGAATGTTTGCTTTTTGTTAATTTATGTTTTGCATCATGTCATCATAAGCTTTGCATTTGTTTTTCTTTTGTTTTCCTTTGTTTTCCATTTGTTTTCACTTGTTTTTCTATTTGAATTTCAAACCAATTTTCAAAATCCTTGTTCATACTTGTTCTGTTACAATTTTCAAATGAAAATTTCAAACCAAAACATCAAATTGTATCCAATAAACTTGAAAGTTCAAACCATTTAAATTGCTTCCTTTCAATAATTTAATTAATATCAATTTCACTCAGATTCAATTGAAATTTCAAACAGCAACCAAGTTTAAAATTTTGAAAAACAAACAATGGCACAGTTGGGGTTTGGTAAATAACAAACTATAAAAATTAACACCAAATTTTAAAACCCCAAAACCTCTCTAAATTTCTCTCTTTTCTTACCTTTCCTTTTCAGCAAAAAAAAAAGAGAAAGAAAAAATAAAAAGAAAACGGATGGGGGAGGCAGCCAGGCCAGCCCAACAGACGGCCCAGCCACCTACCACCCCATCGCGCGCGCAGCGGCCCGCAGGGCCCTTTCTTCTTTCTCTGTACGGCTGGCGTCAGCTGACGCCAGCGCGCACGCAGCAGAGGCACCTCCACCTGCTCCCCACCTTTTTCCTCCCCTATTTCTAGCCCCGAGCACCCCAAACCCTAGCCCTAGCTTTCTTCTTCCTTCCTGCCGCCGCCAGTTCTTCTCCTCCTTCTCAGACCCCCTCCAATTCGCTTCTGAATTTTCCGAAGTTTCTGTCAAGCCGCCAGGGCAGGAGGTTGATCGGGGTGGAGCAGTAGCTGTCGACGTCGTCGAGCTTCCGCGAGCACGGGAATGTGATCGCCGTGCAATCCTCGCCCTCCTCGTTTCATCGACAGGGTCTGGGAGGCCCTAGATGCTCGCCGTCATCCACCTCTCTGTCGCCGCCGTCACCGTCCTCTTCCCCGAGCCTCTGCAACGACTCCAGGGGTGGTGAGCACCACCTTCCCCTCGTTCTTTCCCTCTCTGCATCCGCGTAGATCCCACACGCATCCCTTGCACTCGAGCAGCAGCAACAACACACGAACTCGCCGCCGGCGACCACCGCATCACCGTCAGGTTCAGAAAGCCTGAACCTTTTCGGCCAGTTTCAGTTAACAGCGGATGTGAACCTCAACCACCCGCGCGCATCTCCTCTGTCAGCAATCGATCCACACCGTAGTGGTTGCATCCAACGGCGCGCACGCCCACGGCGCGGGTTCGATCCCTCCCCGCCGCGATTAAAACCAAACTTTTTGCGCTGTTGCCACGCAAGCGCGCAGGCCCCACCTGCCAGTGGCCGTGGTTGCCACGCCAGATCCCACACGCGCGCCACGCAGCGCCAGCTGGGCGCTGGCCCACAGGCCAGTGACCCAGGGCTGTTCTGCCTTGCGTGGAAAAGGTTTCCAGGGGCTTTTCTGTGAGATTCTTTTGCATCCAAGCCCCTGAACCAAATCTGAATGTTTTTAAAATTGCAGAATAGCCCCTGCATTTAAAATTCAAATAACTTTTGTTTTTCAAATCCAAATAATATAAATAAAATATGTTTTCTGTACCAAATTTAATTCTCTACTTGTTTAAATCATTTGTTTACTGTTTTGAACATTTCAAATGTTTTCAAAATTCAAATTCAAACAACTCATTTCAAATTTGGTTAATTTCATAACTAATTCAAATTTAATTCAAATGTCACATATAAAATATGTTTTCCATGCCAAATTGAACCACCTTTCCAAATATAAACTTTGTTTCCTGTTTTGAATACTTTAAATTGGTTTAATAATTTAAACCTTGTTTAAATCACTTAAAATTGCTAAATTCATAACTTGGTCAAATTAAATTCTTTTTGAACATATAAAATATGTTTTCAAACCAGAAAAGTATAAACTTTCCAAATATGAATTTTACTGAATATTTTGAACAAATAAAAATTAAAATAATTTCATAATTGAATTAAACTCATTTAAATCTTGTTTAAACTTGTTTAATTCATAATTAATTCATTTTAAATCCTTTGTCAACAAATGAAACATGTATTCCACCTAAAATTTTGTGTTCTTTCCAAATATGAACTTTGTTATCTAATTTGAACAATTAAAATTGGTGAAAACAACAAATGCTTGTGTAACTCATTTAAGAAGCCAAAATTTCATAACTTAATAAATAAAATTTCAAACTTGGTAAACACCTTTTCAAATTGAAGCTATTGTTGTTTTCTTTTTGTTTTCTTCATCCATGCATCATCCTAATCAACTTTCACATGTTGGTTATTCATAGATCATTTAATTCAACCTTAATTCATGGGCATTTCCATATGCAATCCAAATTGCATATGGGCCCATTTAATTATGTTACCATGTCAACTAGCTTATCCTTGATGCACCAATTAAATTGTCATGCATCATCCCATGATTGTGCATTATGCCATGTTATTGATTGTTTATCTCTTTGCGTTGTTTGTTTGCTTCTTCCCGAATAGACGACGACGCTGAGACAGACGAGGTTTACGACACTACTTCTGAGGAGTTAGCCCAGTACCAGGCTACTGAGTTTGCAGGAAAGTATTCACTCACATGAACCATTGTGTCCTTTCCACACTAGATATCGATACTTTCCGTTGTCTATTCTGCTAGCCTTAAGATTCGTTTCTTGTGTTCCGATCCTACCACATGTTATCCTGTAACCCTGATATAGCCTATCCTCCACACCTATAACCCCGTTGCTTGTTGCCTGTGTCTTACTAGCATGCTCAGGGTTGTTTATGCTCGAGTCTGATGTCCGTTATTTCTGTTACCATATTTATTATGTTCTAGGGGCTCGATGTTAAACAACAATCTGTTAATGTTTGAGGTAATGCTAATTTGATGATAAGGCACCGGCAGGAGGCCGGGTATGGTTTTGAGGCCTGCTAGTGTCGAACTCAGGAAAAGTCTTTGTCCTCTAGATCCATGATGAGCGCGCTAACCGCATGTGGGAAGCGTGTATGGGCGCCCCCCTCAATTTGATTCGATTCGCATCTCGTCCAAATCGCCTCATTTAGTTCGGGTTTTCCATTTGCCACATGCATATGCAGGTGCGAACCCGAGGCCAGGGTGGAACTGTTGTAGTCGGCATTTAGGGAGACACGTTCTTAGAGTGCTATGGGGGTCCCCCTTTTTCTTGGGGCTTGATTAGCCGTGCGCACAATTGCACGGGGTTCTTTGGGCTTGATGCGAAGAAGAGTTGGGTTGTGTTGAGTGCCTCGCTTGGTGGAAGTGCATTTCCATCTGGCGGGTTATTCTTACGTGTACGGCCAAATTGGTGCATCCCTGTAGGGTTAAATCTTCTCGAGAAGCCGTGTTGTCCGCGGTTATGGATGACTTGGTGATAGGGCTGGCTAACAAGGATTAGACAACTTACACCTAATTAATGATAAGTTGACTAGTAATAGACTTATTGCCACAATAACTTGAACCTTCACTAATCCAACTGTGTGAGTTATCCTCGGATTGCTTCTTTGGATAACGGGCGAGATCCAGGATGGGTTTGTTTGAGGTTAGTAATAGTTGGTTCCGATACGCTATCTTATCCCCTTCTTTTAGCCAGAAGTTGTAGCGTGTTTCTGTAGTTGGTTAGGCAGCCCGCTGCTGCACTTTTGTATCACCTATTCTTCCGTTGAACCCAAAGCATCTGTACTTGGTGTTACCGGGTACACTTTGGTATCTTGTGAGTCTTGCTTGCCAGTACTTGTCTGTACTGACCCCTTTGGGGCTGTGGTTTCCGCAGACTACGTTTCCGAGGATCCCCATGGTGGCTACTACGTGGAGTATGACGAGGCTGCTGACGAGTAGATAGCGGACCCGGGCAGGATCCGAGACATCGTGGATGGGCTCCGTCTTTTCGTTTCCGGCCTCTTAGGACTATTTGGATCTTGTCTGTACTCAGACACTTTGGATGCTTCCGCTGTGATGTAATGATGACTTGTTGGGACATGTGTCCTCTGGATGATTGTATTTGCTATCTCTGCTCTAGTGAGAGCTATTTGCAACTTATTTCTATTTCTTTGTGTCTTAGAGATTTTTTGTGATATCACTTGTTCAAATGCCGTTGACGTACCATGTGTGTATGTTATGAAGTACGTCAATGGAAGTAGTCGGATTTCTATGGGATGGTTTACGCAGACGATGGATAGTAGAGAATGGTTGTCACACGTTTACGTGTTGGCCTGCTCATATTGAGATGCGGGTGCCGGTATGCCCCGTAAGCCATTTATCTGCTGTTTAGCGGGCTGTGAGTATCCCCTAGAAGTCCAGGTGTGACATCATCTTGGTATCAGATTCTCCAGGTTTACTCGGTGAGCAAAGTTATCCCTAGTTTTAGTTGTTTTATTCCTATCCAGAAAAAGCCACACAAAAATAGTTGTTTAGATCATTGCCAGAGCCTAGATCAACAACAATTTGCATCTACCTAGATGCTGCTTTTTGTTGATTTGTGTTCCTGTTTTTCTGTTTTTAGGTTTTCATCTTTTAGGGTTCATCTAGTTCCTTTGTGTTTCTATCCGAAAATCCCCACCAAAAATATTGTGGATCTTGTTGTTCTCGGGAATTTTTAAACCTACAGCTTGTTTATAATTTGATCTAGTTCCTAGGGTTCATAAGGTTGCATTGCTGCGGTTGATACTTTGATCCATATCATATTTGCAATTCTAGTTGCTATCGAGTTCCTGCCGTGGCACGGATTTGGCTCAAAACGCTGCCGCCACCATTTCCCTGTTGCTATCGGATTCGCCTTACCAAACCGCCTCGCGGTGCCAAAAATCCCTTACCAGCGCGCGCCTCGCTCCTTACCGCACTCGGACACCCAACTGCGCTCGGTTTGCGCTGCCGCGAGCCTCAAAACGAGTGAAAACGCTGCCGCCGCTACCGTACCGCAACACCTAGCCGCACTCGGATTTCCCTTGCGTGCGCTTACAAAACCACCCATCCGCACCGTAACGCAGCACACCAACAGCACAACAGCGCTCTGCCGCGGCAGCAAATCGCGCAGTTTCTCTGCTGTGACCAAAAATCTCTGAAGTGGACCGTTTCTTCACCAATTTTCTTAGATTTTTGTTTTGTTTTCTTCCTGTTTTCTCTAGGATTTCGTTCTGATCCTTGATAAGCCATAGCTATAGCCTTTCTACAGGAAACTTTAGGTACCAAAACCCATAAGACTAGCTGTTTAATTGCTCTAACAGGCTGCTCATTTGATCAAATTTCTGTCCACTTTTTGTTTTCCATTTACATTGTTGCTCCTAGTTGATTCAAAGGCCATTTAAAAATCAAAAAAATTGAGAAAAAGGAAAAAAAAGTATAAAAAAATAGAAAGAAAGAAAATTCAAAAGAGGTCGAGCTACATATCACTAGTGGAAGCTATTTTCTATTGGAATTTTTGTGGACATTGAGCAATCTTGTGCCTGTTTCATTGAGTATTTGCTAGTGTATTTCTAGTGCTTGCAAAATCTCTACCATATATTTGCTAAGCCACAATTGTCTCCAAGAGTGAGTGTGTTTCTTTAGTGTTTTTATCACATTGAGCAGTGCATTGGAGTTGTTATTTTGGTGTTGTTAGGAATCCCAACCAAGCCCCACCAAATACCTTGTTTTGCATTGTAACACTTGAGAGCCTGGGTATTCTCTTCTCACACTTGACACAGTTTTCATTGGTACTTGTTGGTAAGTTGATCCTTATTCACTTTGGAACAGTAAGTGAACCTTTTCTTTGCTGGTTTGAGTGAGTTTGAGAGGCACCACAACCCATTGATTATTTGTTTCACTAACCCATTAATCATGAGTTTTGCTAGTGAATCTTCTGTGCAGAGTGACAAGGAGGAAGCTGATGTGATTCCCAAAACAAATACTGCTGATGATACATGTACATGGGAAGATTTTAATCTCTTTAGAGGAGGAGTTGCTAATCGGATTGAGCAAAGAGTTGAGAAGAAAATTGAAGAATATGATCAAGTTCTCAGAAAAGATTTGAAATTGCTTATTGAAGAAGCTATTACTAATGTTACAAGGGAAGTTGCAAATATCTCCACACAATTACAAAGGGCTAATCTTGGTGGTAATCATGAAGAAGGCCGAGCCATTGCTTATGGAGGCCGTGGCAATTTTCCACCTCGAAGGATACCATTGGAGGATAATAGAGAGGAGGATGGCCTTGGAAAACCCAAATTCTTTGTGCCTACTCTCACATGTGATAATGATGATGTTGAGGAGTTCTTGATGTGGGAATTGAAGATAGAAAAGCTATGGAGATTGCATAATTACACTGATGAGAGGAAAATCAAGTTAGCATCTTCTGGATTTGATGGTTATGCTCTCTTGTGGTGGGATGGCATCATAAGATTGAGGGAAACACAAAATCAACTAGAAATTACTACTTGGGCTGAGATGAAACAACTTATGACAGACAGGTTTGTTCCAACGAATTATTTGAGGACTCTCTATGACAAATTGCAAAATTTGAAACAGGGAACAAATTCAGTGGATCAATATTACAAGGAGATGGAATTAGTGCTACAAAGAGCTCGGGTTGTTGAAGCACATGAGCAAACAATGCAAAGATTTCTTTCAGGATTGAACTTTCAAATTAGATGCATTGTGAGGCATGTTAAATATAGCAATATGACATAATTGTTGCATCAATCAAGGGAGGCAGAAAAGAGGTTGGCCGAGGAGGTTACTATGGCTCCAAGGAGGATTTTTCCATCAAGATCTTCTTATTTTTCACCTCCAACACCTCCAATTGCACAACCAGCAGCTGGTACACCATCCAAACCCGAGACAAGCATCAATAATTCAAAGAAAACACCACAACCAGCAGCTAGTGGAAGTGGTTCTACTCAATCAACAGCTAGACATAGAGACATGACATGCCATACTTGTGGAGGAAGAGGGCACTTCAAGAGAGATTGTCCTAACAAGAAAATTATGGTGATCAATGCTAATGATGAGTATGAGAGTGGAGATGATGCTAATCCTAATGGAGAGGATACATATGATGATGATGATGATGATGATGATGATGATGATGATGATGGTCTACTTAATGCTTATGCTACAAATTATCCAACCATTGTTTGCACCAAGGCTTTGAGTGTTATTCCTAGGAATGATGAGAGCCAAAGATGCAATTTATTTCAAACCAAGGCAATTGTTGGACCTAATACGGCTTGCAAGGTGATTATTGATGGAGGAAGTTGTAGAAATCTAGCAAGCAAGGAGTTATGTGCAAAGCTAAGGTTGAATTACAATCCACACCCACATCCATATTATATTCAATGGTTAAGTAACAAGGAAGAAATCAAGGTATGCCATATGGTGAGTGATGGGGGGATGCTAACCCGGTATGCCAAGATCCGAGGAATAACCCGGCCCAGAGACAGTGAGCAGGATACGGCTAGGGATAAAGATGTTTGTGGAGGCCCAAGCTCGTGGGCCTAGTGACCCGGATTATGGGTGTTATAAAGGAAAGTTAGGGTTAGCACGCCGTGTCTGGGCAGGACCCGGGTGTGCCTTGTAAAGTAAGTTAGGGGGGTACGGGTACTATATAAACCGACCCTCGGGTATAGATTGACACAGAGATCTAAGAACCCTAGCAATATCGTGTGGTATCGAGTATCCAGGGTAAACCCTAATCGAGTTATTGTATCGAGAATAGAGATCCGGCGACATCGATTGCCGGCTGTCAGATCAAGTTGTATTATGTCTTCCTTTGAGCTAAACCCTCTCCCGAACGCCTGTGTCGACTTGCCCCAAGATCAGTTACCCCTGGTAACACCTGCCGTGATTATCCCACGACAGTTGGCGCCCACCGTGGGGCCTGCGTCCAAAGGTGTCTACATCACGGGAGAAGCTCGGAAGGGCATGGAGAATCTTGTCATCGGCGAGATCTACATCGACCACGAAGGAGAAAAGGTGGTGGACGATTCCGGCTGGGGGCCGGAGTCGGATCACCTCGAAACCGGATCCGTCATAACAATCGGCCGGATCAACGTCTTCATCGGTATGGTATGTGCTTCCAATTCGATCCCTGACAACGTTGGATCTGATTCTATGCCAGGAAAAGCCACGTCTATCCGATCAGATGATGAAGAATCAACGGGAACGACATATCCAGCAGAAGAACCCATCGCGTAGTGGGAACAGCCGGAGGAGCCGGCATGGACCCCACGCGACCGGGTCCAGGGAGAAGATGACACCGGGTCTATCCTGGATCTACTGGAAAACCGGTATGAGGAGAACGGTGAAGAGGAACAGCCTGAATTTACACCGGATATCGCGCGCCGAGTTGCAGTCTATGCAGCCCCCGCGGCTAACCAAGGAAACACAGCCACGACACCAGTCGGGGCAGTGGCCCAGCAACAGGGCGCGGTTAACGGAGACCCGGTCTTGACCCGGGTCGATGGAGAGTCAGCATCGGTCACCAGTCGCGCGGCAGATGAGGAGCAACACGCCAACATGTTCGGGTTTCAAGCCAATCGGACACCAGGGGCGGGTCCCTCGAATCCGCGTCACCCGGCCCTGTTCGATAATAATTTGATCTTGGATCCTACAGTCCTCGCCACTATTATCACCCCAGAAAACGCGGCAGAGCGTGTTAGAGATCTGGACGTGGCTCGTCGTGCATTGGAATAGCAAAGAAGGCAAGTGGAAGCCGATAGACAGGGGATGGCCACCCGGCGGCGCGAGCTAGACGCGTTGGAAACCCGGCTTCGAGAGGAAACGTCCAGGATACATCAAAGGCACCACACCAGGTTACCAGCAACGGGCGGGGTTATTAATCCGGCTAATTTGTTCATCACGCCTCAGGATCAACCGATACCAGCGGTGAACCAGGGAACCGCACCCCAACAGACAACAGCAGCGACACGTCCGGCAAATGAACGGACCGGGTTACCCCCACCGCAAACTAGAGTCACAACCGGCAACGATCTACTGCCGCCGCCACCATCACGATTCCGCACGCCAGCCGGCCACTACAACAATCCTATGGACAACGTATATGCGGCGACACTCGCATTGAATCAAATACCTGTGGGAGAGTCGCCCCATGCAGAGAAGACTCGGCAAGCCATCGAGCTGTTGCACACTGCGGTGGCGCAGCAAGCCAATTACCCGGATCACAGAAGCGGAATGCACGGGACGCCATACGTCAGCCAGCAGCAAGGGAATTTACAAACGAGTTCGGCACGGCGGAGGGAAGAGCAGCAGCAAATGCCGCCTCCTCCCCGCGCTCAGGCAGTATCAGCAGCACAGGCCGTCGTGGACAGTTCTAGGGCTCGGAGGGCCGCGGCCGGGTCTGCAGCGCATGGGCCTCCCGCAGCACAGCGCCCAGACGCGCCCCCCGCGGCATCACACGTTTCCAGGGCAAGGCCGGCTTCAATCATTCTTGCGGGGCCCAAGTGTCTCTCGGACAATATTAGAGCTGAACCTTACCCGGAAAAGTTCAAAGAGCCAGGGAAAGTAGTGAATTATGAGCCAACCATGGATCCCGAAACGTGGCTAAGCAGTTACGAGATGGCAATGTCAATCCGCAACGCGTCCGAGAACCTCCAAGCCAAATTCATGTATCTGATGATGTCTGAAGGAGCAGCCAAATTGTGGTTCACCAATCTACCAGAGGGATCGATCAAGTCTTGGGAGGAATTGAAGACCGCGTTTATCAAGCACTTTCACGGAACCTGCAGGAAATTATTCACCATTGATGATCTAGAGCGATGTGTCCAAAAGAAGGGAGAATCGGCGCGCAGTTGGGTGCGCCGGGTTATGGAGATACTTCACTCATCCACAGACATCCAGCCCAAGGATGCGCTACAAGCCATGGCAAAAACATGCAAGTATATACCTTTAGTGCAAAAGTTAACTCGCATGAAGTCCAGTCGAAATGCGTCAGAAGTCACAATGGGAGAATTGATGGATGCGTGCAACAAACACGCTGCGACAGATACCACAGAAGAAGAAGCTGATGACAAGAAGACAAAAGCAAACGCAAGCGGTAATGGAAGAACCGGCAACGGAACAGCGTCAGGAAACAATGGAAGTAGTCAGAACAAGCGTCCCTTCGAAGGAGGCTCCGAGTTTGTCGCCAATACAGAAGCCGGGTCTTCAAGACCCAGAGCAGAAGGAAATTTCAATACTGGGAATCACAATGGAGGAAACTACCAAGGGCCGCCCCGGCCGAGTAATAGTTGGGACATCTTCAGAATGGCGTGCCCAAAACACAGCAGGAACGGCAGGCCGGCTAACCACTCCTTGGAGCAGTGCGCCGACTTGCAAAGATGGAAAAACGAAGAAGTAAACAGGGCTATGCGAGGTACAGGTCGAGGAGGAGGGCCAGGTCCGAGTGGAAATCCTAGCAATGGACCACCCCCAGCCGGAAACCCGGCAGCTGGAAACCAGGGCAACAACCAAGGGGGAGCTGGAGGCTTCCAGGCTAACCCCAAACAATTGGGTCAATATCATGTGCATACCACAGGAGGATCTAACAAGGACAAAAAGATACTGAAGCAAGCAGTCAACTCAGTTTCGTTAGCCGTCCCGAGATACTTGAGATGGTCAGAACAGGAGGTAACATGGAGCAGAAGGGATCACCCAGAAAGAGTGGAACACCCAGGAGTCTTGGCACTAGTAGTCGCACCGCAAGTTAATGGGTACGAGCTAAAGAAGGTTTTAATGGATGGTGGAAGCAGCATCAATATACTGTATTGGGAAACCTTCCTACGCATGGGTCTCAAGGAATCTCAACTGCAAAAAAGCTCAACAGTTTTTCATGGAATAGTGCCGGGTCATTCAGCATGCCCCGAGGGAAAAATCGCACTAGAGGTAGCTTTCGGAGAATCAAAGGATAACTATCGAATTGAGTGGCTCACCTTTGAGGTAGTGAAATTACGCAGCCCCTATCACGCGCTGTTTGGAAGGCCGGCTTATGCCAAATTCATGGCTAGGCCGTGTTATGTATATCTACAGCTAAAAATCCCGGGTCCCAAGAAGACTATAACCATACACGGAAATCGAGACATAGCCGCCGAATGCGACGAAGGAGATGCAGCAATGGCCGAGCAAGCTTGCAGAAAGGAAGAACTCAAGCACTATCGGTCTCAAGCAGACCCGGAGGACAGAACTACATCAAAGAAGCCAAGTACTGAAGGCGAAAAAGCAAAGTCCAAGGTCACGCAAGATGCTAAAATGGTGGCCTTAATCGAAGTTGACTCTCCCGAGCAGTCTGCTGTAAAGGAAGAAGTTACACGGCCGCCAACAACCAGCAAAGTCATGGAGACACCCCACCCGGGTTGGCTGGCAAACCCGGTACTCATCAGGAAAAAGTTCAACTTATGGAGGATGTGCATTGGTCAAGCCGGATCAGGACCAGTGCTTACAAAGAACTGAGTAATGTAACGGGCGGCAGGTTTCAGACGCGCTCTTTTCCTACCCAGGGTACCTAAGGGGACTGGAAGGTTTTTAATGAGGCGGCCTGCTGACCCAAAATTTCTGGTATCAATAAAGAGATGGTTATCAAGTCCTATGTCTTTTCGCCTTTATCACAAGTAAGTAGTATCTATGCGACATTGATAATTCAGTATCATCAAAAGCATCGATTGCATGTAGGTCTTGGGGGTTGGTTGCTCAGGTAACCAACCACTAACCCGAATGACCCGGCATAGATAGCTATAAGTTATAAGGGCCGATTCCTCGCAAACGAGCACGGCTGCAATCTTATGACCGGGCAAAGAAGCCAATTTTTCTTGACTTATCTTACTTAAGCTTGATGTGACTCGCACTAAAGTGGCATGATTCGTTCGCTTACGATTACAATCAGCCATGGAGCCCAATGGGACTTGCCTGACACTGTTCTCGTATGGATGTAACAACATGGTATCCACGCGAAAGCCGGCTTATAGTATAAGATAGTCAAAAGGGTCATCTAAACCACAAGTTTATGCAGAATACAAGGCTGATAAGCCGGAAACTCAGTGATTATCAAGCATAACTTCAGTATTTACACGAGATGGTTTTAGGGTTTTGCCTTGGTAGGGAATGATTTGTCCTCTTAGAAAGGCCACACCCTCATGACTCGTCCTTTGGGTCATGGGGACTGGGGACTTCGTAACAGAAACAAATCACTTTGATACCAAGGTTCAAAACGGCCCTATCATCCGAGTCTTGGGAACTTCAAGAGAATTTCACTTATCAAAGCCCCTGGTCTTATGAAGGGAGCTAAAAAGAGAGATGGGTATCAAGAACAAGTTCAGAAGAACAGCAAAAAAGTATGATTATCAAAAGGCTAGGAAAGCCGCGAAAATATGTCACCAAATAGAAGTATATTACAAGCTTTTGCATCGGTATCAGAAGTGCACAGGCGCACCATTAACAGAATAAAATAGCTCAAACAAAAAGGTCCCATGTGACTAAGGTATTATGACATCCTTGCTCTACTCGGCCTCCTGAGCGCGATCTTCCGGGTCTTGCTCCTGGACCTGCTTCTTAGCTTTTTTGGCAGAGCCACCCGGACTCACCGCGCCAGGGCGGATAGGAGGAGGGACGGACGGTGTAGAGGCGGACGGCCCTGATTTTAAGTCGGCCTACCTCTTCGAAGTTGCCTCCTTCTTCTTAGCTGAGTAATCAGCCCACTTCTCCAAGAGGTCAACGGGCGGGGGTGCTTCCTCTGTGATAATCTTGTCATCAGCGTCATACGCAGCCATTAGTGTATTAAGGTTCAAGCTATCGGCTAGAGTGGTGGCAGAGGGGCGCACTGCCGACTGAATGGCCTTGAAATCCTTAGGCGTAAATTTGGCGCCATCCGCCTTGAACTCAGGAAACCCGGAGATTATCTTCGCCGGGTCAAGCTTCGGAAAGTAGGCTTTGGCCAAGGTCAAAGCCCGCACTATACCAGTACGGCAGGACGAACGCTTCCAGAGTTCAATCCATCCGGGTACAGTGGAGCAGGCTTGGACAAGGTTCTCTTCACCCGGATAGGCTTCCGTGGGCCAATTAATGGCATTCAATATAAATTTGGTGCCGGCAAAGAAAGTCCAGAGCACAGTCTTCAGGGTCCTAACCTTGACAATAGCATCTTCCTCTGGAGCTGCAAGGTTCGCACCTATAGTGGAAACAGAAGCAAAAACGTATCAGTAGCAGCCGGGTATGAAATTAGTCGGCAGGCAAAAATTAGTCGGCAGGCAAAAATTAGTCGGCAGGCAAAAACTTAGCCGGCAGGCAAACACTTACTAAGTAAGATCTGATAAGTATCGGAGACTTGATCCGATAACTTCTTCAAATCGGCCCGAGCGGCGAGGCACTTCTCCTTTTATTTGGAGACATCCTTCTTCAAAGTTTTCATATTATCCTCAAGGATTTCTCGGCGTTTTATCTCGGCAAGAAGGAGCTGTTCAGTCTTCAGCAAGGTTTCATCAGACCGAGTTACATGCGCCTGTAAGTGTAAAAGGGTGCAAGAACCAGCTGAGTGTTATGGCAAGAAAAATATGGTGAGAAGTACCAAGCATAACTTTTGCAAGTTATACTCGGAACTTGGGGACTAGATAGGGAATATAAGATAACAAGCGCTCTTACCTGGTGCTCTGCAGCCATGCGCTCTAAAGTCTCGCTCTCCGAAGCCTTCATGGTGAGAAGCTTGTCCATCAATTGCTCGAAAGTATCTTTATTCGTGTCAGAAGACCCGGGTCCTTGGAATTTCCTAGAAGAGGTTTTCTTCTTAGAAGGAGGTGGAACCCGGGTCATTTGCACGTTGGAATCCGACACTCCTTCTGCACCTAAGGCGGTGGTCTTTCTCTTGCTAGCATGAGAAGCAATTGGATATTCGGTTTCCTGCTGGTCCGGTTTAGTCGGCGATGTTTGTTCTTCATCGCCAGACGCGGTTGCAGTTTTATCAGCTGGGTTCCCCTTACCCGGGCCCTTATCTTCCGAATCCTCTTGATCGCTGACAGCGACCGTGGCCCTGTAGATGTTATCACAAAGCAGCCAAATATGCAGTCAGGAAAAGATGACGAAGTATTGGAAAGTATCTGGAAGGGGATTTTACCCGGCATTCACCGCAAAGTCACAAGGAAATCCATCGTCAGACCCAGGGGAGGCTGGAAAATGTCAAGTTAAATATTATGCGAGAATGCTTTGAGGAAACCGTGCTAACCAAGAAAAGATAGAGCAAGTACCAGCTTGCCGAGTGGGGAGCGGTGAAGAACCCGGGTTAAGGGCGTCGTTACCCGGGTGATTTCGAGTCGACCTGCGCTTAGGCGTGGGCGACCCCTTCAAGATTGACCAGTGGAATAACGTCAAGAAAGGTTCGAGAATATCATTACGGTAATATAAAGTGAATGTGTGAAGAGGGATGAAACCTTGGAGGTGGCTCCTTGAGCTTTTCTTTTAGATCCGGCTTTGGTTGCCGGCTCCGGTTCTTCCTCATCACTGGCAGATTCTACCTTGCCGTCCGAATCTTCTTCCTCGTCATCTTCTTGTTCTGAATGTCATCAAGATTACGGTTGGAAATAAAGGGGTTACGGTGAGTTCAAACGAGTCAAGTAAAACTCAGAGAGTACCTTCGTCTGAGTGAACAGCTTCTTGCTCCCCTGGACCTTCGGAGCTAGGGGGGGTATTGGTGTTCCAAAAGTCGTCATCATCCTGAAAGGCGTTAAAGTACGGGTTATCAGTTGCATCAAGTGGAAAGAGCGAAAGTAAAGGCGTCAGAGTCGGGTTTTTACCTGGGGGGCCGGGTTTTCAAGTGTGAAGGGCTCTAACCCGGATATGTTCCGGATTACCTCGAGCTTCTCCGTAAGAAAACCCTTGATGGTCTTGAGAGTGTCGCCGACTGCGAAGATGTTGTCAGAGTATCGTAGTGGGTCAGAAGGTTCCCCAGAATACTCGCACATCAGCTTTGTGCGGATGGAGTTGGGTTGAATTCTGAAGTCGACCCAGGTCTTCACTAGGTTGAGCCCAATGAGGCCCTGGGCTCTAAGAGTGGCGAGTTTGTATAGCAGAGGTTGGATTGCCTCCCTATCTGAGTCAGGGGCAAAGGCACTAAATTTATCAGAGATATCAAGAAGACCATCAGAATAACCCGGCAGTTTCTTTTGGCCGGATGGGGAAGTGTCCTGGCAGTAGAAATAATAAAGCTGCCAGTGTTTGACATGAGAATTAAGGGTGAGGGATGGCATCGGAGAGTTCTTGCGGCGCTGGATCGAAACCCCGCCGCAAGTGAGAAGCGCCCCATCACCGCTTTCGCGGCATGGTTTGCATTGGTAAAGCTCGATAAAAAGAGCTAGGTTTGGTGGAGTGCATAAATAGGATTCAGAAAGGACAATAAAGTGGGTAATATTTAGCACGGAATTGGGCCCGATGTCGAAGACGCGAAGGCCATAGTGACTAAGAATGTCACGGAAAAAAGGATGACCGGGTGGGCGAAAACCCCGGGTCACATGTTCCACGAAGCAGATTACCTCGTCTTTTGTAGGGGTGGGCCGGGTCTCCTTACCCGGCACCCTCCATTGGATATCCTCCTGAGGAGGGAGAACTCCCAGCTCCACTAGCTCCTCCAACTTGGCCTTCGTGACCATCGACCGCCCCCAGTTGGCGGAAATGGTGCTGGTGGCTTTAGTCTTGGTTGGGGTTTTCACCTGTTTCTTGGGAGCCATGTGGTTGACCTGCAAGGCATCAAATAAGAAGAAGATTAAGACATGGAAGTTATGAAACGGTCAGGTATTAGCCGGATGGTATTGAGGTATGGCAGGAGATCCGGGTGTTAGCCCGTAGAATCAAGCTCGGAAGTTCCGGGTATCGCGTATTATGGAGAAATTTATGGGGTCTAAATGGTAAAGAAGCTTTTTGAAAACGATGGGCAGTGGCTTAAGCGCCAAATGTGAATAAAGGGGATTAAAAAGAAGCAGTCCAGCCGAGTGACTGATGCAGGGGCGGAAATCTTGGGCAGTACGAGCCTAGATTGGAAGTTTTATTTTCAAATTCGTGGCGAAGGTAATGATTGTGGGCAGTAGGCGAGTTGGTTGGAGTATGCGCTTTATCCTTTGTGCGAACTAAAAGAGACTATGGGTAGCCTAATCCGGTCTAGCCAAGAAATCTGAGGCGGACGGATCTAGATCTAATCTGAGGAAAAAAATCAGAGGTTGCGAGGGGAAGTTGATGAACGCAAAGGGCTTACCGGAGGAGATCCGAGGGAGGCCTTGCGGAGGCAAATGGCGCAGGCCTGGTGTCCTTTCGCGGTTCTTGGTGGGCCGGATGAGAATTCGCCGGCGGATCTTGGCGGTGGCGCGGAACGACCGGTGGCGGAGCGTAGCCTTCGGGCAATGGGTTCCGGTGATGTGCGTGGAAGGTCCGTGGTGGCGCTCAGGGAGAAAGAGAGCTCAAGAGGAGAAAGGAATGGAGTGGGGGAAATGAGCCGTTAGGGTTCGAGTCATTCCTAAGGAGCTTTTTTATAGTGCGACTGGATAAGCCCGGTTCGGTGAGTGGAGGCCGGGAATTGTGGGGGTAAAACGGCTATTAATTTAAAGTTCCTGCGAGATATGCGCCCAGTATTGAGTAAAGCGTCCGGATAAAGAAAGAAGGGGATTCGTCCCGCGATGATGGGATTAACTGTCGAGCATAGGATCTTGGCGTTGCTACTATGATTTGGATCCAGAAGTTTGAACCAAGGTGTTTGGAGGGAAACACCTGAATTATCGCATGGCCACCAAGGAGCAAGGCCTAGCTGGATGTTGAAACATCTTAACCCGGTTTCCATGTGCCCGTGTGATTGATATCTTTTCAGGAATAGCAAGCGCTTCAAGGAGATCCGTGAAGCCCAGGCTATTCTGGGGACTACTGATGGGGGGATGCTAACCCGGTATGCCAAGATCCGAGGAATAACCCGGCCCAGAGACAGTGAGCAGGATACGGCTAGGGATAAAGATGTTTGTGGAGGCCCAAGCTCGTGGGCCTAGTGACCCGGATTATGGGTGTTATAAAGGAAAGTTAGGGTTAGCACGCCGTGTCTGGGCAGGACCCGGGTGTGCCTTGTAAAGTAAGTTAGGGGGGTACGGGTACTATATAAACCGACCCTCGGGTATAGATTGACACAGAGATCTAAGAACCCTAGCAATATCGTGTGGTATCGAGTATCCAGGGTAAACCCTAATCGAGTTATTGTATCGAGAATAGAGATCCGGCGACTTCGATTGCCGGCTGTCAGATCAAGTTGTATTATGTCTTCCTTTGAGCTAAACCCTCTCCCGAACGCCTGTGTCGACTTGCCCCAAGATCAGTTACCCCTGGTAACACCTGCCGTGATTATCCCACGACAGTGAGAGTGGATTTTCAAATTGGACCATACAAAGATACAATTGAGTGTGATGTGGTGCCCATGACAGTTTGTCACCTATTATTTGGAAGACCTTGGCAATTTGACAAGAAGGTTACACACATTGGAAGAGCAAACACATATCACTTGAATTGGAATAATAAGGATATTATTTTGAGGCCTATGACACCACAATAGATTGTGAATGAATCGAGACAGAAAATAGAGGTGAATCTAGAGAAGGAGAGTGATAACACCAAAACTATGGATGAAGAAAAGTCTAGGCCGAGTGGAAAGAATAAAGGAGTGAGCCTTTTAACTAATGAAATAATTTTTCTTCCTAGTGTTGTTTCTTGTGTACAGGTTGCTATTGAAGAAAGGGAGCACAAAGAAACATCACAACAACCACATATATTGGAGGAAAATGCCACGGGTACTAGTGCTCTTGCTTGTGATATGAAGGTTATTTTTGAAGAAAGGGAGCTACAACCTTCAAAATCACAAGATATTGATGAATTCATACCTACTACAAATGAGGAGGATAGTATTGTTAAAGGTATTGAATTCGGTTTAGCAAAAACAAGTATTAAATTATGTGATAATTTACAACCATATCATACTATGATGAATTCGAAATTTCACAATGTGGTTCTTATTACACATAAAGAAGTACTTGCTAAGATACCATCTAATGATATTGTCTATTATATCATGTTAAAAGAACCAATTGATGTGCAATGTGCTATGAATAAAATTGATTATGATAATTCTAGCACATATGATACTAGCTTCAAAATTAATTTGATTGGTGATTATAACTTGAGTAAAATTTTCATGGTACATCACATATGTATAACCTATGATAATGTGGCCGAATTACATAATATGTTACCTTGGGTAGATGAATTCAATCCTACATATGGGCATGATTGCACACATATTTTTAGTTTACCACAATATTGGTTGGATACATGTGCCATTAAAACAAGCTTCACTTATATTTGCAATTATGATTGCTATGACTATTATGTGTTGTTTTCATACAAACTTTGTGATCATATGACATATGCACAATATTTTGTTTTACTAACCACTAATGAATGCCATTATAGATACATATATTGTGCATACACTTTGTTCTTTTTGTTTCTTCCACTTTCAGATTATCACAAGCCGAGGACGTCTTGTCTTGAAGAAAGGGAGGATGATAGGGATATGCCTAAGGATTATGTTATCACAAGCATGAATGGAGAGTTGATAGAAGACCATATGACCATGGTGAAAACAAACATTCAAGATGGTGAAAACAAGATCACATTGGTGAAAACAATAAAGCAAGATGGTGAAAACAATTCATAACAATTGTTATTCCAATAAAACAATTGTTATTCATCAAGACATAGGGATAGGTGCCTCCACCAAGTCAAATGCACTTAGTGTGGAAAACATTGTCAATATGTTATTTCCACACTCATTGATGGACAAGCAAGATAAGGGCGCCCACAAAGGACATCTATGCGCCATAATGAGTCCTAATAGTAGTAGGTTTGGTTTGTATACCAATTGTGGCTGCATCCCACTTATTTGGGTCGGTTTGTATCTCTCTTTGAGTCCTAATTGGACTCCTAGTCCTAGTAGGAGTCCTAGTCCTAGTAGGGAGAGGGTTTCTTGCGCAAGGCCCCCTTGTGGCCGCACCCCTCCACCTATATATGTCCTCCACCTGCGTGTGGATTAGGGGAGAACAATTTAGACAAAGAAAACCCTAGCCTTGAGATTGTATTTCTGCTAAGCATTCATCTTGAAGTATTACCAAGTAAAATTTTGCGTGATATCTTGCTATTCCATTGGGAATTAGGGGGATACAGGACCACTTGTGATAATTGATTGCTTGTGCAAGAGTGTGTAGTTGAGAATATCCAAAGGGCTTGATTGTTGTTGCATTGGCAACAAGGGTCATCCAAGTGAGAGGTCTCAGTGTAGCACTAGTTATCCACATATATCAGAAAATAGAAAAAGAGAGAGAGAAGCTCATTGAGAAGATTGGGCCACCCCATATCACTTCCGGGCTTCGAATTTTCCAATTTCGAGAATATTTCCAGAACTACTTTTCTGAAACTAAAAACAGCAGAAAACAGGGAACTGGCTCTGTGGCATCTTGTCAATAGGTTAGTCCGGAAAATCGATAAAAATGATATAAAGTGTATAGCAAACATGTGGGAAACAATAAGAAAACAACATGGAACATCAGAAATTAAGGATACGTTTATGACGTATCAACATCACCAAGCTTAGTTCCTACTTGTCCTCGAGTAGGTAAACGATAAAAACACTTAATTTCTAAGGTGACATGCTACCAACATACACTTTATCATCAATAATGTAAAAGCATAAGTAAGCTGAGATCATAGAACTTAAACACAAGCGTGATAAATAGAATTTTAATAATAAAGATTAGCAATCACCTTGCATCATGAGAAGTAACACAAATAAAATATCATGAATAACAATGCAACGAAATATATATGTTTGTTTCAAGTGATATTTCGCTAGTCCTTAAGAGTGGGGAAAAACATAAATGCGAGGACACCTTCAAAGTTCATGAGTAAGACTAGAACAAATAATTAGAGAACAAGCAATAACACATCATGAATCAATTAATAATGTTTCTGGGACAAATGCACATAAAACTCAGAATGGCAACTATGCTCTCTCAACCGCGCATAAAGTTAGAAAATTAAAACTCAACATAAAAGTAAAACAAAGGCCCTTTGTAGAGGGAAGCAGGGATCAACTATGTGCTAAAGCTTTTATTTTATTAAACAGAGGTATAAAAAGCATTTTTAAGAGAGGTGTGTATGCTTATGTCAACGAATGGTAACGAGAGGTGTGTACGCCACAAGCCAACTAGACTTCACAAGAGCGGCTCCCATAGAAGGACACATCTGGGTAGAAGGTAATACATATTTTTATTTTGTTTACAAAATTATGCTTTGACTGATAAATCAGGCGCATAAATAGTGAAGAGAATTTGTGTTATTAATTTGGGGTTGGGAACCCCGCTACCATCTCTTCTATCATTGGATAATAGGATGAAGCCATTATTCCAGGTTGTGAAAGTCCAATCAAAAAGTGAGATAAAGATTCTCTATTTACGTCCTCATGAGCTAAAACAGGAGCACAAAACATGAGTAATTTTGAAAGTTTTAAAGGTAACACATGAGCAATTTACTTTGGAGTGGTGGTTAATTACCACATGTAGGTAGTTATGGTGGACACAATGGGAAAACTTTGGTTTTTGGGAGTTGTATGCACGAGTAGAGCTCATACTCAGTATAGGTGGAGGCTAGCAAAAGACTGGGAGCGACAAATCAAGAGAACATAAGAACCATAATCATGCATAGCGACATAGACATCATTAATCAAAGCATAAGTGGTACCAAAAGTTCAAAAACTAAATGATCATGGAGGTTATTAGTGACTCTTTCATAGTCATAAACATGGTGTGAGCATGCGCCAAGTCAACCAAATAAAACATTCAAAGGAGAACACTACAAATTTATGCTTCAATATGACAAGAACAACTCATGATTCTTTCAATGGCACATTAATCGCTCTCAGCTATTTGAGGATAATCATGCTACTAAATAACCACATGGCTTTAGAACTAAAATAACATCTAGCATGACATGAAAAATTCTAGCCATAGTCTATACAAGCTTCTACTTGCACCATTAAAAAATCTACCTCAAGCAGCAGTTTCTTTTCCCAACAAGCACCATACAAACATGCTTTAACTAAAAATATCTAAATGCCACGGAAAGAAAACATGAGAGGACTCACAATACACTACTAAAACTAACAGCTCTGAATAAGAGATGCAATGAAAACAAGAGCTAAACAAGAATTTGTGCAACAACTAGAAGAAAAACTAAGAATACTATCATAGCAAGTATTCCAACGAAAAAGCGGAGCGTGTATCTATCCCCAACAAATAATTCTAGGGCAAAATATATTATTTTAGCAAGTAAAACAAAAAAAAACAAAAAAAAACAGACGCTCCAAGTAAGCTTCATACGATGTGACCGAATAAAAATATAGTTTCACTAGAAGTGACCTGATAGATAGTTGATGAAGAAGGGGATGCCTTGGGCATCCCCAAGCTTTGATTCTTGATTCTTCTAAAAATATGCTTGGATGAACCACGGGGGTCCCCAAGATTTGAACTTGCACTCTTCTTGATCACATATATCACCCTCTTCTCTTGACCCTTGAAAACTTCCTTCACACCACACTCAAACAGTAATTCGCATTAGAGGGTTAGTGAAACAATTAATAATCCATTGGTTATGTATGACACAAGTTCTATTGATACTTTTAAACATTAGCTACATCTACTGATGTTTCGAGAATCAAAGAAATCCACTTGACAACAAAAGAGCAAATGCAGGAAAAATGGCAGAATCTGTCAAAACCAGAACAGTCTGTAAATATGATTTTTTTCGAGGCACTTACGTTGCTCAGATCGAAAAACTTAAAGAACAAAAAAGTTGCGGAATTAGCCTAGGAATAAACACAAGAAATTGCAGGTCATTTTGATTTTTATATGATTTTTACGATTGTTTACGGTGGACATCGGAAATCTGTTTCCTGCACAGAAATCCGAAAACCAACTGCAACTCTCGTCCGGAACCTCACTTGGCACTACCTAAAAATGAAAAGAAATATACAAAGGAGTTTATACATAAGTATAGAACACCTTGACTCAAATATAACATAGAAAAACAAAGCAAAAATAAAACCATGGGTTATCTCCCAAGAAGTGCTTTTCTTTAACGCCTTTTAGCTAGGCCCAGAAAAGTGGAATCAAGTATTTTCAAGTGAAGAAGAATCCAAATCGTAACTTCTTCGAATAATGGAATCAAAATGCATCTTCATTCTCTTTCTAGGTAGACACTGTTATTTTATCCCTAATGGCAACAACACATCCTTGATCCGTCATGTTTCTGTCACTCGAGCACAGATGCAAAGGAGGCATGAACCCACTATCGAGCATAAATACTCCCTCTTGGAGTTACTAGCATCTACTTGGCCAGAGCATCTACTAATCTAGTCCCGGGCCGTGCCACGACCCGGGACTAAAGATCCTCTAGTCCCGGGCGGTGACACGGCCCGGGACTAAAGGTTTGCGCTATTTAAACCGCGCGACGCCCGTCCTTCTTCCTCACTACTCATTCGAGGGCGAAGACGACGAGACGCGGACAACACGGAAGCGCTGCCCTCTGCCGTCCCGCCGCCGCGCCGCCGTCCCGTGACGTCGCACCGCCTCCCTGTTCCGTCGCGCCTCGCCTCACAGCGCGCCTCCACTCGCGCACGGCCCACCGCCGCGCGCCGCCTCCCCGCCTGTTGCTCCCCACGCTGCCCCCTAGTGCCTCCCCGTGTCCGGCGCCTAGTTCCTCCCCGTGCCCGACGCCTCGACGATCGACGGTCACCGGTGAGAAATGCATGCATGCACCCACGCGTACGTACATGTGGTGTATCTATCTAGCTAGTACGTAGAGTTAATGTTTTATGTTATTTTAGTTGTTAGGAATTTTAGTTTAGAAACTTAGATGAATTTTAGTTTAGAAACTTAGAAAACTTAGTACTTTAGAAATTTAGTTAGTGAATGTTTATAATTAGTAGAATTTTTACTTAGTGAATATTTAGTTTAGAACACTTAGTGAATTTTATAATTAGTAGAAATTTTAGTTTAGAAACTTAGCGAATTTTAGTTTAGAAACTTAGATGAATTTTATAATCTAGGAGAGCATGCAAGATCATAAATAACATATGCATGAAGATAACATGATAGATTTATAATCAGAGGACATAGCATTCAACACTCATCAGTTCCCAGAAAACACAACATGTAGCATTACATAAAGATGATCTCGATCATGTGAGGCAGCTCAGGAGATCTAAACATGAGGTACAAAGTGGATAGAACAACTATCTAGATACTATATGGACCCGTAGTCTAGGGAGGAACTACTCAGGCATCACTTCGGAGGAGGGCATGGTGGTGTAGACCCCTCCGGTGATGAATTCCCCTCCCGACAGGGTGCCGAGGAGAGCTCCAGAACCCTCCCGATGTTGGGATGACAATGACGGCGGCCTCGGGTGTTTTGCGGGACGAAGTGGTATATCTTTAGGGCTTACTTCTCGGGGGGTATAAATAGGCGAAAGGGCAAAGGCAGTGGAGGTCGGGGGGCCACACCACCCCATGGCGCGGCCAGGGGGCACGCCTCCCTATGGTATGGGCCCCCTGTGGCCCCCTTCCGGGTCTCTTCAGGACTTCGTGGAACCTTCGGGCATTCTAAGACTTCCGGGCTTTGAATTTTCAATTCCGAGAATATTTCCAGAACAACTTTTCTGAAACTAAAACAACAGAAAACAGGGAACTGGATCTATGGCATCTTGTCAATAGGTTAGTCTGGAAAATCGATAAAAATGACATAAAGTGTATAGCAAAATGTGGGAAACAATAAGAAAATAACATGGAACATCAGAAATTAAGGATACGTTTATGACGTATCACCCCCTATCGCGTACTTGACCCCAAGGGAACCCGAAGCCCCGGGGGATCATGGAAGAATTATTCCGCCGCCACCTCGGGGCGGAAAACAACAGAGAGAGAAAAGCTCTCCTACAGAAAACAACAGAGAGAGAAAAGCTCATAAAGGTATCCTTAATTTCTGTTGTTCCAAGTTGTTTCCATGTTGTTTCCTACATGTTTGCTATACAGTTTATGTCATTTTTATCGATTTTCTGGACTAACCTAACGACAAGATGCCACAGAGCCAGTTCCCTGTTTTCTGTTGTTTTTAGTTTCAGAAAAGTTGTTTTGAAAATATTCTTGGAATTGGAAATTTCGAAGTCCGGAAGTCTTAGAATTCCCGAAGGTTCCACGGAGTCCCGAAGAGGCCCGGAGGGGGTCCACAGGGGGCACACCATAGGGAGGCGCCCCCTGGTCGCGCCTGTGGGTGGTGTGGGCCCCTCGGGCCTCCACCGCCTTCTCCCTTTCGCCTATTTATACCCCCGATACGTCAACCCTAAACATATACCACTTTGTCCTGAGAAACACCTGAGGCCGCAGTTATCGTCATCCCGAGACCGGGAGGGTTCTCGAGCTCTCCCCAGCACCATGTCGGGAGAGGAATTCATCACCGGAGGGGTCTACACCACCATGCCCTCCTCCGAAGTGATGCGTGAGTAGTTCATCCCTATACTAAGGGTCCATAGCACTAGCTAGATGTTTGTCTTCTCCACTTTGTACCTCATGTTTAGATCTCGTGAGCTGCCCTACATGATCGAGATCATCTCTATGTAATGCTACATGTTGTGTTTGCTGGGATCTGATGAATGTTGAATGCTATGTCTTCTGATTATCAATTTGTCGTGCTATCTTCATGCATATGTTATTTATGATCTTGCATGCTCTCCGTTATTAGTAGATGCTCTGGCCAAGTAGATGCTAGTAACTCCAAGAGGGAGTATTTATGCTCGATAGTGGGTTCATGCGTCCTTTGCATCTGTGCTCGAGTGTCAGAAACGTGACGCATGGAGGATGTGGTGTTGCCATTAGGGAGGAAAAAATGGTGTTTACTTAGTTTACATTGTTTACATTACACAGTTTGCTTACTGCGATAATCTGTTGCTTGCAACTTAATACCCAACGTTTTTTCGGATGATATTCGGAGGGTGGATTATTAGTCATAGATGCAGTTGGATGACGGTCTATGTATTTTGTTGTAATGCCCGCATGAATCACATAGTAATCATTATGTCTTGCATATGCACTATGATGCAGCCTTCATTTCTGTCAATTGCCCAGCTGTAATTTGTTCACCACACATGTTATTTATCTTCTACGGAGAGACACCACTAGTGAACTGTGGACCCCGGTCCATTTTCTCATACTGATAGTACACACACTTCTTTCATACTGTTTCTACTTCTTTCATACTGTTCTCCTACTGTTTTCCACACCATACGTTTAACCTCTTTGTGTTCAGCAAAACCGGTGAGATTGACAACCTCACTGCTACATTGGGATAAAGTGATTTGATTGTGTTGTGTAGGTTCCACGTTGCTGCTGAACCGGTTGTGCGCCCTGCCATCTCGCTGCATCAACCTTCAGAGATTGCGTGTCCTCCTACTAGTAGATTCAACCTTGGTTTCTTTTCTGAGGGAAAACTTGCTACTGCACTCTTCACACCTTGCACTTGGGTTTACCAACCTCAATCATCAACAAAGTTTTCTGGTGTCGTTGCCGGGGAGGAAGAGAATTTCTGCAAGGGGAGTCTCTCACCTCCAATCATTTTTACTCTGTTATTGTTTTGCTTGTTACTTGCTTTATTACGCTTGCTATCAATGTTTGATGCCTTTGAAACTAGATCTTATTGGCAAGGTGAATTCACGGATGAAAAACAAAAATATTATAAGTAATACCGCTTGTCACAAAAAGGGATACACTTATGGGAGCAAATTAATAAATTGCATGACCGTGCTAGAAACTTGTGCTCTATTTATAATGTTACTTATTGCTTTGATAAATCATGTTGTTGTAGGATGTATAAACACCTCCCTTTTCAATGTGAGTATAATGATGATGTTACCATAGCTTCTTATGTTAAGGGAAATTATGAATTATATGATGTGGAACAAATTGATGAATTTTTTGCTTGGAAGGGTGCATTCGAAATTGTCTATTTACTTGAAAGTATTGATGATGCACCTTATAAATACGAGATTTATGCTATACTTGAATATTACTTTGATAATTACCAGGATTGTAATTAGTACATAATGGAATATCTTAATAAATGCTCTCAACCTAAGGAAGAGACTAATGCCTTGCAGGAACCTACGGAAGAAGAAACTGTTGAATCTGGAAGCTCATTGGATGAAAAAGAGGAGGAGAGTTATGATCAAGAGGAGGAAGAATGGAACCCATGTCTACCTTCCAATGATAGTAACTCTTTAAATCATACATTATTTGATGAAATTGATACTTTCTATACTTGTGACCTTGATACTACTATGAATGAAACTTGTGAGAATGATATTGCTATTGTTATGATAAATGTTACTTTGATAAATGTTATGATAATCCTTGCTACTTTGATAAATGTTATGATAATGCTCTAGATGATGGTCCTATGTTACTTGATGTTATAAATTATGATGCTACTAAAAATGGGATTGCTAATAGTAGTCCCATACCTTTTATGAGTGATAAATCATCTTGTTTTGCTATTGCTGAAGTGGGGAAAGAGAGGAGCTGATTTTGAATTTTGATCCCATTGTTTTTGAGCTTTTTATGAATTGTGTGCTTTTAGACCATGACAAACTTGCTTTATGTGATAATTATGTTGTTGAGTTTGTTCATGATGCTACTAAAAATTATTATGAGATAGGAAAATATGGTTGTAGAAATTTTCATGTTACTCAAACACCTCTTTTTTTGTTGAATGTTTTGAAATTGCTCTTGTTCTACCTTCCCATGATTTCTAGTTTAAGCTTCTCTAATTTATTTCTTTAAAAGATTCCTATGCATAGTAAGTGGGTTATACTTAAAAAAAATTATACTTGCTTCTTGAATGCTTCTTCACTTGAAAACACTTGATTCCACTTTTCTGGGAGATAACCCATGGTTTTATTTTTGCTCTGTTTTTCTCTATTTCTTTGAGTCAAAGGGTTGTATACTTCTGTAGAAACTCCTTTGTATCTTTATTTTCATGTTTTAGTTGTGACAAGTAAAGTTTCTGACAAGAGTTGGAGTTGGTTTTGAATTTCTGCGCAGGAAATATATTTCTGCTGTGCACCGTAAAAAATTATATAATTCACGGGAAAATCAGAATGACCTAAAATTTCCTATTCTAATTCCGCAACTTTTCAGTTCTTTTAAGTTTTTCAATCTGAGCAACTTAAGTGCCCCAAAAAAATTCGTCTTTACAGATTGTTCTGGTTTTGACAGATTCTGCCATTTTTCTTGCATTTTCTCTTTTACGATGTCAAGTGGATTTCTTTGCTTGAAGAAACATCAGTGGCTATAGATAATGTTTAAAAGTATCAATATCACTTGTACCCATATATAACCCATGGATTTTCGATTGTTTCACTAACCCTCTAATGCGAATTACTCTTTGAGTGTGGTGTCAAGGTAGTTTTCAAGGGTCACACTAGTAGGAAAAGGCTTATAGCCACCAGCTTAGCGCTGTCGAACAAGTTTTGGTGTTGGCCAGTGCTATTACCGCTGGCGAAGCAGCAACCGTGTTTTTCAGCGCTAAGTTAGTACCGCTGGCGAAGCAGCAACCGGGTTCGCCAGCGCTAACGGTGGCCTCCCCACCCCCACCGCAGCACAAGATACCGCTGGCGAACAGGGTGATAACTTCGCCAGCGGTAAGCACTATACCGCTGGCGAACATGATGTATGGTTCGCCAGCGGTATTTCATCTACTACCGCTAGCCAACCACTATTTTGGTTCGCCAGCGGTAAAATTTGAAATTTGAAATTTTCACTCCACACCCCCCCTATGGACCGCCTTTTTTACTTTTCTAAAACAGAAACAAAAATGATAAAATGTTCAAAAATAAAATTCTTTGATATGTGGGTAGTGTGTACTGTCTAGTTGATATAAAAAATTTGAAATATCTCATTTGACCTTTTATGCAAATTCAAAAATAGAACGTAAAATGGCCATAACTTTTGCATACGGCATCGAAAAACGCGTTTAATATATCAAAAAAATCGTGAGCAAATTTTCAATCCAACCTCACTCGCCTTCGGCATGTGAGGTTTTTCAGAATCGGCTAATTCCAAAAGAAAAAAAAGTTATTTGAGACAGACTAAATTTTCCTACATAATCAAATTAATTCAAAAATTCAAAAAATAAAAAAGGTTTTTTTTCAGAAAGGATAATAAGGATATCATATTTGGATTCCTCATATTCTTCTGATAAATTTAGACATATCATTTGTCGAATTTGAAATTACGGATTTGTACATATGGTGCAATAGTTAAAAGGATTAATAGTACTATACTTACAAGAAAGAATGAGGGAGTCATAGATAGCTCATAGGGATGGAACTAAGAAGTTAAGCGTGTTGGGGCTAGAGTAGTGGAAGGATGGGTGACCGAGAGGGAAGTGGACATTTAAAATTGAAATAAAGCAAAAAAAAGGAAAACATTCTACACCGTGATTAAAGGTTCCCCAAATTTAACTGCTTTAAAAATTTGAAAAAAAATAATGCGAAAAAATTTATTTTGGAAATTTCAAACTTACCGCTGGCGAAAAAGACTGGTGTTCGCTAGCGGTAACTAGATAGCGCTATCAAACATGACTTGTTCGCCAGCGGTTACCTCTTACCACTGGCGGCTTACTGCTGGCGAACGCCTGTTCACCAGCGGTAGCTCTATTTTGTTCGTCACTGGTAAGCCTTTTCCTACTAGTGTCAAGAGTAGAGGGTGATATATGTGATCAAGAAGAGTGCAAGGTCAAAGCTTGGGGATTCCCCCGTGGTTCATCCCAGAAAATTCTAAGAAGACTCAAGCATCCAATCTTAGGGATGCCCAAGGCATCCCATTCTTCATCAACAATCTATCAGGTCACTTCTAGTGAAACTATATTTTTATTCGGTCACATCGTATGAAGTCTACTTCGAGCGTCTGTTTGTTTTTCTTTTGTTTTCTCTTGTTTCCTTTTGTTTTCCTTGTTGCAATAATATAGTTGGACCCTAGCATTCCTTGTTTGGGAGAGAGACACGCTCCGCTTTTTCGTTTGAATACTCGTTATGCTCGTATTCTTAGTTTTTCTTCTAGCTGCTACAAAATTCATGTTTAGTTCTAGTTTTCTTTGCATCTCTTATTCAGAGCTGTTAGTTTTAGTAGAGTTGTGTGAGTACTCTCATGTTTTCTTGCTGTATCATTTAGAGTTTTTGTTAAAACATATTTTGTATGGTGCTTGTTGGGAAAAGAAACGGCTGCTTGTAGTAGAATTTATAACGGTGCAAGTAGAACCTTGTATAGACTGTTGCGGAACTTTTTCGTATCATGCTAGATGTTATTTCAATTATAAAGCCTAGTGGTTATTTAGCAGAATGATTAGTATCAAATAGCTGAGAGTGTTTAATGTGCCATTAAAAGAATCATGAGTTGTTCTTGTCATATTGAAGCATAATTTTGTGGTGTTCTCCTTTGAATGTTTTATTTGGTTGACTTGGCGCATGCTCACACCATCTTTATGACTATGAACCAGACACTTATAGCCTCGATGACCATTTAGTTTTTGAACTTGTGGTACCACTTATGCTTTGATTAATAATGTTTATGTCGCTATGCATGATTATGGCTCTTATGCTCTCTTGATTTGTCGCTCCCAGTCTTTTGCTAGCCTCCACCTGTACTGAGTATGAGCTCTACTCGTAAATCCAACTCCCAAAAACCAAAGTTTGCCAAATGTGTCCACCACACCTACCTACATGTGGTATTTAACCGCCACTCCAAAGTAAATTGTTCATGTTTTACCTTTAAAACTTTCAAAATTACTCTTTTTTTGTGCTCCTGTTTTAGCTCATGAGGACGTAAATTGAGAATCTTTATCTCACTTGTTGATTGGACTTTCACACCCTGGACTAGTGGCTTCATACGCTTATCCAATTGATAGAACTAGAAGGATACACCGCACGTTGCTGCGGGGGCCTCTTTAGAAACTTCAATATATTGTTAATAAAAGTTTATTTGATGGAATACATTGTGTTTTCTAATTGAATATAAAAAACTCAATTGATCACAGTATATATTTTAAATTATTAATATGAATTATTGTATGGTTTAATAAATAGATAATATGTATCTTGCATGTAGTAATTAATAAATATTAGTGGAGATGACATGGACAATTGATTGGCTAGGAGAATAAATGATGTGGATAGCTTGCATGTTGAGATAGAAAAAATCATTAATGCATGATAGTGGGGTTTTGCTTTATAAGAAGTATAGATAGATGGGAGTGTGGTGCCCAGCCCCAAATTAATAACAACAAATTCTCTTCACTGTTTTTGCCACTGATTTGTCAGTCAAAGCATAATTGTGTGTTAACAAAAGAGAAACATGGATGACCTTCTACCCAGATGCGTCCTTCCATGGGAGTCGCTCTTGTGAAATCTAGTTGGCTTCTGACGTACTGTATTTTATGTTTACCATTCGTTGAAATAAGCATACACCTCTCTTAAATTTTTTTTCAATACCTCTGTTTAATAAAATAAAAGCTCTAGCACATGAGTGATCCATGCTTCCCTCTGTGAAGGGCCTTTATTTTACTTTTATGTTGAGTCTCCATCTTCTAACGTTATGCACTGTTGAGATATCATAGTTGCCATTCTGAGTTTAATGTGCATTGGTCACGGAAATATTATTAATTGATTCAAGATGTGTTATTGTTTGTTCTCTAATTATTTGTTCTAGTCTTCCTCATGAACTTTGAAGGTGTCCTGGCATTTATGTTTTGCCCCACTCTTAATGACTAGCGAAATATCACTTTGCCATGTTTTCTCTATACTTTGGAACAAACGTATAACTTTCGATACATTGTTATTCATGATCTTTTATTTGTGTTACTTCTCATGATGCAAAGTGATTGCTATGCTTTATTGTTAAAATGTTATTTATTATGCTTGTGTTGAAGTTCTATGATCTCAGGTTACATATGCTTTTACATTTTTGATGATCAAGTTTATGTTGGTAGTATGTCACCTCAGAAATTTTGTGTTTTTATCGTTTACCTACTCGAGGACGAGTAGGAACTAAGCTTAGGGATTTTCAAACGTCATAAACGTATTCTTATGTCCTTTTTATCGATTTTTTGGACTAACCTATTGACAAGATGCCACAGAGCTAGTTCCCTGTTTTTTGTTGTTTTTAGTTTCAGAAAAGTTGTTCTGGAAAGATTCTCAAAATTGAAAAATTCGAAGTCTGGAAGTCTTAGAATTCCCGAAGGTTCCACGAAGTCCCGAAGAGGCCCGGATGGGGGCCACAGGTGGGCCACACCATAGGGCGCCCCCTGGCTGCGCCTGGGGGTGGTGTGGGCCCCTCGAGCCTCCACCGCCTTCAACCTTTCCCTATTTATACCCCCGATACAGCAACCCTAAAAATATACCACTTCATCCCGACAATCACCCAAGGCCGCCGTCATCGTCATCCCGAGATCGGGAGGGTTCTGGAGCTCTCCCCGGCACCCTGCCGGGAGGGGAATTCATCACCGGAGGGGTCTACACCACCATGCCCTCCTCTGAAGTGATGCGTGAGTAGTTCATCCCTGGACTACGGGTCCATAGCAGTAGCTAGATGTAGCGTTCCCACATTTAAATAATGTAAGAACATTTGTGTTATTGTGCTAGTCCCTGGATCAATTGCTAGCACCATTGTAAAAAATGAAGTATCATGCAAATGCATCAAATTCTATTACATCGCATGATCCAGTCTTTACAAAAATAATATTACAACTTGCATAGTCTTAGAAGACTAGCAGAAACAAAGCATTACAGTGGAAACATAGTACAACATTGAGCATCATGTTCCTCATGTGCCACAGGCAAAACATGTTGGTGATAGACTCGAGATCCTAACGAAATCCTCACTCGTCTTCAGAATCATCTACAGGATGGAATATGCAGCCACAAGGGAGTCAATACAATTTAATGTATTGGCAAGTAAACACTATGGTGGATATAAATGGAAAGACTAATACTACATGCTTATTTGGCTGAGTGGAGTTTTGGCTAAGTTTTCATCAAGCTGGTTTTCTCCTATCCCTTTTGTAAAACAAACTTTTCTTTCCAAAGGGTGGCATCATTGGACTGAAGTCCAAGCACCACATCTAATGTTCACTTGGTCAAATTTTTACTTACTGAAAATGGTGATGTGATTCTTCCATCCATCCTTGTCCAGTTGCTCATAGTTGTCCATAACCGGGGACACGACTAAGATCTTACTTTGTTGACTCTACAGAGTTTGTGCACTTTCACCTTCAGACTCAACCCAACCTAAACATCCTATAAACCCTGAGTGCATTAAGGAAAGGATAAGAATTGAGATGTGATCTTTCGGAAGAAAGAATTCAACCCAATGGCAAGACCTCTTCCACCTATAATTATGCTACACCTTCTTGTCAAGCCCAGGGTGAACCCTCACAACTTAGTTGATAAAGACAGAGCCCATATGACCAAAGGATGCACTGGAAGAAATCTAAACTTGGGGAACATCATAATCACTTTGTTCCTGGGTGGCATTCCTCAAGTGAGCACCCCTCGGGGAGACACTCAAATATCAACAGCCATGCACTACCAATTCCACCCAGGTGGTTCATTGAAGTTGTTACTTAGAATTTTTCCACAACATCAAGTAAAACAATTTGTATCATTGCATAGCATCTATCAAGTTCTAAGGCTATGAAGATAAGGTAAATAGATGGCTACACACTACTAGGATATAACATATCATAGTATAACTTAGTAAAATTTCCTATCATGCATACTACTCAAAATCAACTTATGCATATAGAAAATAATGGGTAGTGAATGGTGTGTTACTTGCCTTGTTGAAGTTGGTGAAGAAATCACACTCTCTTCACAAAAGATCGTTGCTCTCCGTACAATCTATTCATTGAAATCACAATAAGAAAACAAACAAGCATACTAGTAAACAAAACACACAAGGGAATAAGACATACAATGTAACAACCATAGCAAAATGGTTTATGGTTATCTACTATGGCCAGTGTTTGTTAAAGCTGGAGTTTGAAAAGATTCATACTATGATGGATCCATAAGTAAGTTCCCAGAAAACACTTGGGTTGGACTAGGTTGAGTTTATAGTGATTTAACTTTATTATAACCATACTTGTCAAGGAAGTTCCAAGAGTTCACCAAGGTGATCATATCACTTCTTCAACTAAAGTAGCACATAACAAAGTGTAATACTTAGGCATTTTCATCAAGACATTTGAGTGATCTAAGTTAGTCCTTCCATTTTGGTTTAAGGTGGGTCTAGGTTCAACTAACTTCATAACAATGGAGATAACAAGATAAAGTCTTAGGATTTTCCATTTAGGTCAATGGTTGGACATAAACAACTTATCATTCTTCAACTAGTGAGGATTGCTCCAAGTCTTCACATGCTTGTCTTCTCAAAGATCGTCTTCATGCTTCTATTGGAGTCATGTTCCTTGGATGGATTCTCCTCTTAATCTTGATAGATTCTTCATGGCTTTCTCACTAGTTGGTCCAAGGTGGGATGGGCACAACTACCACTATGTCAAATTGGAAAAGAAAGAAATAGAAAGTATAGAAAGAGAGAGGAAGATGTCTTCTCCTTGATTTTCTCCATACACTTGTACTTCCTTGAGTTTCTTCTAGTTGTTGTGGAGTCTAAGTCCTCCCTTCAATTTCTTCAATGATCTTCCTTGTAGATCTACTTGTTGCCACCAAGTTGAAAGTGAAGTGCCTTCTATTGCTTGAGTCTTGTTTTCCATTTGCTAACTTGATGAATTCTTGAAGCAAGAATAGGAGAGTGGAGAAGTAGATGGAAAACCATAGTACTAGTGTTTGAGGTTCACTACTTGGTCTTATATGTGATTGACACATACTAGGGACTTGATCTTGGCTCCAAAATAGCCATAACAACAAAGGTAACAAGGATAGAAACAAAATCTAAGACACAATAATATGGGTGGACCACTACGTTGCGTTTTTGGTCAAAAACATATGGTCATTGTCCAAGGTGTCCAAAATAGTTAGGCACTGATGTCTCTCGTTCAAGGTTACTAAATGGAGCAACTTTGCTTAGGAAAACATTTTCCAATTATTTATAGAATTTAAATTATGTCTAAGTACCCAAAGGGCCATCTAAAATCTAAAATACTTAAAAAATAATTCAAATAGGATTTTGTGTAGTGGGTACTGTTAGTAGACATTCTAAGGAACCCAAAGAAATTTTGTTTGCTTAAATTGGATTTACAGAATTTGAATTATGTCAAAATTCATCAAACAAGCATATTTGAATTTGAACCAATTTAATTTTGTCAATTTTGAATTTGAACAGTGCTAAAAGATTCTACAGATCCAGGGGATTTCAAAAAGTCCAAGTTTGCTAAATTTGTACTCATGGTTAAAATGTTATGATAGATCTAAGATGCAGGGGCTTTTCTGGAAAAATTACATTCTAATTTTATTCGGAAATAAATTCCAGAGACAGCTGGGCTCAGATTGGGTTATTTGCCGCGCAGTGTGACAGACAGGAAGTGGGCTTCGTCTGGTTGTGCGTTGCACCAAGCGACGGATAACGAAATAACACGCAGGCTAACGTGGCGTGTTCCTATTGGCCTATACCGGTTCGCTAGGTGGATCTAATCCTAGCCCTACGATGTTGATCCAACGGACAGGGATGAAGAGGAGGAGTCTCACCAGGGTAGCATCGGAAAATGTTCGCGCGGTGGCCGGCGACTGCAGAACCTCGACGACGACGATGCTCCGGTTGTCTTCTGGGCTCGGGGAAGCGACGAAGAGGTGCGTCACGTCCCGAAGATGAAGAAGGTGGGCACGGCGCACTCCCTCGCTTCCTGGGTGGGTGGCACCGGGCGAACGGAGATGGCTCCGCTCCGGTGAGCCTCGGGAGTGTTGGCGCGGGCTTCCTGCAATGGGAAAAACACGAGGACAAGGTCTAATACGGGAGCACGTCCAAGAGGAACAGAAGGCAACCAAAAGGAGGCGGTTTCACCCCTTATCGTGGCCGGAATCGAATGGAGACCGTGGCGGCCGAAGGTTTTCCGGCGAGAAAATTCTCTCATCTCGGGGCGAAATTGGAAATGGAATGAGAGGGAAAATGACGAGGGGAGGCAGGGCTCTTAAGAGGAAGAAAAAGTGCTGCAATTGGTGGTCTTAAACGCTGGGAATCAACGACGACATCAATCAACTGAAACTGTCGTTTTTCAGTTCTCAGAGATTGAAGAAGGGTGACGTCAGCGATGACATCATCCTTTATTTTTCTTTTCATTTCTGTTTTTAATAACTTTTGTTTAAGACTCCAATTAACCTCAAACCAATTGCATTTGATTCATAAAATTCAAACTTTTCAGATTATAACATTTTTGTAAACTTTTCATCACATTTGAAATTTCATATTTTGCAATTTATAAATAAAACATTAATAGTACTTAATGTTATTTAAAATTCAAAAAAATAATAAAATGATGTTTTTTATTAAATAAAATTTTAGAGACATCTAACATGTCAAATACTATTTTTGAAAGTCATTTCACCTCATTTTCATATTTAAAATTTTAAGATATGAATGATTACTAATAACAACTTATTGCCATTTAGTTAAATCATAACAAAATATTTCATTGGAAAACATTTAGAGAATAGGGTCTGCTTAAAGAAGGATAATATCTATTGAATAAAGAAAATTTTATTTGACTAAGGTTTAGGGTTTATGGAATAGAGGTATAATGGATTCTTAATTCCAATTTCATTAAAAATATGTGTTGTTTCCTTTTCTTTCTTGCATCTCATTTGGTTTTTGGTGACTTGCATAACATGAAAAAAAATTCAAATTTTTTTGATTTTTGCACTTTCCAAAAATCAGGAATGTTACATCAATTTGAGTTCGAACCATTTGAAAATACTTAACAAGCATTTTAACATCATTAGAGGTTCTTTCAATAATACCATGCAAATTATCAATAGCTCTAGAGTTTTTCATAAGGTGATTTTGCACTCTCATATTAAAGTTGTCTTGCTTAACAACATAATTATCAAATTCATCTAATAATTGACCAGTTGGTTTAGAATAAGGAATATCTATATTACCAAAGTATTGGAGAGAGTGTACCTCAATAGTTGATGGATGAGGACTAGGCTTACATAATTCTTCTATAGGAGGTAAATTCTTCACATCTTTAGATTTAATACCCCTCTCTTTAAGAGATTTCTTGGATTCCTTCACCACTTCATCATTTAATTCAATCATCCCTCTCTTCATGGGTGTTGGTATTGGTGTAGGCTCTGGTGTAGGTGTAGGCTCAAGTATATTCCAATCATCATTATTTTTGGCTATTTTAGCCATTAATTCCTTAGCTTCTTCTGGAGTTCTTTTCCTGAACACACAACCAGCACAACTATCTAGGTATGTCCTAGATTCAACAGTTAGTCCATTATAAAATATATCTAGGAGCTCATTTTTATGTAATGGATATCCAGGGCTAGCTCTTATCAAAGAATAAAACCTTGTCCAAGATTTAGGCATTTTTCTCCTTCAATTTTCTCAAAGTTAAAGATGTCTTGCACAACAGCATGTTGGGCACTAGCAGTAAAATATTTTTGAAAGAAAGCATTAACCAAATCCATAGGATCAGTAATAGATCCGGGTGACAGATTGTTAAACCATGTTTTAGCTTCATCTTTCAATGAGAAAGGGAAGATCTTGGTAACAAAATAAGTACGCGGTTTGGTATCATCAGAAAATAAACTACTCAAAGATGAAAGCCCATTCATGTGTTCCATAGCACTTTTAGTTTCAGTTCCACAAAAAGGTTCCTTCTCAACAATAGATATATAAGACAAATCTAAAGAGAAATCATAATCCTTCTCTCTAATGTGTATGGGAGATGTGGCAAACTTAGCATCAAGAGAAGATTTATATTTCATAGCATGTCTTGCAAGAAGACTCTTAAGAGCACTTGCACCAGTAGTAGCACAAGCTTCTTCAATAAAATCATCATTAAGTTCAATATAGGTTTCATCAAGATAATCAATAGACTCAGGTGAATTAACAGGTGTACCAATATTTCCAACAGAAATTTCAGCATTTTCAATTTGTTTTGATTTAGCAATAGTAGCATCTAGGAAAGGACCTAGAGAACCAGTATCATCAAGCACAGTAGAAGCATCATCAAAAGTATCAGAAACATTTTCAGACTTAGCAGAAGTAACAGTATGTATAGCATGTGGTGGAGTAAGAAGCTTATTCATAACAGACGGTGAATCAAGAGCAACAGAGGTGTTCAGAGTTGTACCTCTCCTTGTACTAGATGGTAATATAGGAAATTTTCCATCACGAGTCTTTCCCATGATGAATGGCTTGCAGCAAACAATATCATGATCAAGTGAGCAAATAAAGAAAGCTATGCTCCCCGGCAACAGCGCCAGGAAATAGTCTTGATGACCCACAAGTATAGGGGATCGCAACAGTCTTCGAGGGAAGTAAAACCCAAATTTATTGATTCGACACAAGGGGAGCCAAAAAATATTTATATGCCTTAACAACTGAGTTGTCAATTCAGCTGCACCTGAAAGTAGACTTTCTCGCAAAAATTTATGAGTGGTAACAGTTTTATAGCAGCAATAGAAATAAAATAACAGCAATAGTAAAATAGTAACAAAAGTAGCAATCGAGGAAAACAGCAGTATGGGAGGTACCGTTGGCATAGAGGTAATTAATGGACGGGCGTTGCATGGATAACATAGGTCATATAATAATCTAACACGGGCATTGCAGATAATAATAATAAAGCGTCCAACTTCTGCGCAAACCGTAGGCATGTGTTCCAATATAGTCATACGTGCTCGCAATGAGAAAATTGCACAACATCTTTAGTCCTACCAGCCCGTGGCGGCGGGGCCTCTAGGGAAACTACTAGTAATTAAGGTGCTCCTTTTCATAAAGCACCGGAGCAAAGCATTAACACTCCGTGAACACACGTGATCCTCATATCACAGCCATCCCCTCTGGTTGTCCCAATTTCTGTCACTTTGGGGCCTCGGGTTCCGGACAATGACATGTGTAAACAACTTACAGATATGATCATGAAACATCATTATACTCATGAAACAATAACATTTTCAGATCTGAGATCATGGCAATCGGGACCTAGTGACAAGCATTAAGCATAACAATTTGCAACAACGGTAGAAAACACTAACAATGGATACTAGGAACTATGCCCTAACAATATGGCATTATTACATGATTAATCTCATCCAATCCCTTTTATCCCTCTCAGCCTACTGATACGTCGAAAACGTATCTCCTTTTCCGAAATTCGTCTAAGCTTGTGTGTTTTGAATGCAACTAACACAGACTAACGCTGTTTTCAGCAAAATTACTTTGGTGTCTCGTTTTTCTGCAGACATATCAACTTTTGAGAAATGGCCCAGAAAAGACCCCATTGTCCCTAAAACACCAGATGACCCCGGGAGCCAGAAGGAGACCAGGAGAGGGGCCACGAGGTGGCCAAACCACCCCCGGTGCCCCCCCTTGGCCACGCCACCTGGTGGTGTGGGCAACTCCCACACCCCCTCGGGCTCCCTTTTCGACTACAAATAGCCTTCAACCCTAAAACACGAGGGGGTCGTCATATTCCACAGAAACACAACAGAGCGCCGTCGCCACCCCGAACTTCGATTCGGGGATCAGAAGTTCCTATTCTGACACCCTGCCGGGACAGGGAATTGGAGGAGATCATCGCCATCGTCATCACCAACACCTCTCCATCGACCATCCATGTTTCCCCCATACATGTGTGAGTAATTACCCCGCTGTAGGCTGAAGGGGGTGGTAGGGATTGGATGAGTGTCATAGCCCAATTTTTGGAAGACAGGAAAAACTTGTTTTCAATAACCCAAAAATCAGGGCCAACAAAAACTTTTTAATAGATTTGACTAATGCTTGTGTTTATTTTCTATTTGCTTGTTGATTGTGTTTTTGTTTGAGTTTGTTAAAAGCTAACATTAAAAACCAATGAACATAACTTTCTTAAAACACAACCCTTGTGATCAAGTCAGGACAAGAAAGCTTATCATCTTCATCCATCACACTCTTTTGGCAATAACCTTTTTGAAAATATTTTTGATTTTAGAAGAAACCCAAGGGCCAATTTTGAGAAAACAAAAGATAATTTCCAAAAATATATGAAAAGTATTTTGGAGGAAATCATCTCCAACCAAGATGTTTTTGCAAGTATTTAAAAAACTCCTCACTTCCTTCTTTTGCAAAAACAATAAGAGGGGACTATGTTACCCCTGTGTTTTACCTCAATTATATTCTTTTGGAAATAACAACTTTTGAGCTGAACCTCTTTACAAAATCCTCTTGTCCTGGTATATCTTGATCACTACCTAAAATTAACACTTGAGAAAAACACCTGGAGATTAAATTAAAGAACTCAGTTGTTTGAGTGATCTTGTGTGTCTTGTTATTTTATCTGCTTGTTGTGTGATCTTATCTTGTGTTTGCTTTGAAGTATTTATTTCTGTTTGTTGATTTTGTGTTTTTTTATGTAAATAAAACCTAGTTATAACAATATCAAACATCAATACCATATTCCATCTCATGTCCATATCATCTTCTATTTTCTTAAAAATCTCCAACTTTGGAGACAGGCTTCTATGACAAATCTTGAGCTAATCATCAATGCACCATCATACATATCATTGTATATATCTATGCTATCTATCCAAGTTGTTATTCTGGATATTGAAACACTTTGGTATCTCCTTTAAAAGTCCTTTAGAAGGCATCCTTAAATATTGATCATATCCATGTTATCTTGATGCACTTTTTCTGTGTTACTCAAAATAACTCCTTATTGTTTTCAAGAACAATAAACCTACCCTTGTCATGACTTATATATCACCTTTATATGGTCCATTTATTTTCCAATGGCCATTTAATTGTTCTTCCCACATGGTTTTTATCCTATTAAATAAACCCCTGTTTTCACCCTTTTCCACTTGGAGCCTCTAATATTTTCAAAAGAGTTGTTTATTAAAAATCACTTTTTAGACCTATATTATATACTATCTCATCCCAACTCAAAAATATTTGTTTTAAAAGCATTTTACAATTTATTATTTTCCATTTTCCAAAAGGCCAGAAATGGACTTTTAAATATTTTTTGAAGAAAAGTATTTCCTAAAATTTTGGAAAAAATACCCAACATGCCTATGGTGATGTGAGATCATTTTCTACCAAAACATTTGGAAGTTGTGTTGAAAAGTTTGGAGAAAACATTAAAAAAACAGATTCAACACTTTTTGAAATTCCAAAATTTTGTGAAACAAATGTTTTTCAAAACTCTTGAGGCCACCATCCCTAGACTCCATTTTTGATTCTCTATCCAATGGACATGATTTTGCACATATGTTCTATTCAAAAATATGTAAAAACCAATCAAATACCATTTCTTGTAATCCTGGTCACTGTTGAGAGCAGGCTTGTCCTGGTCAACCTTCTCTCTCCCTCTACCCCTTGTTTTCTCTATGAGGTAGAAAACATCTCACTCAACCCCCTGGACATGGTCTGTATCCCCAGAACCTCCTTGCTTCTCCTCCACACCTCTATTATCAGCAACATGCCAATGCACATCACATGTGGACGTCAAGCTCTGCCTTACCCGCCACACATTTCTCAATCTCCTTGTCTACTAGCCTCACGAGACATCCAGGAACTCACTCGTGATGCCCATTTGCCTCCTCTCACCCTCCTTCCCCTCCTCCTTCATGTCAAACACCTACGGGTGCTAGGTGGGCGCCAATGAGTGCCGACGCCCCCGTGCACCTCCTGCCTCCTCCTCTCGCTTGGGATCCTCCCTCACCTTGCCCTGCCCCCATGGAAACACCTCACCTAAAGAGAAGCTCCTGGGGAAGATCGTACGTGCCACCGTGGCCGCCATGGGCGCCGAGCGCCATGCTCTATCGCTACACCTCCCCGAGCCATCCCCTTGCTTTCCACCTTGTCCACCCACCTCACCTCCCTCACAGTCTAGCCCACGCATCGAAAGCCCCTTCCCTATCTCACTGTATCGCCAGAATCGGGCGCTTTGTTCCCACCGGCGATCCCTCGTCGAACGGAAGGTACAGGGACTCTCCGCCCTTGCCGATTGCTCCCTTAGCCTCCACTCCCATCCCTATTACTCATGCCAAGCCTTAATCCCTTCCTTGTTCATCGCAGGTCCGCCGCCATCCGTGACATGGACGGTCGCCGCGGATTCCCGCTGAACTCCGGCCAGGAGTCTTCCCCAGCAAGTGTAGGTGGAGGCATCATTCTCGCGCCATCACCCTGGTCCTCCTTGACCTTCCGGCGCATCTCGGAGACCTCCAGAGGGCCGTGCGGTGAATCTCCGGCGAGGCTCCGCCCCTTGCCGCCGTCCCCTGTCCTTTTCCGCCGCCACCTCTTGGTCCTCGCTGATGGACACTAAGGCGGCGAGATCCCAGTCACCGGATCCCCATCCGACGGGAACATACCCCTTCGGGGCAAGTGAGCCACTGACCGGTGGACCCTGTTGGTCCCACGCGTCGGAGGTTTGACTTCCTCCGCTGGAAGGAGATCTCCTCGCGGGCCGGCCCATTGCCGCGCTGCTCCTTCCCGCCCAGCCTTCCTCTGCCTCGGGCCGTTTTTCCACAGATATGGCCCGATAACATTTTTCTGCAGGTTGTATTTTCATTTTCCTGTAGATCTGTTTTCTAATGCTTGGTTTAAATCGAAATGAAAATGAGTAAAACTTGCCAAACCAAAAATCACAGTTGTAGATCTACTAATTTCTAACCACATCCAACTTGCAGATCCATGTTTTGTGCTGTATTTTAGGAGAAATAAAATAAATGGCAGAAGCACTCATTAACACCTTTTATTTAATAACTTGTGTTTTATGTATCCAAAACATGCAATCTCAACTGTTCCGAGTAGCACTTGAAAAGGTCTATCTGTGGCAGTTGGCCTTGTGTTGACTTGAGTTGTGGTGTGAAAATGACATGCATGTTAGTTTTAGGCGAGAGAGCACTTCTGTGAATTTTTTAATTTTATTGGTGATGAATTTCGATGTGAATCCACTTGTGTTAGTTTGATAGTTGCTAGGAGCACCTTATACTAGATTTTAATGATTTTAGGAATTACATAATAGACTTGGTTCATTATTTAGTGTTTAGCCCTTTTCTGCATATTATTGCTATGCCTTTATTAAATTGTGTGCTATATTATTTTTGTTGTAAAATTGATTCCTAGCATGTGTAGGGTATTAATACATGTGTTAGATGTTATTTTATTGTGTCATTATCATGTTAAGAAAATGTGTGCGAAAAAGCAAGTTGTTATAGTATATTTTCCATAGGGTTGTTTTCCCTAGTAATAATAGGTTAAATTCTGTTATTCTTCATATTGGTATGATGACTTGAATAAATGCTTTATTATTGTTTTCCATAGCATAGCTATGGTTATTATAGCATATTATACTTGCTTTCATGCTTGAGTGATCTCTAGATAACTTTTTCATGCTATCATAGTTTTAGATGATTTTCTGCCATAAGTTGTTATTTGCATGCTTAATTTTTTAGGCGTTGATTAGATTGTTATTTTGATATTACTAGCATGTCTATTTGTTGTTTTCTCTGTTATTTGGATGCTATCATATAGATCCATCATTTTAGAATAAACCTTGCTTAATGATCTCTTATGGTTATGCATGTCTACTTGTCTAAATAGCCCTTTTTCATGTCTAGATTTAATGGTTGTTTTGCTCCATGATTATTTTCATAGACTGAGTGATGCCATGGTAGGTTTGGTATTTATTTGTCTCTTTTATTAGGTTGCTTAGATACTGTTTATATTATTTCTCCATGTATATAACAATCATGTGTCACTATGGGCTTGTAGTATTGCTTGTTATTATTTTCCTATGCATGTGAATGTGGTCCTAGGTTGTTTTCTTGTTATTTTGCTCATCCTCATGAATGACCAGAGTCATTTAACCTTATTTTAGCATAATATGAGAGTGGCACACCCACTTAACTCATGCCATTTTGGTTCAGGATCCATAGCATCAATTCTAGTGTTATTCGTGTGTGTTGTATGTGCATGTTTTGCTTGTTAATGTGCACCCTAGTAATATTGTTTGTAAGTATACATGGATGATTAAATGCTTGTTTTATGTAACTTGTTATGAAGTGCTTGCCTTGTGTTTTCCTTTTTGAGTTTACGATGTTAGATAACGAGGACGATATTATTTCCCGGAGAGGTTTTTATTGCAACTCTTGATTTTTTTCAAGAGCAAGACCAAGACCAGTGCCAAGGCAAGCCACTCTAAATGCTTTCTGTTGTTTTACTTATCATTATATATCATGCATGCTTTACTTCTGAAGTTTTACAAAAGTTGATTCAAAAACTATTTCCTCAAGTGGGCTATACCACTATTTATTTTATGTATCTACTATGCTATATCCACTATATAATCTTGGTGTTACCAAGCCATTTAGATATTTTAGTATCATCACTTAATCAACTTAAGTCCCTTAGTGGACATTTTAACTTGATGTATTTGAAAAACAAAAGCTTTGGAAAAACCCGAGGAAAGGTGGGACCTTGTCCGAGGGAGGTATGTGAAGAAGGAAATGTTTTTCGACTTGTTTTCCAAAAATGACACATAACCTAGTCTTCGCCGGACAACCAAGCCGTGCTGCCACATTACCCCAATATGGGAACGGGGTCTAGCTAAAAGCTTGTCAGCGTTAGTCCGTGTCTACCTCAATGTGCTATAGGGGATTAGAGTCCCCCAAACCGAATTGTCGCCAGAAAGGAAAAACATGGGACATTCAAAGTGTGGGGATTAAGTTCGCTACCGGTTGCAACAGTTGGGTCTCATGTCATGGCGGTGTGTTGTCAGGGGAAACTGGATCGATACGGCTGACTCACTCGGTGCCGGGGAGAACAAACCCAGTTGAAGAGGTAGCCATTTACTAGCGCTTGCATAGTGGATAGTTAGGACCGGTTATCTGATGTTTACATACTGTCTTGGACAGTCCGTGGTTGTTCACGGCGGATGTGCTGGATCTTGTGGATTGTGTACACCTCTGCAGAGTTAAACTATTCAGAATAGCCGCGCCCTTGGATACGGACAATTGAATGGCCATGTAGCTAGCATTGTGTCAATGTTTTCAAAAAGCTGGAAAGTGTTTTGGAATTGTACCTGGGAGGTACGTGGAAAGGGAATGATTGTACCTTTGAGGTACCGGTAAATGATGATCTTGAAGATGTCATATTCCAAGAAGGTTTGCAAAGAAAAACTTTCTTTTATTTAGAATTCTTTGTCAAAACCTTGTGGACATGCAATATCTACAAGAGAAATAAAATTATCTTTTGAAGTATCTTCTTTAACAAAAACAACTGAAACTTGTGCAACCATGTTGTGTCTTCAATTCATCATGGCTAGTTGAACCTCAATTACAGCCTTCCTACTACCTATATATATGCATACTTGCATGTTTAGATTTCATTTGGAGTGTCTTGAGAGTACATTCCAATGTACTCACAATGGTTTCGTACCTGGCTATTGTCTTAGCCAGACTTTGAGCAGATACCCGGAGAACCTGAAGAAGATGGTGTCGCTGACGACTGTGCGAGCTAGGAACGTCTCCGAGTCAGTATCCTGTAGGTAGTCAAGGCATGACTTGGGTTTACCACGAGTGTGTTTTGTAGACTTTCGCTTGTTTTAGTGTGTGTTCCTGGCCTGCGTGGCAGTTGTTTTCAACTGGGTCATGTGACCATTTGTGTAAGGCGTGTAATTGTGTAGTGGATGTTGTATCTGTAATGCCAGCTCGAGTATGTTGTTCACGACTAACTGATCATGGGATCGTGAATGAATGCATACTGGAGGTCTCAGACTGCTAGTCTGGGGTCCCCACAGAGTTGGTATCAGAGCCAAGTGACTTTAGGAGACCTTAGTTAGTATGGACGTCAGATAGGAAATCAAAATATTTTGGTAAAAACTATATTTCTGCCTAAACTGTTTTTATCTAAGGAACCCTAAGCATGGTTTCCATTTTTCTCCTATTTTCGAAAAATTATTGCCTGGTTTATAAAACAGAAGTTTTAAAGAAAAACAGAGAATATAGTAAACATACCTTTTTTTCCTTTGTTTTCATGGCTCAAAATATTTTGTAAATAAATAAACATGAGTTTATAAAACTTTCGTTTTCATTTAAAAAGTCTACCAAATAGTTTTTCTTCTGTCATCTTTCTATAAAAAAAATTACATACTTGACGATGTCCCGAGAAGACCTTAGTAGTTAGCAACCTGAAGAAAAAGAAGCTTCCTTCCGAAGACCTCAACATCAAGATGAGATAAAGAGAAGACTTCAACAACCCTTTTGTCAACCCCGACCCATAGGATTCGATAGGTTTTGCTCGGTTATTTTGCTTGGGCTACCCATTTTTCAGCGGTAATAGACGTTTGCTGGTACTAAAGGTACCTTGTTTGTTCTTCGCTTGTGCGTTGTTTGTGTGGTTCACTTCTGCGTGGTGTTTTTACTTGTTCCCTTGTTTGATGTGTTTTTGAATTGTTTTCATGTGTGTCTCACAAGCACGCCTTTTCGGCAAAAACAAAGTCACCACACTTTTACCTCTTGCTTTGTTCCTATTTGTTTGCAAAAACTCTTTTTGCCATGTCGTCCTTAGCTACCCTTTTTGGTATCTCATCAAAAATCCGACTTAGCAAAACCAGCTTTTAAAAAGTTTTATCCCTCATCCCCTCATGAGAAGTGCAATGTGTGGAACCCTCTCTACTTCAACTTGAGAGCCCAAGACTTTGAAATCTTCTTCAAGACGGATAGCGGACTTCACACGCCATTCTGTGCAACTACATCAAGAACCATCAAGAAGGACGAAGAACTCGGATTAAAGTCCGAGATGCAGCGATATGTGTCCCGCAACTCTAATAGAGATTTTACTAGTCTAACACTACTAACATAACTATCTAATTTTTAGACTAACATCTAACCGAAGGATTGCATAATGCACTAGCTAGTTTTCCCGAGGGAAAGCTAACTATGTGATCCTAAATCACATATGAAGACGCCTGCAAAGCTCCATGAAGATCAAGACACAATGAAGTCTTCCACGACCTACCATCGCCACCAAGCAAAAATGAGACGAAGATTAAGATAATTCCCGACAACCTACGAAGACTAATCAAAGGGGGGAAGCATCCGCACTTCAACGCGGTCGACCACTCAAGAAGCAAAGAAGCATATAGGAGTTCCTAATAACTCTCATAGCAGTAATCGGAGAGAGTCAAGTCTACGGACGTGACACCCAGTGAGGCCAGATGGTTGCCGTGGGTAACTATCTGCGATACCCCTAAAAGAAGACTAGGTCCAGACAACGACAGAAGATCTACGAAGCAGCAAAATCAAGACCCTTCATTAGCTTGTGTCGTTCCACCAACGTCAACAACAAGGACATGAAGTGTCAAGTGAACATATCTATCTCCTCGACAAGCAACTTTCTGACAACATCAATACCTCGAGTTTTCAGAAGACCACCTCGTCAAAGGTTCATCTTTTACAAAAAGTGAAGAATCCAAAGACTCTTGTCTTAGTTACACACTTAAGTACCCACTTACGAATCTCGGGAACGAGATTCATTTTAAGGGGGGAAGAGATGTCACAGCCCAATTTTTGGAAGACAAGAAAAACTTGTTTTCAATAACCCAAAAAATCAGGGCAAAAAAAAACTTTTTAATAGATTTGACTAATGCTTGTGTTTCTTTTCTATTTGCTTGTTGATTGTGTTTTTGTTTGAGTTTGTTAAAAACTAACATTAAAAACCAGTGACCATAACTTTCTTAAAACACAACCCTTGTGATCAAGTCATGACAAGAAAGCTTATCATCTTAACCCATCACACTCTTTTGGCAAAAACCTTTTTGAAAAAAAATTTGATTTTAGAAGAAACCCAAGGGCCAAGTTTTGAGAAAACAATAGATAATATCCAAAACTATATGAAAAGTATTTTGGAGGTAATCATCTCCAACCTGTTTTCAACCAAGATGTTTTTGCAAGTATTTCAAAAACTCCTTCTCACTTCCTTCTTTTGCAAAAAACAATAAGAGGGGACTATGTTACCCCTGTGTTTTACCTCAATTATATTCTTTTGGAAATAAAAACTTTTGAGCTGAACCTATTTAAAAAATCCTCTTTTCATGGTATATCTTGATCACTACCTAAAATTAACACTTGAGAAAAACACCTGGAAATTAAATTGAAGAACTCAGTTGTTTGAGTGATCTTGTGTGTCTTGTTATTTTATCTGCTTGTTGTGTGATCTTATCTTGTGTTTGATTTGAAGTATTTATTTATGTTTGTTGATTAATGTGTGTTGTTTTATGTAAATAAAACCTAGTTATAACAAGATCAAACATCAATACCATATTCCATCTCATGTCCATATCATCTTATGTTTTCTTAAAAATCTCCAACTTTGGAGACAGGCTTCTATGACAAATCTTGAGCTAATCATCATTGCACCATCATACATCTCATTGTATATATCTTTGCTATTTATCCAAGTTGTTATTCTGGATATTGAAACACTTTGGTATCTCCTTTCAAAGTCCTTTAGAAGGCATCCCTAAATATTGATCATATCCATGTTATCTTGATGCACTTTTTCTGTGTTACTCAAAATAACTCCTTATGGTTTTCAAGCCCAATCAACCTAACATTGTCATCTTCATGACTTATATATCACCTTCATTTGTTCCATTTATTTTCCAATGGTCATTTAATTGTTCTTCCCACATGGTTTGTATCCTATTAAATAAACCCCTGTTTTCACCCTTATCCACTTGGAGCCTCAAATATTTTCAAAAGAGTTGTTTATTAAAAATCACTTTTGAGACCTATATTATATACTATCTCATCCCAACTCAAAAATATTTGTTTTAAAAGCATTTTACTATTTATTATTTTCCATTTTACAAAAGGCTAGAAATGGACTTTTAAATATTTCGTGACGAAAAGTATTTCCTAAAATCTTGGAAAAATTACCCAACATGACTATGGTGATGTGGGATAATTTTCTACAAAAACATTTGGAAGTTGTGTTGAAAATTTTGGAGAAAACAATTAAAAACAGATTCAACACTTTTTGAAATTCCAAAATTTTGTGAAACAAATATTTTTCAAAACTCTTGAGGCCACCATCCCTAGACTCCATTTTTGATTCTCTATCCAATGGACATGATTTTGCACATATGTTCTATTCAAAAATATGGAGAAAACAATCAAATACCATTTCTGGTAATCCTGGTCACTTTTGAGAGCAGGCTTGTCCTGGTCAACCTTCTATCTCCCTCTACCTCTTGTTTTCTCTGTGAGGTAGAAAACATCTAACTCAACCCCCTGGACATGGTCTCTATCCCCAGAACCTCCTTCCTTCTCCTCCACACCTCTATTATCAGTTACATGCCAATGCACATCACAGGTGGACGTCAAGATCTGCCTCACCCGCCACGCATTGCTCAATCTCCTCGTCTACTAGCCTCACGAGACATCCAGGAACTCACTCGTGAAGCCCATTTGCTTCCTCTCGCCCTCCTTCCCCTCCTCCTTCATGTCAAACACCTACGGGTGCTACGTGGGCGCCAATGAGTGCCGATGCCCCCGTGCACCTCCTGCCTCCTCCTCTCGCTTGGGATCCTCCCTCACCTTGCCCTGCCCCCATGGCAACACCTCACCAGAAGAGAAGCTCCCGGGCCAGCTCGTCCGCGCAACCGTGGCCGCCATGGGCCTCGAGCGCCGTGCTTTGTGGATACACCTCCCCGAGCCATCGCCTTGCTTCCCACCTTGTCCACCCACCTCACCTCCCTCACAGTCAAGCCCACGCATTGAAATTCCCTTCCCTATCTCACTTTATCGCCGGAATCGAGCACTTTGTTCCCGTCGGCGATCCCTCGTCGAACGGAAGGTACAGGGACTCTCCGCCCTTGCCGATTGCACCCTTAGCCTCCCCTCCCATCCCTATTACTCATGCCAAGCCTTAATCCTTTCCTTGTTCATCGCAGGTATGGTCGAACGCCGCGGATTCCCGCTGAACTGCGGCCGGGAGTCTTCCCCAGCAAGCATCGGTGGAGGCATCAGTCTCGCGCCATCACCCTGGTCCTCCTCGACCATCCGGCGCATCTCGGAGACCTTCAGAGGGGCGCGCGGCGAATCTCCAGCGAGGCTCCACCCCTAGCCGTCGTCCCCTGTCCTTTCTGCCGCCACCTCTTGGTCCTCGATGATGGACACTGACACGGCGAGATCTCATCCGCCGGATCCCCATCCGACGGGAACATACCCCTTCCAGGCAAGTGAGCCACTGACCGGTGGAACCTGTTGGGCCCACGCGTCGGAGGTTTGACTTCCTCCGCTGGCGGGAGATCTCCTCGCGGGCCGGCCCATTGCTGCACTGCTCCTTCCCGCCCAGCCTGCCTCAGCCTCGGGCCGTTTTTCCACAGATCTGGCCCGATAACATTTTTCTGCAGGTTGTATTTTCCTTTTCCTGTAGATCTGTTTTCTGATGCTTGGTTTAAATCGAAATGAAAATGCAAATGAGTAAAACTTGCCAAACCAAAAATCACAATTGTAGATCTACTAATTTCTAACCACATCCAACTTGCAGATCCATGTTTTGTGCTGTATTTTAGGAGAAATAAAATAAATGGCAGAAGAAATCATTAACACCTTTTATTTAATAACTTGAGTTTTATGTATCCAAAACCTGCAAACTTAAATTTTCTGTGTAGCACTTGAAAATTTCTATCTGTGGCAGTTGGCCTTGTGTTGACTTGAGTTGTGGTGTGAAAACTACATGCATGTTAGTTTTAGGCCAGAGAGCACTTCTGTAAATTGTTTAATTTTATTGGTGATGAATTTTGATGTGAATCCACTTGTGTTAGTTTGATAGTGACTAGAAGCACCTTATACTAGATTTTCATGATTTTAGGAATTACAGAAAAGACTTGGGTCATTATTTAGTGTTTAGCCTTTTCTGCATATTATTCCTACGCCTATATTAAATTGTGTGCTATATTATTTTTGTTATAAAATTGATTCTTAGCATGTGTAGGGTATTAATACATGTGTTAGATGTTATTTTATTTTGTCATTATCATGTTAAGAAAATGTGTGTGAAAAAGCATATTGTTATAGTATATTTTCCATAGGGTTGTTTTCCCTAGTAATAATAGGTTAAATTCTGTTATGCTTCATATTGGTATGATGACTTAATAAACGTTTTCCATAGCATAGATACTGTTATTATAGCATATTATACTTGCTTTAATGCTTGAGTGATCTCTAGATAACTTTGCCATGCTATGATAGTTTTAGATGATTTTCTGCCATAAGTTGTTATTTGCATGCTTAATTTTTGAGGCGTTGATTAGATTGTAATTTTGGTATTACTATCATGTCTAGGTGTTGTTTTATCTGTTATTTGGATGCTATCATACAGATCCATCATGTAAGAATAAACCTTGCTTAATGATCTCTTATGGTTATGCATGTCTACTTGTCTAAATAGCCCTTTTTCATGTCTAGTTTTAATAGTTGTTTTGATCCATGATTATTTTCATGCATTGAGTGATGCCATGGTAGGTTTGGTATTGATTTGTCTCTGTTATTAGGTTTCTTAGCTACTGGTTATATTATTTCTCCATGTTTAGAACAATCATGTGTCACTATGGGCTTGTAGTATTGCTTGTTATTATTTTCCTATACATGTGTATGTGTTCCTAGGTTGTTTTCTTGTTATTTTGCTCATCCTCGTGAATTACCAGAGAGTCATTTAACCTTATTTGAGCATGATATGAGAGTGGAACACCCACTAAACTCATGCCATTTTGGTTGAGGATCCATAGCATCAATTCTAGCGTTATCCGTGTGTGTTGTCTATGCATGTTTTGCTTGTTAATGTGCACCCTAGTAATATTGTTTGTGAGTATACTTGGTTGATGAAATGCTTGCTGTATGTACATTGTTATCAAGTGCTTGCCTTTGTTTGGTTCTAATTGGGTGTTTTACTTTTTGAGTTTACGACGTTAGATAACGAGGACGGTATTATTTCCCGGAGAGGTTTTTATTGCAACTCTTTATTATTTCAATAGCAAGACCAAGACCAGTGCCAAGGCAAGCCGCTCTAAATGCTTGCTGTTTTTTTACTTATCATTATCTATCATGCATGCTTTACTTCTCAAGTTTTACAAAAGTTGATTCAAAAACTATTTCCTCAAGTGGGCTATACCATTATTTATTTTATGTATCTACTATGCTATATCCACTATATAATCTTGGTGTTACCAAGCCCTTTAGATATTTTAGTACCATCACTTAATCAACTTAAGTCCCTTAGTGGACATTTTAACTTGATGTTTTTGAAAAAACAAAAGCTTTGGAAAAACCCGAGGAAAGATGGGACCTTGCCCGAGGGAGGTATGTGAAGAAGGAAATGTTTTTCGACTTGTTTTCCAAAAATGAAACATAACCTAGTCTTCACCGGACAACCAAGCCGTGCTGCCACATTACCCCAATATGGGAACAGGGTCTAGCTAAAAGCTTGTCAGTGTTAGTCCGTGTCTACCTCAATGGGCTATCGGGGTTAGAGTCCCCCGAACCGAATTGTCGCCAGAAAGGAAAAACATGGGAGATTCATAGTGTGGGGATTAAGTTCGCCACCGGTTGCAACAGTTGGGTCTCCTGTCATGGCGGTGTGTTGTCAGGGGAAACCGGATCGATACGTCTGACTCATTCGGTGCCGGGGAGAACAAACCCAGTTGAAGAGGTAGCCATTTACTAGCGCTTGCATAGTGGAAAGTTAGGACCAGTTATCTGATGTTTGAATACTGTCTTGGACAGTCCATGGTTGTTCATGGGAGATGTACTGGATCTTGTGGATTGTGTACACCTCTGCAGATTAAAACTATTTAGTATAGCCGCGTCCTCGGATATGGACAGTTGAATGGCCATGTATCTAGCATTGTGTCAATGTTTTCAAAAAGCTGGAAAGTGTTTTGGAATTGTACCTGGGAGGTACGTGGAAAGGGAATGATTGTACCTTTGAGGTACCGGTAACTGATGATCTTGAAGATGTGATCTTCCAAGAAGTTCTGCAAAGAAAAACTTTCTTTTATTTAGAATGCTTTATCAAAACCCTTGTGGACATGCAATATCTACAAAAGAAATAAAATATATTTTGAAGTATCTTCTTCAACAAAAACAACTGAAACTTGTGCAACCATGTTGTGTCTTCAATTCATTATGGCTAGTTGGACCTTAATTACAGCCTTCCTACCACCTATATATATGCATACTTGCATGTTTAGCTTTCATTTGGGGTGTCTTGCGATTACATTCCATTGTGATCACAATGGTTTCGTCCCTGGCTATTGTCTTAGCCAGACTTTGAGCAGATACCCGGAGAACCTGAAGAAGATGGTGTCGCTGACGACTGTGCGAGCTAGGAACGTCTCTGAGTCAGTAGCCTGTAGGTAGTCAAGGCATGACTTGGGTTTACCACGAGTGTTTTTTGTAGACTTTTGTTGTTTTTAGTGTGTGTTCCTGCCCTGCGTGGCATTTGTTTTCAACTGGGTCATGTGACCAGTTGTGTAAGGCGTGTAATCATGTAGTGGATGTTGTATCTGTAATGCCAACTCGAGTATGTTGTTCACAAATAACTGATCATGGAATCGTGAATGAATGCATACTAGAGGTGTCGGACTGCTAGTCTGGGGTCCCCACAATGAGATCATTCATGTAATAATGCCGCGATTGTTAGGGCATAGTGCCTAGTATGTTTTGTTAGTGCTATTGACATTGTTGCAACTTGTTATGCTTATTGCTTGTCACTTTGGGCCCGAGTGCCATGATCTCAGATCTGAACATGTTATTGAATCACGATGATAATTATTGCTTCTTGATCATACCTGCAAGTTGTTTACACATATCGTTGTCCGGAACCCGAGGCCCCGAAGTGACAGAAACTGGGACAACCGGAGGGGATGGCTGTGATGTGAGGATCACATGTGTTCACGGAGTGTTAATGCTTTGCTCCGGTGTTCTATTAAAAGGAACACCTTAATTACCATTAGTTCCCTTGAGGCCCCGCTGAAAACGAGCTGGTAGGACAAAAGATGTTGTGCAAGTTCTCATTGCGAGCACGTACGACTATTTACAGAACACATGCCTATGGTTACTTAGAGCTTGGATGCTTTATCTTATTAATCCGCAATGCCCATGTCTTTATTATTATATGAACTATCTTATCCATGCAATGCCCGTTCATCTATCCCTATGCCTACAATATTTAATCCCGTTGTTTACTTCAAACACTAGTGCTGCTATTATTTCACTACTACTGCTACTATAAAATTGTTACTACTGATAAACCACTACAAACAAAAGTACTTTCAGGTGCAGGTGAATTGACAACTCACTTGTTAAGGCTCACAAATATTCTTTGGCTCCCCTTGTGTCAAATCAATAAATTTGGGTTTTACTTCCCTCGAAGACTGTTGCTATCCCCTATACTTGTGGGTCTTCAAGACTATTTTTTGGCGACGTTGCCTGGGAGCATAGCTTTATTTGCGAGATCACCAGAGAGTACTATTATCTACCTCCATCATTCATCATGGGTAAGACTCGTGATGGAAGGTTTCCTATATTACCATCCACTACAAGAAGAGGTACAACTCTGAACAATTCTGTTGCTCTTGATTCACCGTCTTTTATGAGTAAGCTGCTTAGACCACCACATGTTACACATGCCACTTCTGCTGAATCTGAAAATACTTCTGGTACTTTTGATGATGCTTATATTGTGCTTGATGAGAGTGGTTCTCTCGGTCCTTTCTTAGATGCTACTATTGCTACAGATAAAAATATTGCAAACACTGAAACTCCTGATAAAAATCCTGTTACTCCTACTGGTTCACCTGAGCTTAGAGAGAATCCTAGTGATGATTTTGATGATTCCTATATTGAACTTAATGATGATCTTATTGATGAAATACATGTTATGAAGGATAAAGATTCTGCTATAAGTCTTATTGAAAGTCGTGTTGTTAAATATAAATTATCTCCTGATGCTAAGTTTGCCACTTCTCCCATTAATATTAGGGATAAGGATTATGATTTCTCTGTTGATTTATCTTATATATCTATTGTTGATAAAGAACCTTTTTGTGGTACTGAAAATGAAAGTGTTGTGAAACATATGAATGAGCTCTCCTCTTTGAGTAGTTTATTCTCTGATGATCTTAAGAAATGTAGCTACTTTGTTGCTAAAATATTGCCTTTCTCATTAAAAGATGAAGCTACTTTGGTTTAATAATTTGTCTCCGGAATCTATTGACAGTCCTATCGGTTTGGTTAATGCTTTCTTTCAGAAATACATTCCTGCTAGTGCTCAACATGCTGCTTTACAAAATATATTTAATTTCAAGCAACTGGAGGAGATAAATTGCATGTATCTTGGGCAAGATTCTGTTCTTTAGTTAGGGATACACCTGGGCATAAGCTAGAAAATAATGAACTTTTTGACATATTCTATAATGTACTAACTGTTGAATCTAGGACATACCTGGATAGTTGTGCTAGTTGTGTTTTCAGGCAAAGAACTCCAGATAAAGCTGAGGAATTAATGGCTAAGATAAGCCAAAATCATGATGATTGGACTATGGTTGAGCCTGAGCCGACCCCTACTCCAGTATCAACACCAAGACCAACACCCAAAAAGAGGGGAATGATTGAATTAAATGATGAAGTGATGAGAGAAGCCAAGAAATCTCTTAAAGAGAGGGGTATTAAATTTGAAGATGTGAAGAATCTTCCACCTATAGAAGAATTATGTAAGCCAATCCCTCAGTCATCCACCATTGAGGTACACTCTCTCCAATATTTTGATAGTAGATATATTCCCAATAATAAACATCCCGATCAATTTTTAGATGAATTTGATAATTATGTTATTAAGCAAGATAATTTTAATATGAGAGTGCAAAATCACCTAATAGAAAACTCTAGAGCTATTGATAATTTTCATGGTATTATAGAAAGAACCTCTAATGATGTTAAAATGCTTGTTAAACACTTTCAAATGGTTCAAACTCAAATTGATCAACTTTCTAAAGTGCAAAAAGATTTGCTAGTTAATGCTTCTAAAGAAAAACATGCTTATGAAATAAGAACTAGAAGTGGTATTGCTACACAAGATCCTTTATATCCTGAGGGACATCCTAAAAGAATTGAACAATATTCTTAGCAAACTAATAATAATGTTATTCATAGTAAGAAGAAAAAAAGAAACATAAAACTGCTGTAGAATCCTCTGAACTTGTTAAAGATCCTAATAGTATATCTGTCTCTGATGCTAAAACTGAAACTGGTAATGATAAAAGTGAAGCTTCTGATAAGAAGAACCTGTAGCTGAACCTGAAAAGCAAACTAAAACTGCAAGTAAACTAAGGAAGATTTCATTGCTCATAAACATGGTAATGAGAGAGAACCTTGGGTACAAAAACCAATACCGTTTCCTAATAAGAACCACAAATCTAAGGAAGAAGAACATTATAACAAGTTTTGTGAGTGGATGAAACCTTTGTTTTTGCAAATTCCTTTAACTGATGCTATTAAATTGCCTCCTCATGCAAAATATATGAAAGATATTGTCTCTAACAAAAGGAAGATTCCTAATGAGGAAATCTCCACTATGCTTGCTAATTACTCTTTTAATGGCAAGGTTACTAGGAAGCTTGGAGATCCTAGTATACCAACTATTCCCTGTTCTGTTAAAAATAATTATGTTAGAACTGCTTTGTGTGATTTGGGAGCTGGAGTTAGTGTCATGGCATTTACTCTCTATAAAAGACTCCTCCTAGAAAAATTGGTACCAACTGATATATCTTTGCAAATGGCTGATAAGTCTACTGCTATTCCTGTGGGTATATGTGAGGATGTTCCTGTTCAAGTTGCTAATAACTGTCTGATATTAACTGACTTTGTTGTGTTGGAAATGCCTGAAGATGATAATATGTCTATTATTCTTGGAAGACCTTTTCTTAATACTGCAGTGGCTGTTATTGATTGCAATCAAGGAAAAGTAGCTTTTAATGTTAATGATAAAGAGCACACTGTTTATTTTCCCAAGAAGATTGATTGAAAATATGGTCTAAATTCAATTGAAAATATTGAGACTATCAAGATTGGAGAATTTTATTGTCCTATTCCAAAGCCACCCAAGGAATATGAAATTATTATGATTGGGACTATGCCTATCAAGGTTGAGGTAACATAATTATTTAGTAATTAGCAAAGTTTGCTTCATATGAAAATTGTTCTGGTAACAAGACTTGATCACCCTTGTTAACAAAATGATTTTAAATTAAGTGGGCAATGTTTTCACTATGTTTTCACATTCCCTATTATATTTTCATCATTTTTACTTCTGTTATCACATTGCTACTTGAGTACAATCATGTTTTCCACCATCCTTATGCATGTTTTCCTGATGTTTTCACCCTGATTATTGAGGTTATGCATGTTTTCACCACCCATACTTTTGTTTTCACCACTACCACCTTTGTTTTCCTTGGTTATTCTTCAATTAGAGTGGCATAGAACCTCTGTAGTGCTGGCTTTGGTTTTGTTTTCCACCTTTTCACTTTCATTTTCTCGGGTTTTATTAATTATTAAAATTCTGGAAATACCTCAAAAATAAAGTTTCTCGAAAAATTCCAGAAACATTATAATAAACTTTCACATAAAAAATGAGGCAGAGAGCCACCTGGGAGACCCAAACTGAAAACATTTCCTAGAACCCGTGTTCTTGCTGTTCTTCCTCTGGATTTTCGATCTCCTTCTTCAACCCATCATTTGTGCTGAGATTTTGTGCATTTGGTCTCTGGTATGTGACTCCTCCGATGATCCAAGTAGAATTTTTTTTAGAGAAGTGTTTCTTGAGTATTTTGGTACTATAGGTGATAGCTTATGTGAGTTTTCATGCTTGATTTGAGTAGAAATAATGTAGTTTTGATGTATGTTTAGCTCTCATATAAGTCCCTATGGTAGTTTCCACCTTATAGTTGTTTGAAATTAATTTTTATGATGATTGTTGAAAAATTTAGAGATGGAGCACAATGTTCATCTATTAAACCAGCATGAGTTGGAGTTGCATGAGTTCATGCTCGTGCACCGTGAAGAGAGAGTGTTCCCATCAATTTATCTGTGTGAGGAATTCATGAGGATTACGGAAATTTGCAGGATTTCAACACTCTTGTGCATAATGCAGGCTTGGACCGTTTCATTGAGGATGAACCTATCCAACATGTGAAACTAACTATGTCTATGGTGCAAGATTTTTGTTTTAAATGCTCCTCAACTAACCCTATGGTCCACTATAAAATGTACAATAAAGCTGTAAACCTGTCGTTCAAAGATTTTTGTGCAGATATCAAGGTACCAGAGTGGGGTTCTTGCGAGAAGATATAAGGGTAGCCTAAACCACAGCTAGAATTATATGAGGAGATTTGCCAAGGAAGAAGCTTCACAGGGGAGAGTGGTAAAATTCAAGAAATTCAACTCCCGAGCATTCGATACTTTGCCTATTTTATTTCTAAATGTGTGTTAGCTAGAAAAACTGCCAACAAGCTATCTGTCTATGATTTGGCGTTTATTGCAGCTGCCTTAAGATGTTATAGGTCTTATAACTTTGGCGCTTTGATTTCTTACCGTCTCTCACATAACCGTGAGAAGGTCGGAGTTTATGGAGGTCTTATTGCCTCGCGCTTGCTAGCTTTGCATGGTTTGGGGCCACACCCTCTAGACCTGCAGTTTCCTATAGAGAGGCTTGATCTTATTTCCATGGTTCAACATAAGTTTATTTCTACCCATGCTCACTTACATAATATATCTTTTGAATTAACTTTCTCCAAACGATCCGGGTGGAGAGTTATTAAAACTGTTAGGGAAGTACTTTTGGATGCACCTCTTTTGTTTAATCTTAATAGCAGGCAAGGATGGAAGCTTTCTGAGAGTGAGCTGGACACATACCTTGAGCAAGGGGAGGATGCCTACGAGGGGGACGATGGTGATTTCTTCCAGCCCTATGGTCCCACAGGGATCCCATACCAGCACCCCAGTTATGACTATGTGCCTGCCGCTTCATCTTCCTCTTGGGTGCCCGAATACGACCACGCGAGGGACGACCCATCACAGTGGGGATATTTCCTGCGCCATGATTGATATCCACTTAAGCCAAAGGCCTAAGCTTGGGGGGAGGTATACCGACATCACACTCATTTATATATCATGATCGGTCGGTTCTTTGTATATCAATATTTTCATTTCTCTCGTTTCTTTTTCGTTTTCTTTCGTTTCTCTTCGTTTTATTGTTCTGTTTTTGTTTTCCAAAACAAAAAAAGACGAAAAATATTTCTGTTGTTTCTCTTTGTTTGCTTCTTTAGTTTATTTATTTGGTTTGTTTTCTTCTCTTGTTTCGGTTTAATATTCAAAAATCCAAAAAAAAATTGCTTTGTTTGCTTGTTCTCTTTCTGTTCTTGTTTTAATTGAAAACCCCAAAACTATTTGTTGTTCGTCTTTGGTTTTGTAAAGTTTGTTGCAGAGTTCAACGGATTCCCGTGTCTCCATTGGAGTTTTGTTTTCATTATATATTATTCGAGTCACAAGTGAAGAGAAATAATGACGATCTATGACAATTCAAGTTGTGGTGAGAGGCTGGTATGAAATCTATTTGCTTTCATTTTTGTACATATATCCATCCATGAGAGCATGCTTAGTTTGTTCATATAAGATATATGTGATTTAATGGCTTCTTACTAGTTCGTGCTCTCTCATGTCTAATTCCAATTTATTAATAGTAAATGACATGTTGTATAAATATTTGTTCGCATTGTTCTATTCGTAGAAGGGTATGAAATTGTGGTAGCCTCCTCTGACTATTTCATTTGAATCGACTTGGCACATGCTCACGCATGCTAAGACTTAAAACAAAAAGTAAATAAGCCTCGATGACTATTTTGCCTCGGAGTTCTAGTATCAATTTTATGCCTCGGTTAATTTTGTTTTGTCGCAAGCATGATTATGATAGTTGTTGCTTTCTTGATTATCGCTCCATGTCTATTGCTACCCTTCACCTGTACTGAGTATGAGCTCTACTTGTGCATCCAACTCCCAAAAACCAAAGTTTGCCAAATTTGTCCACCATACCTACCTATATGTGGTACTTAACCGCCACTCCAAGTAAATTGCTCATGTGCTACCTTTAAAACCTGCTAAAAATTATTCTTGTTTTGTGCCACTGTTTTAGCTCATGAGGACGTAAATAGAGAATCTTTATCTCACTCGTTGATTGGATTTCATACCCTAGACTAGTGGCTTTATCCGCTTATCCAAATGATAGAAGAGATGGCAGCGGGGTGCCCAGCCCCAAATTAATACACACAAAAACTCTTCACTATTTTTTCCCCTGATTTATCAGTCAAAGCATAATTGTGTAAACAAAAGAGAAAGAGGGATGACCTTCTACCCAGATGCGTCCTTCATATGGGAGACGCTCTTGTGAATCAAGTTGGCTTGTGACGTACTGTATTTTCTGTTTACCATTCGTTGACATAAGCATACACCTCAATTAAAAATGTTTTCAATACCTCGGTTTAATAAAATAAAAGCTCTAGCACATGAGTGATCCATGCTTCCCTCTGCGAAGGGCCTTTCTTTACTTTTATGTTGAGTCTTCACATTCTCACTTTATGCACCTTCTTGAGAGCAATGGCTGTTATTCTTTGGGTAATGTGGTTCTCCCAGAATACGATTAATTGTAGTATAACTTTGATACTTGTATCTTTTGATATCTTTACTTCTAGTCTTCCCTTGAACTTCAGAGGTGCCCTGGCATTTATGTTTTGCCCCACAATTAAGGGCAAGCGAGATACCACTTTATCAGATCTTATTATGAATATTACAATCTTGCAAATAGATATGCTTCATGTTGTTTATTATTAATATGTTGTTATCTCTTCATGGTTTGAATAGCTATCAAGTGACAATATCTTGCATGTATCTTATCATGAGCATAATTAAGTATTTGATCATATAGTGAGTATATTTACATCATATGAAAGAAATGTGTTCGTAAAAGTCTTTTATCGCACTCAGTTGTCACTGAATTGCTTGAGGACAAGCAATAAACTAAGCTTGGGGGAGTTGATACGTCGAAAACGTATCTCCTTTTCCGAACACTGTTCCCTTTTCTTGCTTGCCTACCAAGCATGCAAAGTGACGGGGGGACGATAACCCGTTGGGCCAAACTCCAAGGAGTAACCCGGCCCAAAGGACGGTGCGCAGGATCCGGCTAAGGATAAGGAAGCTTGTGGAAGGCCCAAGTTTGTAGGCCCAACAATCCGGATTGTGGGTTACTGTAAAGGAAAGCTAGGGTTTGTGCGCCGTGTACGGGTAGGATCCAGGATGCGCCTTGGGGAATAAGCCAGGGGGTACAGGTGCTTTATAAACCGACCCCCAGGTCTAGTTTCGGACAGAGATCTAAGAACCCTAGATATAGCGCTTGGTATCGTGCATCTAGTGTAATCCTAGAGTTGAGTTGTTATATCGAGATCGGAGACTCGGCGACTTTGATTGCCGGCTACCAGATTGAATCGCACCATGTTTTCCTCTGAGCTAAACCCTCTCCCAAACACCTGTGTCGTCTTGCCCCAAGATCAGTTACCCCCGGTAACGTCTGCCGTGATTATCCCACGACAGTTGGCGCCCACCGTGGGGCCTGCGTCCAAAGGTGTTTACATCACGGGAGAAGCTCGGAAGAATATGGAGAATCTCGTCGTCGGCGAAATCTACATCGACCGCAGAGGAAAAAAGACGGTGGACGATTCCGGCTGGGGGCCAGAGTCGGGTCACCTCGAATCCGGATCCGTCGTGACGATCGGCCGGATCAACATCTTCGTCGGTATGGTACGAACGACTAATTTAAAAGGACAATATCATGTGCATACTACAGGAACTTCTAGCAGGAACAAAGAGACGTCAAAGCAAGCGGCAAATTCGGTTTCATCGGCCGCGCCGGGATATCTTAGATGGGCAGAACAAGAGATAACGTGGAGTAGAAGAGATCATCCGGAAAAAGTAGAGCGTCCAGGGGTCTTGGCATTGGTGGTTGCTCCACAGGTTAATGGTTACGAACTGAAGAGGGTCCTGATGGACGGTGGAAGTAGCATCAACATCCTTTATTGGGAGACCTTCTTACGGATGAGTCTGAAAGAGTCCCAGTTGCAGAAAAGTTCGACAATCTTTCATGGGATCGTACCGGGTCACTCGGCGAGCCCCGAGGGAAAGATCACCTTGGAGGTTGCTTTTGGAGAATCGACGGATAATTATCGAGTTGAGTGGCTCACGTTCGAGGTGGTCAAACTGCGCAGTCCTTATCACGCGCTGTTTGGAAGACCGGCTTACGCCAAATTCATGGCTAGGCCGTGCTACGTGTATTTGCAGCTAAAGATTCCGGGTCCTAAACGGACCATTACCATACATGGGAACCGGGATATAGCGGCCGAGTGTGACGAAGGAGATTCGGTTATGGCTGAGCAAGCATGCAGAAAGGAAGAACTCGAATATTACCGGTCTCAAGTGAACCCGGATGATAGAACAGCCTTGAACAAGCCGAATACCGAGGACGAGAGAGCAAAATTCAAGGCAGCACAAGACACCAAGAAGATAGATTTTGTTGAAGGCGATTCCACTAAGCAGTTTACCATAGGGTCTAACTTGGGAAAAGAGCAGGAGGAAGCACTTGTGGAGTTTATTCGTTCAAATGCAGATGTGTTCGCCTGGACACCTAGCGATATGCCGGGTATCCCTACAGAGCTAGCCGAGCACAGTTTGCATGTGGATCCCAAGTCTAGGCCCGTGAAGCAGGGCTTGAGGAAAATGAATGAGGAAAGAAGGAAGGCTATAGGCGAAGAGATCGCTCGGCTATTGGCAGCCGGCTTTATCATGGAAGTATTTCACCCGGATTGGCTGGCAAACCCGGTTCTAGTGATGAAAAAGACCAATGAGTGGAGGATGTGCATTGATTTTACGAGTCTCAACAAACATTGCCCAAAGGATCCGTTCGCACTACCCAGGATAGATCAGATTATAGATGCAGTAGCTGGAAGCGATTTATTATGCTTCCTGGACGCATATTCCGGGTATCATCAGATCAAGCTCAAGAGGGAGGATTGGGAGAAAACATCAATCATAACCCCTTTTGGGGCCTTCTGTTATAAAACCATGTTTGGATTGAAGAACGCCGGTGCAACTTACCAACGATGTATTCAAAAGTGCTTCGAAGACCAAATCGGACGCAACGTCCACGCCTATGTGGATGATGTGGTCATCAAGACCAGGAAGGCGGAGACGTTTATCGATGATCTAAAGGAGACGTTCAAAAACTTGAGGAGGTACCAGATGAAGCTCAACCCGACAAAGTGCGTGTTCGGAGTTCCAGCCGGGAAATTACTCGGCTTTATAGTTTCCGAAAGAGGGATCGAAGCAAACCCGGATAAAATCAAGGCCATCCAAGGTCTGAAAAAACCAGAAAATTTGAAGCATGTTCAAAAGCTCACGGGCTGCGTAGCAGCCTTGAGCCGATTCATATCCAGACTCGGAGAAAAGGCAATACCCTTGTACCGGCTCTTGCGGAAATCAGACAAATTCGTGTGGGATCAAGAGGCGGATGAGGCATTCGAGGCACTAAAGAAGTAGTTATCCGAACCACCAGTACTAGCGGCGCCGGGTCCTAAAGAGCCTATGTTGCTGTACGTGGCAGCTGGCCCCCGAGCCGTCAGCGCAGTAGTTGTTGTGGAGCGTAAAGAGCACGGGAAAGGTTACCCGGTTCAGAGGCCGGTTTATTATGTCAGCGAGGTATTATCAGAAGCAAAGCAGCGCTATCCACATTGGCAAAAGCTGGTGTTTGGGGTCTTTATGGCTAGCCGGAAATTGAAGCCGTACTTCCAAGAACACCCCATAACAGTGGTTAGTTCAATACCAATGTCGGATATCATCAGAAACTCGAACGCGACGGGAAGAATAGCCAAATGGGCGATAGAGATGGGGGATTATCACATCAACTACGAACCCAGGTCAGCAATCAAATCTCAAGCTTTAATTGATTTCGTTAACGACTGGACACATACAGGCATGACTACAACGGTTCCAAATTCCGAGTCATGGATCATGCACTTCGATGGATCTAAGCAATACAAGGGATCAGGAGCTGGGGTGGTGCTAACGTCACCCAAAGGAGATAAACTAAGTTACGTACTACAAATCCACTTTGACTGTTCCAACAACGTGGCCGAGTATGAGGCCCTATTGCACGGCCTAAGGGCAGCTAAGGAGATGAACATCAAAAGGATACGGTGTTTCGGAGATTCGGATCTTGTGGTACAGCAGGTGTCGGGAACTTGGGATAGAAAGGACGCAACTATGGCAGCATACCGCAGGGAAGTTGATAGGGTTGCAGGATGTTTTTCCGGGTATGAGGTGGAGCATATAGACAGAAGAAAGAACGAGGCAGCCGACGCGCTCGCTAGACTCGGCTCGCGCAGAGAGCCGGTTCCACCTAACGTTTTCCTGGATGAATTATGGCGACCATCGGTTAAAACCGAGTCAGAGGAGGAATTGGCAAACCAAGACCCGGATTCAGGACTTGTGGCTGCAGTACGTACTGTTCCCGAATGGACAAAACCGTTTTTGGCCTACCTGTCGCGGGGCGAGTTACCACAGCAGGAGGTGTTAGCAAGGCAAATTTTGAGGCGAGCAAAGGGATATTCTATCATCAATGGAGAATTATACAAGAGAAGCGCAGCAGGAGTCTTTTTGCGCTGCGTAGCGCCAGAAGAAGGCCGACAGATTCTCAAGGAAATCCATGAAGGCGACTGTGGACATCATGCATCCACAAGGTCTCTTGTGGCTAAAGCTTATCGACACGGATTTTTCTGGCTCACGGCTCTAGCGGATGCGGAACGATTGGTAGCAAGGTGTGACGGATGTCAAAGGTACGCTCGCCAAACCCATGTGCCGGCTATGGAGTTACGGACCATCCCGTTAACTTGGCCGTTCGCTGTCTGGGGTATGGACATGGTTGGCCCCTTTCATATGTCACCATGCAAGAAGACACATCTTTTGGTGGCTATTGATAAGTTTACCAAGTGGGTTGAGGTTATGCCAGTTACTAATTGCGAAGCAGCTACAGCAGTCAAGTTCCTGAAAAGGATTATCTACCGGTTCGGGTATCCCCATAGCATAATTACCGACAATGGAACCAACATGTCCCTTGGTGAGATGGAGAAGTTCTGTGGCAACAATGGAATCCGGCTTGATGTTGCATCGGTGGCTCATCCGCAGGCCAATGGACAAGTGGAGAGAGCAAACCAAGAATTGCTTCGCAGGTTAAAACCACGATTGCGAGTTCCCTGTGTCAGGGCTGCTGGTGCATGGGTCGAAGAACTTCCTTCTGTGGTTTGGGGTATCAACACTACACCTAACAGATCCACTCAGATGACGCCCTTCTTCATGGTCTATGGTGCGGAGGCAGTGTTACCGAGTGACATTATTCACGACTCACCGCGAGTATCAGCTTACGTCGAAGTGGAGAACGAAAAAACCCGGCAGGACGCCGTAGATATGTTAGAAGAGCAAAGAGAACAAGCCCTGGAAAGATCAGCCATATATCAGCAAGATCTACGGAGGTATCATAGCCGGCGCGTGAAAACCCGGGTATTCCAGGAAGGAGACTTGGTTCTGCGCCTGGTACAGTCAAATGAAGGAAAGCACAAATTATCACCACCATGGGAAGGACCGTTTATCATAAGCCGGAATCTGCATAATGGATCATATTACTTGATAGATGCAAGGGAAGAGTCGGCTACAGTTAACGACACCGCACATACCACTTCATCTATGCAAGAAAGAGATAGACCATGGAACGTGGCTCAGCTACGTCCATATTATACTTAAAAAAGATTATATTGGCAAGTGGAATTGCACGATGTAATAGGCAGCAGGTTTTCAGACGTACTCTTTTCCTATCCAGGGTACCTTTGGGGGCTGGACGGGTTTTTAACGAGGCGGCTTGCTGACCTAGATTTTTCATATCAAGTAAAGAGGTGGTTATCAAGAAAAGAGATGGTTATTATCAGGTTATGTACTCTCAGTATGATGCGTATATCTAGGTCTTGGGGGCTGGTCGCTTGAATAGCACAGTTACAAACTCAAAGACCCGGCCATGATGCCTATGAGTTATAAGGGCCGATTACTTGCAAACGAGTACGGCTACAATCTTATAACCGGAAAAAGAAGTCCAAATTCCTTGGCTATTCTTACTTAAGCTCGATGTGACTCGCATTAAAGTGGCATGATTTGTTCGCTTACGATTGCAGTCAGTCATGAAACCCGACGGGGCTTGGCTGGCTACGTCTTCGTATGGATGTAACAACATGGTATCCACGCGAAAGCCGGCTTACAGTACAAGATAGTCAAAAGGGTCATCTAAACCACAAGTTATGCAGAGTACAAGGCTGAACAGCTGGAAACTCAACGACTATTAAGCGTAACTTCAAAACCTATGTGAAACAACTCAGGGATCTTTGTGAAATTAGCAGTTGGCAGTTCGTTCCCCTTTCAAGATCAAGTGTCCTAGACTCGGCGATCCGGGTCCGGATGGCTTGAAATCTTGAAAAGAGAAAAAATGGCTTACTTGTATAATTCCAAAAACACAATTATCCGAGTCTTGGGGACTTGGGGACTTAGAAGCAAAATCCGCTTGTCAATACCCATGAGACCCGGAAATTGAGTTTTCACAAAAGGAACAATAAAGAAAGCCAGATATCGAGAACAGATGAGCTCAATAATGGATAAACTTAAAAAGGCCGGAACAGGCATCGAGTATATCAAGACCTTAGCGTGCATTACAAAATCCTGGTGAAAAGATATCAAAGGTGCACAGGCGCACCACCCAAAATATAACTGTTTTAAAAAGTATGTTGACCGACCGGTGCATAAGAAGAGGCATCAGAAATCCTATATCACTCGGCGTTCATCTTGGCCTTGCCCTTGCCATCATTGGTGGTAGCAGCAGCACCCGGATCAGCGGTACCAGCCCCTGCAGGAGGTGGAACGACTGGTGTTGAGGTAGCAGGGGCAGAGCCGGCTTCAGCTTGCTTCTTGGCAGCCTCCGCCCTTATCGCAGCAGCTTCCTCCTTCCACCGAGCCAGCATATCATACGACTCAGGAAGATCTGACTTAATTGCTTCATCGGCAGCATCGTATGCTGGAACAAGTATATTAACATCCAGTTCATCAGCAATTACGCTGGCCGGGTAACGGACCTCCTTCTGGACGGCCCGAAAATCCTTCACCGAGAACTTGGATCCGTCAAGCTTGAACTCGGGGAAGCCGCCCATAAGCTTCACTAGCTCGAGCTTGGGGAGATAAGCCTTGGCAAGTGCAAGCCCCCGGGTCACTCCAACCCGGCAAGACGAGCGCTTCCAGTGCCAAATCCACTCGGGAATAGTGGAGAAGGCATCCAGCATCCTCTTCAGATCAACATGTCCTCTACCCGGCCACCGCAATTCCTCAAGTATCCATTTGGTTCCGGCACATAGCTGCCGGATAACGCTCTTCATGGTTTTCAGCTTGGCCATGTCATCCTCTTCCGGCATGGTTTCGTCCGGGCCTGAAGAAATGGAGACGTAAGTCGGGAAACCGCCGCTATCTATCAAAAAGATAAACCCGGAGGAGGAAACGTACCAAGTAAAGCACGATATGTGTCCGATATTTGGACAGAAAGGCTTGTTAGGTCATCTTCTGCTCGGTGAGCCCGTTTCCTATATTTCCTCATTATCAACCTATTTCTCCTGGCTTCGGCTTCGGCTGCTTCACGTAAAGCTACCTCCTTTTCGATGAGCTTGGTGGCGTCCGCCAGTTTCTCCTCAGATTGAGTTACGAAAGCCTGCATGCATGCAAACAAGGATCAGTTGGGCAGAGAAGCAAATTATCAGTCGCTTGTATAATAAAGTCCCAAGTAAATTATGAATCAATTCACTCGGAACTTGGGGACTGGACAAAGGCATAAGCAACATTAGTCGGATTTACCTCGTGTTTGGCTATCAAAGCTCCCAAGATGTTTTCTTCATTAGCCCTTAAAGTGCGAAGGGTTTCCAGCATCTGGGCAAATGTCAGTTCCTCGGATCGAGTACCGGAAGAGCCGGCAGCTTGGTCGCTTGGTGGGGGGGCTCTCCCCGCCCTTGGAGTTGAGACCCGGACAGTTTGGGTGGCCGGGTTGGGAGAACTCATCCTTGTGTCTAGAACTTCGATCTCCTCGTCTACTGGTTCCGATGAGGAAGGAGATCCGGCAGCTCGGGGAAGTGGATTGTTCAGAGGGCCTTGTCCCTGGTTATTCGCCGTGTCACCGCCAGTCGCGGCATCTGCATTGTCAGTCGGTTTCTCCGCCTGATGGTTATCTGCTTGTATGTTTTCCGGGTCACTGACGACGGCTTGAGCGCTAAAAGAAAGATGAGAAAAGGCGGTTATTAGTGATGACGGTGGCTTGAGTGGAAATTTGTTAGGCGTAGAAGGAAATCATGTAGCACAAATTTACCCGGCATTCACGGTGTAATCAGGCGGGAGCTCGCCGCTGGAAGCAGATGAGGTCGCCACGGGGACCACCAACGGGACCCGGAATCGCCCGGCACGTGGATGGTTAGGAGAAGGGTGGCGTCGAGGAGAGTCGGAAGGACGAGGCGGAGGAGCGCCGCCACGAGGGACCGAGGGAGTAGAGATGCCCGGGTTAAGGGGATCTTCACCCGGGGAGCTCCGAGTTACTCTGCGTTTGGCTGGGAAGGAATCCTTCAAGCACGACGAATTTGATAATTGATGGTTAAGTTGTCGCATGGCGTCAAAGGAGTAAGGTTCAGAGGATAATGAGGAAAAAGGAACCTTGGACACTGCCCCCCTGGTCTTCCTCTTGGCACCCACTGTTGCCTCTTGGTCAGACTCGGTTGCCTCCGGGTCATCCTCATTGGCCTCACCTTCGTCCTCCAGTCCTGTGAATCGGGTGTGTGTTCGTTGGAAAAAAGGTGAACGGGAGGAAGTGATGCAAGTAAAGATATACAAATGTTGTGCAAATACCTTCACTATCATCAGCCGGCTCGTCCTCTTCTTCCGGGTCTCTGGAAGGGGGAGAAGGTTCAACCCTCCAGAAAGGGTCATCAGCCTAAGAAAAAAGAATGAGATTAAGGGTTAGAAGCTATATCAAGCTATAATGTGGAAATAAGCTATGAATACCGGGTATTACCGCTGGAGCCGGGTTTTCCCGAGTAAACGGGGGTAACCCGGTGATACCCTTTATCACCTCCAGCTTCTCTGTCAGGAAGCCTTTGATGGTCTTGTTAGTATCGCCGGTCGCGAAGCTCTTGGTGGAGTATCGGAGTGCATCCATGGTATGCCCCGAATACTCGCACATCAGTTTGGTGCGGATGGAGTTGGGTTGGATCCGAAAGTCCACCCATGTTTTTACTAAATTTAGCCCGAGGAGGCCTTGGGCTGAGAGGATGGCTATCTTGGCTAATGAGGGAAGGATTGCCTCCCTGTCTGAGTCTGGTGCAAAGGCATTGAAAGACTCGGAAGGTTCGAGGAGGTTTTCCGAGTAACTCGGCAGTTTCTTTTCGCCGTCTGGGGAGGTATCGTGGCAGTAAAAAAAGACAGCTGCCAATGTTTGACGTGGGAGTTCAAATTGAGAGTTGGCATTGGTGAATTCTTGCGGCGTTGGATCGATACCCCGCCACAAGTAAGAAGTGCACCGTCGCCACTTTCACGGCACGGCTTACATTGGAATAGTTCAATGAAGAGAGTCAAACTAGGCGGCATGCACAAGTACGACTCGGATAGAACGATGAAGTGGGTAATATTCAACATAGAGTTAGGCCCTATGTCGAATACCCGGAGGCCATAATGGCTTAAGACCTCCCGGAAGAAAGGGTGACCCGGAGGACGGAATCCCCGGGTCACGTGCTCTACGAAGCAGATTACCTCGTTATCAGCAGGTGTGGGCCGGGTCTCGTTGCCCGGCACCCTCCAGTGAATGTCCTTCTGAGAAGGAAGGATCCCTAATTCGGCTAGCTCGTCCAGTTTGGCTTTTGTAGCTGTGGAACGCCCCCCAGTTGGCGGAAATGGTTTGGGTAGTCCTCGCTTGAGTCGGCTGTTTTCCTTGTCGTTTGGGAGCCATGGGATCAACCTACGAAAACGTAAGAAAAAGAGGCTCAGGAAATAAGACTCGGAAGTGTTGGATTATCCGATTATAAGGTATCAAGAAAGTATAGAGCTAAGAATTATCCGGGTGTCACGCTATGAGGTGGAGATTACAAGGTATCCGGGTGTTAAGTACAATCATGAAAATTATTGGTCACTTACGTATGGAAAAGCATTTGGGGAATATGGGTGGTTGCCCATGTGTCTACTGCAAGCAAGATAGATGGAAAAGGAAGGTTTTCCGGGTGTTAACGCAATGAGCGGAAAATCAAGGAGAAGTGGATCTAGATGGGAAAGTTTGCGAGCGGTTTTTCAGGAGATTTGGTGATTAGTGAGGGTAGGAGGATGAGTTGTAACTATCTAGCAGACGGTTAAAGGAGTTGGCGAGCATCGGATCGATCTAATTTGATGAAATCGGAAAAATGGTTCACGGGTTGATCTAGATCCGATCTTGAATGAATTGAAAAATTATGGGGCTAAATTAAACGGCTGCGAGAGGCTTACTGGAGAGGTTGGAGTCTAGCGCGGCAGCGGCAAGGTGTGGCTCGGATGCCCCTCCGCGATTCTTGGCGAGAGGAGCAAAGGCGTGAAGGCGATACTTGACGGCGGCGCGGGATGGCTCGAGAGCGGGCGCGGCCGGCGGCGGTCTTGCTACGATGACAAGTGCGAGTTTCTTGCGGTGGTGCCGCGAGGGTGAAAGGAGCAAGGAAGGAAAATGGAAACTGAGGTGCTGTGATGAGTTTAGGGTTATCCCCTAAGTGCTATTTATAAAGTAGGGGTGAGCCTATCTTAACGGCCAGAAGCCGGAAATCGTGGGGTGACGGTTATCCACGTGGATTCTGCAAGATATGCGCCAAGTATTGGGCAAAGCATCTGGACAAGGGAAAGAAGGAGATCCATTCCGTGATGTCAGGATCGGTTGTCGAGTATGGAATTTTGGCATTTTTATTAGGGTTTGAACCTGGAAAATTAAACCAAAGGGTTTGGGGAAAGCCCGGGTTACAATATGGCCACCATGGAGTTTGGCCTAGCCACTTGTTAAAGCATCTTAACCCGGCCACCACGTGCCTATGTGTTTGATATCTTTGCAGGGAATAGCGAGCGCTTCAAGGAAGATCCTTGAAGCCCAGGCTATTCTGGGGACTACTGACGGGGGGACGATAACCCGTTGGGCCAAACTCCAAGGAGTAACCCGGCCCAAAGGACGGTGCGCAGGATCCGGCTAAGGATAAGGAAGCTTGTGGAAGGCCCAAGTTTGTAGGCCCAACAATCCGGATTGTGGGTTACTGTAAAGGAAAGCTAGGGTTTGTGCGCTGTGTCCGGGTAGGATCCAGGATGCGCCTTGGGGAATAAGCCAGGGGGTACAGGTGCTTTATAAACCGACCCCCAGGTCTAGTTTCGGACAGAGATCTAAGAACCCTAGATATAGCGCTTGGTATCGTGCATCTAGTGTAATCCTAGAGTTGAGTTGTTATATCGAGATCGAAGACTCGGCGACTTTGATTGCCGGCTACCAGATTGAATCGCACCATGTTTTCCTCTGAGCTAAACCCTCTCCCAAACACCTGTGTCGTCTTGCCCCAAGATCAGTTACCCCCGGTAACGTCTGCCGTGATTATCCCACGACACAAAGAAAATAGATGAAAATAACAGATGACAAGAATGTACAGAACATAGATGAAACTAGAATATGACAAGCATGTACAAAAAATTGATGAAAACTAGCATATTATAGTCAAACAACGGTGTGTGTAATGAACTAGCAGATGAGAAGCATAGATGAAACAGCAGGTGTCAAGCATGTGAGGAAGATAGATGAAAATAGCAGATGAAAAGGATGTACAAAAAATAGATGAAAACAAGCAGATTATAATCAACCAACTGTGTATGTAATGAACTAGCAGATTAGAAGCATAGATGGAATAGAAGGTGTCAAGCATGTGAGGAAGATAGATGGAAACCATGTTGAAATGACAACGACATCCTTAATTTCTATAAGAGGATTGCATGGCCTTAATTAGCTTTCCAAAACGTCTTATAGTATGGAATAGAGGAATATATGGCGCCACATTGATCAAACAGTTCAACACAAGATAAGAAAGCTGCACCCTATTTTTTGGGACATCATGAAAGAATGTTGAGCTACCGGGTTAGGGAATAACCTGCAGCTCATTGTCCACACTGGATTGTGATTGATATGACACGACTCCTTCAGTGGCATCTGATTCCTCTTCAACATCATACACAGGCATGTAGTGAGATCCAGAGTCTTGCTTCTTGGTCTTTTGGGTGGGGGGTACAGTAGGACATGAAAGAAAACTTGCTGGCTTTACGCCCAGTTCATGCATCTTTGCATTTTTTGCCATGATAGTTCTGGCATGCTCTTCTTTAATTGGGTGTACTGGAGATCCTAACATGAATAAAGAACAAAAAGTAAAGTACAAGTATAACACTTCATAAGAACCTAATACAGCATCAAAAATTAAGGCACTCGTCTTGTAAGAACAGTCTAGTGCAAGTAATATAAATTCTGATCCTAACTAAGACTGATAGGATCACAAGCAAAGTACCTTAAATCTAATACCTAGTAAACAAGCTAGATTGCTGCAAATGAGCAAAGTTTTACCAAGAAACAAGGCCCCCTTCCTATTTCCGTTACAAGAAACCGTTTAGAGAGATTTATTGCATCAAACATTAGCAGTATAATTAGGATAATAATGAAGCATCGAACATACGATTAAACAGACAACCAATTTAGAAAGATTAACTACATCGGACATAAGCATGATAATAAGGAAGCATCAAACATACAATTAAATAGACAAGCAATTTAGAGAGAATTGTTGGGGGAAAGATAACCTGGTACCCCTAAGGACGAAGAAAATATGACCAGCCAGAAGCGAGACCCGGCCAAGAGGCAAAGCCTGGTCTGGGGGTAACTCATCTTTGGAAGATGCTATAGAAGGAAGATTCTGGAAGACCCGGAAACCTTGTACAAGTTGGAGACTCAAGACTTGGAGGTCACGCAGGGGACCTAGATTAGGACTCTTAATATGGTATGACCCAATTTTTACCTTGTACGACCAGGAGACCAGCCGCCCATATAAGCAGGCTCCTAGGTCATAGAGAGAGAGAGATTTCGGGTAGAAACCCTAAATTCCAGGTCTCGGCGAGAGTCGGCACGAGCCAAATCCCAGGTCTCGGCGAGAGTCAGCACGAGCCAAATTCCAGGTCTCGGCGAGAGTCAGCCCGAGCCGAATTCCAGGTCTCGGCGAGAGTCGGCCAAATCCCAGGTCTCGGCGAGAGTCAGCCCGAGCCAAATTCCAGGTCTCGGCGAGAGTCGGCCAAATCCCAGGTCTCGGCGAGAGTCAGCCCGAGCCAAATTCCAGGTCTCGGCGAGAGTCGGCCAAATTCCAGGTCTCGGCGAGAGTCAGCCCGAGCTAAATTCCAGGTCTCGGCGACATTGCAGTCCGAGCCTCTAGATCGATTGCTAATAAGATCCCAGTTGGAAGTAAGCTATTATCTCCCATGGAGAGGTCGAACCAGGATAATCCTTGTGTACAAGACAAACAGATCTAAGAGCCTTAACAATATCGCTTGGTATCGAGCATCCAGTGTAACACGAGAGTTGAGTTAATATCTTGAGATCGGAGACTCGGCGACTTGCTTGCCGGCTACCAGATCGTTTATCATCATGTTTTCCTCTGAGCTAAACCCTCTCCCAAACACCTGTGTCGTCTTGCCCCAAGATAAGTTACCCCCGGTAACGTCTGCCGTGATAATCCCACGACAGTTGGCGCCCACCGTGGGGCCTGCGTCCAGAGGTGTTTATATCACGGGAGAAGCTCTAAAAAGGCATGAAGAACTTTGTGTCAGCGAGATCGTCACCGACCCCGAAGGAGAGAAGGTTGTCGACGATTCTGGCTGGGGGCCAGAGTCGGACTTGCTAGAGACCGGATCTGTCGTCGCGATCGGCCGCGTCAACGTCTTCGTGGGCATGGTACGTACGTTGGGTTTGATTTCTGACAATAATGAGTATAATTCTGTGTCAGGGGCCGCCACTCACGTCAGTCGGATGGTGAAGAGCCGGTAGCCACGGCAGAACCGGAGGAAGCACCCACCGCGAAGAGGGAACAGCCGGAGGAGACGTCATGGACCCCGCGTGGCCGGGTTAAAGAAGATGCCCAGATTAGGAGGCGTATGTACATGCGTGCCCGCGATCCAGATACATCATGCAAGGAAAGCCACGTAAAAAGTAGTACTTTGACCACTCCTCGTGCAAATCCGGGTCGTCTACGTCTCAGCGAGCGACTCAAGAAAAAAAAAAGAGCAGATTGAGAGAACAGGAGGGACCAGGAAGAAATAGGCTAGTCGCCTCGGTCGTACGCTACATCCAAAGAAGAAAAGGAAAAGACTCGAAAATTACTAGCAACATCGTGTGATATCGAGCATGTTTTCCTGCAGCTTTAGGGTCTTCTTTCTTGCTGCATTTCTGGCCTTCAATCTTCACTCATTTCAGCATGCTTGCAGACATTGACGGTGATGTTGCAGCGAGGTTGCAGACAAGGTGGCAGATCTGGATGTACAGCGAGGTCGGTGGCGAGGTGGCTGATCGGCGAACACGGCGTCGAGGTGGCTGACCGGCGAGCACGGCGCGAGGTGGAAGATAACGTACGGCGAGGTTGGCGACGATGTGGCAGACATGCGAGCACAATGGCGAGGTGGCGGATCTAGACGGCGAAAAGGCTGGTGATGTGGAAGATCTGGAGGGTGATCTCGACGGCGATGAGGGAGTTCTGACAAGCGAGCTATACCGTGAGGTGTGAGACCGGGGGAATAGAAGATCTGTTTTGGGAGGACAAGGGGAGTGGATATTTCGAAGTAGTGGCTTTCTCTTTCGGTGAGAGAGCCAATCGAGGGGATAAGGCAGGATTTTGGAATGATTACAGGAATGCCCTCGAGGCTAAAGGTTGCCAATTGTGTGAGGGAGGGCTGAGAAGTAAAATATCCTTGCACGAAAAATTTTGGGCGGGCTGTCCTGGTGCGAATTTTTTGGAGCGACGCGAAATATTTGCGGAACTGCAGGAAACTTTGCTAGCCATCCGATGCTGATGGGTGGCTTACAAAAATTGAGCATTTATGCAATTATTTAGTACTAAAGATTATGAAGAAATCCCGAAAGTATTTTACCTAAAATCCTGGAAAGGGGCAATTATGTGGAATACTATTACATGTTGATTGGTGGCTTGAACTTTGCTAGCCGTTGGATGCTAGTCAACTTTTTTGTCTACACATATCACCAGTGTCGGAAGGGGGTAGCCCAGTGTTCTTTTTTGCTTGGTTCTATTTATTTAGGCCATAGTTACATGGATAAACCAAATCTATATCTACTTGTAACAAGATTCCCTCCAGTTCGCGTGAAGAAACCATAGCCCTGATGGGGGAAAAGACAGAACTGCCGTTCTGGCCCCTCTACGTGAGCCGGAAGGGGGTAGAAAATTGGAACCAATTTCTTGGTTTTGTTAGGTTAGGAACAAGGAACACACAAGACAATGGTAGAGACCACCTCTTAGCAAGATTTCCCCAGTTCCGTCAGATCTGAGACATTCGGGCTCTAAGTAGTCCTCGAACATGCGGAGAGAATCCGACACCAGTGAAGCGCGCCCTAACACAGAGAGCGAGGGAATCTTGGGCATCCAAGATCATGACACAATCTTACACACATGGTACGGAATACGCTGGGATTTTGTGGCATTCAGATGATCCGGAGCCCCCTCTCCGGTGAAACCATAGCCCCGCTGGGATAAAAGACGAAATTGCTGTTCTGGCCCCTCTACGTGAGCCGGAAGGGGATAGCAAAGTAGAACCAATTACTTGGTTGTGTTAGGTTAGTCCCAATGAACACCCCAAGACAATTGTAGGTACTACTTCTTGGCAAGATTCTCCTAGTTCCGTCAGATCCGGGAGTTTCGAGCTCTAAGTAGTCCTCGAACTCCCTAGAGAGAATCCGACGTTGGTGAATCCCTAACACTAGGAGCAAGGGAATCTTGGGAATCCAAGACCCATGCCACACTCTAACATATGTTTTATGACATACCATGGGATTTTGTGGCATTCAGACGATCCGGAGTCCCTGTCGTGGGATAGTCACGGCAGACGTTACAGGGGGTAACTTATCTTGGGGCAAGACGACACTGGTGTTTGGGAGAGGGTTTAGCTCAGAGGAAAACATGATGATATGCGATCTGGTAGCCGGCAAGCAAGTCGCCGAGTCTCCGATCTCGATATATTAATCTCAACTCTCGTATTACACTGGATGCTTGATACCTAGCGATACTGCTCGAACTCTTGGATCCCTAAACCTAACCTAGGGGCCGGCTTATAAAGCATCCGGATCCCTGGCCTGTTCTCCAAGGCGTACTCTGAGTCCTACCCGAACACTGCTTACAAAACCCTAAACTTCCTTACCGGAACCCACAATCCGGGTTACCAGGCCTATGATCTTGGGCTTTCTAGAAGCTCCTTTATTCTAGCCGAGTCTTTGCGCAGCATCCTTTGGGCCGAGTTACACCTTGGCATTGGGCTACCGGGTTATCATCCCTCCATCAGTAGTCCCCAGAATAGCCTGGGCTTCACGTGATCCTCCTTGAAGCGCTTGCTATTCCCTGTAACAATATCAGACGTACAAATCCAAAGAGGCCGGGTTAAGGTGCTTTTATAAACAACTAGGCCTAACTCCAAGGTGGCCATATAGTAACCCGGCTTTCTCTAGGCCCTTCTTTACTCTTTCCGGGTCAACACTCTGACAAGAATGTCAAATATTCGGCTTACTTTACTCGATAACTGATCCTGATATTGCGGAGAAGATCTCCTCCTTATCTCTGTCCGGATATCTCGTCCAGCACTTAAGGCATATCTCACCAAATCCAGGCAGGTATCCGTTATTCCGAAATTTCCGGCTCCCGCCCGTTGGACTAGGTTTTATCCGCCCGCACCTTATAAATAGGTGCCCAGGAATTAACCTAACCCTCCAACGGCTCATTCCAGCTCCTCCTCTTTCCTCGTCTCTAGTGCTCGCGCAACACCACCACGAGAACCTCAAGCCCCCCGCCGGAGCAAGACCGCCACCGGCTACGTTCACCTTCGAGCCGCTCCGCGCCGCCGCCGAGCTCCGCCGCCACACCCTCGTCTGACCTGTCGGGGTTGCGAAGGGACATTCAGACTGCGTTATTCGCCGCCACCGCGTGCTACTCCAATCTCCTTCAGTAAGTTCCTTGTATCCATCAATTCAACCTCGCAATTTTTCGATTTACTCTAGATTAGATCTAGGTCAACCCGCAGGCCATTTTTCTTGTCGCACCGGATTAGGTCGCTTAGATGCTTGCTAATTCCTCCAATAGCCTGATTGATGGTCATACCCCACTCTCCTATCATCACTAATCATCGATTTCTCCGTAGAATCGTTCGCAACTTTTTCAATCTAGATCCATTTCGCCAAAATTTTCCGCGCATGTCATTGACACCCGGAAAATCCTCTTCTTCCGGTTCTTTTGCTTGCAGTAGATACATGGGCAATCATCCGTCTTCCTCAAACACCTTTGAATACGTAAGTACCCCATAGTTTGCATAATGATGCTTGATACCCGGATAACTTGTAACCTTGCCTTCTAGAATGACACCCGGATAATTCTTAACTTCCATGCTTTCTTGATACCACTCGCAAATACTCGGATAGCTCATGGTTTCCGAGTCTTATTTCTTGCACCTTTTTACCTTGTGTTTTGCAGGTTGATCCCATGGCTCCCAAAAGGCAAGGGAAGCAGCCCGCCAAGGCCAAGACCTCCAACTCCATATCCGCCAACTGGGCGCAATCCACGGTCACGAAGGCTAAGTTAGAAGAGCTGGCCGAGTTAGGGATTCTCCCTTCTCAAAAAGATATCCATTGAAGGGTGCCGGGTGATGAGACCCGGCCCACGCCTGCCGACGACGAGGTAATCTGCTTCGTCGAACACGTGACCCGGGGGTTCCGTCCTCCGGGTCACCCCTTCTTTCGAGATGTTCTGAGCCACTATGGCCTCCGGGTATTTGACATAGGGCCTAACTCTATGTTGAATATTTCCCATTTCATTGTTTTATCCGAGTCATACTTGTGCACTCCACCGAGTTTGGCTCTCTTTATCGAACTCTTCCAGTGCAAGCCGTGCCGCGAAAGCGGTGACGGAGCACTTCTCACTTGCGGCGGGGTATCCATCCAACGCCGTAAGAACTCACCAATGCCAACCCTTAATCTGAATTCCCACTTTAAGCACTGGCAATTATCCTTCTTTTACTGCCACGACACCTCCCCACCCGGCGAGAAGAAACTGTCGGGTTACTCGGAGGGCCTCCTCGACATTTCCGAGAAATTCAACGCTTTCGCCCCTGACTCGGACAGGGAGGCAATCCAGCCCCTTCTCTCGAAAATATCTGTCTTATCCGCCCAAGGTCTCCTTGGGCTCAATCTGGTCAAGACATGGGTGGATTTCCGGATCCAACCCAACTCTATCCGCACTAAGCTGATGTGCGATTACTCGGGGCATACCACGGACGCGCTCCGGTATTCCTCCAAGAACTATCCAGCCGGCGACACCAACAAAACCATCAAGGGCTTCTTGACGGAAAAGTTGGAAGTGATCAAAAACATCGCCGGGTTGCCGCCATTCACCCGGGAAAATCCGGCCCCTGCGGTAAGACCTGATACGTGTAACCTTATTCACACGCCTTTGACTTGATACAACTACCGATTCTCACCTTCCTGTTTTTATCTCAGGCTGATGACGCTTTTTGGAGTGTTGAAACCTCTCCTACTACCGGAGACCCGGAAGAAGAAGAGGAGCCGGCTGACAATGATGAGGGTATTTATCCGAATCTTGTGTCATCTTTGCTTGCATAAATTTCCTTTCATTTAACTTTTTCCATCGATACATACTCGGCTTGCAGGGCTGGAGGACGAAGACGAGAAGGATGAGGAGGACCCGGAGGCCACCGAGTCCGATCAAGAAATAACAGTCGGGGCCAAGAGGAAGGCCAGAGGAGTGGTTTCCAAGGTTACTTATTCTACCATGTCTTCCGAACCCTACTCTTTTGATAACATGCACAGACTTAACCAACAGCTATCCAACTCATCGCACTTGAAGGACTCTCTCCCGACCAAGCGTAGGGTGACCCGGAGTTCACCGGGCGATGATCCCCTAAACCCGGTTATGTCCACCTCGCCTAACCGCCGGGCCGGTACTCCTCCTCCTCGCCCCTCCAAATCTCCTCAGCGTCACCCCTCCCCCAACCACCCTTTGGCCGGGCAGCTCCGGGTTCCGCTATCAACTACTATGACAATCTCATCGGCTTCCAGTAGTGAACTCCCGCCGGATTACACTGTGAACACCGGGTAAGTCTCTGCTACATGATACCCCTACATACCTGATAACTTTCAACTACTCTTGATAACTTCTTCTCTCCTTTTTCCTTAGCGCCCAAGTCACACTTAGTGACCCGGAGAACATGGAAACAGATAACCAGGGGACGAAGGGGCCGACTGATGATGTAGACGCCGCGACAAGCGGTGAGGCTGGAGACGGCCAGGGACAAGGCCCCTTTGGTGACCCGGCTCACCAGGAAGCCGGGTCTCCAAAGTCATCCGAGGACGTGGATGAGGAGATTGAGATCCAAGAGACAAGGACGGGTTCCCCAAACCCGGAGACCCAGACGGTCCGGGTCTCGACCCCAAAGTCAGGGAAAATTCTTCATCCAGACGATCAAGCTGCCGGCTCTTCTGGCGTCAGGCCCGAAGACATGACATTCTCCCAAATGCTTAGTGCCCTTCACACCTTGAGGGCCGATGAAGAGAATATCCTGTAAGCTTTGATAGCCAAACATGAGGTAAATCCGAATGACATTGCTTGTATCCTTATCTAGTCCCCAAGTTCCGGGTGAATTTCTTGATAATTTGCTTGGAACTTCATAGTGTGTCCGACTAATTTTTTCCTGTATCTCCACTCAGGCTTTCGTGACACAGTCTAAGAAGAAATTGGCTAAGGCCACCAAGCTCATTGGAAAGAAGGTGGCTCTGCGTGAAGCGGCTGAGGCTGAGGCCAGGAGGAGTGGAAAGATCACGAGAAAGTATAGGAGGAGGGCTCATGCAGCCGAAGATAATCTAATGAACCTTTCTGTTCAGATTGCTGATACGTATCGCGCTTTGATCGGTATGATTCTTAGCATAATATTCATAATCCGAGTTATCCTTCTGATAAATAGCCGGGTTTCCTTACTCGTGTTCTCATTTCTTTCTGCAGGTCCGGATGAAGTAATGCGGACGAAGATGATATTGCCAGGTTGAAAACCATCAAGAACGTTATCCGGCAGCTATGTGCCGGAACCAAATGGATCTTTCAAGAATTATGGTGGCCGGGTGTTGGGCATGTCGACCTGAAGAGAATGCTGGACGCCTGCTCCACTATTCCCGAGTGGATTTGGCATTGGAAGCGCTCGTCCTGCCGGGTTGGAGTAACCCGGGGGCTTGCGCTGGCTAAAGCTTATTTCCCTAAGCTCGAGCCAACCAACCTTATGGGCGGGTTTCCAGAATTCAACCGTGATGGGTCCAAGTTTTCCGCGAAGGATTTCAAGGCCATCTAGAAGGAAGTCCGTTACCCGGCCAGCGTGATTGCTGATGGCTTGGATGTCAATTCCATTGTCCCTGCATATGATGCTGATGGTGAAGCGGTTAAGTCGGACCTTCCCAAGCCGTACGATATGCTAGCCCGATGGAAGGAGGAAGCTGTCAAGTTGAGGGAGGAAGCCGCAAAGAAGAAGGCTGAAGCCGATTCTGCGCCTGCTACCTCCACACCCGTCGTCCCTCCTCCTGCGTGAGCCGGCACTGCTGCTGATCCGGGTGTTGCTGCTACCAAAGGTAATAGCAAGGGCAAGGAGAAGATGGATGCCGCAGCCCAGAATGCCGAGTGATACCTGCTACCTGATGTCGTTTCGTATGCGTCAATCGGCCAATGGGCCGTTTAAACAATCATTTTTTGATGATGCGCCTGTGCACCTTTGATACTAGTACCGAAATTTGTAATGCGCTTTAAGTTCTTGATACACCTTGTGCTTCTTCTGAACGTTTAAATTTATCTACTTTTGAGCCCACTTGTTCTTGATATCCGACTTTCTTTATGGTTCCTTTTGTGAGACTCGGTTTCCGAGTTTCATGGGTTTTGACGAGCGTACTTTTATCTAAGTCCCCAAGTCCCCCAGACTCGGATGTTTGGGTTTTTTGAGTTTTAGCAACTGAGCAACTTTTTCTTTTTTCAAAATCCTCAGTCCCCAAGGCCCGAAATTCCGAGTCTGGGATGTGTGGTCTTTCCAAGAGAACAAGTTGTTTGCTGCTAAGCCCCAACCCAGATCCGTTTCACATAGGTATTGAAGTTATGCTTGATAAACATTGAGTTTCCGGCTGTTAGCCCTGTACTCTGCATAACTTGTGGTTTGGATGACCCTTTTGACTATCTTGTACTATAAGCCGGCTTTCGCATGGATATCATGTTGTTACGTCTATACGAAAACAGGGTCAGGCAAGTCCCATTGGGCTTCATGGCTGATTGTAATCGTAAGCGAGCAAATCATGCCACTTTAGTGCGAGTCACATCGAGCTTAAGTAAGAAAAGTCAAGAAAATTTGGCTCCTTTGTCCGGTTATAAGATTGCAGCCGTACTCGTTTGCGAGTAATCGGCCCTTATAACTCATAGGCATCAAGGCCGGGTCATTGAGTTTGCAACTGTGCTATTCGAGCAATCAGCCCCCAAGACCTAAATGTATGCAATATACCAAGAGTGAAGAACATACGAATAACCACCTCTTTATTTGATATGAGAAAGTTAGGTCAGCAAGCCGCCTCATTAAAAACCCATCCAGTCCCCAAGGGTACCCTAGATAGGAAAAGAGTGCGTCTGAAACCTGCTGCCTGTTACATCGTGCAATTCCACTTGCCAATATAGTCTATACTAAGTATAGTAGGGACGTAGCTGAGCCACGTTCCATGGTCTGTCTCCTTCTTGCATAGATGCAGTGGTGTGAGCGGTGTCGTTAACTGTAGCCGACTCTTCCCTTGCGTCTATCAAGTAATATGATCCGTTGTGCAGATTCCGACTTATGATAAATGGTCCTTCCCATGGAGGTGATAACTTGTGTTTTCCTTCGTTTGACTGTACCAGGCGTAGAACCAGGTCTCCTTCCTGAAAGACCCGTGTTTTCACGCGCCGGCTATGATACCTCCGTAAATCTTTCTGATATATGGTTGATCTTTCCAGTGCTTGTTCCCTTTGCTCTTCTAACATATCTACGGCGTCCTGCCGGGTCTTCTCGTTCTCTACCTCGACGTAAGCCGAGACTCGAGGTGAGTCATGGATGATATCACTCGGCAACACCGCCTCTGCACCATAAACCGTGAAAAATGGTGTCATCTGAGTGGATCTGTTAGGTGTTGTGTTGATACCCCAAACCACTGCAGGTAATTCTTCAACCCATGCACCAGCAGCTCTGACACACGGAACTCGTAATCGTGGCTTTAATCCACGAAGCAATTATTGATTTGCCCTCTCCACTTGTCCATTAGCCTGTGGATGGGCCACTGAAGCTACGTCAAGCCGGATTCCATTGTTACCACAAAATTTCTCCATCTCGCCAAGGGACATATTGGTTCCATTGTCGGTAATTATGCTATGGGGATACCCGAACCGATAGATAATTCTTTTCAGGAACTTGACTGCCGTAATTGCTTCACAGTTGGTAACTGGCATAACCTCAACCCACTTGGTAAACTTGTCAATGGCCACCAGGAGGTGCGTCTTTTTGCAAGGTGACATGTTAAAGGGGCCAACCATGTCCATACCCCAAACAGCAAACGGCCAAGTTAACGGGATAGTCCGTAGTTCCATAGCCGGCACATGGGTTTGGCGAGCGTACCTTTGACATCCGTCACACCTTGCCACCAGGCGCTCTCGCGTCTGCTAGGGCCGTGAGCCAGAAAAAACCATGTCGATAAGCTTTGGCCACAAGAGATCTTGTGGATGCATGATGCCCACAATCACCTTCCTGGATTTCCTTGAGGATCTGTCGGCCTTCTTCTGGTGCTACACAGCGCAAAAAGACTCCTGCTGCACTTCTCTTGTATAACTCTCCATTGATGATAGAATATCCTTTTGCTCGCCTCAGAATTTGTCTTGCTAATACTTCCTGCTGTGGTAACTCGCCCCGTGATAAGTAAGCCAAGAACGGCTCCGTCCACTCGGGAACAGCACGCAGTGTGGCCACGAGTTCCAAATCCGGGTCTTGATTTGCCAGTTCTTGTTCAGACTCGGTTTTAACTGATGGCCGCCATAGTTCGTCCAGGAAAACATTAGGTGGAACGGGCTCTCTGCGCGAGCCGAGTCTGGCGTGTGCATCTGCTGCCTCATTTTTTCTTCTGTCTATGTGCTCCACCTCGTACCCGGAGAAACATCCCGCAACTCTATCAACTTCTCTGCGGTATGTTGCCATAGTTGCATCTTTTCTATCCCATGTTCCTGAGACCTTGTAACATCCCAAGTATGAAAATATCCTTTAGAATGTTTGATTTCATGTTTAATTAAAGTATTGCATCATGTCATCATGTTTATTTAATTGTTTGCATTGTTTACTAATTGTTTTGCATCTGTTCTTAATTGTTTTCACATTCAAATTCAAACTATATTCAAACAATTGTTTCATACTTGCTCTGTTACAACATTTGAAATAAAAATCACAAATAAAAACAACCAATTTGTTTTCATTTTATTCCATAATGATCATTTATTAAATTGATGGTTTTAATCAATCATTTAAATTCCAAATCACATTTAAAATTCAAATCAATGCATCAAACAGAACCACTTTGAATTTATGAATATTATCTAAACCAATCAACTACTTTAATCAAATTAAGCATAGGGTTCACCCTATTTTAAAGTTTGTTTTTATTAATGATCACTTAATATAAAACTCATCCAAGATTTGAATTACTTCCAAACAGCAATTTAATTTCAAACTTTCTGAAAACAAAACTTGGCATTTGTTTGCTATTAACCTAAATAGCTTACCCTAATTTTTCTAACATTTCTACTAACTAAAAACCCCATCCTTTTCTTCCAATTTGTTTCTGAAAACAAAACAGAAATTGGAAAAGGAAAATTACCTGCGCAGAGGGGGGAACCATTTTGGCCCAGCCCACTTACCACGCGCAGCGGCCCGGTACCCCTTCGATCGCCGCCCCCGTCGTCTGTTCCATGTACGGCGTCCATCCGAGCACGCCACGGCGGCAACAGCGCCCACCGACGGCCATCCTCGACCCGCACCCCCTATATGGACCCCCTAGACCCCCTGGCGCCGCCTAACCCTAGCTACTCTCTCCTCCCTCGAGGCCGCCGCCATTCTTCCCTCTCCTCGCCACGATCTCCACGTCCTGAACCTCACCGGGGAAGCACGTTGTCTGAACTCCAATGACCACCTCCACAGCGCTACTCCTCCACCCTACCTAAACCCCGAAACCAACCCACCACTACCTCCTCTTCCTTTTGGACACCCTAGCTAGCCCGGAGGCACACGGATTCGCCGCCGCCATCTGCGACATCGCCGCCGGCCGCGAACCCCCTCGACCATCTGCTTCCCCGACAATCGCCGGTGAGCCTCCGCTGTTCTCCTCCTTCTCCCAGTCGACTCTCTGTCCACACCGCAACATTTCCGTGCGTGCACCCCCGCCCCGCATCGAGCACAACCACGGCAGCATCCACGATCACCTCGCCGCCGACGAGCATCTGTTCTCTGTCAGAGATTCAGCCATGTTTCGTCAGTTACAGTTTTAGATAAGCGAGCAACACCTTACCTTGTCCGTGTTGCGTTAACTGACAACGAACGCGAAACAGCAGCACTGGTTACAGTCTAACGAGCGCGCAGCGAGGGCGCGTGTTCGATCCCTGGCTCTCCCCAGGAGAAATCCCACCCTTTTTTCGACCAAGTGCTGACAGGGAGGGCCCCCTGTCAGCCACACAGTGGCCACGCCAGCGCACAGTGGCCCTGGGCCCCCCGGCAGTGCCTGGGGTAGGCTGCTGTGCGGTAACAATTGCTTTTTTTTTTTACTTTCTGTTTTAAAGTCTAGTCCTTTAAAATTACAGTTTGGCCCCTAGAACCAAAATGCAAATAAAATTTGATTTATAACTCCAAATAATGAAAATGTGCACTGGTCTAAATTTAAATATCTACCTATTGGTAACATTTGTTTACTGTTTTGAAATTTCCAAATGCAATTCAAATTTGAATTCAAATAATTCAATTGCAATTTGATAAAATTCATAAGTAATTCATACTAATTCCAAATAATGCAAATAAAATATGTTTTCCATGCTATTTCAAATAACCTTTTCAAATATAAATTTTGTTTCATGGTTTGAATAATTTCAATTGCCTAAATAATTTAGTCCTTGTTTAATTCATTTAAATTTTGCTAAATTCATGACTTGCTCAAAATAAATTATTTTTGAACATGCAAAATATGTTTTCAAACTAGAAAAGTATGAACTTTTCACATGTGAGTTTGAATTTATGTTTTGAACAAATAAAATTCAAATAATATTCAAACTTGTTTTAAATTCATTTAAAACTTGTTTAATATTGTTTAAGTCATAATAAATTCATCCTAACTCCTATTTCAAAATTTGAAACATGTAATCCAACTAAAATTTGGTATTCTTTTCAAATATGAATTTTGTTATTTGTATTGAACATTTTAAATTGATGAAAACAACAAATACTTGTGTGACATGTTTAAGTAACCCAAAATTTCCAAACTTAATAAATAATTTCCAAACTTGTTAAATTCCTTTTCCACTTGCATCTATTGTTGTTATTTTGTTGTTATCATCATGCATGCATCATGATAAGCAAACTTTCACATGTTAATCAATTATAGATCATTTGTTTCCACTTAATCAATGGACCTTTTCCATATGCAATCCAATTGCATAGGGGCCCATTTAAATTGTGTCACTTTGTCACTTAGTTTATTTTGATGCATCTATTAAATTGACATGCATCATCCCATGATTGTGCACTATGCCATGATATTGATTGTTTATATTTCTGTCTTGTTTGTTTGCTTCTTCTCGGATAGACTACGACGTTGAGACAGACGATCTTTACAGCACCCCTTCTAAGGATCTAGCTCAGTACCCGGCTGCTGAGTTTGCAGGCAAGTTATCACTCACATGAACCACTGTGTTCCTTTCAACATTGGTTACCGATACTTTCCGTTGTCTATTTCTGCTAGCCTTAGTAGTAGTTGTTTCTGGTACGAACCTATCACATGAATCCCTTAACCCTGATATTGCCTCACCACCACTCCTACAACCCCATTGATTGAGCCAGTGTCTTACTAGCATGCTTAGGTTGTTTTGCTCGAGTTTGTTACCCGTTACTTTCTGTTACTATTTCATTATGTTCTGGGGGCTCGATGTTTAATCAATCAATCATGCTAATGTTATTGTTAAATAATAATTTGATGATAACCGGCAGGAGGCCCTTTGTGGTTTTGAGGCCTGCTAGTGTCGACCCTAATAGGAAAAGGGTCTTGTCTACTGATCCATGATGAGCGCACTAACCGCATGTGGGAAGCGAGTATGGGCGCCCCCCTCAATTTCATTCGATTCGCATCTCGTCCAAATCGCCTCATTTAGTTCATGTTTTCCATTTTCCGCATGCATGTTTTTGCGAGCCCAGCGCAGGGTGGAACTTTTGTAGTCGGCATATAGGGGGACACGGTCTTAGAGTGCTATGAGGGTCCCTTTTCTTCGGGGCTTGATTAGCCGTGCGCCCAAGGTGCTTTGGGCTTGATGCGAAGAAGAGTTGAGTTGTGTTGAGTGCCCCGCTTGGTGGGAGGCATCCCATCTGGCGGGTTATTCTTACGTGTACGGCCAAATTGGTGCAACCCTGCAGGGATAATCTTCTCGAGAAGCCGTGTTTTCCGCGGTTATGGTTAACTTGGTGAAACTACTGGCTAACAAGTACTCAGGACAACTTAAACCTAATGATTCACAATCTCACACCCCATGATTAACAACTTGACTAGTAATAGGATTATTGACACAATAACTTGATTCACCTTTATTTCAACTGTGTGAGTTATCCTCGGATTGCTTCTTTGGATAAGGGGCGAGATCCAGGATGGGTTTGTTTGATGTTATCTTTCAGTTGGTTACTATACGCTATCTTATCCCCTTTCTGTTAGCTGGAAGTTGTATTGTTTTCTGTAGTTGGTTAGCGCAGCCAGTTGCAGCATCTTTTATATCCCCTTTCTTCCGTTGAACCCACGGCATCTGTGCTTGGTGTTGACGGGCTACACTTTGGTGAACTGTGAGTCTTGCTTGCCAGTACTTGGATGTACTGACCCCTTTGGGGCTGTGGTTTCCGCAGACTACGCTTACGAGGATCCAGGTGACGGCTACTACGTGGAGTTTGACGAGGCTGGTGACGAGTAGGTAGAGGACCCGGGCAGGATCCGAGACTTCGTGGATGGGCTCCGTTTTCTTTTCATTCCCGGCTTCTTAAGCCTATTTGGATTTGTCTGTACTCAGACCCTTTGAATGCTTCCGCTGAGATGTAATGATGTTATGTTGGGACATGTGTCCTCCGGATGATTGTATTTGCTATCTCTGCTCTAGTGAGAGCTATTTGCAACTTATTTCAATCTTTTGTGTCTTAGAGATATGTTGTGCTATCATTCTGTTACAAACCGTTGACGTACCATGTGTGTACGGTATGAAGTACGTCAATGGTAGTGTCCTGATTTCTATGGGATAGTTTACGTCGACGCTGAACAGATAGGGGTTGGTTGTCACACATACGTGTGTTGGCCTACTCGTAAGAGGACGCGGGTGCCGGTAAGCCCCGTAATCCAATCTACTACTGTTCAACGGAACGGCGAGTATCCTTTAGAAGTCCGGGTGCAACAAATGGTATCAGAGCATGTCTGCCTGTAGGATCCCTTTTTTACTGGTCGCAGTTGAGTCTAGAAACTATTTTGTAGCTATATAGGAAAAATGAAACGTGAGAGTAGGAATTCTGCCATTTTTCTTCTTTCCCCACCCACCCACCCCTTTTCTGGTAAGGAAGTGCAACGTAGTTTTCTCTTCTCACCCAAACTTTCAAGTTAGGATTTCACGTGTTTTGGGTTCTCCGTAGTACCTCAGGAGTTTTTGGTCTCGTGTTTCCCGATGTTGCTTCAATATCCTGTTCTTTTCAACATCCTTTTCGTCCGTTGAACCTTGTTGTTGCTTTCCACTTCAGTTCTCTACCGGCGTCTAATCAAAACCTTCCCCAATCATCTGCAGATGGATCTCAGGTTCTTCCCGCAGGTGGTTCGGATGACTCGTTGTGAGAGCACCGCCGGTTATCCGGAGATGCTGAGAGACATGGTCACTTATCTGGGGTTCCGTTGGGCACCAGAGTACCAGGTCTACGAGCAGCAACGAGAGTTTGACCAGACCTACTACCAGGCTATCGTCTACATTCTGTCAGATGATGGCATGAGCGTTGTCCACCGCTACGAGGCAGTAGGTTCCACAGTGGATATGGCTATGCAGCAGGCAGCTTACGTGAGTCTCACCGTCCTTCGTGCTGACTACTGGGGGTTTGACGATTCTATCTATCGCCACATCCCCCGTGGTTACATCACTTCGGAGGGAGCTCACTTCACTCTCTAAGACAACCTGGACGTCTACGAGCATGATAACACCAGGCTGCACACCACCGCTCAGTTTGTGAGGCACAGTGACGCTGTTGCAACCACACTTTCTCAGGAGTTGGCCTCAGTCAGTGAGCAGCTCTACCTTGCTTTGACTCGTCTGGCGACGTACACCACAGACTTTGTTGGAGATGAGCGCTTTGCACGTTTCGATCAGCCAGTTGGTCGTCGTCTGCCAGATGCTGGAGGTTACGAGCCGATCAGAGGTCCACTCCTCAACCTCGGAGCTGGTTACACTGGGATTCCACGCTTTGGAGCACAGGGAGACGACGCTTTCTACTTCACCACACCGAGAGTCGCTCTCAGAGCAGTCCCGATCTACGTGGATCGTCGTTCTACCTACTTCCGTGGGATTCCTCCTCACCGTATCTCTCGTTGTACTACTCACCGCTGTCCTGCGTGATGAGCATGGGAGTACCGATGTATCCATTCTTAGCTATGTTTAGTTATCCTTTGCCTTTCGAACCATGTATTGGTGTGTTGGATATTCTGATGTATTTGAACATGTGATGATGTACCTGTTGGTTATCTATTCATGCGTCGGAATAATCTATCTTTCGGTTACCAAGTCTATCCTTTTCTGTTGTTGTGCTAAAATGCATGTCTATTCAGGATGCCGCCAACAAGGAGCAACCCGCCTGAACCACCTCCGCTCACGGAGCTGTTGACTCAGATGACTCAGGTCGTGGCTCAGATGGCCCAGATCCAGGCTAACCAGCACAACAACCAGAATGCTCCGCGAGTCAGCATCAAGGAGTTCCTCAGTATGGGTCCGAGAGCTTTCGCGGGAACACGTGAACCTCTGGATGCTGATGACTGGATCAGGGAGATGGCCAGGGCTCTGGACATTGCTCACGTTTCTGAGGAGGACAAAGTCAAGTATGCCACCTACCTACTGAAGGGTCAGGCATCCACTTGGTGGGAGAACTACCAGACCATGAGAGCTGGCTATCCTATCACCTGGGGTTGTTTCAAGGATGCCTTCCTCAAGCACCACATCCCAGATGGTCTCATGGAAAGGATGCGTGAGGAATTTTGCTCTCTCAAGCAGGGCAAGCTGGACGTCATCGGCTATCAGAACGAGTTCAATCGTCTCGCGCGATACGCTGGTGATGAGGTGTCCACTGAGGCTAAGAAGATGGCAAGGTTCCGCCGAGGGTTTAACCCGGAACTGAAGTACGCTCTCACCAACATCAAGTGCAAGGACTTCGAGGAGCTCGTGAACACCGCGCTCAATGAGGAAAATGGGCGCAAGGCGTTCGAGGAGTCCCGCAAGCACTCGCGTGAGGGTGGTTCCTCCTCCAACATGACCACCCCTCCGCAGAAGCGCCGCATCTGGATGCCAAATGCTGCTGTCACTCGGGCTCCATATGCCCAAGCTTCTCCAGGATTTGCTCCCCGCCCACCCAACCCAGCTCAGATGCAGAGTCAGAGGGTTCCAATGGGGCAGCCAAGGCCAGGTCCTCCTCGTGTCGTCACTTGCTACAAGTGCAAGGAGACTGGACACTACGCTGATAAGTGCACTCAGAGGCAGCTACCTCCACCTCCTCGCCCCAACACCAACCAGGCAATGGTTCGTGCTCCCCCGGCTAAAGCCTTCAACTCCAACAACAGGCATGTCGGGAGGACCGCGAGAGTGAATCATATCAAGGCCGACAAAGCTGAGGAAGCTGCCGACGTCGTTCTCGGTATATTACCCGTAAACTCTTTTCCAGCTAAAGTGTTGTTTGATACCGGAGCATCGCATTCTTTTGTGTCAAAGATCTTTGCTACAACGTACAACCTAGTTCTGGTTCCACTAAGCAATCAAATCTATGTTCACTCTCCGGGAACTAAAATGATTACTTCCAAGATAAGTATGGACAACCAAATCCTAATTGGAGGTCGCATATTCCTTGCTTCACTCATGTTGCTGGGAAATTCTGACATTGATGTCATTCTGGGCATGGATTGGTTGAAGACCCACAAAGCAAAAATTGACTGTGCTCAAAAGTCAATAACTCTCTCTCACCCTTCTGGCCAGATAGTCTATTCTCCATATGAATCAAGTTTTGTTCAGCTGTTCAACCTCGATGCTAAACCTCTTCCTGCAATTGAGAATGTTCCGGTGGTTTGTGAATTCCCTGACGTCTTTCTAGAAGAGTTGCCAGGGATGCCTCCGGACAGAGCAGTTGAGTTCGTGATCGAGCTTGAACCAGGTACTGCTCCAATCTCTAAGCATCCATACAAGATAGCTCCTCCTGAACTGAAATTGTTGAAGGAGCAAATCGATATGTACATGGAGAAAGGTTACATTCAGCCTAGTTCCTCCGCTTGGGGTTGCCCAACTCTGTTTGTTGCCAAGAAGGATCAAACAAAAAGACTCGTGGTTGACTATCGTCCTCTCAACGAGAAAACCATCAAAAACAAGTATCCAATTCCTCGTATCGATGATCTTTTTGATCAACTTGCTGGAGCCTCAACATTCTCAAAGTTCGACTTGAGGATGGGTTACCATCAGATAAAGATCAGAAAGGAAGATATTCCTAAGACAGCTTTCACCACTCGGTACGGTCTATATGAATACACCGTCATGTCCTTTGGTCTCACCAATGCACCGGCGACATTCTCTAGACTGATGAATTCTGTCTTCCATGAATACCTCGACAAGTTCGTTGTGGTATATCTTGATGATATCCTTGTCTACTCAAAGTCCGAGGAAGAGCATGGAGAACACCTTCGTCTCACTCTCATGAAACTTCGCGAGCATCGCTTATATGCCAAGTTCTCCAAATGTGAGTTCTGGATTCCAGAAGTTGCTTACCTTGGTCATATCATCTCTGCCAAAGGCATAGCCATTGACCCGGAAAAGGTTAAGGCAATTGTTGATTGGAAACCTCCTAAGACGGTGAAGCAAGTCAGAAGTTTTCTTGGCTTGGCTAGCTATTGCCATCGTTTCGTCCAAAACTTTTCCAAGATTGCCAAACCTCTCACTGATCTCACAAAGAAGGACAAGAAGTTCGTTTGGTCTCCACAATGTGATGAGAGTTTCAATCTCCTCAAGACTAAACTCACTTCCACACCAGTTCTGGTTGGCCCAGATACTACCAAACCTTTCCAGATATTCTTGGATGCATCTCTCCAAGGTCTAGGTGCAGTTCTTATGCAAAAACATCAAGTTGTGGATTATGCTTCACGTCAGTTGAACCCACATGAGCAAAACTATCCCACACATGATCTTGAACTTGCAGCAGTTGTGTTTGCCCTCAAGAAATGGAGACAATACTTGTTGGGTAACAAAACTGAAATATTTTCCAATCATAAGAGTCTGAAATAGATCTTCACTCAGCCAGATCTAAACCTCAGGCAAAGGAGATGGATTGAAAAGATTAAAGACTTTGATCTCACCATTTCTTACACTCCAGGCAAGGCTAATGTTATGGCCGATGCTCTCAGTCGCAAGTCATATTGCAATAATCTCATGATCATGGAAAGCCAACCTCCACTTCATGAAGAATTCCAGAAGCTGAACCTTGGTCTTGTCCCTCAAGGTTACCTTGCTAGCTTGACAGCCAGTCCAACTCTCGAGGACAAGATTCGTTCTGAACAACTTCGTGATACTGAAATCAAGAAGATTGTAGAGCACATCAAAGAAGGCAATGATAAATTCAAGCCCTTCTCAATTGATGACAAGGGAACTGTGTTCTTCGAAGGACGCATTGCAGTTCCTCAGATCCAAAGCCTCAAAGATATCATTCTCAAGGAGGCTCATGAAACTCCTCTCTCAATTCACCCTGGAAGTACAAAGATGTACCAGGATCTCAAGACTCTGTATTGGTGGCCTGGCATGAAACGTGATATTGCTCAATACGTTTCTGAATGCGACGTTTGTCAACGTGTTAAGACAGTCCATCAGAAAACAGCAGGTCTACTCCAACCTCTGAAAATTCCTGAGTGGAAGTGGGACATGATTGAAATGGACTTCGTTACTGGTTTTCCAAAGTCCAAGAAGGGCAACGATGCAATTTTCGTTGTTATTGATCGTCTCACTAAAGTAGCTCACTTCTTTGCTGTCAAGGAAACTATCTCAGCTAGCCAGTTAGCAGAGCTCTACACAGCAAGGATCGTTCCTCTTCATGGTGTTCCATTGGAAATAAGCTCAGACCGTGGAAGGATATTCACTTCTCATTTCCGGAAGAGTTTTCAAGAAGCATTGGGCACTAAACTTCTGTTCAGCACAGCTTATCACCCTCAGTCTCAGGGGCAAGTCGAAAGAGTCAATCAGATTCTCGAGGATATGCTCAGAGCATGTGGTCTCTCCTTTGGCATGAAATGGGAGGATTGCCTTCCATATGCTGAATTCTCCTACAACAACAGCTTCCAGGCAAGCCTAGGCATGGCACCATTTGAAGCACTCTATGGCCGCAGATGCAGGAGTCCAATCAATTGGTCTGGAGCTGGTGAACGTTCACTCTTAGGCCCTGACATTGTTAAGGAAGCCGAGGAGAAAGTTCGTATCATTCGTGACAATCTCAAGATTGCCCAGTCTCGTCAGAAGAGTTACTATGACAGCAAGCACAGGGACATGATCTATGCTCCTGGTGATAAAGCATATCTCCGTGTAACTCCCCTCAGAGGCACTCATCGTTTTGGTGTGAAAGGAAAGCTGGCACCAAGATACATTGGTCCTTTCAACATTCTCTCAAGGCGTGCAGAAAATGCTTATCGTCTTGAAGTTCCAGAAAAACTATCCAAGGTGCACGATGTGTTCCACATGTCACAGCTCAAGAAGTGTTTCAAAGATCCAGATCGTGCAGTTGATCATGATTCCATTGAACTGCAAGATGATCTCTCTTATGAGGAGCACCCTGTTCGTATTCTCGATGAGACCGAGCGTAAGACTCGCAACAAGAGCACCAAGTTCTTGAAAGTGCAGTGGTCGCATCATTCCGATAAAGAGGCAACGTGGGAGACCGAAGAGGATCTTCGCAAGAAGTATCCGGACCTTTTCGTTTCTCAGTAAGGAATCTCGGGGCGCGATTCCTTCAAGGGGGGGCGTTTTGTAACATCCCAAGTATGAAAATATCCTTTAGAATGTTTGATTTCATGTTTAATTAAAGTATTGCATCATGTCATCATGTTTATTTAATTGTTTGCATTGTTTACTAATTGTTTTGCATCTGTTCTTAATTGTTTTCACATTCAAATTCAAACTATATTCACACAATTGTTTCATACTTGCTCTGTTACAACATTTGAAATAAAAATCACAAATAAAAACAACCAATTTGTTTTCATTTTATTCCATAATGATCATTTATTAAATTGATGGTTTTAATCAATCATTTAAATTCCAAATCACATTTAAAATTCAAATCAATGCATCAAATAGAACCACTTTGAATTTATGAATATTATCTAAACCAATCAACTACTTTAATCAAATTAAGCATAGGGTTCACCCTATTTTAAAGTTTGTTTTTATTAATGATCACTTAATATAAAACTCATCCAAGATTGAATTACTTCCAAACAGCAATTTAATTTCAAACTTTCTGAAAAAAAAACTTGGCATTTGTTTGCTATTAACCTAAATAGCTTACCCTAATTTTTCTAACATTTCTACTAACTAAAAACCCCATCCTTTTCTTCCAATTTGTTTCTGAAAAAAAAAACAGAAATTGGAAAAGGAAAATTACCTGCGCAGAGGGGGGAACCATTTTGGCCCAGCCCACTTACCACGCGCAGCGGCCCGGTACCCCTTCGATCGCCGCCCCCGTCGTCTGTTCCATGTACGGCGTCCATCCGAGCACGCCACAGCGGCAACAGCGCCCACCGACGGCCATCCTCGACCCGCACCCCCTATATAGACCCCCTAGACCCCCCTGGCGCCGCCTAACCCTAGCTACTCTCTCCTCCCTCGAGGCCGCCGCCATTCTTCCCTCTCCTCGCCGCGATCTCCACCTCCTGAACCTCACCGGAGAAGCACGTTGTCTGAACTCCGATGACCACCTCCACAGCGCTACTCCTCCACCCTACCTAAACCCCGAAACCAACCCACCACTACCTCCTCTTCCTTTTGGACACCCTAGCTAGCCCGGAGGCACACGGATTCTCCGTCGCCATCTGCGACATCGCCGCCGGCCGCGAACCCCCTCGACCATCTGCTTCCCCGACAATCGCCGGTGAGCCTCTGCTGTTCTCCTCCTTCTCCCAGTCGACTCTCTGTCCACACCGCAACATTTCCGTGCGTGCACCCCCGCCCCGCATCGAGCACAACCACGGCAGCATCCACGATCACCTCGCCGCGGACGAGCATCTGTTCTCTGTCAGAGATTCAGCCATGTTTCGTCAGTTACAGTTTCAGATAAGCGAGCAACACCTTACCTTGTCCATGTTGCGTTAACTGACAACGAACGCGAAACAGCAGCACTGGTTACAGTCTAACGAGCGCGCAGCGAGGGTGCGTGTTCGATCCCTGGCTCTCCCCGGGAGAAATCCCACCCTTTTTTCGACCAAGTGCTGACAGGGAGGGCCCCCTGTCAGCCACACAGTGGCCACGCCAGCGCACAGTGGCCCTGGGCCCCCCTGGCAGTGCCTGGGGTAGGCTGCTGTGCGGTAACAATTGTTTTTTTTAACTTTCTGTTTTAAAGTCTAGTCCTTTAAAATTACAGTTTGGCCCCTAGAACCAAAATGCAAATAAAATTTGTTTTATAACTCCAAATAATGAAAATAAAATATGTGCACTGGTCTAAATTTAAATCTCTACCTATTGGTAACATTTGTTTACTGTTTTGAAATTTCCAAATGCAATTCAAATTTGAATTCAAATAATTCAATTGCAATTTGATAAAATTCATAAGTAATTCATACTAATTCCAAATAATGCAAATAAAATATGTTTTCCATGCTATTTCAAATAACCTTTTCAAATATAAATTTTGTTTCATGGTTTTAATAATTTAAATTGCCTAAATAATTTAGTCCTTGTTTAATTCATTTAAATTTTGCTAAATTCATAACTTGCTCAAAATAAATTATTTTTGAACATGCAAAATATGTTTTCAAACTAGAAAAGTATGAACTTTTCACATGTGAGTTTGAATTTATGTTTTGAACAAATAAAATTCAAATAATATTCAAACTTGTTTTAAATTCATTTAAAACTTGTTTAATATTGTTTAAGTCATAATAAATTCATCCTAACTCCTATTTCAAAATTTGAAAGATGTAATCCAACTAAAATTTGGTATTCTTTTCAAATATGAATTTTGTTATTTGTATTGAACATTTTAAATTGATGAAAACAACAAATACTTGTGTGACATGTTTAAGTAACCCAAAATTTCCAAACTTAATAAATAATTTCCAAACTTGTTAAATTCCTTTTCCACTTGCATCTATTGTTGTTATTTTGTTGTTATCATCATGCATGCATCATGATAAGCAAACTTTCACATGTTAATCAATTATAGATCATTTGTTTCCACTTAATCAATGGACCTTTTCCATATGCAATCCAATTGCATAGGGGCCCATTTAAATTGTGTCACTTTGTCACTTAGTTTATTTTGATGCATCTATTAAATTGACATGCATCATCCCATGATTGTGCACTATGCCATGATATTGATTGTTTATATTTCTGTCTTGTTTGTTTGCTTCTTCTCGGATAGACGACGAAGTTGAGACAGACGATCTTTACAGCACTCCTTCTGAGGATCTAGCTCAGTACCCGGCTGCTGAGTTTGCAGGCAAGTTATCACTCACATGAACCACTGTGTTCCTTTCAACATTGGTTACCGATACTTTCCGTTGTCTATTTCTGCTAGCCTTAGTAGTAGTTGTTTCTGGTACGAACCTATCACATGAATCCCTTAACCCTGATATTGCCTCACCACCACTCCTACAACCCCATTGATTGAGCCAGTGTCTTACTAGCATGCTTAGGTTGTTTTGCTCGAGTCTGTTACCCGTTACTTTCTGTTACTATTTCATTATGTTCTGGGGGCTCGATGTTTAATCAATCAATCATGCTAATGTTATTGTTAAATAATAATTTGATGATAAGGCACCGGCAGGAGGCCCTTTGTGGTTTTGAGGCCTGCTAGTGTCGACCCTAATAGGAAAAGGGTCTTGTCTACTGATCCATGATGAGCGCACTACCCGCATGTGGGAAGCGAGTATGGGCGCCCCCCTCAATTTCATTCGATTCGCATCTCGTCCAAATCGCCTCATTTAGTTCGTGTTTTCCATTTGCCGCATGCATGTTTTTGCGAGCCCAGCGCAGGGTGGAACTTTTGTAGTCGGCATATAGGGGGACACGGTCTTAGAGTGCTATGAGGGTCCCTTTTCTTCGGGGCTTGATTAGCCGTGCGCCCAAGGTGCTTTGGGCTTGATGCGAAGAAGAGTTGAGTTGTGTTGAGTGCCCCGCTTGGTGGGAGGCATCCCATCTGGCGGGTTATTCTTACATGTACGGCAAAATTGGTGCAACCCTGCAGGGATAATCTTCTCGAGAAGCCGTGTTTTCCGCGGTTATGGTTAAGTTGGTGAAAGTACTGGCTAACAAGTACTCAGGACAACTTAAACCTAATGATTCACAATCTCACACCCCATGATTAACAACTTGACTAGTAATAGGATTATTGACACAATAACTTGATTCACCTTTATTTCAACTGTGTGAGTTATCCTCGGATTGCTTCTTTGGATAAGGGGCGAGATCCAGGATGGGTTTGTTTGATGTTATCTTTCAGTTGGTTACTATACGCTATCTTATCCCTTTTCTGTTAGCTGGAAGTTGTATTGTTTTCTGTAGTTGGTTAGCGCAGCCAGTTGCAGCATCTTTTATATCCCCTTTCTTCCGTTTAACCCAAGGCATCTGTGCTTGGTGTTGACGGGCTACACTTTGGTGAACTGTGAGTCTTGCTTGCCAGTACTTGGATGTACTGACCCCTTTGGGGCTGTGGTTTCCGCAGACTACGCTTACGAGGATCCAGGTGACGGCTACTACGTGGAGTTTGACGAGGCTGCTGACGAGTAGGTAGCGGACCCGGGCAGGATCCGAGAATTCGTGGATGGGCTCCATTTTCTTTTCATTCCCGGCTTCTTAAGCCTATGTGGATTTGTCTGTACTCAAACCCTTTGAATGCTTCCGCTGAGATGTAATGATGTTATGTTGGGACATGTGTCCTCTGGATGATTGTATTTGCTATCTCTGGTCTAGTGAGAGCTATTTGCAACTTATTTCAATCTTTTGTGTCTTAGAGATATGTTGTGCTATCATTCTGTTACAAACCGTTGACGTACCATGTGTGTATGGTATGAAGTACGTCAATGGTAGTGTCCTGATTTCTATGGGATAGTTTACGTCGACGCTGAACAGATAGGGGTTGGTTGTCACACATACGTGTGTTGGCCTACTCGTAAGAGGACGCGGGTGCCGGTAAGCCCCGTAATCCAATCTACTACTGTTCAACGGAACGGCGAGTATCCTTTAGAAGTCCGGGTGCGACAGACCTGCTGTACCACAAGGTCCGAATCTCCAAAGCATCGTATCCTCTTAATGTTCATTTCCTTGGCTACCTTTAAGCCGTGTAATAGGGCCTCATACTCGGCCACGTTGTTGGAACAATCAAAGTGAATCTGCAATACGTAGCTCAACTTGTCTCCTTTGGGTGATGTTAGCACCACTCCAGCTCCTGACCCCTCGTATTGCTTGGAGCCATCAAAGTGCATGATCCAAGACTCGGAGTTTGGAGCCATGGTAGGCATGCCTGTGTGTGTCCAATCATTAATAAAATCGACTAGAGCTTCAGATTTAATTGCGGACCTTGGCTCGTAATTGATATGATAATCCCCCATCTCGATCGCCCACTTGGCTATTCTTCCTGTTGCATCAGAGTTTCTGATGATATCCGACATCGGTATCGAACTAACCACTGTTATGGGGTGTTCCTGGAAATACGGCTTCAGTTTCCGGCTGGCCATAAAGACCCCGAAAACCAGCTTTTGCCAATGCGGATAGCGCTGCGTTGCCTCGGATAATACCTCGCTGACGTAATAGACCGGTCTCTGAACCGGGTAACCTTTCCCATCCTCTTTACGTTCCACAACAACTACCGCGCTAACGGCTCGGGGTCCAGCTGCTACATATAGCAACATGGGCTCTTTAGGACCCGGGGCCGCTAGGACTGGTGCTTCCGATAACTGCTTCTTTAGTGCCTCGAACGCTTCATCCGCCTCCTGATCCCACACGAATTTATCGGACTTCTTCAAGAGCCGGTACAAGGGTATTGCTTTTTCTCCGAGTCTGGATATAAATCGGCTCAAGGCTGCTACACAGCCCGTGAGCTTTTGGACATGCTTCAGAGTTTCCGGCTTTTTCAGACTTTGGATAGCTTTGATTTTATTCGGGTTTGCCTCAATTCCTCTCTCGGAAACGATAAAGCCGAGTAATTTCCCAGCTGGAACTCCGAATATGCACTTTGTCGGATTAAGCTTCATCTGATACCTCCTCAAATTCTTGAACGTTTCCTTTAGATAATCGATAAATGTCTCCGCCTTCCTGGTCTTGATAACCACATCATCCACATAAGCATGGACGTTGCGTCCGATTTGGTCCTCGAAGCACTTCTGAATACACCGTTGATAAGTTGCGCCCGCGTTCTTCAACCCAAATGTCATGGTTTTGTAACAGAAGGCCCCAAAAGGGGTTATAAATGATGTTTTCTCCCAATCCTCCCTCTTGAGCTTGATCTGGTGATACCCGGAATATGCGTCTAGAAAGCATAGTAGGTCACTTCCAGCCACTGCGTCTATGATCTGATCTATCTTCGGTAGCGCGAACGGATCCTTTGGGCAATGCTTGTTAAGACTCGTGTAATCAATGCACATCCTCCACTCATTGGTCTTTTTCATTACGAGAACCGGATTCGCTAACCAGTCCGGGTGAAATACTTCCATGATAAAGCCGGCTGTTAGCAAACGAGCAATTTCTTCTCCTATTGCTTTCCTTCTTTCCTCATGCCCTGCTTCACGGGCCTGGACTTGGGATCTACGTGCAAACTGTGCTCTGCCAATTCTGTGGGGATACTCGGCATGTCGCTGGGCGTCCAGGCAAACACATCCGCATTTGAACGGATAAACTCCACAAGTGCTTTCTCCTGCTCGCTGTCCAAGTTAGACCCTATAGCAAACTGCTTAGAGGGATCACCTTCAACAAAAGCTATCATCTTGGTGTCCTGCGCTGCTTTGAATTTCGCTCTCTCATCTTCGGCATTCGGCCTTTTTAATGTTGTTCTGTCATCCGGGTCTACTTGAGACCGGTAATACTTGAGTTCCTCTTTTCTGCAAGCCTGCTCAGCCATTACTGAATCTCCTTCATCGCACTCAGCCGCTATATCCCGGCTTCCATGTATGGTGATGGTCTGCTTGAGACCCGGGATTTTTAGCTGTAAATACACGTAACACGGCCTAGCCATGAATTTAGCATAAGCCGGCCTTCCGAACAGCGCATGATAAGGACTGCGCAACTTGACCACCTCGAAAGTGAGACACTCAACTCGATAATTGTCCTTTGATTCTCCGAAGGCTACCTCCAATGCGATTTTTCCCTCGGGGCACGCTGAGTGACCCGGCACTATCCCATGAAAAATTGTTGAGCTTTTCTGTAGTTGAGACTCCTTGAGACCCATGCGTAAAAAGGTTTCCTAATATAGGATATTGATGCTACTTCCACCGTCCATTAGGACCTTTTTCAACTCATAACCATTAACTTGCGGTGCAATTACTAATGCTAAGACTCCCGGGTGTTCTATTCTTTCCGGGTGGTCTTTTCTGCTCCATGTTACGTCCTGCTCTGACCACCTCAGGTATCTCGGAACAGCCGAGGAAACCGAGTTTACCGCTTGCTTCAGTATCTTTTTAGCCCTGTTAGAAGTTCATGTAGTATGCACATGATATTGTCCTCTTTAATCGTAAGTACGTACCATGCCGATGAAGACGCTGATCCGGCCGATTGTCACGATAGATCCAGATTCGAGGTGACCCGACTCTGGCCCCCAGCCGGAATCGTCCACCACCTTCTCTCCTTCGCGGTTGGTGTAGATCTCGCCGATGACAAGATTCTCCATGTTCTTCCGAGCTTCTCCCGTGATGTAAACACCTTTGGACGCAGGCCCCACGGTGGGCGCCAACTGTCGTGGGATAGTCACGGCAGACGTTACCGGGGGTAACTTATCTTGGGGCAAGACGACACTGGTGTTTGGGAGAGGGTTTAGCTCAGAGGAAAACATGATGATATGCGATCTGGTAGCCGGCAAGCAAGTCGCCGAGTCTCCGATCTCGATATATTAATCTCAACTCTCGTATTACACTGGATGCTCGATACCTAGCGATACTGCTCGAACTCTTGGATCCCTAAACCTAACCTAGGGGCCGGCTTATAAAGCATCCGGATCCCTGGCCTGTTCTCCAAGGCGTACTCTAAGTCCTACCCGAACACTGCTTACAAAACCCTAAACTTCCTTACCGGAACCCACAATCCGGGTTACCAGGCCTATGATCTTGGGCCTTCTAGAAGCTCCTTTATTCTAGCCGGGTCTTTGCGCAGCATCCTTTGGGCCGAGTTACACCTTGGCGTTGGGCTACCGGGTTATCATCCCTCCATCAGCCCCCTCTCGGGAGAAACCATAGCCCCGATGGGGAAAAGGACAGAACTGTCGTTCTGGCCCCTCTACGTGAGCCGTAAGGGTGTAGCAAAGTGGAACCAATTTCTTTGTTGTGTTAGGTTACAGCCAAGATGATGGTTGGGACTACCGTTTGGAAAGATTCCCCCAGTTCCGTAAGTTCCGGGAGTTTCGAGCTCTAAGTAATCCTGGAACCCGTAGAGAGAATCCGACGCACGTGAAGCCGTAACACAGAGAGCGAGGGAATGTTGGCCATCCAAGACCTATTACACACTCTAAAACACATGGTATGGCATAACATGGGATTTTGTGGCATTCAGACGATCTGGAGCCCCCTCTCCGGAGAAACCATAGCCCTGATGGGGAAAGGGGTAGAAAAGTGGAACCAATTGATTTTTTCTGTTAGATTAGGCCCAAGGAACACCCAAGACAATGATTGGGCCCACATGTTGGCAAGATTCCCCGAGTTCCGTCAGTTTCGGGAGTTTCGGGCTCTAAGTAGTCCTCGAACCCACCAGAGAGAATCCCACGCCGGTGAAGCCCTAACAGAAAGAGAGAGAGGGAATCTTGGGCATCCAAGACCCATGAAACACTATAACACACATGGTATGGCTTACCATGGCATTTGGTGGCATTCAGATGATCTGGAGGCCCCTCTCCGGAGAAACCATTGCCCCGCTGGGGAAAAAGATGAAACTGCCGTTATGGCCCCTCTACGTTAGGCGGAAGGGGGTAGCAAAGTGGAACCAACTGCTTGGTTGTATTAGATTAGGCCCAAGGAACACCCAATACAATGGTAGGGCCCACCTCTTCGCAAGATTCCCCGAGTTCCCTCAGTTCCGGGAGTTTCGAGCTCTAAGTAGTCCTAGAACCCGCCCGAGAGAATCCGATGCCGGTGAAGCTCTAACACAGAGAGAGATCGAATCTTGGGAATACAAGACCCACGAAACACTATAACACACATGGTATTGAATACCGGGGGATTTGGTGTGATTCAGACGATCTGGAGGCCCCTCTCCGGAGAAACCATAGCTCCGGTGGGGAAAAGGACGAAACTGCCGTTCTGGCCCCTCTACGTTAGGCGGAACGTGGCAGCAAAGTGGAACCAACTGCTTGGTTGTATTAGATTTCGCCCAAGAAACACCAAATACAATAGTAGGGCCCACCTCTTGGCAAGATTCCCCGAGTTCCGTCAGTTCCGAGAGTTTCGGGCTCTAGGTAGTCCTGGAACCCGCCATAGAGAATCCTACGCCGGTGAAGCCCTAACACGGAGACAGAGGCAATCTTGGGCATCCAAGACCCACGACACACTATAACACACATGGTATGAAATACCATGTGATTTGGTGGCATTCAGACGATCTGAAGGCCCATCTCCAGAGAAACCATAGCTCCGCTGGGGAAAAAGACGGAACTATCGTTCTGGCCCCTCTAAGTTGGGCGCAAGGGGGTAGCAAAGTGGAACCAAATTCTTGGTTGTATTAGGTTAGGCCCGAGGAACACCCAAGAAATGGTAGGTCCCACCTCTTGGCAAGATTCCCCCAGTTCCGTCAGATCCGGGAGTTTCGGGCTCTAAGTAGTCCTAGAACCCGCCAGAGAGAATCTGATGCCGGTGAAGCCCTAACACAGAGAGAGCGAGTGAATATTCGGAATACAAGACCCATGCCACACTTTAACACACATGGTATGGCATACCACGGGATTTTGTGGCATTCAGACGATCCAGAGCCCCCTCTCCAGAGAAACCATAGCCCCGCTGGGAAAAAGACGGAACTGCCGTTTTGGCCCCTCTACGTGAGTCGAAAAGAGGTAGCAAAGGGAAACCAATTGATTGGTTTTGTTATGTTAGGCCCAAGGAATACCCAAGAAAATGGTTGGGCCCACCTGTTGGCAAGATTCCCCGAGTTCCATCAGTTTCGGGAGTTTCGGGCTCTAAGTAGTCCTGGAACCCGCTAGAGAGAATCTAACGCGCCGGTGAAGCCCTAACAGAGAGAGAGAGAGAGAGAGAGAGAGAGAGAGAGAGAATATTGGGCATCCATGACCCATTCCACACTCTAACACATGTGTTATGACATACCATGGGATTTGGTAGCATTCAGATGATCCGGAGCACCCTCTCCGGAGAAACCAAAGCCCCGATGGGGAAAAGACGGAACTGTCATTCTGGCCCCTCTACGTGAGACGGAAGGGGGTATCAAAGTGGAACCAATTTCTTGGTTGTGTTAGGTTAGGCCCAAGGAACACCCAAGACAATGTTTGGGCCAACTATTTGGAAAGATTCCCGCAGTTCCGTAAGTTTCGGCAGTTTTGGGCTCTAAGTAATCCTGTAACCCGTAGAGAGAATCTGACGCAGATAAAGCCCTAACACAGAGAGTGAGGGAATGTTGGCCATCCAAGACCTATGACACACTCTGACACACATCGTATGGCATAACATGGGATTTGGTGGCATTCAGACGATCCCGAGCCCCCTCTCCGGAGAAACCATAGCCCCGATGTGGAAAAAGACGGAACTACCATTCTGGCCACTCTACGTGAGCCGAAAAGGGGAAGAAAAGTGGCACAAATTGCTTGTTTCCGTTAGGTTAGGTCCAAGGAACACCCAAGACAATGGTTGGTCCCACCTGTTGGCAAGATTCCGCGAGCTCCATCAGTTTCGGGCTCTAAATAGTCCTCGAACCCACCAGAGAGAATCCGACGCCGGTGAAGCCCTAACAGAGAGACAGAGCGAATCTTAGGCATCCAAGACCCATGACACACTATAACACACATGGTATGGCATACCATGGGGTTTGGTGTCTTTCAGACGATCTGGAGGCCCCTCTCCGGAGAAACCATAGCCCCGATGGGGAAAAAGACGGAACTGTCGTTCTGGCCCTTCTACGTTAGGCGGAAGGGGTAGCAATGTGGAACCAAGTGCTTTTTTGTATTAGTTTAGTCCCAAGGAACACCCAAGACAATGTTAGGGCCCACCTCTTGTCAAGATTCCCCCAGTTCTGTCAGTTCTGGGAGTTTCGGGCTCTAAGTAGTCCTGGAACCCGCTAGAGAGAATCTGACGCCGATGAAGCCCTAACACAGAAAGAGAGGTAATCTTGGGCATCCAAGACCCACGACACACTATAATACACATGGTATGGAATACCAAGGGATTTGGTGGCATTCAGACGATCTGGAGGCCCCTCTCCTGAGAAACCATAGCCCCGCTGGGGAAAAAGACGGAACTGCCGTTCTGGCCCCTCTACGTTAGGCGGAAGGGGGTAGAAAAGTGGAACCAACTGCTTGGTTGTATTATGTTAGGCCCAAGGAACACCCAAAAAATGTTAGGGCCCACCTCTTGGCAAGATTCCCCCAGTTCCGTCAGATCCAGGAGTTTCGGGCTCTAAGTAGTCCTGGAACCCGCCAGAGAGAATCTGACGCTCGTGAAGCCCTAACATAGAGAGAGCGAGTGAATCTTGGGAATACAGGACCCATGCCACACTCTAACACACATGGTATGGCATACCATGGGGTTTGGTGGCATTCAAACGATCCGGAGCCCCCTCTCCAGAGAAACCCTAGCCCCGCTGGCAAAAAGACGGAACCGTCGTTTTGGCCCCTCTACATGAGCCGGAAAGGGGTAGAAAAGCGGAACCAATTGCTTTGTTGTGTTATGTTAGACCCAAGGAACACCCAAGAAAATGTTTGGTCCCACCTGTTGGCAAGATTCCCCGAGTTCTACCAGTTTCGGGAGTTTCGGGTTCTAAGTAGTAATGGAACCCGCTAGAGAGATCAGATGCTCTGGTGAAGCCCTAACAGAGAATGGGAGGGAATCTTGGGCATACAATTCCCATGCCACACTATAACACACATATTATTGCATACCATGGGATTTGGTGGCGTTCATACGATCCGGAGGCCCCTCTCTGGAGAAACCATAGCCCCGATGGGAAAAAGACGGAAATGCTGTTCTGGCCTCTCTACGTGAGCCGGAAGGGGGTAGCAAAGTGGAACCAATTTCTTGGTTGTTTTAGGTTAGTCCAAAGGAACACCCAAATAAATGGTTGGGACCACCGTTTGTCAAGATTCCCCCAGTTCTGTAAGTGCCGAGAGTTTCGGGCTCTAAGTAATCCTGGAACCCGTAGAGAGAATCCGATGCCGGTGAAGCCCTAACACAGAGAGCGAGGGAATGTTGGACATCCACGACCTATGACACACTCTAACACTATAACATGGTATTTGGTGGAATTCAGATGATCCGGAGCCCCCTCTCCAGAGAAACCATAGCCCTGATGTGGAAAAAGACGAAACTGCCGTTCTGGCCACTCTACGTGAGCCAGAAAGGGGTAGAAAAGTGAAACTAATTGCTTCTTTGTGTTAGGTTAGGCCCAAGGAAAACCCAAGACAATGGTTGGTCCCACCTGTTAGCAAGATTCCCCGAGTTCCGTCAGTTTCTGGGGTTTCGGGCTCTAAATAGTCCTCGAACCCACTAGAGAGAATCTAACATCGGTGAAGCCCTTACAGATAGAGAGAGAGGGAATATTGGGAATCCAAGACCCATGACACACTATAACACACATGGTATGGCATACCATGGTATTTGGTGGCATTCAGACGATCTGGAGGCCCCTCTCCGGAGAAACCATAGCCCCGGTGGAGAAAAAGAGGGAACTGCCGTTCTGGCCCCTCTACGTTAGGCGAAAGGGGGTAGAAAAGTGGAACCAACTGCTTGGTTGTATTTGGTTAGGCCCAAGGAACACCCAAGACAATGGTAGGGACCACCTCTTGGCAAGATTCCTCGAGTTCCATTAGTTCCGGGAGTTTCGGGCTCTAAGTAGTCTTGGAACCCGCTAGAGAGAGTCCGACGCCGGTGAAGCCCTAACGCAGAGAGAGAGGGAATCTTGGGAATAGAAGACCCATGAAAAAATATAACACACATGGTATTGAATACCATGGGATTTGGTGGCATTCAGACGATCTGGAGGACCCTCTCCGGAGAAGCCATAGCCCCGCTGGGGAAAAAGACGGAACTGCTGTTCTGGCCCATCTACGTTGGGCGGAAGGGGGTAGAAAAGTGGAACCAACTACTTGTTTGTATTATGTTAGGCCCAAGGAACACCCAAGAAAATGTTAGGGCCCATCTCTTGGCAAAATTCCCCCAGTTCTGTCAGATCCGGGAGTTTCGGGCTCTAAGTAGTCCTGGAACCCGCCATAGAGAATCTGACACCGGTGAAGCCCTAACACAGAGAGAGCGAGTGAATCTTGGGAATACAGGACCCATGCCACACTCTAACACACATGGTATCACATACCATGGTATTTGGTGGCATTCATACGATCAGGAGCCCCCTCTCCAGAGAAACCATAGCCCCGCTGGGAAAAAGAAGGAACTGCCATTTTGGCCCCTCTACGTGAGCCGGAAAGGGGTAGCAAAGCGGAACCAATTTCCTGGTTGTGTTATGTTAGGACCAACAAACATTTAAGAAAATGGTTGGTCCCACCTGTTGGCAAGATTCCCCGAGTTCCATCAGTTTCGGGAGTTTTGGGCTCTAAGTAGTCCTGGAACCCGTCAGAGAGAATCTGACGCGCCGGTGAAGTCCATACAGAGAGAGAGAGAGAGGGAATCTTGGGCATCGAATACCCATTCCACACTCTAAAACACATTTTATGGCATACCATAGGATTTTGTGGCATTCAGACGATTCGGGGCCCCCTCTCCAGAGAAACCATAGCCCCGATGGGGAAAAAGATGGAAATGTCGTTCTGGCCCCTCTGCGTGAGCCAGAAGGGGGTAGAAAAGTGTAACCAATTTCTTGTTTGTGTTAGGTTAGGACCAAAGAACACCCAAGACAATGGTTGGTCCCACCTGTTGGCAAGATTCCCCGAGTTCCGTCAGTTTCGGGCTCTAAATTGTCCTCGAACCCACCAGAGAGAATCCGACGCCGGTGAAGCCCTAACAGAGAGAGAGTGAGTCTTGGGCATCCAAGACCCATGACACACTATAACACACATGGTATGGCATACCATGGGATTTGGTGGCTTTCAGACGATCTGGAGGCCCCTCTCCGGAGAAACCATAGCCCCGATGGGGAAAAAGACGGAACTGTCGTTCTGGGCCTTCTACGTTAGGCGGAAGGGGTAGCAATGTGGAACCAACTGCTTTTTTGTAATAGGTTAGCCCCAAGGAACACGCAATACAATGTTAGGGCCCATCTCTTGACAAGATTCCCCGAGTTCTGTCAGTTTTGGGAGTTTCGGGCTCTATGTAGTCCTGGAACCCGCCAGAGAGAATCCGACGCCAGTGAAGCCCTAACAGAGAGAGAGAGAGGTAATATTGGGAATCCAAGACCCATGACACAGTATAAGACACGTGGTATGGAATACCATGGGATTTGGTGGCATTCAGACGATCTGCAGGCCCCTCTCCGGAGAAACCATAGCCCCGCTGGGAAAAAAGACGGAACTGCCGTTCTGGCCACTCTATGTTAGGCGGAAGGGGGTAGAAAAGTGGAACCAACTGCTTGGTTGTATTATGTTAGGCCCAAGGAACACCCAAGAAAATGGTAGGGCCCACCTCTTGGCAACATTCCCCCAGTTCCGTCAGATCCGGGAGTTTCAGCTCTAAGTATTCCTGGAACCCGCCAGAGAGAATCTTACATCGGTGAAGCCCTAACACAGAGAGAGCGAGTGAATCTTGCGAATACAGGACCCATTCCACACTCTAACAAACATGGTATGCCATACCATGGGGTTTTGTGGCATTCAAACGATCCGGAGCCCCCTCTCCAGAGAAATCATAGCCCCGCTGGCAAAAAGACGGAACTGCCGTTTTGGCCGCTCTACATGAGCCGGAAAGGGGTAGCAAAGCGGAACCAATTGCTTGGTTGTGTTATGTTAGGCCCAAGGAACACCCAAGAAAAGGTTTGGGCCCACCTGTTGGCAAGATTCCCCGAGTTCCATCAGTTTCGGGAGTTTCGGGCTCTAAGTAGTCCTGGAACCCGCCACAGAGATCTGACGCGTCGGTGAAGCCCTAACAGAGAATGGGAAGGGAATCTTGGGAATCCAATGCCCATGCCACACTATAACACACATGTTATTGCATACCATGGGATTTTGTGGCGTTCTACGATCCGGAGCCCCCTCTCTAGAGAAACCATAGCCCCGATGGGAAAAAAGACGGAAATGTCGTTCTGGCCCCTCTACGTGAGCCGGAAGGAGGTAGCAAAGTGGAACCAAACTCTTGGTTGTGTTAGGTTAGTCCAAAGGAATACCCAAGGAAATGTTTGGGACCACCGTTTGGAAAGATTCCCCCAGTTCCGTAAGTTCCGAGAGTTTCGGGCTCTAAGTAATCCTAGAACCCGAAGTGAGAATCCGACGCCGGTGAAGCCCTAACATAGAGAGCGAGGGAATGTTGGACATCCACGACCTATGACACACTCTAACACACATGGTATGGTATAACATGGTATTTGGTATAATTCAGACGATCCGGAGCCCCCTCTCCGGAGAAACCATAGCCCCGATGTGGAAAAAGACGGAACTGCCGTTCTGGCCACTCTACGTGAGCCGGAACTAATTGCTTGTTTGTGTTAGATTAGGCCCAAGGAACACCCAAGACAATGGTTGGTCCCACCTGTTCGCAATATTCCCCGCGTTCCGTCAGTTTCGGGAGTTTCGGGCTCTAAATAGTCCTCGAACCCACCAGAGAGAATCTAACACCGGTGAAGCCCTAACAGAGAGAGAGAGAGAGAGAGAGAGAGAGAGGGAATATTGGGCATCCAAGACCCATGACACACTATAACAAACATGTTATGGAATACCATGGGATTTGGTGGCATTCAGACGATCTGGAGGCCCCTCTCCGGAGAAACCATAGCCCCGCTGGAGAAAAAGCCGGAACTGCCATTCTGGCCCCTCTACGTTAGGCGGAAGGGGGTAGAAAAGTGGAACCAACTGCTTGGTTGTATTATTTTATTCCCAAGGTACACCCAAGAAAATGGTAGGGACCACCTCTTGGCAAGATTCCCCTAGTTCCGTCAGTTCCGGGAGTTTTGGGCTCTAAGTAGTCCTGGAACCCGCTAATGAGAGTCTGACACCGATGAAGCCCTAACACAGAGAGAGAGGGAATCTTGGGAATCCAAGACCCACGAAAAAATATAACACACATGGTACTGAATACCATGGGATTTGGTGGCATTCAGACGATCTGGAGGCCCCTCTCCGGAGAAACCAAAGCCCCGCTGGGGAAAAAGACGGAACTGCCGTTCTGGCCCTTCTACGTTGGGCGGAAGGGGGTAGAAAAGTGGAACCAACTGCTTGGTTGTATTATGTTAGGCCCAAGGAAAACCCAAGAAAATGGTAGGGCCCACCTCTTGGCAAGATTCCCCCAGTTCCGTCAGATCCGGGAGTTTTGGGCTCTAAGTAGTCCTCGAACCCGCCAAAGAGAATCTGACGCCGGTGAAGCCCTAACACAGAGAGAGAGTGAATCTTGGGAATACAGGACCCTTGTCACACTCTAACACAGTTGTTATGGCATACCATGGGATTTGGTGGCATTCAGACGATCAGGAGCCCCCTCTCCAGAGAAACCATAGCCTCGCTGGGAAAAAGACGGAATTGCCATTTTCGCCCCTCTAGGTGAGCCGAAAAGGGGTAGAAAAGTGGAACCAATTTAATTGTTGTGTTATGTTAGGCCCAAGGAGCACCCAAGAAAATGGTTGGGCCCACCTGTTGGCAAGATTCACCGAGTTCCATCAGTTTCAGGAGTTTCGGGCTCTAAGTAGTCGTGGAACCCGCCAGAGAGAATCTGACGCACAGGTGAAGCCCTAACAGAGAGAGAGAGGAATTAATCTTGGGAATCCAAGACCCATGACACACTATAACACACATGTTATGGCATACCTTGGTGTATTTGGTGGCATTCAGACAATCTGGAGGCCCCTCTCCATAGAAACGATAGCCCCGCTAGGAAATAGACGGAACGGCCGTTTTGGCCCCTCTACGTGAGCGGAAAGGGGTAGCAAAGTGGAACCAATTGCTTGGTGATGTTAGGTTAGGCCCAAGTAACATCCAATAAAATGGTAGGTCCCACCACGTGGCAAGATTCCCCCCGTTCCGTTAGATCCGGGAGTTTCGGGCTCTAAGTAGTCCTGGAACCCGCGAAAGAGAATCTGACGCCGGTGAAGGCATAACACAGGGAGTAAAGGAATCTTGGGCATCCAATAACCATGCCACACTCTAACACACAAGGTATGGCATACCGTGGGATTTCGTGGCATTCATACGATCCAGAGGCCCCTCTCCAGAGAAACCATAGCCCCGCTGGGTACGGAACTGTCGTTCTGGGCCCTCTACGTGAGCCGGAATGGGGTAGCAAAGCGGAACCAATTTCTAGGTTTTGTTAGGTTAGGCCCAAGTAACACCCAATACAATGGTAGGTCCCAACTCTTGGCAAGATTTCCCCCATTCCGTGAGATCCAGGAGTTTCGGGCTCTGAGTAGTCCTGGAACCCGCGAAAGAGAATGCGGAGCCGGTGAAGCCATAACACAGAGAGTGAGGGAATATTGGGCATACAAGAACCATGCCACAATCTAACACACATGGTTTGTCATACCCTAGGATTGTGTGGGAATTCAGACGCCCCGGAGCCCCTCCCTGGAGAAACCCTAGGTCCGCTGGAGAAAAAGAAGAAACTGCCGGTCTGGCCCCGCTACGTGAGCCGGAAAGGGGTAGCAAAGTGGAACTAATTGCTTTGTTGTGTTAGTTTAGGTCCAAGTAAAACCAAATAAAATGTTAGGACCCACCTCTTGGCAAGATTCCCCCTGTTCCGTCAGATCCGGGAGTTTCAGGCTCTAAGTAGTTTTGGAAACCGCTAGAGAGAATCCGACGCCGGCGAAGGCCTAAGAAAGATAGAGAGGGAATATTGGGAATCCAAGACCCATGACACACTATAACACACATGGTATGGCATACCATGGGATTTGGTGGTATTCAGACGATCCAGAGCCCCTCTCCGGAGAAACCCTAGCCTCGCTGGGAAAAAAGACGGAACTGTTGTTCTGGTCCGTCTAAGTAGCCGGAAGGGGGTAGTAAAGTGGAAGTAATTTCTTGGTTGTGTTAGTTTAGGCTCAAGTAACACCCAAGACAATGGTAGGGCCCATCTCTTGGCAGGATTCCCCCTGTTTCGTCACATTCGGGAGTTTCGGGCTCTGAGTATTCCTTGAACCCGCTAGAGAGAATCTGACGCCGGTGAAGCCATAACACACCGAGTGAGGGAACGTTGGGAATCCAAGACACATGGTATGTCATACCATGGGATGTGGTGGCCTTCAGACCATCCGGAGCCCCCTCTCCGGAGAAACCATAGCCCAACTAGGGAAAAAGACAGAACTGCCGTTCTGGCCCCTCTACGTGAGCCGGAAAGGGGTAGAAAAGTGGAACCAATTGCTTGGTTGTGTTAGGTTAGGACCAATGAACACCCAAGACAATGGTAGGGCCCATCTCTTGGAAAGATTCCCCCCCCCCCCCCGCTTCGCTGGAACATTGATATGTTGACCAGAAGTCAACCTTTTGGTCTACCCCTATGACCAGCATCGCAATGGGATAGACCGCAATACTATTTTGCTTAGTTGTGTTAGGTTAGACCAAATCTACATTAATAACAAAAATCTAGCTATACTTTTAACAATATTCCCTTTGGTTTGCCTGAAGAGGGAGCATCGACGGTTCGAGACCTCTAGGTGTAGTGCATAACCATCCTTTGTGATGTCGCTAAAACCAGTCACACCTATGGGTAGTATATTGGCCGCTCCCCACCTCGGTCCCACCACACGTTTATAAGTATTCTTAGTGCTCCACCATGGCTTACGTTGGATTCCGACACTTTAGAGCCCAACGCTTCACTAGAACATTGATCTGTTAACCAGAAGTCAACCTTTTGGTCTACCCCTATGACCGCGTCGTAAGGGGGTAGAACACAATACTATTTTGCTTGGTCGTGTTAGGTTAGGCCATAACTACATTAATAACCAAAATCTATACTTTTAACAATATTCCCTCTGTTTCCCCAGAAGGGGGGCATCGACGGTTTATAAATAAACCGGGTGCTCCACCATGGTTAAGTGCGCCCACCACACGTTTATAATTAGCCTTATAATTAAAACTGGAGTAGTACATATATATTAGTAAGTATACATCATTACATTCTAATTAAAAATACGGCAGGAAATATAAATTAGGACTAAACTATCCTAGACACCGGTCCGGCCGTCCTCCTCGTCGTCGCTCACTGCCATGCTGGTCTGGTCATCGTTCGGCGCCATGGACGGGCCAGCCTCATCGTCGTTCGCTGCCGGATCGGAGCGGGCCACCTGTGCGAGACAGCGCCGCCTAGCCCTGACTTGCACCCCCATCCGGTGCAACTCCGCTGCCTGCGAGCGGGCGCGCCCGCCCTATCGTTGCATGCGCGCGAGCGGGTAAACAGCCGCTGCAGCGCCTCCGCGTCCTCTACCCGGGCGCGGTGTGCCTGAAGTGCCTATCTTCGTGCCCGTGTGGCGTTGAAATCCTCGTGCGCCGCACTGTGGGCGGCCATGAACGAGGCGGACTCGTCCTCCCTCTACGCGATGTGGGCCTGCTGCTCGCCGGAGGCCGTGTTGGCGTTGAGCTGCTCGTAAGACTGCCGCTCGGCGTCCATGAGGGTGCGGGCATGCTCCTCCCTCCGGGCGGTCCCGATGGAAGCCTGAATGGCGGCAACCTCGATGGCTACCCCCGCCTCCTTGAACCCCGATCGGACCCGGCGAAACGCCTCCTTGTTACGCCATGTGGCGAACGAGTTGTACGCCACCACTTGGGCAGGCCACAACGGAGGGCGCTGCTCTGGTTCCTGCGCTGCCTCCTGCTGCGGCAGCTCCGGCTCCTCCTCCCCATCCGCCTCCTTGTTGTACCCCCAATCGAAGGGGTTGTCGCCACTCCCGTCGTTGTCTGACGGCGGGTCTAGCCCAAGGCGCACCGCCTGCTGGGTGAACGTCACCCACGAAGTATGGAGGCGGCGCGGCATGGTATTGTCGATAGAGGGGAAGCCGCGTGGCGATGGGGGAGATTATGGCGAGGACGCATCGGCAGTGGCGGAGCCAGGACTCAAACTCTGTGTAGTCGATGCGAATTTGTGTAACCAAATACGCCTATTTAAACATTTTGTTGCATGATCTATGCTTTGTAACATTGAGAAAAGTTGTGTAGTCCGTGCACGCGTCCCATCGGAGTAAATAGCGGCGACATGCAAACCGCAATGGCCCTGGCGCCGCTTGGGCAGCCGGGAAGGCTGCATGCCACGTGAATGCTAGGCGTGCGGCAGAGACGAAGCACCATCCCGCCGCCTGCTGCAGCTCGCGTCCCGTCGTCGCCATTACGCGCGGCAGGCTAACCACCACCTGCACGACGTCGTGTGCATGTCCAAGGCATGTGAATGCAGAGGCGTGTTGACACGTAACCGCATGTTCTTGACCTTGGCTGCATACACATGGTAGTTGTGTTGGCACGTACTATTTTTTAGTGAACTTGGCAAAGAATGGTACCACGTTTCGTAAGCAAACACGTGCCATATCGTTTTGTACGCGTACACGTATAAAATGGTATCCTCTTTTCTACACGTACGATAGAGCCTTTGATATTCGCTGACTTGGTGGGGTGAGCTTTGTGGTGAATTTGAGTCACTGATTGGTGGCCCCGTGGCGTCCCAGGCCCCACTTGCCAGTGACTAAATATCACATCAATCTATGTTGACTAAGTCAGCCGGCGCGTTCCCACCATGCATGCGCACACGTCATCGCGACCAGTCGAAACGGCACTCAGTATATAAAGATCCGGTCGCATCGCCTCTCTCCCCCATCCATTCTCCCCCACTTCTAGCAAAAAACCCAACTCCGCCCCGGCCGCATCGTCTCCCGGCCCTCCTTCTCTCCCAACTGCTGAGCGCACAACCGCGAGGCGGTTCCTCAGAATGGAAGGTTCGAAGCAGGAGGACGGTGTCGTCCCTTCTGTCGGCGTCGCCGCAGGAGCCGCCCATGGCGGTTCCAGTTCGTCGCAGCCGCAGGATGTCGTCGCGGCCACTGACACTAGTGGAAAACGGGGCTTTTGCCCACTGGCGAGCACCCCTTTCGCCCCGGCTCGGCCACCACCCGGTGCAAAAGACTGCAGAGGTGGGGCCGGGGCGATCAAGGCGCGTGGTGCGTGGGTCATTTGCCCCGGTTGGTGGCTCAAACCAGGGCTAAAGGCCCTCAACAAGCAGGGTGCGTGCGGGCGCGTCGTGGGGGTTTTTTTTTTGCCCCGGTTTGAGGCTCCAACCGGGGCAAATGAGCCCCACCTAGATGAAAGGTGTTTCTTTATTTCTATATTTCTCTTTAGTTAATATTTCAATTTTTATTAAGAAAAACTAACCAAATAGATGGAAAATGAAAATTAATAGATTTTTTTTCTTTAAATCCAATTTATTTCTATTTTTTATAAACATTACCATGCCAGCGTTCTCCACTCCTTATGCCACTCACTTTTTGGTGTGGTGTGCTCACTTGTTTTTCCCCTCATATGCATAAGAGGTGTTCGATGAAATGCCCGAGAGCATAATGCCATCTGAGCTCGCAGAAAACAAACATGTATTATTGCTAGACTGTTGTGTAATAATGTATCAAACCTGCATGGTTCATGTAGTTGGATTAGTCCACCTCTGTTTTCGACATGTTGGGCGTGTGAACTGGAGGATTTGTAGATATATCGAACAAAACAAACGGTGTCGCCATCATACAGCCCGACCGTGGCTCATGAGTGCATATATGCATATCGAAAGCAGGGTCGGACGTATGATGGCGAATCCGGATGATTTGTAATCGGTTGATGAACTGAATGATGTATCAAACCTTGAATGGGGGATGTAGAACAAAACAATCGGTATCGCCAGCATACAGCCCCACCGTGGCTCCTGGAGTTCATGTATGCATATCAAATGCACGGTAGGACGTATGCTGGCGAATCCGAATGATTTGTATTCCGTGGATGAACTGAATGATGCATGAAGGGACTCCAAGATGTGGGCTATATATAGGGTCCTCTGGCTCACAAAGTGTTGTGCTAGGGTTTCGATCCGACGGTTAAGAAGCGCTCGAAATAAACACCCCTGATCCAACGGCTAACAAACGCTCGAAACAAACACACGTACCCCTGATCGAACGGCTGACAAGAGTTCGAAAGAAACACACCTCTGATCCAACGACTCACAAGCGCTTGAAAGAAGCACACGATCTGTCTGATTCTTTGTGATTGGTCCCAACGAAACCGTAACCCTTTAGTCCCGGTTGGTAAAACGGGCCGGGACTAAAGGGGTCTGTTTCTTCTCACTATATATATGTATGCATGCATTGCCACCATTGTCATAAACACATATAAACTGACCACTCTCCCATGGCTTCTACCGTACCCACTCTAACCTTCCTACAGGCGGAGGCACTTTCTGCCTCGAACTACCCCTGACCGCCCGGCTACAGCGTCCCCGCCGGCTGGATGCTGAGCGCTAGAGGAGTGCCGGTCCCTCCTGTTCCTCAAGGTGTGGCGTGTCGGACGGCCATCAAGAACCACTACTACCACGATCTCACGCCGGAGCAGCAGAGGAATCCTAGTTGGAATCCCGACTACCGCCCTACTTGGGACGCCTTCTTCATTAATCGGCGTGAGAGTGCTCGCCAGGTACGAGGAGAACGACCTGCCTCCTTCGAACTTCAACGAGGCCGGTCGTCAGCTGTGGTGGGGCGGCGGACGGACTCTTCAGAGCGTCATGAACTACATCAGGGCCGGTGATAACCCCCTCCTGCGCTACCTTCATGCCCAGTCCTGGGGTCGTGATCCTCCCAGGGAGTCCAGAGCACCGTCCGACGTTAGTGACGACGACGGCGGCGACTACGACGACTACGAGTCGGAGTATTATAGGCCTATGTAGGAGTATGACTAGTAGATCAGATGCACTCTTGCCATTATGTACTGTCTTGTTTATTTAGATCTATGCTCTCTGTTTAGGTTTAGATCCACTCTTGCCATTATGTATTGTGCCTTGTTTATCTATCGAAATGTACCCCCCTCCCTAATGTGAGTCGTTGGATGAGGGTTGTGTTTCTTTCTGGCGTCCAAATCCCACCAATCAGGAAGAATCACACGAAAAATATATTCTTTTATTAAAAACAGAAAACAGACGAACACTACTCGTCATCGTCGGGAAACTCGTCGGTGACCTCCTCCTGGTTGTCGTAGACGGTGAACTCGTCAGTGACCTCCTCCTCGTCGTCGGAGGTGCATGATGGTATGTACGAGATAGGCCCCCACCTCGGATCGTCGGAGGCCCAGACTTCGCCGGCGTGGTCGGCCCGGTGGAGCTCTTGCAGCGCCTTCGTCCTCGCCTCCCGAGTGGCATCTAACGCAAGGTGGCGTTCGAGGCGCCGATCTGCCCGCTCAGCCGCGCGGGTCTGCCAGAGCTCCTCGCCGGCACTCTCCTCCCCCGGAATGTTCCGGTAATACTCGCGGACCACGCGGTCGTCCCTAGTGTTGAGTAGGCCCTGAAACGCGCGGTACCTGAGGTGGCGGTGGTCGGAGGCAGTGACGATCTGCGGCGTCGGCGCCCTAGCCTCCGCTTCCAAGAGGGCGTGGCAGTCGTTGAAGTTCATCAGCGACCGCGGGCGGTTGAGGCGCCAGGCCGCCACATCCCAGGCGCGGGCGGCCTCCGCCGCCGTCGCAAAGGAGTCGAGGGGAATGCGGTCATCCCCGTAGTGGATATCCGCGCTGAACATTCCGTTTTACCGTGCTCGGACGCCGCGGAAGCCGGTGGTGTTGTTCCTCCTCGGAGGCATGGTGGCGGCGCGACGGTGCGTGGAGAGGAGTGCGCGCGTGGAGAGGAGAAGATGCTCGAGGCGCGGCTGTTTATACCGCACGCTCGTGGCCACGCGTCACAACTCCCGCGCCACGCGTCACAACTCTCGCGCCACGCGTCCACACGGCAGGTCTCCCGCGCCACGAGACACAACTCCCGCGCCTCAATTTTCATTATTATTTTTTAAAACAGAAAATGTATTTGGAATGTTTACACAATTTTAAACAATTTTCATATCGAAAGTTACTTCAAATTTGAAACCATTCATAAACTAGGGTTTTTTAAATGTTTGAAAATTCAAAAATTATTACTAGTTTAAATAGTTAGAATAATTATTTTTTAAAACAGAAAATGTGTTTGAAATCTTTGTCCAATTTTAAACACATTTCATATTGAAAGTTTCTCCTAATTCGAAATCATTTGAAATATATTTGAAAAAACATTTTGAAAATGTATTTAAACGGGGCAGGGAAAAAATGGCGGCATGAAGCCAAAAAACGAAATTTTTGGGCTTTTGCCCCGGTTCTTATTACCAACCGGGGCAAAAGGAGGGAGGTGAGCGGCAAGCGAGGGCCCACCTCCCAACCTTTTGCCCTGGTTGGTAATACGAACCGGGGCAAAAGGCAAAAGGGCCGCCACCTATCTAACCCCGGGCGGAGCAACCGCCCGGGGCAAACCCTCGCAGGACGACGAAGTCCTCGGCGCCCAATCCTCCCCCACGCCGTCAGGCTGCCCAATTTCACCACTGCCGGAGAGTCTCCTCCACGCCGCGCCGCGTGCCCGTGCCCTCTCCCTCGCCGCTGGGAATCATCGTTGCGGCGTCCTTGTGCCCTCGCCGCGCCCGTGTCCGTGCCCTCGCCGCCACAGTGCGCTCGTCCCCGTGCCCTCTCCGAGCCCGCACTTGTGCCCGCCGTTGCTCCTCGATCGCCCCCGAGTCCTCGCTGCCGCACCACCTCCGGACTCCTCGAGGTGAGAGGGAGGAGCTCCACCGCGCGCCGGTGCCCATGCGCGCGCCCTCAGCGGTCGGCCAGGATTTTTTTGTGTCCGATCGTGTTTTTTTAGTGTTAATCTTTTTTACTGTTAGTCTTCTTAGTGTTAGTTTTTTACTGTTAGTTGTTATTAGTTGTTAGTTGTTATTAGTACTTAGGAATATTAGTATTAGTGAATTTGTACTTATGAATATTAGTATTAGTGAATTTGTACTTAGGAATATTACTAGTGAATTTGTACTTAGGAATATTAATTACTTAGTGAATTAGTACTTAAGAATATCACTTAGTGAATTTGTACTTAGGAATATTAATTACTTAGTGAATTAGTAGTTAGGAATATTACTTAGTGAATTAGTACTTTGGAATATTACTTAGTGAATTTGTACTTAGGGATATTAGTATAATTAGTGAATTTGTACTTAGGAATATTACTTAGTATACTTAGGAATTTTTAGATATGACTCCCTCCATAACAAAATATAAGATGTTTTAGCACTTTGTAGATATAATGTATCTAGACATGTTTTAGTGTGTAGATTCATATGCATCTTACACTAAAACATGTCTAGGTACATATTGTCTAGGAAATGGTAGCTAAAACATCTCATATTTCGATACGGAGGGAGTATTTTTTTAGGGAAATTAGCTATATATCTAGAGAGAACCGAGGGGAACCGAGAAGAACACTACGCGTCATAGTACTACAGGCCTAGGCAGGAGTATAACTAGCAGATCAGATCCACTTTTTCCTAGTAAACTTGTGACTCGAACGGTGCATAACAACGTTCCAGATTATCTAGTCATGTGTGAAAATATTGCAGATCACTTCCTCTTCTTCTTCAAGAAGAAGAAAAAGTGATCTGCAATGTTTTCACACATGATATGGATAATCTGGGATGCCACATCTGTTATGTCCCGTTCGAGTCGCAACTCTACTCGGCAAGACTCGATCTGATCTGCTAGTCATACTCCTTACTAAAGTGTACTGTTGTGATGATTGTTTAGTGCAATATTATTTTTTCAAGAGAATTTATAACTTACTAAAGTATTTTATCTTCCATTTGTATTAGTTGAGCTATGGACGGCAGAGAGGGTGAAGAACAGGTGTTCGCGATAATAGAAGAAGGTACACTCCCCGGTGGAGGTGATCAAGACGACGGCTCACAGTACCTAAATGAATGAGGTCAGGGAATGGAGGAAGACGAGCAATTGCAAGGAACAAATGCGGAACCGGAGAAAACAAGTGATGAACAAGCCTTAGTGAAGGCTGCATCGACATCGTCTAGCAAGAGGTCGAAACGAGGCCCGGCTCAAGAGATGAACTCGAAAGCACATCTGTTAATCGAGCAAGTCTATCGAACTGGCGAACCTGCTTGGCCCATCAAGACAGCAACTAAGTTTACAAGCCAATGTGGAGTTATTGTTAGGGACATGATCCCTATAAGTATTGAAGAATGGAATGAGCCAGCAAAGGACGAAGACGATCCTGGACGAATGGCAGTTTCTTCTGTCGTAGACCGGTCCAAACAACTCATGTTCGACAAGCTGATGAGCCATTTCAGGCTTCCATAATGTGATGATGAAGAGGACGAGACGGCACAGCAGGAACTGCGCGACGCAGTGATGCACTGGGCTATGATGAAGATGGCTGAGGCTTTCAATTATTACAAGAAAAGATTATGGAAGGAATATCAGAAGAAAAAAGAAGCCCCAAAATTCGAGGGGCCTCTTGAGAAGCAGATGGTACACTGGCCAGCATTTCTGGCGTACAAGCAATCAGAAAAGGGGAAGCTGAGGTCAGCCAAGAATGCCGCAAATGCCAAGAGGAAGGTATATCACCATAAGATGGGTTCAGGTGGCTACAGAGTTGCAGTTCCTAAGTTTGACGCACTCGAGGCAGAGCTGCGAGAGAAGGGGATCATTCTAGGTACTCAGGATTTTCCGCGGAGGTCAAGGAATTGGTTGCTTGGGCATGGGGCGACGTTTGACGAACAAGGGCACCTTATTATGAGTGAAAAGATAAATGTCCCCTTTGCGGCACTTGAGAAAGTGTTCAAGGAGGTTAAAGAGGGAGAGTTCAAGCTAGATCGAGAGAATGACGAGCTTACAAAGGCCCTCGGGAATGCAGAACATGGCGGCTGGACACGAGGCAAAGGATGGTATCCGTGGTGCTTTGGCTTCAAGCCGGAAGATTGTCTCTTTCCATATAGAAGCCGAGCGAGAGGATAGATAAAGAAGGATGCAGCGGTCGTAGAACGGGTTGGTGCCTTGGAAGCCGTAGTGATGAAGCAGCAACTACAGATTAATGAGCTTACTAGCAGGCCCTCCCAGACGCAAGACACTAGCACATTCGAGGAAACAGAACCATCTCAACGCTGGAGCAGCGTGGCTTCAACGGAGGTACCGGCTTCTGCTGCAATTCTGCTTGTTGATGCCCCTCCACAGACGGAGTCCGTGGATGCAATCAAGGAGAAGACAAGCTGTTCCCTATACGTGTCAGTCTCAAACATATCCATCAAGGTGGATGATGGCTACGCTTTACCTTGTGTAGAGGGAGTGACCTCGCATGGCCGTCCAGTTACACCTGGCTATGCTCGTGTCAGCATTGATGATGTTCAGCCGGATTGGAGGATATTGCGGCTTGACATCCCCGGAGGTGACGGGGTAGAGACACTTGGAGAGGCCGTCAATTCCATCATTCAATGGAAAAAGAGTGGCATAGTGTTTCCCCCACGCAGTCCACCGCCGCCACCACCGCCACCTTCTCCTAGACGCAGACCGCCGCCAACACAAGCAGCTACTTCTCCGACACGCAGTTCACCGCCGCCACCACCACCACCTTCTCCGAGACGCAGTCCACCGCCTCCATCACCGCCACCTACTTCTCTGAGACACAGCCCAGCTCGGTCATCGCCAGCACACGTCGACGCCATGGACGTCAGCAGCCGAGTCTGGCTCGATCTCCGATGCCTGAGCCGACTCCGCCGCCCACTAAGTCTTCTAAGCGGAAGGTTGTTGCTTCTAAGTCTTCCCCGAAGAAGAAACCTCCGATGAAGAAGAAAGCCAAGAAGCTGCCAGAAGTGTTGCCTTACCATAAGACTGACCAGGAGTTAGACGAATGGGTGACTGCGGACACGAAACGTCAGATGGCTTCGTGAGCAAAGAGAACCCCGAAGACGCCAAATGAACCAATAGATCCGGCTGTAAAGAAGCACTTCAAGAATATGCTGGAGATGTCGTCCCAAGTTAAGATGAATCTTCCAACTGACTATGATCGCGGAGTAACGATGAGTTATTCCAAAGCCAAGAAGGCGAGGAGAACAATTCCCCAGCTCCGGAAGCAGTCAAAACAATCGTTCCCCCCGCTCAAGGTGTCGGACACTGTACATGCTCAAGTTGATCGGGAAGCAGCTGAGAGGTTTGCCAGAGACTGTGGTATAACAGTTGAGAAACTCCTAGGACAATCTGACAACCTCGAAAAGGCTGAATTGGCATGGAAATATGAGTGTGGGAAGTCTCTCGTCAAACTTGATCAGCTCAACTCTATGACAACATTGAAGCGCCAACTGAATACGTGGTATATCCAAACCGCAAAAGGGGGGCTAGACCAACTCATGCTATATCTTTTTTTCTTCTATAATATAGACGCCCTCGACAAATCGATCATCAGCACCTATTATCTGTAAGTATCTACCTTAGCTAGTTCGATCATTGCTTCTTATATATATTATATCCTCACTACACGATATATATTATGCAGGATGAAGATTCTGGAATGTAATGGAAACGGTGGCATTGGGTTCATTGACCCATATATCGTCAATGATATCATTTTAAAGCAACACGCTGAAGATACGGAGGATAACATAGTTATGTTTTTGAAGAATCAATTTCACTGTAGTGAAATACTATTTCCTTACAGACATAAGTGAGTGTTACTATCTTATGCATATTCCTTCACATTTCTAGTTTGCTAAGTCGGTGTTAATTAAGTGTAATTGATGAGTTAATCACCTGTGCGGTTTTCACTGGATTCTTTTCGACATTCACATTGACAGCGGAATAGTTGATATCATGGACTCTTTGGATAAAGGCCAAGAGGAGTACCAGCCCATTATTTCAATGCTCATAAATTAAGGTCAATCTATGTCACACTACACCGTCCCCTTTTGTTCAATCATTATCGTACGATGACCCATAATTTTTTTTCCCGGACAGGGCTTGGAACCGGTTTAGGAAGCAACAACCCGGTCTAACGGAGTTGAATATGAGATTTGACACACTCATCGTAAGTAGTACTTGCTACATTCACGCATCTCTCTTTAATTCCTTGATCATTATTTGACTCAATTATATTTCTCGTAAAGTGCCCTCAGCAGCCACATGGAACCAATTTATGTGGATTCTATGTCATGGAGAACATAAGGATAATCGTGAATGAGCGGTTAGGAAGAAGAGTAAATATAAGGCTCTACGATCTCCATAGGCAGCTCCTACCGGCAGACTGCTTACAAGCACTTCAAGAGGAATTTGCGGGTTTTGTGCTGAAGGAGGTCATATCTGAAAATGGAAGATTGCATTCTTAATTATAAACAATGATCTGTATGTAATGATCTCAATGTGTATAACTCTATTCGGATGTAATGATCTAATTGAGATCAATGTAAATATATTTTGATGATATCAATGCATGCAATGATTTTTATGATGATTATGCAAAAAATATGTTATTAACAGCCTCACCGAAAAAAAACTGCACAGAAAAACAGCCCCAAAAGAAACATGCCAAAGCTTTGCCGCGGCAGACAAACACCCAAAACTCTGCCGCGGCAGGGAACCTTTTGCCCCGGGTTGTGTTACCAACCGAGGTAAAATGGTGGGTGCCTGCACGCTACGCAGAGCTCACGTGGGCCACGCCTTTTACCACGGTTGGTAACCCCACCGGGGCATAAGGGGGCCTTTAGCCCGGGTTTGCGGAACCCGGTTGGGCAGCCGGGGCATTAGGCCCTTCCCAATCGGGGCTAATGCCCTGTTCTGCACTAGTGTGAAGTCGCCGGCGTAGGTTCGTCGGCCGGCCATGGCGCTTCGAGTGCACCGCCTGCTCCTGCCGCAGTGGAGGTATCTATGTCCAGGCCAGCTTAGTTTATTGTCAAAGATCCAGGGTTTGTGCATGACTGCATGCAAGTTCGGGCTTCTGGTGTTTGCGGTTGCATCTATACTTAGGAGTTCGAGGTTTTTTGTATTCGGGATTCAAAGGTTTGTAGTTGGATCTCTACCTAGGGGTTCGAGGTTTTTTTTTACACGCAAGTTCAAGATTCAAAGCTCTGTTTGCATCTGTACTTAGGGGTTCGCTGATTTTTTGTATTCGGGATTCAGAGGTTTGTAGTTGCATCTGTAGGGATTCGCAGGTTTTTTGTATTTTAGGGATTCAGAGGTTTGTAGTTGCATCTGTACTTAGGGGTTCGCAGGTTTTTTGTATTTTAGATCATCTCCAGCAGCTCATCTATATGGACATCTAAACCAAATATGGATGGCGGAGGGGTAAAAAACGTTACCAGCAGATCATCTATAGCATCATCTATTTATACATGTCCCCAAATTCTTCTACCCATCATCTACATTTGGGGGATGGCTATATAATAATCCAAACAAAATATGGGAATATTTTATCGATTTCAACATGGACTACTCATGTTATTTTATTTTATAGAGACCAAAGGGAAAAACATTGTAGAAAAATAGACATGTACTAGACACTAAATTTTGACATGTACTAGAACCATTTGCTTATACCAAAACTATTGAATTTATGGACTTGTTGAACGGAGGATTTGTTGATATGAATTTTGGGGTATCACACAAAGTATAGTCGTTCACAAAGTCGTTGTTCAAAATAGAGTCGTTGGAAAAAAATTGATGAACGATAGTTGTAACATTATATTAAAATATAGGAGAGACAATATAGATGTCCTGAATATAGATGTCCTGCTGTGAAACTAATAACATCTATGCATGAATCTTTTTAGATAATCTTCTACATAGAGTTATGGATGGTCAAATATATATGAGTTGATGGAGATGATTCAGAGCTTGTAGTTGCATCTATACTTAGGGGTTCGCAGGTTTTTTGTATTTTAGTGATTCAGAGGTTGTAGTTGCATCTGTTCTTATGGCTTCTAATTTTTTGTGTGCATGTTAGCATGCATGTGAGTTAGAGATTCAACGTTTTTTGGAAGCATTTTCAATTTGTGTAGTTATTTTACCTCGCAGACACTCTTGACACATTACGAATTTGTTGCAAAATCACATATTGTACCCCCGTGCATGATAATTACTTGATCTAGTTTATGCATATAATTAAAGAACGATTCTTGTATTATACTTTTGATCTGGTAACGTATAATAACATGTCCTGATTAGCATATTAATTTGTCAAATGTTATCTTATATCATCAATGAATTCCTGATGTGTTATTATCTGTTTTTGTGCATTAGTTCACCAAATATATATAGTGGAAACTATGATGTTGTATAAAATTCAACACATTTTTCTCAACATTGATGTCCTCTTTAGGGCGCATCTGCTAAATAAGTTACTTGATAAAGTGTATGCAAATAAATGAAGAACTATTTCTTTATGTTCTTTGTGATCTGGTTAGGTATATTACTCTTTTGCCAATAAGATTGTGTTGCTAACTTTTGTTTTAATGCAAATTTGCAGCTGTGAAACTAATAACATCTATGCATGAATCTTTTTAGATTATCTTCTACATAGAGTTATGGATGATAAAATATAGATGAGTTGATGGAGATGATTCAGAGCTTGTAGTTGCATCTGTACTTAGGGGTTCGTAGGTTTTTTGTATTTTAGGCATTCAGAGGTTGTAGTTGCATCTGTTCTTATGGCTTCTAGTTTTTTGTGTGCATGTTAGCATGCATGTGAGTTAGAGATCCTACGTTTTTTGGAAGCATTTTCAATTTGTGTAGCTATTTTACCTCGCAGACACTCTTGACACATTACGAATTTGTTGCAAAATCACATATTGTACCCCCGTGCATGATAATTACTTGATCTAGTTTATGCATATAATTAAAGAACGATTCTTGTATTATACTTTTGATCTGGTAACGTATAATAACTTGTCCTGATTAGAATATTAATCTGTGAAATGTTATCTTAGATCATCAATGAATTCCTGATGTGTTATTATATGTTTTTGTGCATTTGTTCACCAAATATATATAGTGGAAACTGTGATGTTGTATAAAATTCGACACATTTTTCTCAACATTGATGTCCTCTTTAGGGCGCATCTGCTAAATAAGTTACTTGATGAAGTGTATGCAAATAAATGAAGAACTATTTCTTTATGTTCTTTGTGATCTGGTTAGGTATATTACTCTTTTGCCAATAAGATTGTGTTGCTAACTTTTGTTTTAATGCAAATTTGCAGCTGTGAAACTAATAACATCTATGCATGAATCTTTTTAGATGATCTTCTACATAGAGTTATGGATGATCAAATATAGATGAGTTTATGGAGATGATTCAGAGCTTGTAGTTGCATCTGTACTTAGGGGGTCGTAGGTTTTTTGTATTTTAGGCATTCAGTGGTTGTAGTTGCATCTCTTCTTATGGCTTCTAGTTTTTTGTGTGCATGTTAGCATGCATGTGAGTTAGAGATTCTACGTTTTTTGGTAGCATTTTCAATTTGTGTAGCTATTTTACCTCGCAGACACTCTTGACACATTACGAATTTGTTGCAAAATCACATATTGTACCCCCATGCATGATAATTACTTGATCCAGTTTATGCATATAATTAAAGAACGATTCTTGTATTATACTTTTGATCTGGTAACGTATAATAACATGTCCTAATTAGCATATTAATCTGTGAAATGTTATCTTATATCATCAATGAATTCCTGATGTGTTATTATCTGTTTTTGTGCATTAGTTCACCAAATATATATTGTGGAAACTGTGATGTTGTATAAAATTCGACCCATTTTTCTCAACATTGATGTCCTCTTTAGGGCGCATCTGCTAAATAAGTTACTTGATGAAGTGTATGCAAAGAAATAAAGAACTATTTCTTTATGTTCTTTGTGATCTGGTTAGGTATATTACTCTTTTGCCAATAAGATTGTGTTGCTAACTTTTGTTTTAATGCAAATTTGCAGCTGTGAAACTAATAACATCTATGCATGAATCTTTTTAGATGATATTCTACATAGAGTTATGGATGATCAAATATAGATGAGTTGATGGAGATGATTCAGAGCTTGTAGTTGCATCTGTACTTAGGGGTTCGTAGGTTTTTTGTATTTTAGGCATTCAGAGGTTGTAGTTGCATCTGTTCTTATGGCTTCTAGTTTTTTGTGTGCATGTTAGCATGCATGTGAGTTAGATATCCTACGCTTTTTGGAAGCATTTTCAATTTGTGTAGCTATTTTACCTCGCAGACACTCTTGACACATTACGAATTTGTTGCAAAATCACATATTGTACCCCCGTGCATGATAATTACTTGATCTAGTTTATGCATATAATTAAAGAACGATTCTTGTATTATACTTTTGATCTGGTAACGTATAATAACATGTCCTGATTAGAATATTAATCTGTGAAATGTTATCTTAGATCATCAATGAATTCTTGATGTGTTATTATCTGTTTTTGTGCATTAGTTCACCAAATATATATAGTGGAAACTGTGATGTTGTATAAAATTCGACACATTTTTCTCAACATTGAGGTCCTCTTTATGGCGCATCTGGTAAATAAGTTACTTGATGAAGTGTATGCAAATAAATGAAGAACTATTTCTTTATGTTCTTTGTGATCTGGTTAGGTATATTACTCTTTTGCCAATAAGATTGTGTTGCTAACTTTTGTTTTAATGCAAATTTGCAGCTGTGAAACTAATAACATCTATGCATGAATCTTTTTAGATGATCTTCTACATAGAGTTATGGATGATAAAATATAGATGAGTTGATGGAGATGATTCAGAGCTTGTAGTTGCATCTGTACTTAGGGGTTCGTAGGTTTTTTTGTATTTTAGGGATTCAGAGGTTGTAGTTGCATATGTTCTTATGGCTTCTAGTTTTTTGTGTGCATGTTAGCATGCATGTGAGTTAGAGATTCTACGTTTTTTGGAAGCATTTTCAATTTGTGTAGCTATTTTACCTCGCAGACACTCTTGACACATTACGAATTTGTTGCAAAATCACATATTGTACCCCCGTGCATGATAATTACTTGATCCAGTTTATGCATATAATTAAAGAACGATTCTTGTATTATACTTTTGATCTGGTAACGTATAATAACATGTCCTGATTAGAATATTAATCTGTTAAATGTTATCTTAGATCATCAATGAATTCCTGATGTGTTATAATCTGTTTTTGTGCATTAGTTCACCAAATATAAATAGTGGAAACTGTGATGTTGTATAAAATTTGACACATTTTTCTCAACATTGATGTCCTCTTTAGGGCGCATCTGCTAAATAAGTTACTTGATGAAGTGTATGCAAATAAATGAAGAACTATTTCTTTATGTTCTTTGTGATCTGGTTAGGTATATTACTCTTTTGCCAATAAGATTGTGTTGCTAACTTCTGTTTTAATGCAAATTTGCAGCTGTGAAACTAATACCATCTATGCATGAATCTTTTTAGATGATCTTCTACATAGAGTTATGGATGATCAAATATAGATGAGTTGATGGAGATGATTCAGAGCTTGTAGTTGCATCTGTACTTAGGGGTTCGCAGGTTTTTTGTATTTTAGGCATTCGGAGGTTGTAGTTGCATCTGTTCTTATGGCTTCTAGTTTTTTGTGTGCATGTTAGCATGCATGTGAGTTAGAGATCCTACGCTTTTTGGAAGCATTTTCAATTTGTGTAGCTATTTTACCTCGCAGACACTCTTGACACATTACGAATTTGTTGCAAAATCACATATTGTACCCCAATGCATGATAATTACTTGATCCAGTTTATGCATATAATTAAAGAACGATTCTTGTATTATACTTTTGATCTGGTAACGTGTAATAACATGTCCTGATTAGCATATTAATCTGTTAAATGTTATCTTAGATCATCAATGAATTCCTGATGTGTTATTATCTGTTTTTGTGCATTAGTTCACCAATTATATATAGTGGAAACTGTGATGTTGTATAAAATTCGACACATTTTTCTCAACATTGATGTCCTCTTTAGGGCGCATGTGCTAAATAAATTACTTGATGAAGTGTATGCAAATAAATGAAGAACTATTTATTTATGTTCTTTGTGATCTGGTTAGGTATATTACTCTTTTGCTAATAAGATTGTGTTGCTAACTTTTGTTTTAATGCAAATTTGCAGCTGTGAAACTAATAACATCTATGCATGAATCTTTTTAGATGATCTTCTACATAGAGTTATGGATGATCAAATATAGATGAGTTGATGGAGATGATTCAGATCTTGTAGTTTCATCTGTACATAGGGGTTCGTAGGTTTTTTGTATTTTAGGGATTCAGAGGTTGTAGTTGCATCTGTTCTTATGGCTTCTAGTTTTTTGTGTGCATGTTAGCATGCATGTGAGTTAGAGATTCTATGTTTTTTGGAAGCATTTTCAATTTGTGTAGCTATTTTACCTCGCAGACACTCTTGACACATTACGAATTTGTTGCAAAATCACATATTGTACCCCCGTGCATGATAATTACTTGATCCAGTTTATGCATATAATTAAAGAACGATTCTTGTATTATACTTTTGATCTGGTAACGTATAATAACATGTCCTGATTAGAATATTAATCTGTTAAATGTTATCTTAGATCATCAATGAATTCCTGATGTGTTATAATCTGTTTTTGTGCATTAGTTCACCAAATATAAATAGTGGAAACTGTGATGTTGTATAAAATTTGACACATTTTTCTCAACATTGATGTCCTCTTTAGGGCGCATCTGCTAAATAAGTTACTTGATGAAGTGTATGCAAATAAATGAAGAACTATTTATTTATGTTCTTTGTGATCTGGTTAGGTATATTACTCTTTTGCCAATAAGATTGTGTTGCTAACTTCTGTTTTAATGCAAATTTGCAGCTGTGAAACTAATACCATCTATGCATGAATCTTTTTAGATGATCTTCTACATAGAGTTATGGATGATCAAATATAGATGAGTTGATGGAGATGATTCAGAGCTTGTAGTTGCATCTGTACTTAGGGGTTCGCAGGTTTTTTGTATTTTAGGCATTCGGAGGTTGTAGTTGCATCTGTTCTTATGGCTTCTAGTTTTTTGTGTGCATGTTAGCATGCATGTGAGTTAGAGATTCTACGTTTTTTGGAAGCATTTTAGTTTTGTGTAGCTATTTTACCTCGCAGACACTCTTGACACATTACGAATTTGTTACAAAATCACATATTGTACCCCCGTGCATGATAATTACTTGATCCAGTTTATGCATATAATTAAAGAACGATTCTTGTATTATACTTTTGATCTGGTAACGTATAATAACATGTCCTGATTAGAATATTAATCTGTTAAATGTTATCTTAGATCATCAATGAATTCCTGATGTGTTATTATCTGTTTTTGTGCATTAGTTCACCAAATATATATAGTGGAAACTGTGATGTTGTATAAAATTCGACACATTTTTCTCAACATTGATGTCCTCTTTAGGGCGCATATGCTAAATAAGTTACTTGATGAAGTGTATGCAAATAAATGAAGAACTATTTCTTTATGTTCTTTGTGATCTGGTTAGGTATATTACTCTTTTGCCGATAAGATTGTGTTGCTAACTTTTGTTTTAATGCAAATTTGCAGCTGGGAAACTAATAACATCTATGCATGAATCTATTTAGATGATCTTCTACATAGAGTTATGGATGATCAAATATAGATGAGTTGATGGAGATGATTCAGAGCTTGTAGTTGCATCTGTACTTAGGGGTTCGCATGTTTTTTGTATTTTAGGCATTCAGAGGTTGTAGTTGCATCTGTTCTTATGGCTTCTAGTTTTTTGTGTGCATGCTAGCATGCATGTGAGTTAGAGGTTCTACGTTTTTTGGAAGCATTTTCAATTTGTGTAGTTATTTTGCCTCGCAGACAGTCTTGACACATTACGAATTTGTTGCAAAATCACATATTGTACCCCCGTGCATGATAATTACTTGATCCAGTTTATGCATATAATTAAAGAACGATTCTTGTATTATACTTTTGATTTGGTAACGTATAATAACATGTCCTGATTAGAATATTAATCTGTTAAATGTTATCTTAGATCATCAATGAATTCCTAATGTGGTATTATCTGTTTTTGTGCATTAGTTCACCAAATATATATAGTGGAAACTGTGATGTTGTATAAAATTCGACACATTTTTCTCAAAATTGATGTCCTCTTTAGGGCGCATATGCTAAATAAGTTACTTGATCAAGTGTAATGCAAATAAATGAAGAACAATTGCTTTATGTTCTTTGTGATCTGGTTAGGTATATTACTCTTTTGCCAATAAGATTGTGTTGCTAACTTTTGTTTTAATGCAAACTTGCAGCTGTGAAACTAATAACATCTATGCATGAATCTTTTTAGATGATCTTCTACATAGAGTTATGGATGATCAAATATAGATGAGTTGATGGAGATGATTCAGAGCTTGTAGTTGCATCTGTACTTAGGGGTTCGCAGGTTTTTTGTATTTTAGGGATTCAGAGGTTGTAGTTGCATCTGTTCTTATGGCTTCTAGTTTTTTGTGTGCATGTTAGCATGCATGTGAGTTAGAGATTCTACGTTTTTTGGAAGCATTTTCAATTTATGTAGTTATTTTACCTCGCAGACACTCTTGACACATTACGAATTTGTTGCAAAATCACATATTGTACCCCCATGCATGATAATTACTTGATCCAGTTTATGCATATAATTAAAGAACAATTCTTGTATTATTACTTTTGATCTGGTAACGTATAATAACATATCCTGATTAGAATATTAATCTGTTAAATGTTATCGTAGATCATAAATGATTTCCTGATGTGTTATTATCTGTTTTTGTGCATTAGTTCACCAAATATATATAGTGGAAACTGTGATGTTGTATAAAATTCGACACATTTTTCTCAACATTGATGTCCTCTTTAGGGCGCATATGCTAAATAAGTTACTTGATAAAGTGTATGCAAATAAATGAAGAACTATTTCTTTATGTTCTTTGTGATCTGGTTAGGTATATTACTCTTTTGCCAATAAGATTGTGTTGCTAACTTTTGTTTTATTGCAAACTTGCAGCTGTGAAACTAATAACATCTATGCATGAATCTTTTTAGATGATCTTCTACATAGAGTTATGGATGATCAAATATAGATGAGTTGATGGAGATGATTCAGAGCTTGTAGTTGCATCTGTACTTAGGGGTTCGCAGGTTTTTTGTATTTTAGGGATTCAGAGGTTGTAGTTGCATCTGTTCTTATGGCTTCTAGTTTTTTGTGTGCATGCTAGCATGCATGTGACTTAGAGGTTCGACGTTTTTTGGAAGCATTTGCAATTTGTGTAGTTATTTTGCCTCGCAGACACTCTTGACACATTACGAATTTGTTGCAAAATCACGTATTGTACCCCCGTGCATGATAATTACTTGATCCAATTTATGCATATAATTAAAGAACGATTCTTGTAATATACTTTTGATCTGGTAACGTATAATAACATGTCCTGATTAGAATATTAATCTGTTAAATGTTATCTTAGATCATCAATAAATTCCTGATGTGTTATTATCTGTTTTTGTGCATTAGTTCACCAAATATATATAGTGGAAACTGTGATGTTGTATAAAATTCGACACATTTTTCTCAACATTGATGTCCTCTTTAGGGCGCATATGCTAAAGAAGTTACTTGATGAAGTGTATGCAAATAAATGAAGAACTATTTCTTTATGTTCTTTGTGATCTGGTTAGGTATATTACTCTTTTGCCAATAAGATTGTGTTGCTAACTTTTGTTTTAATGCAAATTTGCAGCTGTGAAACTAATAACATCTATGCATGAATCTTTTTAGATGATCTTATACATAGAGTTATGGATGATCAAATATAGATGAGTTGATGGAGATGATTCAGAGCTTGTAGTTGCATCTGTACTTAGGGGTTCGCAGGTTTTTTGTATTTTAGGGATTCAGAGGTTGTAGTTGCATCTGTTCTTATGGCTTCTAGTTTTTTGTGTGCATGTTAGCATGCATGTGAGTTAGAGATTCTACGTTTTTTGGAAGCATTTTCAATTTATGTAGTTATTTTACCTCGCAGACACTCTTGACACATTACGAATTTGTTGCAAAATCACATATTGTACCCCCATGCATGATAATTACTTGATCCAGTTTATGCATATAATTAAAGAACAATTCTTGTATTATTACTTTTGATCTGGTAACGTATAATAACATATCCTGATTAGAATATTAATCTGTTAAATGTTATCGTAGATCATAAATGATTTCCTGATGTGTTATTATCTGTTTTTGTGCATTAGTTCACCAAATATATATAGTGGAAACTGTGATGTTGTATAAAATTCGACACATTTTTCTCAACATTGATGTCCTCTTTAGGGCGCATATGCTAAATAAGTTACTTGATAAAGTGTATGCAAATAAATGAAGAACTATTTCTTTATGTTCTTTGTGATCTGGTTAGGTATATTACTCTTTTGCCAATAAGATTGTGTTGCTAACTTTTGTTTTATTGCAAACTTGCAGCTGTGAAACTAATAACATCTATGCATGAATCTTTTTAGATGATCTTCTACATAGAGTTATGGATGATCAAATATAGATGAGTTGATGGAGATGATTCAGAGCTTGTAGTTGCATCTGTACTTAGGGGTTCGCAGGTTTTTTGTATTTTAGGGATTCAGAGGTTGTAGTTGCATCTGTTCTTATGGCTTCTAGTTTTTTGTGTGCATGCTAGCATGCATGTGACTTAGAGGTTCGACGTTTTTTGGAAGCATTTGCAATTTGTGTAGTTATTTTGCCTCGCAGACACTCTTGACACATTACGAATTTGTTGCAAAATCACGTATTGTACCCCCGTGCATGATAATTACTTGATCCAATTTATGCATATAATTAAAGAACGATTCTTGTAATATACTTTTGATCTGGTAACGTATAATAACATGTCCTGATTAGAATATTAATCTGTTAAATGTTATCTTAGATCATCAATAAATTCCTGATGTGTTATTATCTGTTTTTGTGCATTAGTTCACCAAATATATATAGTGGAAACTGTGATGTTGTATAAAATTCGACACATTTTTCTCAACATTGATGTCCTCTTTAGGGCGCATATGCTAAAGAAGTTACTTGATGAAGTGTATGCAAATAAATGAAGAACTATTTCTTTATGTTCTTTGTGATCTGGTTAGGTATATTACTCTTTTGCCAATAAGATTGTGTTGCTAACTTTTGTTTTAATGCAAATTTGCAGCTGTGAAACTAATAACATCTATGCATGAATCTTTTTAGATGATCTTATACATAGAGTTATGGATGATCAAATATACATGAGTTGATGGAGATCATTCAGAGCTTGTAGTTGCATCCGTACTTAGGGGTTCGCAGGTTTTTTGTATTTTAGGGATTCAGAGGTTGTAGTTGCATCTGTTCTTATGGCTTCTAGTTTTTTGTGTGCATGTTAGCATGCATGTGAGTTAGAGATTCTACGTTTTTTGGAAGCATTTTCAATTTATGTAGTTATTTTACCTCGTAGACACTCTTGACACATTACGAATTTGTTGCAAAATCACATATTGTACCCCCATGCATGATAATTACTTGATCCAGTTTATGCATATAATTAAAGAACGATTCTTGTATTATACTTTTGATCTGGTAACGTATAATAACATGTCCTGATTAGAATATTAATCTGTTAAATGTTATCTTAGATCATCAATGAATTCCTGATGTATTATTATCTGTTTTTGTGCATTAGTTCACCAAATATATATAGTGGAAACTGTGATGTTGTATAAAATTCGACACATTTTTCTCAACATTGATGTCCTCTTTAGGACGCATATGCTAAATAAGTTACTTGATGAAGTGTATGAAAATAAATGAAGAACTATTTCTTTACGTTCTTTGTAATCTGGTTAGTTATATTACTCTTTTGCCAATAAGATTGTGTTGCTAACTTTTGTTTTAATGCAAATTTGCAGCTGTGAAACTAATAACATCTATGCATGAATCTTTTTAGATGATCTTCTACATAGAGTTATGGATGATCAAATATAGATGAGTTGATGGAGATGATTCAGAGCTTGTAGTTGCATCTGTACTTAGGGGTTCGCAGGTTTTTTGTATTTTAGGAATTCAGAGGTTGTAGTTGCATCTGTTCTTATGGCTTCTAGTTTTTTGTGTGCATGTTAGCATGCATGTGAGTTAGAGATTCTACGTTTTTTGGAATCATTTTCAATTTATGTAGTTATTTTACATCGCAGACACTCTTGACACATTACGAATTTGTTGCAAAATCACATATTGTACCCCCATGCATGATAATTACTTGATTCAGTTTATGCATATAATTAAAGAACGATTCTTGTATTATACTTTTGATCTGGTAACGTATAATAACATGTCCTGATTAGAATATTAATCTGTTAAATGTTATCTTAGATCATCAATGAATTCCTGATGTGTTATTATCTGTTTTTGTGCATTAGTTCACCAAAATATATAGTGGAAACTGTGATGTTGTATAAAATTCGACACATTTTTCTCAACATTGATGTCCTCTTTAGGGCGCATATGCTAAATAAGTTACTTGATGAAGTGTATGCAAATAAATGAAGAACTATTTCTTTATGTTCTTTGTGATCTGGTTAGGTATATTACTCTTTTGCCAATAAGATTGTGTTGTTAACTTTTGTTTTAATGCAAATTTTCAGCTGTGAAACTAATAACATCTATGCATGAATCTTTTTAGATGATCTTCTACATAGAGTTATGGATGATCAAATGGAGATGAGTTTATGGAGATGATTCATAGCTTGTAGTTGCATCTGTACTTAGTGGTTCGCAGGTTTTTTGTATTTTAGGCATTCAGAGGTTGTAGTTGCATCTGTTCTTATGGCTTCTAGTTTTTTGTGTGCATGCTAGCATGCATGTGAGTTAGAGGTTCTACGTTTTTTGGAAGCATTTTCAATTTGTGTAGTTATTTTGCCTCGCAGACACTCTTGACACATTACGAATTTGTTGCAAAATCACGTATTGTACCCCCGTGCATGATAATTACTTGATCCAGTTTATGCATATAATTAAAGAACGATTCTTGTAATATACTTTTGATCTGGTAACGTATAATAACATGTCCTGATTAGAATATTAATTTGTTAAATGTTATCTTAGATCATCAATGAATTCCTGATGTGTTATTATCTGTTTTTGTGCATTAGTTCACCAAATATATATAGTGGAAACTGTGATGTTGTATAAAATTCGACACATTTTTCTCAACATTGATGTCCTCTTTAGGGCGCATATGCTAAAGAAGTTACTTGATGAAGTGTATGCAAATAAATGAAGAACTATTTCTTTATGTTCTTTGTGATCTGGTTAGGTATATTACTCTTTTGCCAATAAGATTGTGTTGCTAACTTTTGTTTTAATGCAAATTTGCAGCTGTGAAACTAATAACATCTATGCATGAATCTTTTTAGATGATCTTCTACATAGAGTTATGGATGATCAAATATACATGAGTTTATGGAGATCATTCAGAGCTTGTAGTTGCATCTGTACTTAGGGGTTCGCAGGTTTTTTGTATTTTAGGGATTCAGAGGTTGTAGTTGCATCTGTTCTTATGGCTTCTAGTTTTTTGTGTGCATGTTAGCATGCATGTGAGTTAGAGATTCTACGTTTTTTGGAAGCATTTTCAATTTATGTAGTTATTTTGCCTCGTAGACACTCTTGACACATTACGAATTTGTTGCAAAATCACATATTGTACCCCCATGCATGATAATTACTTGATCCAGTTTATGCATATAATTAAAGAACGATTCTTGTATTATACTTTTGATCTGGTAACGTATAATAACATGTCCTGATTAGAATATTAATTTGTTAAATGTTATCTTAGATCATCAATGAATTCCTGATGTGTTATTATCTATTTTTGTGCATTAGTTCACCAAATATATATAGTGGAAATTGTGATGTTGTATAAAATTCGACACATTTTTCTCAACATTGATGTCCTCTTTAGGGCGCATATGCTAAATAAGTTACTTGATGAAGTGTATGCAAATAAACGAAGAACTATTTCTTTATGTTCTTTGTGATCTGGTTAGGTATATTACTCTTTTGCCAATAAGATTGTGTTGCTAACTTTTGTTTTAATGCAAATTTGCAGCTGTGAAACTAATAACATCTATGCATGAATCTTTTTAGATGATCTTCTAAATAGAGTTATGGATGATCAAATATAGATGAGTTTATGGAGATGATTCAGAGCTTGTAGTTGCATCTGTACTTAGTGGTTCGCAGGATTTTTGTATTTTAGGCATTCAGAGGTTGTAGTTGCATCTGTTCTTATGGCTTCTAGTTTTTTGTGTGCATGCTAGCATCATGTGAGTTAGAGGTTCTACGTTTTTTGGAAGCATTTTCAATTTGTGTAGTTATTTTGCCTCGCAGACACTCTTGACACATTACGAATTTGTAGCAAAATCACATATTGTACCCCCGTGCATGATAATTACTTGATCCAGTTTATGCATATAATTAAAGAAACGATTCTTGTATTATACTTTTGATCTGGTAACGTATAATAACATGTCCTGATTAGAATATTAATCTGTTAAATGTTATCTTAGATCATCAATGAATTCCTGATGTGTTATTATCTGTTTTTGTGCATTAGTTCACCAAATATATATAGTGGAAACTGTGATGTTGTATAAAATTCGACACATTTTTCTCAACATTGATGTTCTCTTTAGGACGCATATGCTAAATAAGTTACTTGATGAAGTGTATGCAAATAAATGAAGAACTATTTCTTTATGTTCTTTGTGATCTGGTTAGTTATATTACTCTTTTGCCAATAAGATTGTGTTGCTAACTTTTGTTTTAATGCAAATTTGCAGTTGTGAAACTAATAACATCTATGCATGAATCTTTTTAGATGATCTTCTACATAGAGTTATGGATGATCAAATAGAGATGAGTTTATGGAGATGATTCAGAGCTTGTAGTTGCATCTGTACTTAGTGGTTCGCAGGTTTTTTGTATTTTAGGCATTCAGAGGTTGTAGTTGCATCTGTTCTTATGGCTTCTAGTTTTTTGTGTGCATGCTAGCATGCATGTGAGTTAGAGGTTCTATGTTTTTTGGAAGCATTTTCAATTTGTGTAGTTATTTTGCCTCGCAGACACTCTTGACACATTACGAATTTGTTGCAAAATCACGTATTGTACCCCCGTGCATCATAATTACTTGATACAGTTTATGCATATAATTAAAGAACGATTCTTGTAATATACTTTTGATCTGGTAACGTATAATAACATGTCCTGATTAGAATATTAATTTGTTAAATGTTATCTTAGATCATCAATGAATTCCTGATGTGTTATTATCTGTTTTTGTGCATTAGTTCACCAAATATATATAGTGGAAACTGTGATGTTGTATAAAATTCGACACATTTTTCTCAACATTGATGTCCTCTTTAGGGCGCATATGCTAAAGAAGTTACTTGATGAAGTGTATGCAAATAAATGAAGAACTATTTCTTTATGTTCTTTGTGATCTGGTTAGGTATATTACTCTTTTGCCAATAAGATTGTGTTGCTAACTTTTGTTTTAATGCAAATTTGCAGCTGTGAAACTAATAACATCTATGCATGAATCTTTTTAGATGATCTTCTAAATAGAGTTATGGATGATCAAATATAGATGAGTTTATGGAGATGATTCAGAGCTTGTAGTTGCATCTGTACTTAGTGGTTCGCAGGATTTTTGTATTTTAGGCATTCAGAGGTTGTAGTTGCATCTGTTCTTATGGCTTCTAGTTTTTTGTGTGCATGCTAGCATCATGTGAGTTAGAGGTTCTACGTTTTTTGGAAGCATTTTCAATTTGTGTAGTTATTTTGCCTCGCAGACACTCTTGACACATTACGAATTTGTAGCAAAATCACATATTGTACCCCCGTGCATGATAATTACTTGATCCAGTTTATGCATATAATTAAAGAAACGATTCTTGTATTATACTTTTGATCTGGTAACGTATAATAACATGTCCTGATTAGAATATTAATCTGTTAAATGTTATCTTAGATCATCAATGAATTCCTGATGTGTTATTATCTGTTTTTGTGCATTAGTTCACCAAATATATATAGTGGAAACTGTGATGTTGTATAAAATTCGACACATTTTTCTCAACATTGATGTTCTCTTTAGGACGCATATGCTAAATAAGTTACTTGATGAAGTGTATGCAAATAAATGAAGAACTATTTCTTTATGTTCTTTGTGATCTGGTTAGTTATATTACTCTTTTGCCAATAAGATTGTGTTGCTAACTTTTGTTTTAATGCAAATTTGCAGTTGTGAAACTAATAACATCTATGCATGAATCTTTTTAGATGATCTTCTACATAGAGTTATGGATGATCAAATAGAGATGAGTTTATGGAGATGATTCAGAGCTTGTAGTTGCATCTGTACTTAGTGGTTCGCAGGTTTTTTGTATTTTAGGCATTCAGAGGTTGTAGTTGCATCTGTTCTTATGGCTTCTAGTTTTTTGTGTGCATGCTAGCATGCATGTGAGTTAGAGGTTCTACGTTTTTTGGAAGCATTTTCAATTTGTGTAGTTATTTTGCCTCGCAGACACTCTTGACACATTACGAATTTGTTGCAAAATCACGTATTGTACCCCCGTGCATGATAATTACTTGATACAGTTTATGCATATAATTAAAGAACGATTCTTGTAATATACTTTTGATCTGGTAACGTATAATAACATGTCCTGATTAGAATATTAATTTGTTAAATGTTATCTTAGATCATCAATGAATTCCTGATGTGTTATTATCTGTTTTTGTGCATTAGTTCACCAAATATATATAGTGGAAACTGTGATGTTGTATAAAATTCGACACATTTTTCTCAACATTGATGTCCTCTTTAGGGCGCATATGCTAAAGAAGTTACTTGATGAAGTGTATGCAAATAAATGAAGAACTATTTCTTTATGTTCTTTGTGATCTGGTTAGGTATATTACTCTTTTGCCAATAAGATTGTGTTGCTAACTTTTGTTTTAATGCAAATTTGCAGCTGTGAAACTAATAACATCTATGCATGAATCTTTTTAGATGATCTTCTACATAGAGTTATGGATGATCAAATATAGATGAGTTTATGGAGATGATTCAGAGCTTGTAGTTGCATCTGTACTTAGTGGTTCGCAGGATTTTTGTATTTTAGGCATTCAGAGGTTGTAGTTGCATCTGTTCTTATGGCTTCTAGTTTTTTGTGTGCATGCTAGCATCATGTGAGTTAGAGGTTCTACGTTTTTTGGAAGCATTTTCAATTTGTGTAGTTATTTTGCCTCGCAGACACTCTTGACACATTACGAATTTGTAGCAAAATCACATATTGTACCCCCTTGCATGATAATTACTTGATCCAGTTTATGCATATAATTAAAGAAACGATTCTTGTATTATACTTTTGATCTGGTAACGTATAATAACATGTCCTGATTAGAATATTAATCTGTTAAATGTTATCTTAGATCATCAATGAATTCCTGATGTGTTATTATCTGTTTTTGTGCATTAGTTCACCAAATATATATAGTGGAAACTGTGATGTTGTATAAAATTCGACACATTTTTCTCAACATTGATGTTCTCTTTAGGACGCATATGCTAAATAAGTTACTTGATGAAGTGTATGCAAATAAATGAAGAACTATTTCTTTATGTTCTTTGTGATCTGGTTAGTTATATTACTCTTTTGCCAATAAGATTGTGTTGCTAACTTTTGTTTTAATGCAAATTTGCAGCTGTGAAGCTAATAACATCTATGCATGAATCTTTTTAGATGATCTTCTACATAGAGTTATGGTTGATCAAATATAGATGAGTTGATGGAGATGATTCAGAGCTTGTAGTTGCATCTGTACTTAGGGGTTCGCAGGTTTTTTGTATTTTAGGAATTCAGAGGTTGTAGTTGCATCTGTTCTTATGGCTTCTAGTTTTTTGTGTGCATGTTAGCATGCATGTGAGTTAGAGATTCTACGTTTTTTGGAAGCATTTTAAATTTATGTAGTTATTTTACCTCGCAGACACTCTTGACACATTACGAATTTGTTGCAAAATCACATATTGTACCCCCATGCATGATAATTACTTGATCCAGTTAATGCATATAATCAAAGAACGATTCTTGTATTGTACTTTTGATCTGGTAACGTATAATAACATGTCCTGATTAGAATATTAATCTGTTAAATGTTATCTTAGATCATCAATGAATTCCTGATGTGTTATTATCTGTTTTTGTGCATTAGTTCACCAAATATATATAGTGGAAACTGTGATGTTGTATAAAATTCGACACATTTTTCTCAACATTGATGTCCTCTTTAGGGCGCATATGCTAAATAAGTTACTTGATGAAGTGTATGCAAATAAATGAAGAACTATTTCTTTATGTTCTTTGTGATCTGGTTAGGTATATTACTCTTTTACCAATAAGATTGTGTTGTTAACTTTTGTTTTAATGCAAATTTGCAGCTGTGAAACTAATAACATCTATGCATGAATCTTTTTAGATGATCTTCTACATAGAGTTATGGATGATCAAATATAGATGAGTTGATGGAGATGATTCAGAGCTTGTAGTTGCATCTGTACTTAGGGGTTCGCAGGTTTTTTGTATTTTAGGCATTCAGAGGTTGTAGTTGCATCTGTTCTTATGGCTTCTAGTTTTTTGTGTGCATGCTAGCATGCATGTGAGTTAGAGGTTCTACGTTTTTTGGAAGCATTTTCAATTTGTGTAGTTATTTTACCTCGCAGACAGTCTTGACACATTACGAATTTGTTGCAAAATCACATATTGTACCCCCGTGCATGATAATTACTTGATCCAGTTTATGCATATAATTAAAGAACGATTCTTGTATTATACTTTTGATCTGGTAACGTATAATAACATGTCCTGATTAGAATATTAATCTGTTAAATGTTATCTTAGATCATCAATGAATTCCTGATGTGTTATTATCTGTTTTTGTGCATTAGTTCACCAAATATATATAGTGGAAACTGTGATGTTGTATAAAATTCGACACATTTTTCTCAACATTGATGTCCTCTTTAGGGCGCATATGCTAAAGAAGTTACTTGATGAAGTGTACGCAAATAAATTAAGAACTATTTCTTTATGTTCTTTGTGATCTGGTTAGGTATATTACTCTTTTGCCAATAAGATTGTGTTGCTAACTTTTGTTTTAATGCAAATTTGCAGCTGTGAAACTAATAACATCTATGCATAATCTTTTTAGATGATCTTCTACATAGAGTTATGGATGATCAAATATTGATGAGTTGATGGAGATGATTCAGAGCTTGTAGTTGCATCTGTACTTAGGGGTTCGCAGGTTTTTTGTATTTTAGGCATTCAGAGGTTGTAGTTGCATCTGTTGTTATGGCTTCTAGTTTTTTGTGTGCATGCTAGCATGCATGTGAGTTAGAGGTTCTACGTTTTTTGGAAGCATTTTCAATGTGTGTAGTTATTTAGCCTCGCAGACACTCTTGACACATTACGAATTTGTTGCAAAATCACATATTGTACCCCCGTGCATGATAATTACTTGATCCAGTTTATGCATATAATTAAAGAACGATTCTTGTATTATACTTTTGATCTGGTAACGTATAATAACATGTCCTGATTAGAATATTAATCTGCTAAATGTTATCTTAGATCATCAATGAATTCCGGATGTGTTAATATCTGTTTTTGTGCATTAGTTCACCAAATATATATAGTGGAAACGGTGATGTTGTATAAAATTCGACACATTTTTCTCAACATTGATGTCCTCTTTAGGGCGCATCTGCTAAATAAGTTACTTGATGAAGTGTATGCAAATAAATGAAGAACTATTTCTTTATGTTCTTTGTGATCTGGTTAGGTATATTACTCTTTTGCCAATAAGATTGTGTTGCTAACTTTTGTTTTAATGCAAATTTGCAGCTGTGAAACTAATAACATCTATGCATAATCTTTTTAGATGATCTTCTACATAGAGTTATGGATGATCAAATATTGATGAGTTGATGGAGATGATTCAGAGCTTGTAGTTGCATCTGTACTTAGGGGTTCGCAGGTTTTTTGTATTTTAGGCATTCAGAGGTTGTAGTTGCATCTGTTGTTATGGCTTCTAGTTTTTTGTGTGCATGCTAGCATGCATGTGAGTTAGAGGTTCTACGTTTTTTGGAAGCATTTTCAATGTGTGTAGTTATTTAGCCTCGCAGACACTCTTGACACATTACGAATTTGTTGCAAAATCACATATTGTACCCCCGTGCATGATAATTACTTGATCCAGTTTATGCATATAATTAAAGAACGATTCTTGTATTATACTTTTGATCTGGTAACGTATAATAACATGTCCTGATTAGAATATTAATCTGCTAAATGTTATCTTAGATCATCAATGAATTCCGGATGTGTTAATATCTGTTTTTGTGCATTAGTTCACCAAATATATATAGTGGAAACGGTGATGTTGTATAAAATTCGACACATTTTTCTCAACATTGATGTCCTCTTTAGGGCGCATCTGCTAAATAAGTTACTTGATGAAGTGTATGCAAATAAATGAAGAACTATTTCTTTATGTTCTTTGTGATCTGGTTAGGTATATTACTCTTTTGCCAATAAGATTGTGTTGCTAACTTTTGTTTTAATGCAAATTTGCAGCTATGAAACTAATAACATCTATGCATGAATCTTTTTAGATGATCTTCTACATAGAGTTATTGATGATCAAATATAGATGAGTTGATGGAGATGATTCAGAGCTTGTAGTTGCATCTGTACTTAGGGGTTCGCAGGTTTTTTGTATTTTAGGCATTCAGAGGTTGTAGTTGCATCTGTTCTTATGGCTTCTAGTTTTTTGTGTGCATGCTAGCATGCATGTGAGTTAGAGGTTCTACGTTTTTTGGAAGCATTTTCAATGTGTGTAGTTATTTAGCCTCGCAGACACTCTTGACACATTACGAATTTGTTGCAAAATCACATATTGTACCCCCGTGCATGATAATTACTTGATCCAGTTTATGCATATAATTAAAGAACGATTCTTGTATTATACTTTTGATCTGGTAACGTATAATAACATGTCCTGATTAGAATATTAATCTGCTAAATGTTATCTTAGATCATCAATGAATTCCGGATGTGTTATTATCTGTTTTTGTGCATTAGTTCACCAAATATATATAGTGGAAACGGTGATGTTGTATAAAATTCGACACATTTTTCTCAACATTGATGTCCTCTTTAGGGCGCATCTGCTAAATAAGTTACTTGATGAAGTGTATGCAAATAAATGAAGAACTATTTCTTTATGTTCTTTGTGATCTGGTTAGGTATATTACTCTTTTGCCAATAAGATTGTGTTGCTAACTTTTGTTTTAATGCAAATTTGCAGCTATGAAACTAATAACATCTATGCATGAATCTTTTTAGATGATCTTCTACATAGAGTTATTGATGATCAAATATAGATGAGTTGATGGAGATGATTCAGAGCTTGTAGTTGCATCTGTACTTAGGGGTTCGCAGGTTTTTTGTATTTTAGGCATTCAGAGGTTGTAGTTGCATCTGTTCTTATGGCTTCTAGTTTTTTGTGTGCATGCTAGCATGCATGTGAGTTAGAGATTCTACGTTTTTTGGAAGCATTTTCAATTTGTGTAGCTATTTTGCCTCGCAGACACTCTTGACACATTACGAATTTGTTGCAAAATCACATATTGTACCCCCGTGCATGATAATTACTTGATCCAGTTTATGCATATAATTAAAGAATGATTCTTGTATTATACTTTTGATCTGGTAAGGTATAATAACATGTCCTGATTAGAATATTAATCTATTAAATGTTATCTTAGATCATCAATGAATTCCTGATGTGTTATTATCTGTTTGTGTGCATTAGTTCACCAAATATATATAGTGGAAACTGTGATGTTGTATAAAATTCGACACATTTTTCTCAACATTGATGTCCTCTTTAGGGCGCATATGCTAAATAAGTTACTTGATGAAGTGTATGCAAATAAATGAAGAACTATTTCTTTATGTTCTTTGTGATCTGGTTAGGTATATTACTCTTTTACCAATAAGATTGTGTTGTTAACTTTCGTTTTAATGCAAATTTGCAGCTGTGAAACAAATAACATCTATGCATGAATCTTTTTAGATGATCTTCTACATAGAGTTATGGATGATCAAATATAGATGAGTTGATGGAGATGATTCAGAGCTTGTAGTTGCATCTGTACTTAGGGGTTCGCAGGTTTTTTGTATTTTAGGCATTCAGAGGTTGTAGTTGCATCTGTTCTTATGGCTTCTAGTTTTTTGTGTGCATGCTAGCATGCATGTGAGTTAGAGGTTCTACGTTTTTTGGAAGAATTTTCAATTTGTGTAGTTATTTTACCTCGCAGACAGTCTTGACACATTACGAATTTGTTGCAAAATCACATATTGTACCCCCGTGCATGATAATTACTTGATCCAGTTTATGCATATAATTAAAGAACGATTCTTGTATTATACTTTTGATCTGGTAACGTATAATAACATGTCCTGATTAGAATATTAATCTGTTAAATGTTATCTTAGATCATCAATGAATTCCTGATGTGTTATTATCTGTTTTTGTGCATTAGTTCACCAAATATATATAGTGGAAACTGTGATGTTGTATAAAATTCGACACATTTTTCTCAACATTGATGTCCTCTTTAGGGCGCATATGCTAAAGAAGTTACTTGATGAAGTGTATGCAAATAAATGAAGAACTATTTCTTTATGTTCTTTGTGATCTGGTTAGGTATATTACTCTTTTGCCAATAAGATTGTGTTGCTAACTTTTGTTTTAATGCAAATTTGCAGCTGTGAAACTAATAACATCTATGCATAATCTTTTTAGATGATCTTCTACATAGAGTTATGGATGATCAAATATTGATGAGTTGATGGAGATGATTCAGAGCTTGTAGTTGCATCTGTACTTAGGGGTTCGCAGGTTTTTTGTATTTTAGGCATTCAGAGGTTGTAGTTGCATCTGTTCTTATGGCTTCTAGTTTTTTGTGTGCATGCTAGCATGCATGTGAGTTAGAGGTTCTACGTTTTTTGGAAGCATTTTCAATGTGTGTAGTTATTTCGCCTCGCAGACACTCTTGACACATTACGAATTTGTTGCAAAATCACATATTGTACCCCCGTGCATGATAATTACTTGATCCAGTTTATGCATATAATTAAAGAACGATTCTTGTATTATACTTTTGATCTGGTAACGTATAATAACATGTCCTGATTAGAATATTAATCTGTTAAATGTTATCTTAGATCATCAATGAATTCCGGATGTGTTATTATCTGTTTTTGTGCATTAGTTCACCAAATATATATAGTGGAGACGGTGATGTTGTATAAAATTCGACACATTTTTCTCAACATTGATGTCCTCTTTAGGGCGCATCTGCTAAATAAGTTACTTGATGAAGTGTATGCAAATACATGAAGAACTATTTCTTTATGTTCTTTGTGATCTGGTTAGGTATATTACTCTTTTGCCAATAAGATTGTGTTGCTAACTTTTGTCTTAATGCAAATTTGCAGCTATGAAACTAATAACATCTATGCATGAATCTTTTTAGATGATCTTCTACATAGAGTTATTGATGATCAAATATAGATGAGTTGATGGAGATGATTCAGAGCTTGTAGTTGCATCTGTACTTAGGGGTTCGCAGGTTTTTTGTATTTTAGGCATTCAGAGGTTGTAGTTGCATCTGTTCTTATGGCTTCTAGTTTTTTGTGTGCGTGCTAGCATGCATGTGAGTTAGAGATTCTACGTTTTTTGGAAGCAATTTCAATTTGTGTAGCTATTTTGCCTCGCAGACACTCTTGACACATTACGAATTTGTTGCAAAATCACATATTGTACCCCCGTGCATGATAATTACTTGATCCAGTTTATGCATATAATTAAAGAACGATTCTTGTATTATACTTTTGATCTGGTAAGGTATAATAACATGTCCTGATTAGAATATTAATCTATTAAATGTTATCTTAGATCATCAATGAATTCCTGATGTGTTATTATCTGTTTGTGTGCATTAGTTCACCAAATATATATAGTGGAAACTGTGATGTTGTATAAAATTCGACACATTTTTCTCAACATTGATGTCCTCTTTAGGGCGCATCTGCTAAATAAGTTACTTGATGAAGTGTATGCAAATAAATGAAGAACTATTTTTTATGTTCTTTGTGATCTGGTTAGGTATATTACTCTTTTGCCAATAAGATTGTGTTGCTAACTTTTGTTTTATTGCAAATTTGCAGCTGTGAAACTAATCACATCTATGCATGAATCTTTTTAGATGGTCTTCTACATTGAGTTATGGATGATCAAATATAGATGAGTTGATGGAGATGATTCAGAGCTTGTAGTTGCATCTGTACTTAGGGGTTCGGAGGTTTTTTGTATTTTAGGCATTCAGAGGTTGTAGTTGCATATGTTCTTATGGCTTCTAGTTTTTTGTGTGCATGTTAGCATGCATGTGAGTTAAGGATTCTACGTTTTTGGAAGCATTCTCAATTTGTGTAGTTATTTTGCCTCGCAGACACTCTTGACACATTACGAATTTGTTGCAAAATCACATATTGTACCCCCGTGCATGATAATTACTTGATCCAGTTTATGCATATAATTAAAGAACGATTCTTGTATTATACTTTTGATCTGGTAAGGTATAATAAAATGTCCTAATTAGAATATTAATCTGTTAAATGTTATCTTAGATCATCAATGAATTCCTGATGTGTTATTGTCTGTTTTTGTGCATTAGTTCACCAAATATATATAGTGGAAACTGTGATGTTGTATATGATAAGGGGTGGCCCAATCTTCTCAGTGAACTCACAGATAACTTCTGTATGATAACTAGTGCGCCACTAAGAACTCTCCCGGCTGATCCCTGATGCCAATGCAAAAGATAGCAACCCCAAGGATATTCTCAACTCCACACTCTTGCACAAGTAATCCACCGACTACAAGTGGTCCTGTACCGTCTTATTCCCAGTGGAACAGCAGGTAACACGTAAAGTTTGCAGATGAACTTCCAGATGAAAGGCTTACAAGCAGTTTCAATCTAGAGGTCTAGGGTTTATGTTTTTAACGTAGTCTGCCCTCTCCTATGCGCCCCAAGGGGTATATATGAGAGGGGGTGCGGCCACAAGGCTCCCCCTTGCGCAAGCACCTATTCTAATTGGACTAGGACTCCTACTAGGACACTACTAGATACAAACCGACCCCATACACAAGGGGTGCGGCCATATTGGTATGGAAACCAAACCTACTACTACTAGAACTCCATATGGCGCATTGATGCTTCCTTGTGGGCGCCCTCCTCTTTCCTTGTCCATCCATGAGTGTGAAATAACAATGTGGTATTGTTTTCCACACTTAATGCATTTGACCTTGTGGAGGCACCATCCCCTTGTCATAATAACAATTGTTATTTGTTTTTTCACCATGCTAGCACTTGTTTTCCATCTCCTCTTCTAGTCCATTCTCATCCTTGTGTGTCTCCTCTCCATGATCTTCATTCATGCTTGTGTTATCAATAAACCTAAGGACACACAAATGCAAGGACTTAGGTAGTATAAAATTCTCACAATTATAAACATTATACTCAAGTAGGAGTGAATTCACCTGTTGTTGTAATAGCTTAGTCCTTGATCTTGTCATTGGACCAATCCTCACTTCATTAGCTTTAATTGGTGAATCTTCATGTTCAACAATAGGTGAAGAGCTAGGGATGTCCTCATCATCCTCCCCCTCTTGAAAAGGCATCGACCTCGATGCTAAATCATCTCCATGGTAAGGTGTCAAATCAGCTACATTAAAAGAATTACTAACACCAAACTCATCAATTGGGAGGTCAATCTTGTATGCATTATCATTGATAGTTGAAATAACTTTGTAAGGACCAGCTCCTCTAGGCATCAACTTGGACTTTCTCAGTGTGGGAAATCTATATTTTCTAAAGTGCACCCACACCATATCTCCTGGCCGAAATATAAGCTCCTTCCTCTTCTTGTTTACTCTTTCAGCCACATGTTTTCCTTTCTTCTCAATGGCCTCTTTTGTTTTCTCATGAATCTTCTTTACAAAATCAGCCCTCTTTGATGCCTCCATATTAACTCTCTCATGTAATGGAAGTGGTAATAAATCAAGAGGAGTAATAGGCTTGAAACCATACACCACCTCAAAAGGACATAATTGAGTAGTTGAATGCACAGCTCTGTTGTATGCAAATTCCACATGGGGCAAACACTCCTCCCACTCCTTCAAATTCTTCTTGATCATACCTATTAGCAATGTGGACAATGTTCTATTAACCACCTCGGTTTGTCCATCAGTTTGGGGGTGGCAAGTAGTAGAAAATAATAGCTTAGTGCCAAGCTTACCCCAAAGTGTCTTCCAAAAGTAACTCATGAACTTGACATCTCTATCTGAAACTATAGTCCTTGGAACGCCATGCAATCTCACAATCTCTATAAAGAACAAATTGGCAATGTGAGAAGCATCATCACTCTTGTGGCATGGAATAAAATGATCCATCTTTGAAAATCTATCCACAACCACAAAGATAGAATCATGTCCTCTTTTTGTTCTTGGCAATCCCAACACGAAATCCATGCTAATATCTTCCCATGGTGTACTTGGTGATGGCAATGGTGTATATAATCCATGGGGCTTCAATTTTGATTTGGATTTGTTGCAAGTAATGCATCTTTGCACCAATCTATACACATCTCTTCTCATATGTGCCCAATAGAAATTTTCTGCCAACATCAACAATGTTTTCTCTCTTCCAAAGTGTCCCATCAATCCTCCACTATGAGATTCCTGGATCAAAAATAAACGCAAAGAACACTCGGGAATACACAATTTGTTAGCTCTAAACAAGTACCCATCATGTATATGAAATGTTTCCCATGCTTTAGTATTAACACATTTATTAAATGGCATAGAAAATTCATTATCTTCATCATATAAATCTCTAATACCCTCCAAACCCGAAACCTTGATTTCTAAATTTGAGAGTAACATATTTTTCCTTGACAAAGCATCAGCAACTACATTATCCAATCCCTTTTTATGTTTTATAATGTATGGAAAAGATTCAATGAACTCAACCCACTTAGCATGTCTTTTATTCAAATTATTTTGGCACTTTAAAAATTTCAATGCTTCATGATCACTATGTATAATAAATTCTTTAGGCCACAAATAATGTTTCCATACTTCTAAAACTCTCACAAGTGCATATAATTCCTTATCATAAACAGAATAATTCAATTGTGCACCATTCAATTTTTCAGAAAAATAAGCAATAGGTTTCTTTTCTTGCATTAGCACACCTCCAATACCTATGCCACTAGCATCACATTCAATCTCAAATTGTTTATCAAAATTTGGAAGCATAAGTAATGGGGCCGAAATCAATCTCTCTTTCAAAGTATCAAAAGCAATGTCTTGAGAAACACCCCATTCAAAATTAACACCCTTTTTAGTTAGATCATTTAAAGGGGCAGCAATTGTACTAAAATTAGGCACAAATCTTCTATAGAAACTAGCAAGCCCATTAAAACTTCTAACTTGACTCACATTAGTGGGAATTGGCCAATTTCGAATAGCTTCAATTTTAGATTGATCAACCTCAATTCCATGCTTAGAAACAACATAACCAAGAAATATAACCTTATCTTTGCAAAAAGTGCACTTCTCAAGGTTACCATACAATTTATTAGTTCTTAGCACTTGCAAAACTTGTCTAATATGATCCATGTGGTCATGTTCATTGTGGCTATATATGAGAATATCATCAAAATAAACTACCACAAATCTACCAATAAAGTCTCTCAAAATATGGTTCATTAATCTCATGAAAGTACTAGGTGCATTAGTTAAACCAAAGGGCATTACTAACCACTCATATAAACCAAATTTTGTCTTAAAAGCAGTTTTCCATTCATCTCCCTCTTTCATTCTTATTTGATGGTATCCACTACGCAAATCAATTTTAGAGAAAAGAGTAGCACCACTTAATTCATCTAACATGTCATCTAAACGTGGTATAGGATGACGATAACGAATAGTGATGTTATTAATTGCTCTACAATCTACACACATGCGCCAAGTATCATCTTTCTTAGGAACCAAAATAACGGGAACGGCACAAGGAGATAGACTAACCCGAATATAACCTTTGTCCAATAGTTCTTGTACTTGCTTTTGGATCTCCTTTGTTTCTTGTGGATTGGTTCTATAAGGGGCTCGGTTTGGGAGAGATGCTCCCGGGATCGAATCAATTTGATGTTCAATTCCTCTCAATGGTGGCAATCCCGAGGGCACATCTTGTGGAAAAAAATCCTCAAAGTCCTGCAAAACATTAGAAACACCAAGAGGAATAGGGGTCATGTCATTAGAAACCAAAATCTCTCCCTTGTGAATAAGCACAATAGGGACTAGTGAATGATCATCCTTAAATTCCCTCAAATCCTCTTTAGTGGCTAACATGCATAATAGGTTCTCTCTCTTTTTACCACTCGAATTGGTTTTGCTATCACTCCCCATGGCTTGTATTTTTGGTGTTCCCTCGTCCCTCTCTCTCTCTTTTTCCACTTTCATAGCAATTTTGGATTGGGACTCATTTACAATTTGTTGTGGAGTCATAGGCCTCAAAATAATAGTTCTCCCATGATGATTCAACTCATAAGTATTAGCTCTTCCTTCATGCTTCACACTTCTATCAAATTGCCAAGGTCTTCCCAATAATAGGTGACACACTGTCATAGGAACCACATCAAACTCAGTAGCATCCTTGTAAGGTCCAATTTGAAACTCCACTCTCACCATATGAGATACCTTCATTTGTCCCGTGCTACTCAACCATTGTATATGATAAGGGCTCGGATGTGGTAAGTATTTTAGGTTCAACTTGGCACATAAATCCTTGCTTGCCAAGTTTCTACAACTCCCTCCATCAATAATTACTTTGCAAGCCATGTTGGGACCAATAACAGCCTTTGTTTGAAATAGATTGCACCTTTGATTTTCAGGACTAGGCACCACACTCAATGAATTTTGGGTGCAAACAATAGAAGGCATAGTAGTAGCATAAGCATCCAAAGGAGAATCACTCAAATATCCATCATCATCATCAAGATCATTGGGATCAACATCATCACCTGTCTCATACTCATTGTTCTTATTGATAATCATCACTTTGGAATTTGGAAAATCCCTCTTGAAGTGCCATTTGCCTCCACATGTGTGGCATGTAATATCTCTATTCCTTGTAGTAGGAGCACTAGAACCCGAGGCACTTGTTGTTGGTTGTGATGTTTTCCTTGTGTTAGCCACACTAGGCTCGGTTTTGGATGATGGAGCACCTCGAAAACTTGATGATGGAGGTGGTGGTGGTGGCACACTAGGAGTAGTAGATGATCTCAATGGGAATCTACTCCTTGTTCTAGCTGAATTTTGTGCTTCCTCAAGTAGATGTGATTCGTACTCCCTAGCATGATGGAGTAGATCATGCATATTAGCATATTGATAATGCCTCACAATGCCCTTGATTCTATAATGTAATCCTGAAAGAAATATTTGCATTGTTTGCTCTTCTTGCTCTACCACACGGCCTCTTTGCATAATCAATTCCATCTCTTGATAATAAGCATCAACTGTCTTGAGACCTTGCTTCAATTGTTGTAATTTGTCAAATTGTTGCCTTATATAATTGGGAGGTACAAATCTTTCCCTCATTAGCCTCTTCATGGTGTTCCAAGTAGCAATGGGTAATTCACCATCATTATGCCTCTTTCTCACTAAATTATCCCACCATCTAAGAGCATATCCATCAAACTCAGAAGATGCCAACTTGATTTTTCTATCCTCATTATAATCATGCAATCTCCATAGCTTCTCAATTTTCAACTCCCATAGCAAAAATTCTTCCAATGCATAGTATCAAAGCTGAAAGATGGAATAGAAAATTTGGGCTTACCCAATATATCTTCTCTATGGTCATTAGCATTGGGCAAAGGCACACGCCTAGCTCGGCCTAGAAAACCTCCTCTTCCTCTTTCTCCTCTAGCTCCACGGCCAAAATTAGGTTCCTCCTCATTATTTGCATCACTATGGACACTAGCATTGTCATCATCAATAGGTGGAAACCGAGTTTGAATCAATATTTGAACATCTGTCATGGTATTGTTGATGGCATCAATAGAATCTTGCATTGTTCTCAATTGGGCAGTATTGGTCTCGGCCACTTTATTGGTTTCCTCCACTTTCTTTTCCATGGTAGTAACCATCTCATAGAGGGGATCACAAGCTTCATTAACATATTTCTTGTAGTGTTCCTCATTGTCATCCAATTTTTGTGTCAACACATCCCTTAATGCCTCATACTCCCTCCAATTCACTCCCTCGGATTGGTCCTTCTTTTGCTGCACAAGATCACCACTAGAAAGATCCATTAGAAGGTTAGTGAAAATAAAACAAGTATAGGTTGTGGTGCCTCTCTCAACTCACTCAAAAATCTAGCAAGACAATAGGATATCTTACCACTCCAAAGTGAATAGAGATACTTACCACAAGTAGAAGCAATTAAAGTGCGTTGGTGTGAAAGAGAGAATACCCAGGTTTTTAAGTCTCACAATGGCAAACAAGGTTATTTAGTGGGGCTTGGTATGGATACCTAACAATCAGCAAAGTAACAATCCTATTTGCTGTCGTAGTGAAGATATAAAATACCCAAGGAAACTCACACAATGGAGACAAATGTGCCAAAACAATATGTGGATGAAATTTGCAATGCACTAGAAAGTCACTAGCTAGGCTCTTAATTGACAGACACAAGATTGCTCAATGAAAAACCAAGTGTCACAATGGCAAGCACAACTAGTAACAATAGTAATGATATAGCCTTTTGCACTTTGCTCTTTTCTCTTTTCTCTTTTTTTTATACTTTTTGCTTTTTCTATTTTTTTTGTATTTTTCCAATGGCCTTACACTAAGCTAGGAGCAACAAATAACCAAACACAAGTGAACACAATGGTGGTGATGAAAAATGAGCAACCTGTCAAAGCACAAAATAGCTATACTTGTGGGAAAGTTCCTATTATAATGCTGTAGAAAGGCTGTGGCTAAGGTTCACAAGGTATGGATATGAAGGTCCTAGTGAGAAAACAAGGAAAAACAAAGAAAAACAGAAAAAATCTAAGGGAAAAACGAGCTCACGGCAGGAAACAGCACTCACGGCAGAGAAACAGGTGGTTTTTGTACCACGGCAGAGCTCACGGCAGAAAAAACAGTTCAAAACTGTGCCACGGCAGAGAATCAGCAGCTCACGGCAGCAATAACACCTCACAGCAGGAAAACAGAAGGTTTTGGTACCGCGGCAGAGCAAAACGGCAGAGAACGACGATTTTTTTGTACCGCGGCAGCAATTAACAGTGAACCAACGCGCGCGGCAGCAAAATTCGCAGAAATCGTACCGCGGCAGCGCGCGCACCTGCGTTACACGGAAAGGTAAGGGCGCTGCGGTGATTTTCGGGCACGGCTAGCGATACGTGGGCACGGCAGCGGTTTTGATGTTTTTGGTACCGCGGCAGCGCGCGAGTGAGCGAGTGGTGTGGTGCGCTGCGGGGATGGGGGGGGGTTTCGTAAGCGCGCTACGGTGGGAATCCGAGTGCGGCTAGGTACGGCAGCGGTGGGGTGGTGTTCGATGGAAACGAATCCGAGAGCAACAAGGAGGGTGGCAGCGGTGGGTTGGCGTGTGGAGGGTGGGATGAAACCGAGTCCAACTAGAAGGGGAATTTGGTGGTGCGGTTTAGGGCAACTAGATGGGATCGGATTGGAGTGATGTATGGCAATATGGAGCGGATATTTTTGGAGTTTTTTGATAGGATCTCGGCTAGATGAACAAGAACCCTAAACCTAGCCGAAAAATATAAACTAAAAACGAGAAAAAGCAACACAAAATCTAACACAATGACAGCAAAAGTAATGAAACTAAGGTGATATCTAGGCTATGGCAATGACTAGAACTATTTTTGTGGGGCAATAAAAACACTCAAACTAAAGGGAAATTTGATAGCTCACCGAGGCAACCTGTAAATCTGATACCAAGATGATAAGGGGTGTCCCAATCTTCTCAGTTAACTCACGGATAACTTCTATATGATAACTAGTGCGCCACTAAGAACTCTCCCGGCTGATCCCTGATGCCAATGCAAAAGATAGCAACCCCAAGGATATTCTCAACTCCACACTCTTGCACAAGTAATCCACCGACTACAAGTGGTCCTGTACCGTCTTATTCCCAGTGGAACAGCAGGTAACACGTAAAGTTTGCAGATGAACTTCCAGATGAAAGGCTTACAAGCAGTTTCAATCTAGAGGTCTAGGGTTTATGTTTTTAACGTAGTCTGCCCTCTCCTATGCGCCCCAAGGGGTATATATGAGAGGGGGTGCGGCCACAAGGCTCCCCCTTGCGCAAGCACCTATTCTAATTGGACTAGGACTCCTACTAGGACACTACTAGATACAAACCGACCCCATACACAAGGGGTGCGGCCATATTGGTATGGAAACCAAACCTACTACTAATAGAACTCCATATGGCGCATTGATTCTTCCTTGTGGGCGCCCTCCTCTTTCCTTGTCCATCCATGAGTGTGAAATAACAATGTGGTATTGTTTTCCACACTTAATGCATTTGACCTTGTGGAGGCACCATCCCCTTGTCATAATAACAATTGTTATTTGTTGTTTTCACCATGCTAGCACTTGTTTTCCATCTCCTCTTCTAGTCCATGCTCATCCTTGTGTGTCTCCTCTCCATGATCTTCATTCATGCTTGTGTTATCAATAAACCTAAGGACACACAAATGCAAGGACTTAGGTAGTATAAAATTCTCACAATTATAAACATTATACTCAACTAGGAGTGAATTCACCTGTTGTTGTAATAGCTTAGTCCTTGATCTTGTCATTGGACCAATCCTCACTTCATTAGCTTTAATTGGTGGATCTTCATGTTCAACAATAGGTGAAGAACTAGGGATGTCCTCATCAGTATAAAATTCGACACATTTTTCTCAACATTGATGTCCTCTTTAGGGCGCATCTGCTAAATAAGTGACTTGATGAAGTGTATACAAATAAATGAAGAATTATTTCTTTATGTTCTTTGTGATGTGGTTAGGTATATTACTCTGTTGCCAATAAGATTGTGTTGCTAACTTTTGTTTTATTGCAAATTTGCAGGATGAAGATCTAGAAGTCGGCTCGGATGAGGACTCTATGTCTGTGAAGAGCAGACATTTCATGAGGAAGCTGCAGGAGGGCACCATTCGGTACCGTCGTTATGGCAACTTGTTCTGCCCTTTTTGTGTCAGAAAGATAGCCAATGATCGCCGCAGCTTGATCCGACATGCCATCGGTGTGGGAAATGGCTCTGAGTATCGTGCGCCCCATGTTAGGGCCAAGCACGCTGCCTATGGCGTCTTCCTGAAGAAGCTGCTTGCGCAGGATATCCTCGCAGGTCTTGCGGAACCTCCTCCTCGGCCTTACTCCAACGAGGCCAGGAGGGCCATGAAGAATCGGAAGCGGCAGTACATGATGTAGTTGCTGCTGCCTGCTAGTGCGCTCGTTGTTGCAGCTTGCATGTTGTGTTTGTGTTATCTCTTACTTTTGGTAGTGTCGTCTGGTGTAAGTGTAGTAAGAACTTTTAACGAACCTCTATCATGTTGGTATGTAAGAACCTAATATGTATATTATATTAGTATATCTTTCTTAACCCGATCATGTTTTAAGGATGTCAAAAAAAACTTATTAGGCATGATTTAGTAATAAGTCGATGCGACAACTAATTGATCCGGTCGAACAATGAATTGTCACATCCGTTTACTACTGGATCATGCCGAATAAGCCACTAGTTGGTGCAACATCACAAATATGTGTAACAAGACTCGATGTTTGGTGTGTGGAAATAAATCATCCCCTCCCCACCACTAGGCAATGTCTTATTTTGCAATTATTTGCTAACTAAAATAAAGAAGAATCCAAACAAGTAGAATAAAAATGCGATCAGATTCTAAAACTCTTTTCCTTTTGGTTCTTTTTTATGTTTTATTTTCAATCCGAAAAACAAGAATAAATTATGACCGTTAACAGCCGCGCGCCAAATCTCCACGGAAACAGCCTCACCCAGGGTCCCACTCGTGTCGCACCCGAACTTCTAGAGGATACTCGCAGTTCCGTTGAACAGTAGTTGATTGGATTACGGGGCTTACCGGCACCCGCATCTCTTACGAGTAGGCCAACACACGTATGTGTGACAACCAACCCCTATTGTTCATCGTCTACGTAAACCATCCCATAGAAATCAGGATACTACCATTGACGTACTTCATACCATACACACATGGTACGTCAACGGCGTTTAACAAAATGATAGCACAACAGATCTCTAAGACACAAATAAATAGAAATAAGTTGCAAATAGCTCTCACTAGAGCAGAGATAGCAAATACAATCATCCAGAGGACACATGTTCCAACATATCATCATTACATCTCAGCGGAAGCATTCAAAAGGTCTGAGTACAGACAAATCCAAATAGGCTTAAGAAGCCGGGAATGAAAGGAAAACGGAGCCCATCCACGTAGTCTCGGATCCTGCCCGGGTCCGCTATCTACTCGTCAGCAGCCTCGTCAAACTCCACGTAGTAGCCATCACGGGGATCCTCGTAAGCGTAGTCTGCGGAAACCACAGCCCCAAAGGGGTCAGTAAATAAACGTACTGGCAAGAAAGACTCACAGTTCACAAAAATGTACCCGTCAACATCAAGCACAGATGCTTTGGGTTCAATGGAGGAAAGGGTGATACAAAAGATGCTGCAGCTGGCTGCACTAACCAACTACAGAACATACTACAACTCCCGGCTAACAGAAAGGAGATAAGATAGCGTATCATAACCAACTAACAACTAACTCCAAACAAACCCATCCTGGATCTCGCCCCTTATCCAAAGAAGCAATCCGAGAATAACTCACACAGTTGGATTAATGATGGTTCAAGTTATTGTGTCAATAAGACTATTACTAGTCAAGTTGTCATTAGTTAGGTGTAAGTTGTTCTGAGTACTTGTTAGCCAGTACTTTCACCAAGTCATCCATAACCGCGGAAAACACGGCTTCTCGAGAAGATTTATCCCTGCAGGGGTGCACCAATTTGGCCGTACACGTAAGAATAACCCGCCAGATGGAATGCCTTCCACAAGGCGGGGCACTCAACACAACTCAACTGTTCTTCGCATCAAGCCCAAAGAACCACGTGCTGTGCGTGCGCGGCTAATCGAGCCCCACGAAGAAAAGGGGACCCTCATAGCACTCTAAGACCACGCCGCCCTAAATGCCGACTACAAAAGTTCCACCCTGGCCTCGGGTTCGTACCTGCATATGCGTGCATCAAATGGAAAGCCCGAACTAAGTGTGGCGATTTGGACGAGATGCAAATCGAATAAAATTGAGGGGGGCGCCCATACACGCTTCCCACATGCGGTTAGTGCGCTCATCATGGATCAGTAGACAAGACCCTTTTCCTAATTAGGGTCGACACTAGAAGGCCTCAAAACCACGTCGGGCCTCCTGCCGGTGCATTATCAGCAAATTATTATTACCCAAAATTAACAGGTTGTTGTTTAACATCGAGCCCCAGAACATAATAGAAATATCGTAACAGAAGGTAACGGGTAACAGACTCGAGCAGAAACAACCCTAAGCATGCTAGTAAGACACGGGCAACAAGCAATGGGGTTATAGGTGTGGAGGTGAGGCTATATCAGGTTAAGGATAACAGGTGATAGGTTCGTAACAGAAACAACGATTCATAGGCCTAGCAGAATAGACAACGAAAAGTATCGGTAACCAATGTTGGAAGGAACACAGTGGTTCATGTGAGTGAATACTTGCCTGCAAACTCAGCAGCCTGGTACTGAGCTAGATCCTCAGAAGGGGTGTCGTAAGTATCGTCTGTCTCAACGTCGTCGTCTATCCGAGAAGAAGCAAACAAACAACGCAGAGAGACAAACAATCAATAACATGGCATAGTGCACAATCATGGGATGATGCATGACCATTTAATTGATGCATCAAAATAAACTAGTTGACATGGTAACCTAACATAATTAATTGGACCCACATGCAATTTGGGATTGCCTATGGAAAGACCATGAATTAAGGTTGAAATATTTGTTTTACAACTAATCAACAGGTGAAAGTGGATTAGTATGATGCATGGATGAGGAAAACAGAAAAATAACAACAATAGAACAATTTTGAAATAAGGTTTACCAAGTTTGGAATTTTATTTATTAAGTTAAGGAATTTTGGTTCCTTAAAGGTGTTACACAAGCATTTGTTGTTTTCATCAATTTTAATTGTCCAAAATAGATAACAAGGTTCATATTTGAAAAGAACACAAAATTTTAGGTGGATTACATGTTTCAGTTATTGAAAAAGGAATTACAATGATTTAATTATGAATTAAACAAGTTTAAACAAGATTTAAATGAATTTAAAACAAGTATGAATTCATTTGAATTCTTATTTGTTCAAAACATTAATTCAAATTCATATTTGAAAATTTTATACTTTTCTAGTTTGAAAACATATTTTATAAGTTCAAAAATAATTTAATTTGAGCAAGTTATGAATTTAGCAAATTTAAATGATTTAAACAAGGTTTAAATTATTTAAGCAAATTTAATTATTCAAAACATGAAACAAAATTTATATTTGGATATATGGTTCAAATTAGCATGGAAAACATATTTTATTTGTGTTATTTGAATTAAGTTTGAATTAGTTATGATTTTAACCAAATTTGAAATGAATTGTTTGAATTTGAAATTTGAATGCATTTGAAATATTCAAAACAGAAAACAAATGGTTTAAATAGGTAGAGAATTTAATTTGGTTCAGTAAACATATTTTATTTGCATTATTTGGATTTGGAATTTAAAAGTTATTAGCATATTAAAATTAGGGACCAATCTGTGAGGAAAAGGACTTGATTTTAAAAAGAAAAACTGGGGCAGAACGTTTTCTACCTCGCAGTGGCTAGCCCTAGCCACTGACGAGGGGGCCCTGTCCACTGTGGCCCGCGTGTGTGCACGCGTGGCAGCACAGGCCACTGGCAGGTGGCCCCTGCCTGCCAGCGTGGCGAGCAAAAATGTTGGGTTAATTCCCGTGGGGCAGGGCTCGAACCTGCGCCCTCGTGCTCGCGTGTGCAGTGTGCAACCACTGCGGTTGTCGTGGGATAATCACGGCAGACGTTACCGGGGGTAACTGATCTTGGGGCAAGACGACACAGGCGTTTGGGAGAGGGTTTAGCTCAGAGGAAAACATGATGCAACTCGATCTGGTAGCCGGCAATCAAAGTCGCCGAGTCTCCGATCTTGATATAATAACTCAACTCTGGGATTACACTAGATGCTCGATATCAAGCGATATTGCTAGGGTTCTTAGATCTCAAACAACTACTCCTAGGGGTCGGTTTATAAAGCACCCGTACCCCCTGGCTTACCCTCCAAGGCGCACCCTGGATCCTACCCGGACACGGCGCACAAACCCTAACTTCCCTCTATCATAACCCACAATCCGGGTTACTGGGCCTACAAACTTGGGCCTTCCAAAAGTTTATTTATCCTTAGCCGGATCCTGCGCAGCATCCTTTGGGCCGGGTTACTCCTTGGAGTTTGGCCTACCGGGTTATTATCCCCCCATCAGTAGTCCCCAGAATAGCCTGGGCTTCACGGATCCTTCCTTGAAGCGCTCGCTATTCCCTGCAAGGATATCAAACACACAAGTACGTGGAGGCCGGGTTAAGGTGCCTTGATAGATAGCTAGGCCTTTACTCCATGGTGGCCATATAGTAACCCGGCTCTTCCCCAAATACCTAACTTACCTCTCCAGGTCTAAACCCCAAAATGTCAAGATTCTATACTTGATAATTGACCCTGATATCATGGGATGGATCTCTTTCTCCTTTTCGTTCAGACATCTTGCTCAACATTTAAAGCGCATCTCGCAAAAAATCAAATAGATAGCCGTTTACTCCGCAACTCCCGGCTCCCGCTCGCTGAACCGGGCTTATCCACTCGCGCTATAAATAGGCTCCTTGGGGGTAACCCGAACCCTAACGGCTCATTTCCCCCCACTCTTCTTACTTTCTCCCTCCGTGCTCATCCTCACCGAGCGGCACCACGGAAATCCCGCGCGCATCACCGGAGCCCATTGGCCGGAGGCTGCGCTCCGCCACAGCTCACCCCGCGCCGCCGCCAAGATCCACCGGCAAATCTCCATCCGGCCCGTCAGGAACTGCAAAAGGACACCAGGCTTGCGCCATCTGCCTCCGCAAGGCTTCACTCAGATCTCCTCCAGTAAGCCTCTTGCGTCCATTAATTTGCCCTTGCAATTTCTTGATTTCTCCTCAGATTAGATCCAAATCAACCCGCCAATGATTTCTCGGCCATGCCGAATTAGGTTGCTAGTATTCTTTCTAGCTCGCCCAATAGATAAGATATAGACTCCAATTCACTCTCCTACTACCTGCAATCATTAATTTCGCCACAAATCTGAAGAGGGAATTTCCAATCTGGGTTCGTACCACTCAAAATTTCCGCCTTTGCCTCAATCACCCGGCTAATCCTCCCCTTTCCAGTTCCTTTTATTCGCACTAAGTGCCTGTGCAGCCATCCATCGTCCTCAAAAGCTCCTTCAACGCTTAGATCCCCATAATTTTTGCTATAATACTTGATACCCGGATAGTTCGAACCTCACTCTTCAAACTGACACCCGGATAATACGCAATTTTCGTGTCTCAATATTACCTTGCCGACACTTGGCCGACTCACAGCTTCCGTGTCTTATTCCTTTTATCCTTCTACCTTGTGCTTTGCAGGTCAACCACATGGCTCCCAAGAAGCAGGGGAAAACTCCGACTAAAGCCAAAGCCACCAACTCCATATCCGCCAACTGGGCACGGTCTACGGTCACCAAGGCTAAGTTGGAGGAGCTGGTCGAACTGGGAGTTCTTCCTCCTCAAGAGGATATCCAATGGAGGGTGCCGGGCAAGGAGACCCGGCCTACCCCGATGAAAGACGAGGTAATCTGTTTCGTGGAACATGTGACCCGGGGCTTCCGTCCGCCGGGTCACCCTTTCTTCCGGGATGTTCTAAGCCATTACGGCCTTCCCGTTTTTTACATCGGGCCTAATTCTATATTAAATATTTCCCATTTCATCGTCCTTTCCGAGTCATACTTGTGCACTCCGCCAAGTCTGGCTCTTTTCGTTGAGCTTTTTCAGTGCAAACCGTGCCGCGAAAGCGGTGACGGGGCGCTTCTCGCTTGCGGCGGGGTTTCTATCCAGCGCCGCAAGAATTCTCTGATGCCACCCCTCACCCTTAACTCCCATGTCAAGCACTGGCAGCTCTCATACTTTTACTGCAAACACACCTCCCCACCCGGCCAAAAGAAACTGCCGGGTTACTCGGAGGGCCTTCTTGACATCTCTGAAAAATTTAGTGCCTTTGCCCCTGACTCGGACAGGGAGGCAATTCAACCTCTGCTAGCCAAAATCACCACTCTCACGGCCCAAGGTCTCATCGGGCTCAACCTGGTGAAGACTTGGGTCGACTTCCGGATTCAACCCAATTCCATCCGCACAAAGTTGATGTGCGAGTATTCGGGGCAATCTACAGACCCGCTCCGGTACTCTGACAACATCTTCGCGGCTGGCGACACTCATAAAACTATCAAGGGTTTTCTGACGGAAAAGCTTGAGGTAATCCGGAACATATCCGGATTAGAGCCCTTCACACTCGAGAACCCAGCCCCCAAGGTGAAAGCCCAATTTCGATGTCTTTACCTTTGCTCTTTCCACTCGATACAGTTGATAACCCTTGCACTGATACTTTTCAGGCTGATGATGATTTTTGGAAGATCAACACTTCTCCTAGCTCCGAAAGTCCAGAGGAGCAAGAAGAAGCCGTTAACTCGGACGAAGGTGCTCTCCGGATTTTATTTGGTTCCTTTAAACTCATCATAACCCCTTCACTTTCCAACTATAACTTTGATGATATCCAGATCAAGAAGATGACGAAGAAGAAGACACCGACGGCAAAGTAGAATCCGCCAGCGACGAGGAGGAATTGGAGCCGACAGTCAAAGTCGGATCAAAGAGAAAATCTCAAGAGGCCACCTCCAAGGTTTCATATCACCTCCTCGCATTCAATTCGTATTCCTTTAATGATATACATGAGCTACCTTGACGTTGTTCCACTGGCCATGCTTGAAGGAGTCGCCCATGACCAAGCGCAGGTCAACTCGAAATCACCCGGGTGATGGTGCTCTTAACCCGGGTATTTCATCGACTCCGACTCGGCGGGCTGGTATTTACCCTATCCTTTCTCGGACGAAACATTCTCCTTGAACCATTCCCTTATGAAATCTTACTTGATACTTTCCAGCCTCTCCCGGGTCCAGCGACGGATTTCCTGCGGATTTCGCGGTGAATACCGGGTAAAATCCCCTTCCTGATGCTCTACCACGCTTCATCACCCTTTCCTGATTGTACACTAGCTGCTCACTCATAACATCTATAGGGCCACGGTCGTTACCAGCGACCAAGAGGATATGGAAACCGAGGGCCCGGGTAAGGGGAGTCTGGCTGATAAGACTACAGCCGCGTCTAGCGGCGAAGGACAAGCGTCACCGATAAACCCGGACATACAAGAAGCCGAGTATCCGATTGCCTCCCATGCAAGCTAGAAGAACAGAGCCACAACCTTGGGTGCAGAAGAAGGAGCATCGGATTCCGACATACAATTGACCCGGGTGCCGCCTCCCACTAAGAAGAAAACTCCTTCTCGGAATTTCCAAGGCCCCGGGTCCTCTGATATGGGTAAAGACACTTTTGATCAATTGATGAACACTCTCCTCACTATGAAGACTTCAGAGAGCAAGATCTTGGAGCGTATGGCCGTAGAGTACCAGGTAATGACACTTGATATCTCGTAGTGCATACCTAGTCCCCAAGTTCCGATCATGACTTGCTAAAGTTATGTTTGGTACTTTACGCAATATGCAGCTTACCATAATATCCAACTGATACTTGTGTCCCTTGCTACTTACAGGCGCAGATAACCCGGTCTGATGAAATTTTACTCAAGACCGAACAACTTCTTCTTGCCGAGGTAAAGCGGAGGGAAACCCTTGAGGATGACATGAAAACTTTGAAGAAGGATGTTTCTAAATACAAGAAGAAGTGCAATACCGCTCAGACCGCACTGAAGATACTATTGGACCAGGTCGGCGATACTTATCAGATCTTGCTTAGTAAGTTTTTGCTGCCGATTGGCTTCATGTCTTTGCTTTATTATATGATACTCGGGATTACTGATACGTTCTTTCTTTTGTTTCAACTGTAGGTGCCAACCTTGCGACCCCAGAGGAGGATGCCCTTGTCAAGGCTAGAACCCTAAAGACTGTGCTCCGGACTTTCTTTGCCGGCACAAAATTTATACTGGATGCCGTGAAGTGGCCTACGGAGGTATATCCGGGTGAAGAAAATCTCATTCAAGCCTGCTCCACTGTGCCTAGCTGGATTGAAATCTGGAAACGCTCGTCCTGCCGGATTGGTATGACCCGGGCCTTTACCCTGGCCAAGGCTTTCTTTCCGAAGCTTGACCCAGCAAAGGTAATATCCGGGTTTCCAGAATTCAAAGCGGACGGTTCCAAATTTACACCCAAGGATTTCAAGGCCATACAGTCCGCAGTGCGTCCTTCGGCTACCACTTTGGCCGATAGTTTGGATCTAAACACGATTATGAGTGCATACGATGCTGAAGGCAAAATTTTCACAGAGGAAGCACCCCCGCCCTTTGATATCTTGGAAAAGTGGGTTGCTAATTCGGCCAGGAAGAGGGAGGCAACTGCGAAGAGAGAGGCCGAGTTAGGATCAGGGCCATCTGCCTCTACACCAGCTGTCCCTCCGCCTGTCCGCCCTGGTGCGGGGGGTCCGGGTAATGCTGCCGGAAAGGCTAAGCAACAAGCCCAGGACCAAGAACCGGAAGACCGTGCTCAGGAGGACGAATAGGGCAATGCCATCATAATACCTTGATCACATGATACTTTGTATTCGAACTAGTATGCTTTTGATGGTGCGCCTGTGCACCCCTGATACTGTTATCGTAATTTTGTGACGTACTTTTAGTTCGTGATATACTTTGCGGCTTTCCTGGCCTTTTGATAATCGTGCTACTTGTCTATTCTTTGAACTTGTTCTCGATACCCGACTCTCTTTTTAGCTCCCTTCGTAAGACTCTGTTTTCCGAGTATCACGGGTTTTGATAAGTGGACTTTTCTTTAAGTCCCCAAGACTCGGATGGTAGGATCTTTCGAACCTCGATAGCCAAGTAGTTTGTTTCTGTTTCGAAGTCCCCAGTCCCCATGGCCCAAAGTCCGTGTCATGGGGGTGTGGGCTTTCTTAGAGAACAAATTGTTATTTACCGAGTCGAAAATCTATAGCCATTCCGTGTAGGTACTGAAGTTATGCTTGATAGTCATTGAGTTTCCGGCTATTAGCCTTGTACTCTGCATAAACTTGTGGTTTAGATGACCCTTTTGACTATCTTGTACTGTAAGCCGGCTTTCGCGTGGATACCATGTTGTTACATCCATACGAAAACAGGGTCAGGCAAGTCCCATTGGGCTTCATGGCTGATTGTAATCGTAAGCGAACAAATCATGCCACTTTAGTGCGAGTCACATCGAGCTTAAGTAAGAAAAGTCAAGAAAATTTGGCTCCTTTGTCCAGTTATAAGATTGCAGCCGTACTCGTTTGCGAATAATTGGCCCTTATAACTTATAGGCATCTAGGCCGGGTCTTTGGGTTTGTGGCTGGGCTACTTGAGCAACCAGCCCCCGAGACCTATATATACTCAACGTTCTTAGTGATACTGAAGTATTGATGTCACATGGATACTACTTACTTGTAATCAGGATGTAACGAGATAGGACTTGATAACCATCTCTTTATTGATGCGAGAAAGTTTGGATCAGCAGGCCGCCTCATTAAAAACCTTCCAGTCCCCTTAGGTACCCTGGGTAGGAAAAGAGCGCGTCTGAAACCTGCTGCCCGTTACATTGTTTAGTTCTTCATGGGCACCGGTCCCGGGCTGGCGTGACCGATGCACATTCTCCACATGTTGGACTTTTTCATGATGAGTACCGGGTTTACTAGCCAACCCGGGTGAGGTGTTTCCATGACGTGGCTAGTTGTGAGCGGCCGTGCAGCTTCTTCTTTTATAGCGGATTGTTTGGGGGAGCCATCCTCGATAAAAGCCACCACTTTAGTATCTTGTGCTACCTTGGACTTTGCTCTTTCGCCTTCAGTACTCGGCCTTTTTGATGTGGTTCTGTCCTCCGGGTCTGCTTGAGACCGGTAGTGCTTGAGTTCTTCCTTTCTACAGGCTTGCTCGGCCATTGCTGCGTCTCCTTCATCGCATTCAGCTGCTATGTCTCGATTTCCATGTATGGTAATGGTCTTCTTGGGACCCGGGATTTTTAGCTGTAGATACACGTAACACGGCCTAGCAATGAATTTGGCGTAAGCCGGCCTTCCGAATAACGCGTGATAAGGACTACGCAATTTGACTACCTCAAAGGTGAGCCACTCGACTCGATAGTTATCCTTTGACTCCCCAAAAGCTACCTCCAATGCGATTTTTCCCTCGGGGCACGCTGAATGACCCGGCACTATCCCATGAAAAATTGTTGAGCTTTTTTGTAGCTAAGACTCCTTGAGGCCCATGCGTAGGAAGGTTTAACAATACAGTATATTGATGCTGCTTCCACCATCCATCAAAACCTTTTTCAGCTCATACCCATTGACCTGCGGTGCGACTACTAATGCCAAGACTCCCGTGTGTTGCACTCTTTCTGGGTGATCCCTTCTGCTCCATGTTACCTCCTGTTCTGACCATCTCAAGTATCTCGGGACAGCTGATGAAACTGAGTTGACCACTTGCTTCAGTATCTTTTTGTCCTTGTTAGAACCTCCTGTGGTATGCACATGATATTGACCCAACTGTTTGGGGTTAGCCTGGAAACCTCCTGCCCCCCCTTGGTTATTACCTTGATTTCCAGCTGCCGGGTTACCAGCTGGGGGTGGGCCGTTGCCCGGGTTTCCCCTGGACCCGGTCCTCCTCCCCGTCCTGCACCTCGCATAGCTCTGTTCACTTCCTCATTTTTCCATCTTTGTAAGTCGACGCACTGCTCCAAGGAGTGGTTAGCTGGCCTGCCGTTCCTGCTGTGCTTCGGGCATGCCATTCTGAATATGTCCCAATTGTTACTCGGCCTTGGCGGTCCTTGATAGTTTCCTCCACTGTGATTACCTCCGTTGAAATTTCCTTCTGCTCTGGGTCTCGAAGACCCGGCCTCTGTGTTGGCGACAAACTCGGAGCCTCCTTCAAACGGGCGCTTGTTCTGGCTATTTCCGTTATTACCCGGTGCTGATCCATTGCCGGTTCTTCCGCTATTACTTGTGTTCGCTTTTACCTTCTTGTCATCAACTTCCTCTTCTGTAGTATCTGTCGCAGCGTGTTTGTTGCACGCATCCATCAATTCTCCCATTGTAACTTCCGACGCATTTCGACTTGATTTCATGCGAGTTAACTTTTGCACTAAAGGTATATACTTGCATGTTTTTGCCATGGCTTGCAGTGCATCCTTGGGCTGAATATCTGTGGACGAGTGAAGTATCTCCATAACCCGGCGCACCCAACTGCGTGCCGACTCTCCCTTCTTTTGGACGCATCGCTCTAGGTCATCAATAGTGAACAATTTTCTGCACGTCCCATGAAAGTGCTTGACAAACGCGGTCTTCAATTCCTCCCAGGACTTGATCGATCCTTCCGGCAAGTTGGTGAACCACAACTTTGCTGCTCCTTCTGACATCATCAAGTACATGAACTTGGCTTGGAGATTCTCAGATGCGTTGCGAATTGACATTGCCATCTCATAACTGCTTAGCCATGTTTCTGGATCCATAGTTGGCTCGTAATTCACTACTTTCCCCGGCTCTTTGAATTTTTCCGGGTAAGGTTCAGCTCTGATATCGTCCGAGAGACACTTGGGTCCTGCCAGAATGGTAGAGGCCGGCCTTGCTCGAGAAACGTGTGACCCAGCGGGGGGCGCGGCTGGGGGCGGTGCTGCGGGTAATCTATGCGCTGCAGATCCGGCCGCGGCCCTCCGAGCCCTGGAACTGTCCACAACAGCCTGTGCTGCTGATGCTGCCTGGACACGGGGAGGATGCGGCATTTGCTGCTGCTCTTCCCTCCGCCGTGCCGAACTTGTTTGGATATTCCCTTGTTGCTGACTGGCGTATGGCGTCCCGTGCATCCCACTTCTATGATCCGGATAATTGGCTTGCTGCGCCACCGCAGTGTGCAACAGATCGATTGCTTGCCGGGTCTTCTCTGCATGGGGTGACTCTCCCACGGGGATTTGATTTAATGCGAGTGTTGCCGCATACACGTTGTCCATGGGATTGTTGTAGTGACCTGCTGGTGTGCGAAATCGTGATGGTGGTGGTGGCGGTGGTGGTAGATCGTTGCCGGTTGTGATTCTAGTCTGTGGTGGGGGTAACCCGGCCCGCTCATTTGCCGGATGTGTCCCCGTTGTTGCCGGTTGGGGTGCGGTTCCCTGGTTTACCACTGGTATCGGCTGATCCTGAGGTGTGACAAATAAAGTAGCCGGATTAATAACCCCGCCCGTTGCTGGTAACCTAGTTTGATGCCTTTGATGTACTCTAGATGTTTCCTCCTGGAGCCGAGTTTCCAGCGCATCCAGCTCACGCTGCCGCGTGGCCATCCCTTGCCTTTCTGCCTCTACTTGCCTTCTTTGCTGTTCCAGCGCACGATGAGCCACATCTAGATCCCTGACACATTCCGCTGCGTTTTCTGGAGTGATAACCGTTGCAAGAACCGTGGGGTCTAGAATCAGATTATTATCGAATAAGGCCGGGTGACGCGGGTTCGAAGGACCCGCCCCTGGTGTCCGGTTTCCTAGGAATCCGAACGTATTTGCGTGCAACTCCTCGTCTGCTGCCCGGCTGGTCACTGATGCCGACTCTCCATCGACCCGGGCCAGAACCGGGTCTCCATTAGTCGCGTCCTGCTGCTGGGCCAAATCTTGAGCCGCCCCGACCGCTGTCGCGGTTGCGTTCTCTTGGTTGAGATTGGCCGCGGGAGCCGTGTAGACCGCCACTCGGCGTATGATACTCGGTGTAAATTCGTGCTGTTCTTCTCCGGCGTTATTCTCCTCGTACCGGTTCTCCAGCAGATCCAGGATAGACTCGGTATCATCCTCTCTCTCGGCCCGGTCGCGCGGGGTCCATGCCGGCTCCTCCGGATGTTCGCACTTCGTGATGGGTTCTTCCGCCGGATATGTCGTTCCGATCGATTCTTCATCATCTGATCGGATAGAAGTGGCTTCCCCTGACACAGAATCAGATCCAAAATTGTCAGGGATCGAACCGGAAGTACATACCATACCAATTGTCACGACAGATCCGGATTCGAGGTAATCCGATTCTGGCCCCCAGCCGGAATCGTCCACCGTCTTTTCTCCTTTGTGGTCGATGTAGATCTCGCCGACGACAAGATTCTCCATGTTCTTCTGAGCTTCTCCCGTGATGTAAACACCTTTGGACGCAGGCCCCACGGTGGGCGCCAACTGTCGTGGGATAATCACGGCAGACGTTACCGGGGGTAACTGATCTTGGGGAAAGACGACACAGGCGTTTGGGAGAGGGTTTAGCTCAGAGGAAAACATGATGCAACTCGATCTGGTAGCCGGCAATCAAAGTCGCCGAGTCTCCGATCTTGATATAATAACTCAACTCTGGGATTACACTAGATGCTCGATATCAAGCGATATTGCTAGGGTTCTTAGATCTCAAACAACTACTCCTAGGGGTCGGTTTATAAAGCACCCGTACCCCCTGGCTTACCCTCCAAGGCGCACCTTGGATCCTACCCGGACACGGCGCACAAACCCTAACTTCCCTCTATCATAACCCACAATCCGGGTTACTGGGCCTACAAACTTGGGCCTTCCAAAAGTTTCTTTATCCTTAGCCGGATCCTGCGCAGCGTCCTTTGGGCCGGGTTACTCCTTGGAGTTTGGCCTACCGGGTTATTATCCCCCATCAGCGGTGGTGAAGCGTAACTGAACTTTTATCTGCAGGGCGTTAACTGAAACTTTCGTCAGAGGCACGGACTGGCCGGCGGCGAGCTGCCGCAGTGCTCGCCGTGGCTGTGCGCGTGCGTGTGCTGGTGATGCTTGCGCGCGGCGTGCAGCGCAGAGAAGAGAGAGAGAGCGAGGGGAGGTGGAGGTGTCGCTGTGCTCACCCTCGTTGCAGATGGGGAAGAGGGTCGAGGAAGAACGGCTGGCGGCGACAGCACGATGATGGCGGCGGCGCTCCGGTGGGTTTCAGGCACGACGGCGGTGTCGATTAGGTCGAGGGAGCTGAGGGGGCTTCGTTCCCGTGGTTAGCCCGAGGGGGAACGCAGTCCACCGGCGGCGATCACCGCGGGTTCAGAAGGGTGGAGTTCGGTGGTGGCGGTGGTTGCAGAGATGAAAAATTTGCTGGGAGGGAGAGGGAAACGACGGCGGCGAGAGAGGGAGGAGGTGGAGTAGGGTTAGGGCTCGAGGAGGAACCCTAGGGGGTAGGTTTATAGGGCTAGAGGGGCGCGCGGTGGCCGTTCACTGTCGCTGCCAGCGACGTGGACACCGGCATCTTCCTGCCGTACAGGAGGAAGATGACCGCGAAGGGGTACGGGCCGTGGGGGAAAAAGTGGGCTGGCCCAACTGGCTGCAACACCCCTCTCTCCTTTTCTTTTTATTTTTTTGTTCTGTTAGTTTTTTTTTGCTGAAATGAAATAGGGAAGAAAAGCTAGGGTTTTTTATGTTAGAAAATTTTAGAAAAAATTTGGTATTGCTTAATTATGTAACAGCAACAACTTGCCAAGTCTTGTTTTCCAAAAAGTTCAAAATAAAAATGTTGTTTGTAATTTGATTGAAATTTGAATGAATTTAAGATTAAGTTAAGTATTGAAACAAAATTCAAATAGGGTGAACCTTATAGTTTAAATGGAAACAAATGATTAGAATTGTGTTGTAATTATCATTAATTCCAAAAGGTTGCTGTTTGGAAAATATGATTTGAATTTTGAATGGAATTTGAGTTAAATGAGTTATTAAATAAAATAACAAGTTAATAGTTGGGCTTTCTATTTTAATAGAAACAATTAGCTGTTTTTTTTAATTGAACTTTTTATTTGGAAAAAATGTATTATAACAAGTATGAACAATTGATTTGGAAATTGGTTTGAATTTGAAATGGAAAACAAATGAAAACAGATGCAAAACAAATGCAAACAAAGTAATGAGTATGATGACATGATGCAAAACTTTAATAAAGAATAAACAAACATTCTAAAGGTAAGTTTTCATACTTGGGATGTTACAACTCGCCAGCGTCTGCACGCCAAATCTCAACCATCGCGCTCCTCGCCCACTCCGCTACTCCTCCACTGAAAGCGACCTCCACTGAAAGCCTCCACTTCGCCCTCCCGCCCCAACGGCGGATGCCACGGCTTCGCCCTCCCCCTGTCCTCGGCGTCGTTCTCAAACAATGACTGGTAAGCCATGGTTCCCTCCCTTCCCCATTCTCAACCAAACGATGCGATGTAGGTTAGATGCCGGCAGATCTAGGTTAGATACCGGTGAATCTAGGTTAAATGCCGACGGATGGAGGTCACCGTTGATGTTTTAAGTTACCACTGGCCATGGATCTAGCTCACGCTACCGTTATAGGGTCCTCGGAGATCGTTCCCCCCCCCCCCCCAAATGGAGATCGACCTGAACAAGGCCTCGGAGCTCGCACAGCCCCCTGTTATTCAGATAGCCGAGGTAAATAGCATATAAATTAGTCATGTAGCCAAATGTTTTATTAAGATTCATCTATCTCCTTTCACCTTCATCATCACTTCTTTGATTTTTATTCTTTTCATATTTAGCTATAGGACCACATTGCAGGCTATGACTTGTGCAGCATGTCGCGTACTGAAATTCAGAAACTGGTGCATCAGTCAGTTGAGACAATTGAATCTCATCGTCTCTATGAAGTTTGCAAGCTGGCTGATGATACCAGCGCTGAGAAGCTAATCTTTTTCGTCTGTTGCGAGGACAGGCTGGACAGGGCGATGAAAGCTTCAAAAATGCTAGCACTCGATTTGGAACTGCGGGAACAAAAGAGAAGCTATATGATCATGCACGGATTGGTTACTAAGCTTGATTCTGAGCTGAAGAATGCGAAGAAAACTTTGAAAGTAGCCAAAGAGAAGTGCGACATGCTCTAGAGGGGAAAAGACACCCTGTTGGAGAGTGCGAAGGACATCAATGTGAAGTTGAGGTACATTCTAAGTTTCTTGCAAGATTGTGGAATGAGGTAAAACTACTTTGCTCTTTAATTTGATTATGTCAAACTACAATGTTTGCCAATGAGTCTATCTGTTATTCATTTCTCTGTTTTGTTGCATGTGCCGATGATTAAACTGTGCATTGCTAAAATCCAAAGGATTATTCCCCAGTACCTAGGACATTGTTTGTTCATGCTCCCTGGTCCTGTGGAGCTTGACCCTTTGGACTTTTTTGCAATGTATGTATGAGGCTTGCTTATTTCATGTTCATTCTTTGTTCTGTGTGCCGATGATTAAACGTTTCACCTTCTCTCGGTGAGATATTGGCACTTACCAAGTGTTGTTTACAACTGCATTTGTTCTGCATCTTCCTTGGTAAGTGTCTGATGATCTCATTGATTTCTGTGTGCTTCTTTACTATGAGGCTCCAATTATGATTTTGTCTGTAATGCATGAGACATATTGGTTCTGCATATTCCTTGTCAAGTGTTCGATAATTTCATTGATTTGTGTGTGCTTCTTTACTATGAGGCCCCTATCTAGGCTTGGTTCTCTATCGATGATTAATATGCAGCAATGTCTCCAACAGTTGGCGTACCATAGAAAAAAGAGTGTCATATTTGTGTTTGATCAGAGTGCCGATGATTAAACTGTGCAATTTTGAAAATCCTCTAGACCTAGTAGCGGTGACAAGGACCTAGTAGCTTGTTTACGCCACCGGGTCTAGTGGTTTATCATCTCTGTACTTGTATCATTTGTACACGTGAGGCAGTTTTTTCACTCATCTTTGTATGTTTGGAAGTATATCTGCTCCTTTTTTGTAGATGTGCTAAACATGTATGATGCTTTTTTACTAGTGTTTCTGTGGACGCGGTTTTGGAAAGTTCCGGTGGATGATGTGAACCTCTGGATGTGGCTTCGGAATGCATGTTGGCATAGGAAAATATCCGTTGGATGATGTGAACCTGTGGATGTTGCTTCGGAGCGGATGTTGGCATAAAAAGTTCTGGTTAACTGTGGACCTGTTGTTGAACCTTTTGTGATGCTAATTTCAGTTACTATAAATATCCTATGTTTCGGAGTGCATGTAACCGGGATGATGGCGCGGAACAGACATCGAAGAGGGCGAAGAGGCAGTATATTAGTATTAGTACTAGGGTATCCATTGTTGAAAATGTAAAACCATGTCAATTCATTTCCATTTCGGAGTGCATTTTATGGTTTAGATCTCTTATATATTCGGTAATTTGGTTGACACACTCGCCACGTGGGATACCCGGTCAGCTCTCCTCTCCACTCCCAAACTGTGGATAATGCAGCGGCTCCTCATACGGGCGCAGAACGCTCTCCTCTCTACTCCCAAACTGTCCATCTGTGCCACACCTCTCTACTCCCCTTCGCTGTGCGCAGATCCACCGGTACCATGTCTGGTCGTCGCGAGGTGGGCCGCCAGCAGCGGATCCACAGGTATTTTCCCCGGCGCAGCATGCAAGGCGCGGAGCGTGCGTGTGCCCACGAGGCGTACCGGCGCGAGGTGCATCAGGCCAACTCGTCCCACGCACCACCACCTCCGGCTCCACCCATCGCACCTTCAGACGTCGAGGAGGAAGAAGAGGAGGAGTATCTCGCCGTCGAGTTCGACAACGAGGCCCTGCAGTGGCCACACATGCCGGCGGGGATTTTAGCGTCCTTAGAAAGTTTCGCGGCAGAAGAGCTCCGGCAAGCGAGGCTCGCTCGGCTTTTCACTATGAAGCTAGAGGCCGACACCGCGGAAGCGATCCGCCATTCGATGCGGAATGAAGATGCGACGGCGCTGGCGGAGGTGCGGTGGCGCACCCTTCGCTAGGACACTAGGTCCGGTGTCTATCCTTTTCTTTTTGTGATTTGTTTCAGAAACGGTTTGTTCACTGTAATGTCAATTGTGATGATTTCGAAGATTATGTGCATGCTTAATTTAGAAGATTATGTGCATGCTTATTTACCGTGGATGACAAGTGGGCTCCAGGCACCAAGGGCGTGGTCGTTTCCGGTCAAAGCAGTCAAACAGGATAGGATGTGTGGCCCCAAGAAAAATTCGTGACGGTCTACGTGACCAGGCAAGTTTCGTCGAAGGCAACTGGGCTCTTAGTGGGCTACTGGACCGGAGACGAAAATCTGCGACGTAAAACTAGCAAAAATTCGGGCAAAACCAGTCTGTGACAGACCAAACCAATATGTCGAGAGCAAACTTCACTTTTCAGCCATTCGCGATGGAAACACACGACGTTATCAAAACGTCCCGCTCAGAACGTTCCTGATCGCACGAAATTTGGTAGTGGCCCACACCACCCCCAGGCGCGGCCAGGGGGCGCGCCGCCCTATGGTGTGCCCCCCTGTGGCCCCCCTCCGGGCCTCTTCGGGACTCCGTGGAACCTTTGGGAATTCTAAGACTTCCGGGCTTCGAATTTTCCAATTCCGAGAATATTTCCAGAACAACTTTTTTGAAACTAAAAATAGCATAAAACGGGGAACTAGCTCTGTGGCATCTTGTCAATAGGGTAGTCCGGAAAATCGATAAAAATGACCTAAAGTGAATAGCAAACATGTAGGAAAAAACATAAAAACAACATGGAACATCAGAAATTAAGGATACGTTTATGACATATCAGTGTCATGTGAACGTCTACTACATGATACTTCACCTTTATGGGCCTAGGAGGATACATTGTGTATTTTGCTACTGATTGTGGGGTTGCCGGAGTGACAGAAACCTAAACCCCCGTTACAAAACCAATGCACGAGGGAGTGTAGGATCCCGAAGTTTTAAGGATGTGGTTAGATTTATCTTAATTACTTTCTTGTATTTGCGGATGCTTACGAGGGGTATAATCACAATTACGTATTAGTCCTTGTTGGGCGGTGCATTAGCATAGGTCCACCCACACAACACTTCACGAACCAATAAATATTAATCAACCGTATGAAGCAAAAGCACTTGACGAAATTCCCACGTGTCCTCGAGAACGGTTGGTAATCATATGTAGAACAACTGGCTTGTCCTTTGCTCTCAAAAGGATTGGGCCACTTGCTTCAATATTATTTACTGCACTTTATTTACTCGCACTTTATTTATCTACTATATCAAAAACCACCAAAATCTTGTTTGCTAGTGTTTACAGTGAATTCTCCATCCAACCTGCTTGTCAAAAACTTCTGATACTCGTTGGGTTTGACACTCTTATTTATCGAAAGTACTACGATACACCCCCTATACTTGTGTCATAAAGACTATTTTCTGGCGCTGTTGCCGGGGAGTGAAGTGATATTGGTAAGTTGAATTGGTATAAGAAACTTTTACTGTGAGTGTTGTTTTTATTTGTGTCTGTTGCTTTATTTCATTATGGAGAATACTGTTGGTTCTCCATTTAGGGGTACTTCTACCGTTTAAATAATTTCTAAGGTGACTGCTAGGTGTAGCGTTCCCACATTTAAATAATGTAAGAACATCTGTGTTATTGTGCTAGTCCCTGGATCAATTGCTAGCACCACAGTACAAGATGAAATATCATGCAAATGTATCAAATTCTATTACATCGCACGATCCAGTCTTTAAAAAAATAGGATTACAACTTGCATAGTCTTAGAAGACTACCAGAAAACTAAGATATACAACGGAAGACATAGTACATATTGAGCCCATCTTCTTCATGTGCCACAGGAAAAACATGTTGGCGATAGTCTCGAGATCCTAAACGAAATCCTCACTCGTCTTCAGAAACATCTGCAATATGGAATATGCAGCCACAAGGGAGTCAATACAATTTAATGTATTGGCAAGTAACACTATGGTGGATATAGATGGCAAGACTAATACTACATGCTTATTTGGCTGAGTGGATTTTTGGCTAAGTTTGCATAAAGACAGTTTTCTCCTATCATTTATCATAAAACAATTTCATCTATAACAGGTATCACTGATAGAAACAAGTGAAACTTAACTAAATTAAGGAATACCTCTGATAGAAATCAGGGTAAACTCCTACCCTTGTTCACCCATCAAAATTTTATTAAGAAGTTGGCATGATGAGATTCTTTCGTCTTTCCTTGTCCAGCTGCTCAAATTGTCCATAACCGGGGACACGGCTAAGATCTTAGTTTGTTGACTCTGCAGAGTTTGTGCACTTTCACCTTTAGACTCAAATCAGCCCAAACATCCTATACACCATGTCGAGACATCGTAGTAGTTTTCATAGACGGGGGTGCCATGAGACTACGGTAGAGACGTGGGGTAACGGGATAGCGTAGTAACACAGAACACGGGATTTTACCCAGGTTCGGTACGTCGCGATAGTACGGCGTACCTACTCCTGCACTTCTCACTAATTGGGACTAAAGCCCGTTTATCAGGGTTACAATGTGAGGGTGTAGATCTAGCTTCTCGGCGAGGATGAGCTTCTCGGCGAGTTGCGTAGAGCTTGAACTTGTTGTGTCTAACTTGTGCTTGTTTAATCTATCTCCCGTCCGGCTTTATATAATAGCCGGATTAGGGCTTACAGAATAAGAAACCTAGAAGACTACGTTTAACTTGTAACTTGGAAAACAAGGAATCCGTCTTCTCCTCCAAGCCAGATCACGCGGGCCGTGATCCAGGTTCTTCTAGAATCCAGCTTCTGCGCGTCGGACTACTGGGCCGCCCAATGAACCTAAGCCCATTACCATGTAGGCCACCCTGGTAGTCCGGCCCTTTGTCTACCATCTTCTATACCCCTATTCAGTATATATCCGACAGTAGCCCCCAGGAAGGATCAAAACTCTGATTCTCCGTCTTTCGCCAAATACATTTTGTCCGGGAAATCTTGATTCAGCAGTCTTGATTCTTTCTACTTTCCTTTTGAAGGAGATGGTAACATAAAACTCGGAACTATGAAAGTCCGGCTTTTCTTCTCGCGATCCTTCGCGGAAAAAGAACTCATAACGTCAGCGTCTTAAACATGCTGACGCAAGCGCCGCTTGGTTCCACGCGGGAAACCCCTCAGCGTATCTCTGACAGATTCTCACGGGAAACGAGGAGATAGCCATCATTCCCCTGCCGTTTTATTTCCCGTAGTTTCCGGCGATCGACACGCGTCGAGCATCCGACGGTCGAAAGAGCCGTTGGCACGTATCTAAACGGGTTTCTGGCTATAAATAGCCATCATCGTCCTCATCGGAAACTTTCCTCACTCCCTCACTGCCCACACCATTGACGCGCACGCGAGCTCGAGAGCAAGTCCTTGTCCCAGGCGCACTTAGCATCCAAACGCACCGAAATGCGCCACCAAAAGATGGCCTCCTCGCCGTCGTCGCCGACCCGCGCCGCCATCGATGAGCTCGTCAGCGATCTGGATCCGCAGCCAGGATCGCCTAAGCACGCCGGCGGCAAGCCGGAGAAGACTACGGCTTCCGCGGCGGGCGGAGAAAACTCTTCCGCTGCCGCGGACGTTGCGTCATCAAGTGCCGCGACAACCCCACCGTTTGCACCCGAAACGGTGGAGGAAAAGATCGAGCTCCTCGGCGACGAACTCGCCGCCGCGGAGGCTGCCGCCGCCGCCACCGCCGGAGCGGACGAGGAAGCTGAATCTGCAGGCAACTGGATTGCCTGCAGTATTCCTCCGGCTCTCCTTCCAAACTTGGAGAAGGAGGGCCTGGTAGTCAAGAAGAAATGGCGGCTTCCGGAGGAAGAAACCGAGCCAACGCCGCAGAACAGCAAAAGGGTAATTCTCACTTCCCACCTCTTACGAGGTATGGGGCTCCCGCCTTCTTCTTTCTTCCTCCAAGTTCTTTCTCATTATAACATCCAGCCCCACAATCTTCCCCCCAATTCCATTCTATACATGGCCGGCTTTCAGGCCTTGTTTGAAGGCTACTTAGGGCTAGAACCTAGGTTAGACTTCTGGATGTACTGCTTTGGAGTTAAGAGGAACTCTTCGGAGGGCGCACTCCCAACTTGCGGGACCATATCCTTCACTCTTCGGAGATTCCGAGAGGATTGGTTCCCCAAGATCAAAACCTCAGAATCCGTCAAATTTTGGACGGGTTCTTTCTTTTATCATCCCGACGTGCCTTTTCCTAAAAAGGCCGTCGGGGTTCCACCTTTTGTGAATTCTGCCGCCGTTCCCCAGGATAACTGGGGAACATAAGCCGTCCAAGTTCTGCCGCCAGATCTACTAAAGATCAAGCGGCGCATCGCCAAGCTCACCTCCATGGATCCGCCTCTAACTGGCATGGACACGGTTCTATGCTGGCTGATTAGGCGGATCCAGCCACTAGCCAACCACAGCGGCCGTCTCCTGTGCGACTACACGGGAGTCAAGGATCCAATGCGGACATCCGCCAAAGATTGGCCCGCAAAGGAACTTATGATGCGGAGGGTTACTCCTAGATTGGCCCGATCTTCACGAATCGACGGAGAACACGAAGAACACGAAGAACTCGATGAACACACGAGGGGAAACGAGGGGGAAATCGAGGGCAACGCAAACAAACACGAGGATAACTAGTAAGAACCGAAGAACCCCAAATCTTCCGTCAACTAACCCCGAGGGCCGCCTACGGAACGATCGATTCAACTGAGCTCACCTTGATTGAAACCGCTTTACACCCGTAGCCGGTCCACTACGCCAATAGAACCTCAAGATAATCGAGAGGAAGATTGGTCAAGTACTTGATAGAAACCCAAAGGGAGAGATCAAGTATTTGGATGTGCCTTGATACAATCCTCGACGATGTCGGAGGGATGGTTCCTCAAAGAGGGATACAAGAGAGCTGAGCTCCAAATGTTCTAAATTCAACTCTAACCCTAGATCTGAGAATGGGGGTGACTATATATAGTCTAGTGCCAAAGGGGGTAGGTGGGAGGATAAGAAACAAGGCCTCAAGGCCCGCAAGTGTCACGCAGTCCGCACAGTAGCGGAGGCTCCGGTGGTTTCCACCGGAGGCTCCGGTGGATGGAGCGGAGGCTCCGGTGGGGTCCGGTGGTGGCTCCGTGGTCACCCACCCGATGGGGTTCCGCGCGCAGGCAGCACCGGAGGCTCCGGTAGCGAGTCGTGGAGCGGAGGCTCCGGTGGGATCACCGGAGGTTCCGCCCGAGTTCCGGTGGCGGCTCCGGTGGTGGCTCCGGTGGTAGCTCCGCCACTTTCCACCCGAAGGGGTTTTGGGCGGAGGCCACACCGGAGGTTCCGGTGGTGAGCGGGGAGCGGAGGCTCCGGTGGGATCACCGGAGGTTCCGCTGCCTGGAGCTTTCCGGCTTCGTCTCCTTGCGCTGGTCTTGCTCGTTCGCCTTCCGCGTCTTCTTGGGCACCCTTGGTGGACTTGAACCTGAGCACACACAGCGTTGCGCCATGAGGTAGCGCACCATCCTCCATGTGATCGAAAGTATAGAGCGAGAGGAGCGAGTTCACCTTATCCTTGATGGCCTTTGCGCGTGATCTTGTCATCGGTCCACTTGGAGTAGATGGTTGGGCTACATCATCTCCCCCCCCTTGAAAAAGAGTCGACCTCGACTCGGCGTCGTCTTCATCACTTGGGTATCCATGGAAGGGAGAGAGGTCCTTGACATTGAAGGAGTTGTGGACGAGGTACTTGGATTGCGGTAAGTCGAGCTTGTAGGCGTTGTTGTTGATGCGCTTTAGGACCTTGAAGGGACCGTCACCTCTTGGCTTGAGCTTGGAGTTGCGCTCTTCGGGGAACCGGTCCTTGCGCAAGTGTAGCCACACGAGGTCACCTTCTTGGAACACCATGGGTTTCTTGTTCTTGTTCATGATAGAGGCTCGGTGCTCGGAATGCTTCTCAAGTGTAGCCCTTGTGGAGTCGTGGAGCTTCTTGATGTAGTCGGTGCGCTTGTCGATGTCCATGTTTGCTCGCTCGCGTAGAGGCAAAGGGAGTATGTCGAGGGCGGTGTTGGGGTTGAAGCCGTAGACGATCTCGAAGGGACTCTTCTTGGTAGCTTGATGGAGAGCACGGTTGTAGGCGAACTCGGCGTGTGGGATGCATTCCTCCCAATTCTTCAAGTTGGGCTTGATCAATGCTCGAAGTAGTGAAGAGAGTGTGCGGTTGACGACCTCGGTTTGTCCATCCGTTTGTGGGTGATAGGCGGTGGAGAATAGTAGCTTGACGCCGAGCTTGGCCATCAATGTCTTCCAAAAGTAGGAGGTGAACTTGACGTCGCGGTCCGAGACAATTGAAGTAGGTACACCATGTAAACGCACAATCTCCCTGAAAAACAAAGTAGCAACATGTGAAGCATCGTCGGTTCGGTTACAAGGAATGAAATGTGCCATCTTAGAGAAACGATCCACAACTACAAAGATTGAATCCATGTTGGTTTTAGTTCGTGGAAGGCCTAACACAAAGTCCATGCTAATATCACTCCAAGGTGCATGTGGGATAGGTAATGGCATGTAAAGACCATGAGGGTTGGAAGTGGACTTAGCTCGGAGGCATGTGGAACATCTCTTGACGTGTCTCTCAACATGATGCTTCATCTTGGGCCAATAGTAGTTGGTGGAAAGCATGGCATAGGTCTTGTCGCGTCCAAAGTGTCCCATGAGGCCTCCTTCATGTGATTCCTTCAATAACAACAAGCGAAGAGAAGACTCGGGGATACACAATTTGTTAGCCTTAAACAAGAAACCTTTGTGAAGATAGAAATCATCGAAACCTCGGTTAGGCAAGCACTTCTCAAATATAGGACCAAAGAAAGCATCGGAAGCATATAAGTCTTTGATTTCATCCAAACCAATCACATTGATGTCAAGACGTGTAAGAAGGCATTCTTTCCTAGACAAGGCATCGGCTACCACATTCTCTTTACCTTTCTTGTACTTAATGACATAAGGAAAAGATTCAATGAATTCAACCCACTTAGCATGCCTTTTGTTCAAATTGGTTTGGCTTTTCAAGTATTTCAATGATTCGTGATCGGAATGAATGACAAATTCTTTTGGCCAAAGGTAGTGTTGCCAAACTTCTAGCACTCTAACCAAAGCAAAGAGTTCCTTATCATAGATGGGGTAATTGAATTTAGCACCATCAAGTTTTTCACTATGGTAAGCAACGGGGCGTCCGTTTTGCATGAGAACGCCACCAATTCCTATACCACTAGCATCACATTCAATCTCAAAAGTTTTCTCGAAATCCGGTAAGACAAGCAAAGGAGCTTCGGTTAGGCATTTCTTAAGTGTATCGAAAGCTTTTTGTTGCGCATTGCCCCAAACAAAAGGTACATTCTTTTTGGTAAGTTCATTCAAAGGGCAAGCAATAGTTGAAAAATCTTTGACAAAGCGGCGATAGAAACCGGCAAGGCCATGAAAGCGCCTTATCTCACCCACGGAAGTAGGGTTGGGCCAATTCCTAATTGCCTCAATCTTCTTGTTATCTACTTCAATACCATTGGACGAGATCACAAAACCCAAGAAAACAAGCTTGTTGGTGCAAAAATTGCATTTGGAAAGATTGGCGAAAAGTTTTGCATTGCGAAGAGCCAACAATACTTGTGAAACATGATCAAGGTGATCTTCCAAAGATTTGCTATAAATGAGAATATCGTCGAAGTAAACCACAACAAATTTGCCAATGAAAGGACGTAGAACTTCATTCATGAGACGCATGAAGGTAGATGGGGCATTCGAAAGACCAAAGGGCATAACAAGCCATTCATACAAACCAAGTTTTGTTTTGAAAGCCGTTTTCCATTCATCACCTATACTCATACGAATTTGATGGTAACCACTTTTAAGATCAATTTTTGAAAAGATAGTAGCACCACTCAATTCATCAAGCATGTCATCGAGCCTAGGAATAGGATGTCGATATCTAACGGTGATAGCATTGATAGGGCGACAATCCATACACATGCGGGAAGTAGAATCTTGCTTTGGGACAAGGATAACCGGCACGGCACAAGGACTAAGGGATTCGCGAATAAAACCTTTTTCGAGTAGCTCTTGGATTTGGCGCTCAATCTCCTTAGTCTCCTCGGGATTGGTGCGGTAAGGAGCGCGGTTTGGAAGGGGCGCGCCCGGAATGAGGTCAATACGGTGCTCGATTCCTCGAATGGGAGGAAGGCCCGGAGGGAGCTCATCGGGAAAGACGTCTTCAAATTCCTGCAACAAAGGCAACAAAGAGGGAGGTAGATTTGTCATGTCGTTAGTTTCAAGTGCTTCCCCTTTGCACAATAGGACAAAGTGAAGTATGGTTGGGTCCTCTCTTAGCGCTCGCATCTCTCTTTTGGTGGCAAGTAAGGCAAAGCCTTTGGCATCACTCGTAATTTTTCCACTCATATTTGGCTTGTGGCTCTCACTCACTTTTTGGTGGATCACTCTCTCACCACTCATCTCACGAGATTTGAGCTCTTCTTGTCGACGTGCAAGAGTCTTGGCGTTGTCGGCGATCACTTGGCTAGGAGACATGGGACGAAGAACGAAAGTCTTGTTGTTCCACTTGAAGCTATAGTGATTGGTACGCCCATCATGGATAGCACTCTTGTCGTATTGCCACGGTCGGCCAAGAAGAAGATGACACACGGTCATAGGAACAACGTCACACTCTACCGTGTCTTCATAAGGACCAATCTTGAAAGTCACGGAAACCATGTGTTGAATCTTGAAGGTGCCGGAGTCACTAAGCCATTGGACATGGTATGGGTGAGGGTGTTGCTTGTAAGGCAATTTGAGCTTGTCGCAAAGTTCTTTGCTAGCTAAGTTGTGACAACTTCCACCGTCGATGATGACCTTGATTGACTTGCCATCAATACCGGCTCTTGTTTGAAAGAGATTGCACCGTTGATCTTGCTCATCTTGAGGAGAAGAAGTGAGGACTCTTGTGACCACTAGGGATGGGTTCTTGTCCTCATCGCAATACACACTTTCTTCATCATCGTTGGAGACGTCCAAAGGGTTGAGAGCAACTTGATGCAAGGCATAGTATTCGCCTTCGCTCATAGAATCACGTTCACCATCTTGGTTGACAATCATGATCATCTTGTTGGAACATTCAAAGGACTTGTGTCCACTACCACCACACTTGAAGCAAGTAATAGTGCTTGACTTGACTTGAGGAGCACTTGAGGATGAGGTTGGAGTAGCTTGCTTCTTGAATGGTTGGGAAGACTTGTTGGGAGCACTAGAGGCTCGCGGGTTGCTCTTGGTGGTAGTTGGAGGAGGAGCTTGTGTCATTGGAGTAGAGGATGATGGTCTTGAGTTGAAGAAAGCCTTTTGCTTGCTATATTTGAGATCTTCCGCAATTTGACGTTCCGCCTTAAGAGCTTGGTGGACAAGGGCCACAATGTTGTCATACGGTTGATACTCGACGATCTTCCTTATAGGATAGTTGAGGCCATTGAGGAAGCGGGCCATTGTTTGCTCTTGAGATTCTATCACATGAGCGCGGATCAAAGATGTCTCCATTTCCTTGTAGTACTCATCAACGGACTTCACACCTTGACGAAGTTCTTGAAGCTTCTTGAAGAGGTCACGCTTGTAGTGAGGAGGAACGAATCGAGCATGCATGAATTGCTTCATCTCATTCCAAGTGGCAATAGGAGCAACGCGATTGCGGACTCGTTCGGCTTGTAGACGATCCCACCATAAGAGTGCATAGCCTTCGAATTCCAAAGATGCTAGAGCAACCATTTTCTTGTCGGTGAAGTTGTGAATACCGAAGATCTTGTCAACCTTGAGAGCCCAAGCAAGATAGTCTTCGGGATCATTCTCACCATTGAACTTGGGGACATTGAAACGAAGAGCACTCATGTTGTTGTCCTCTTGCGGACGATGAGGGCGCGCATGTTGGCGCTCATGGGGGTCTTCATCATATATGGGAGGTGAATCATCATAGGGGTCATCCTCATTGTCTTGGCGGTGGCGATCATGATGGGGAGGATGACGCCGGTGGTCATTAGGTGGTGGTGGTTGGTGGTGACGGAGCCTAGCTTCTCGGCGTTCACTATCATCATGGCCATTGTGTTGTTGTTGAGGACGTTCTTGTTCTTGGAGAGGTTGTTGAGGATGATCATGTTCTTGGCGGTCATTGTTGTTGGGACGCGCATGGCGCCTTGGTGGCCTTCGATGTTGACGAGCATCTTCCACGAAATCGTTGTGGCCATAGTCTTGAGCGTGGCCTTGTGGAGGTGGAGGATTTTGGTGTTGTCGAAGGTCCGGGCGTTGCGGTTGTTGAAGAGGGTCACCACGGCCTTGGCGATGTCGAGGTGGTGGTGATGGCGAGCTATCCTCATACCGATTGCGTCGCGGAGGTTGTTGATGTTGTGGAGGAGGTGGTGGTGCTTGTTGAGGTTGTCCACCCTCCTCCACGTTGTGGCGATCATGGCGATCATGGCGACGAGGTTGGTGAGGATCTTGATTGCGGTGGCTTGAGCGGCGAGACCTTGAGGATGATGATGAATGACGGCGATTGGCAAGATTGGCCAAGTTGATGTTGATGCGCGTCATTTGATCATTCATTCGAGCCTCTTGCTCTTGGAGTCGACGCTCATAGCGTTGCAACCCGTCCTTGACGAGTTCGCGGAGTTGAAAGTGGTCATTGTGGGTGACGAAGTTGGCGTAATCATTGTCGTTGTAGAATGGGTTGCCTTCGTCTTCCGAGCTCGGACTTGTGAATACTCCTTCCCTAGCCATCTCAAAAACACACACAAGGGTGATATTGAAGAAATGGACGCCTCACTTACCCAACGTTACCTTTCTTGGTCGTATTGAGGCTAGTGGACGAGCCTAGGTGTAGGGCGGTATGTCAAGAGCGAATCCAAAAGATCGAAAGAAACCGCAAACGGCAACACACACACTTTATATGGAAGGCAAATAGGTTAGGAAAGTGGCGAGGAAAAATCGACCAAAACCGAAGAAAAGTTTGTTGTCAATCGTGGAGAAAATTCAAAGAAAAAGTTAGCACAAAAACCAAACCTAAAGGATGGAAATATGGTGGAACACACACACGCAAGGGAAAAATGGGGTTAGTGCGACCAATGGACGAGCGAAGAACGAAATGGCCCTAACGTAGACTAATGCTCAATGCCACACTAACACAAGGAGGACGCTAGCTCAAACCGCAAAGTTGAAAAGGCAACAAGATTCGCACCGTGGCAATCGGTCACTCTTTCTCTTTTGCGACGCAATGCTACACGTTCCTACAATGGAAAGCAATTGGCACCGATCCTTTTGCTTCTTTTTCTATTTTCTCTTTCTCTCTTTTTTTTTTTGATTTTCTCTTTTTGATGGATTCCAAAGTGCCAATGCCTACTCGGTAGCTAATCTCTCACAAGCGCTAACTTCGCACTCTCGATGCCACAAATGCGATGCCAAGCGGTGTAAAAAGAACTAGTCCGATAGGTAAGTAACACAATGGGATGGGGTGGTGCAAGCGGAAGCAAGTTATACCTCTCTTATTTTGATGATCACGGACTTGCGGCCGTGGGGGAGTCGATGTCGTGGCGATCCGATGATGTGGAAGCGTAGGTGATGTCGTGGGCGTCGCGTAGCAACTCGTTGCACTCAATTTGGATCACAAACGACAAAGAAAAACAAGTTCCAAAATCTGCCGGAGAATCGAAGAGCTGAAATTTTCTGAGTTTTTGGCTCAAATTCGAAATTCCCACAAAATCAAGAAAAATTTTGGGCGAAATTGGAAAAATTGGCTGAATGGAAAGATGTGGAAAGGTGTTTGGCAACTAATCTCTGAAGAAAAACCACGAAAAACGCAACGAGTCAACAGATCGGTCAAATTCCCTTTTGGCTATTTTTTGAGGATTTTCGAAATTCTTGGTGGAAAAAGAAAAATTGGTGGATGGGGAGGGGTATGGGTGTCGGATTCGTGTCAATCTAGCTCTGGATACCAGATGATGCGGAGGGTTACTCCTAGATTGGCCCGATCTTCATGAATCGACGGAGAACACGAAGAACACGAAGAACTCGATGAACACACGAGGGGAAACGAGGGGGAAATCGAGGGCAACGCAAACAAACACGAGGATAACTAGTAAGAACCGAAGAACCCCAAATCTTCCGTCAACTAACCCCGAGGGCCGCCTACGGAACGATCGATTCAACTGAGCTCACCTTGATTGAAACCGCTTTACACCCGTAGCCGGTCCACTACGCCAATAGAACCTCAAGATAATCGAGAGGAAGATTGGTCAAGTACTTGATAGAAACCCAAAGGGAGAGATCAAGTATTTGGATGTGCCTTGATACAATCCTCGACGATGTCGGAGGGATGGTTCCTCAAAGAGGGATACAAGAGAGCTGAGCTCCAAATGTTCTAAATTCAACTCTAACCCTAGATCTGAGAATGGGGGTGACTATATATAGTCTAGTGCCAAAGGGGGTAGGTGGGAGGATAAGAAACAAGGCCTCAAGGCCCGCAAGTGTCACGCAGTCCGCACAGTAGCGGAGGCTCCGGTGGTTTCCACCGGAGGCTCCGGTGGATGGAGCGGAGGCTCCGGTGGGGTCCGGTGGTGGCTCCGTGGTCACCCACCCGATGGGGTTCCGCGCGCAGGCAGCACCGGAGGCTCCGGTAGCGAGTCGTGGAGCGGAGGCTCCGGTGGGATCACCGGAGGTTCCGCCCGAGTTCCGGTGGCGGCTCCGGTGGTGGCTCCGGTGGTAGCTCCGCCACTTTCCACCCGAAGGGGTTTTGGGCGGAGGCCACACCGGAGGTTCCGGTGGTGAGCGGGGAGCGGAGGCTCCGGTGGGATCACCGGAGGTTCCGCTGCCTGGAGCTTTCCGGCTTCGTCTCCTTGCGCTGGTCTTGCTCGTTCGCCTTCCGCGTCTTCTTGGGCACCCTTGGTGGACTTGAACCTGAGCACACACAGCGTTGCGCCATGAGGTAGCGCACCATCCTCCATGTGATCGAAAGTATAGAGCGAGAGGAGCGAGTTCACCTTATCCTTGATGGCCTTTGCGCGTGATCTTGTCATCGGTCCACTTGGAGTAGATGGTTGGGCTACATCAACTTAGGCGGCGCATCAACCAGTTGGTCGCATCGCGCGACCAATACACAGAGAGTCGGCCAATGTACACGGCCGAAAATCCGGTTCCCAAGGTAATTTTTCAGTCATTTGGGTACAGTTCTATTTTTTCTCGGATTTCCTGGCTTCTGATTTCTGTCTTGCTTGTCCGACAGTTCGCGGATCTTTCAGATTCGGACTTGGTATCCGAGGCTGAGCTGGACGCGCTGCGCACCGCCGCTACCGGTGGACGCAAGCGCAAGAAGATAACTTCCTCGGAAGAAATTATCGATCTTGACGGAATCCCCGTCGCCACTTCCAGGTTATTTTCTTCTGGATTTTTCTTTTATGGGAACTTTCTTCATCCATCTCCGGTGTTTTAACCTTTTCCGGGTTTTTATGTTTTTAGCCTGCCACCTTCCACCCTGAAGCCGAAGAAGCTGAAGAAACACAAGGTTTCTTCCAGCCGAGGCAGCCAACCTTCTCCCGCCATCGCCCCGGACACACCAAGCACAATGGCGGAAGAGCCTACTGCAACCCCCACCACCAAGCCCCCAGAGCCCAGCCAGCCCATTGTGTCCAACACGGACACGAGGGAAAGGGCGGCTCCAGAGGTGGGAAAATTACCTCGGACTTTCGACGAGGAAATTCCCACCTTTGACAAGGATTTCAAAGCTATCAATGATGGCTTGGACGCAGCCAGGAATCTCTTCGCGGAATACGCGAAAGAGTTCAAAGAAAACTTGGCAGGTTTGCAGCGCATGAGCCAGGTATATAACACTAGCCCCCAAGCATTAATTAAAATGCGTGCTTTTTGCTTTGATGCTTTTTGTACTCATTCTTCTCCTTGCTATGTTTCAGCAAACCTCCGAAGCCATCAACAGGGAAGTTTTCAAGAAGCTTACCATCAAGAATAAAGAAGTTAGAAGTCTTCTCTCTATTCTTGAAGAAAGGGAAGCAGAGCTGGAATCAGCTAAGCTCGCACTGTCGGAAACACAAGGTAAACATTTTCCTTCTGAAATTTCCGATTCAATTATTTGCCTAAGTTTTTTCCGAGGAGCTGGCTAACTCGGATTTTTCCCTTGCTTTTCAGCTGCATTAGCTCAGGCTAAACAAGCAGCAGAAGATTCTGGCAATGCCGAAATTCTCCGCAAGGAGAATGTTGAGCTTCACAAGAACCTTGTGAAAGCACAACAAGACTTGGAAGCCAGTAATCTGGCCCTTGGAGTTTCTAATTCCAAGGCTTCCGAGCAGGCGGAAAAGGACAAATCCACCATTCAGGATTTGACCGACGCTCTAAACCTTCGCCTGGAGGAAGTTTCCGAGATCGACAAGCTCATCGGTAAATTTCTGACTCATTTATCATCTTTCCATGTTTTACTTTTCTCTGTTTTTCCGTCTAACCCTTTTGGGTGTGTTATTGGAAAAACCAGGAGATACCCCAGATGGCACTCGGGTTGCAGGCATCCGAGCTTTCGGGGAGACATGGACTTTGATGAAGGCTGCTGCAACGCAGCTGGTAGACAAGTTTCTTCCCGAAAAATCAGGGGAGTGCTCGGAGGTTGAAAAACTTCCGGGTGCCATCATGGAGGTGGCGGAGTCTAAGGAATCTCTCCTTCGCTCCGCTGCACGGGGTGGTGCGCGCATGGCTCTTGGCCTCATGCGCATGCACTACCCTAGTGCTAAATCCTGGCGCGTGGCGTCCGGTGTCCCTCAAGGATACACGGATATGCAGCGAAACACCATCTTTGGTGAAGTCAAGGGCCACGCCACCCAGATTGCCTCCATGGTAAATATCTCCGTCAACTATCTAGAAGCGGAGATCCCTCCAATCCCCGAAGACGAAAGCAGCGAGGAGGAGTCGGATGCTTGAAGGGTTACCTGGAACCTGGATAGAAAAAATAGACAATAGGAGCATTACTGTTCTTTTAATGTAATCCAAAATGTAATGCTTCTTTTGTATGAATGAAACTTCCGTCTGTTGCAGTTTAAATTATGAAATTCTTTGCATGTTTTTTGGGTTTTATCATTCCTTTATCTTCTAAGTTCTCTGGTGTGTATGTTTTAACTGCCCTTAGTGTTTGAAATGGCTCAAATAGCAATATGAATCTTCATGCCGAGTAACTGGGGACGAACCAAGCAGTTTTTGAAACTCGGAAACATGGACCATGCTAAAGGCATTTTTACTAACTAGTTCCAGTAACCCAACACACACACAATCAGATAAGACTTAGAGAAATCCAGGAAAGTTTTAAGTGAAACTTGGGCACACAGGCAATTCAAGTTTCCCTTAGCCGTTAACAGGCTGAAAAATCATTCAGTTTTGTAACGCCGAGTACGCAAGCACAATTCGGGTTAACGTTGAGCAATTTGTAAGATCATTGGGAAATAGATGAGGCGGAAACACCTTGCACTTATAAAGAATATGGATGACAGTATTCCGACAACTTTATTTCATGATCTCAAAAGATGTTTACATAGAATTGAACTAAGTACGGAAAGGTACATAACTTTCTAGACGTTCCCAGGCTTCCGCAATCCACTTGACTTTGTCGAATTTTTTCAACAGCTTGTAGAGTGGTAAGGTTTTAGCCCCCAGCCAACTGATAAATCTGCTGACGACTGCAGCGGAACCCGTCAATCTTTGGACATCTTTTACACATGTAGGTTTTGAGATGTTCAAGATTGCCTTGATCTTTTCCGGGTTAACTTCTATTCCTCTATGGGAAACAATGAAACCCAGAAGTTTTCCTGAGGGAACCCCGAATACGCACTTAGATGGATTCAACTTCATCTTGTAAGTGCGCAAGTTTTCGAAAGTTTCTCGCAAATCCTCAAGGAGTGTATCTTTTTCCTTGGTTACGACAGCGATATCGTCCACGTAAACATGAACGTTTCTGCCAATTTGACTATGCAAACAGCGTTGCATGCAACGCTGGTAGGTTGCACCTGCGTTCTTCAGGCCAAAAGGCATGGTTATGTAATAGTACGTCCCATACGGGGTTATAAAAGAAGTCTTGATTTGATCTTCCTTTTTCATGCGTATTTGGTGGTACCTGGAGTATGCATCCAAAAAGCATAAAAGCTCGGAGCCTGCAGTGGCATCTATTATTTGATCGATTCGCGGTAACGCGAACCTATCTTTCGGACACAACTTGTTCAATCCTGTGTAATCTATACACATTCTAAGAGCAGTGGTGTCTTTCTTCGGTACTAGGACCGGATTTGCGGACCAATCAGTATGGATTACTTCCTTGATGAAATCCGCTGCTAAAAGCCGGATAATTTCCTTGCCAATAGCCTTCCGTCTTCTTCCGTCAAAACGACGGAGACCTTGTTTGACGGGTTTTGATCCGGGAATAACCTTGAGTTGGTGCTCAGCAAGTTCCCTGGGTACGCCTGGCATGTCAGCTGGACACCAGGCAAAAATATCCCAGTTCTCACGGAGGAACTTGGTGAGCTCGCCTTCCTATTTGTCGGTCATCCCAGTCCCTACGACGACAAATTTTGTCGGATCTTTGGGATCTAGGATTACCTGTCTTGTATTCTCGGACGCCTTGAAACTATCTGTTGGCTTCCGAGTTTCTTTTCCTACCGGCATTTCTTTCGGCGAAACCTCCTTGGCTAATTCCTTCAGTTCCTCCTTTGCTATAACTCTCTGAGCGCAAAGGGCGTTTTCTTGCTCCAACTCATTTGCCAGCTTGAAATCACCGGCTATGGTGATTACTCCTCCTTTGGGTCCTGGCATTTTCAGCTTGTTATAGATATAACAGGATCTTGCCATGAATTTGGCGAAAGCTGGACGTCCGAGTATTGCATGATACACGCTTTCGAACGGCACTACTTCGAAGGATACTTTTTCCTGCCGGAAGTGATCTTTATCTCCGAAGGTGACATCTAGGGAAATTTCTCCTAGGGATCGTGCTTGCCTGCCAGGAACAATGCCATGGAAGCGTATATTGCTGTAGTTGAGCTGGGACTCGGAGATCTTCAAGTGCTTCAGTGTATCCAGGTACATTATATTAATGCTGGATCCTCCGTCCATCAGCACTCTTCTTAGCCTAGTGTTTTGAACAATAGGGCTGACAACAAGAGCTTGTGTGCCGGGTTCAGGGATATTTCCGGGATGATCAGACTGATCCCAGATTATCGGTGTGTTGGAGTACTTCAAGAATTTCGGAGTTGCCGGAACAACCGCGTTTATTTCTCGAAGTGTTCTTTTGGCCACCTTTGCTGACGGGGTTGCTAAGAAAATTAGCATTGCTTCTCCGTCAACTCTCGGAAATTTGGGTTCGCCCTTTCGCTGTTGTTCCTGGATTTTGTCGTCAGTATCCGATTCACTGTCTTCTTTTTCAGCTTCTGGCTTTTGTTTGGCAGGTTTCCTTTTGGAACCCTTCCCTTTATTTCCGGATCCTGCATTGCCTTTCATATGCTTGTTTAGCCGGCATTGCGCGTTTGTGTGGGTTGGTTTCCCAAATTGCGAGTGGTGGATGCAGGGTTCCGACTTAATTCTCTCCCATTCTTCGGGAGTGTAATTGATTGGATCTGGACTGCGGCCTTTCCACTTATTCACCTTTTCTCCTCCAAAGGCTATGTTGACCTCCTTGGGCTTTGTCGTTGACTCTGGAGTTCCTTTTTTGTCAGAACGAGGGGTTTTCTTGGCGAGTATTAGTGACTCAATATTGCCTCCTCTTGCTCTGATATCATCTTCGGCTGCAGCATGTTCATTAGCGGTTGTAAGCATAGATTCGAGATCTTTGTGCTGTTTAGAACCAACCATGAACGGTACGAGTCCGGGTTTTAAGCCATTGACGAAAGCATGCATTGCTTGTACGTCAGTTACTCCAGAACAACTATTCTTCATTGCAGTCCATCTGGAGATGAAATCCACGTATGGTTCGTCCTCAAATTGGGTGCAACGGTTCAGCTGATTGATGCTATTTGGGCGTTTGTATGTTCCCCGAAAATGTTGAGTGAATACTCTAGCCATATCATCCCAGCTGTCGACAGTTCTTGATGGTAAACCATTAATCCAATCTCTGGCTCCGTCTAGCAACATTAGGGGAAGAAACTTGACAGCTTCCAGGTCTGTCCCATTGTTGATTTGGACGGCTGTATAATAATCTGAGAGCCAGGTATCCGGGTTTGTACTGCCGGTATATTTTTGGTAGGTTGGACCAACTTTGGCGAAGCCAGAGTGCAGGGTTATCCTTCGGATCCTGTCAGTAAAACACTTAGGACCAAAGTATAGATCATCCTTTTCTGCTCTATCAATGTGTGCAGAATATCTCCCGGCTGAATGGACAGAAGGGGATCTGCTCCTTTCTTTTCCATTGTTGCGCGGACGCGCTTTTCCGAGGTTATCTCTATCCCTTCCGTGTTCACGTCCTTTAGGCGGAGTTCTGCTTCTATGCCTTTCCTTATCCTTAGGAGGTGTCCGGGATCTTTCACGTCTGTGAGGTATATCATATCTTCCGGCTTTTTCAGCTGGGTTTCTCGGAGGTGGCATTATTTTTCCGTCATTCCGGTGTTTGTCTTCCCGATCGTGTGGTTTATATCCATCTTTCGGGAGATGAGGTCCGATTCTAGACGTTGCGTCCCGGTTGTCTGGGTTTTTCCTGTCTTTTCTCGGATCCTCTTTTTTATCCGAATCTCCGGGTTCTTCCGGTCCAGGTGCTCCAGCAGCGCAAGTAGCTGTTTTGCAGAGAGCGGAATTATCATGCAGCCTCCCTGATCGTTCTTGGCCTCGTTGTTGCTGCTGTAATGCTTTTCCTAGGAAAGCATACACCCCTTGGAGTTTTTCCCCGTTGGAGTACAGATCGTTGTTTAGGATGGCGAACGCTGCTTCCGTGTTTTCCGCTGCGGTTTTGTATATTGGTTCGCCCTTGGCATCTTTGCCGTTTAACTGCTTTTGCCAAGATGGGTTATAGAACCTTTCTTTTGGCGGTAGTTCTTCCGATTTTGCGATTCCGGGTAACCTAGTAGGTTTTAACGCGGATCTATGCTTTCTCTCGTACTCCTCTATTTCTTCCTTCATGACTTTGATGTCATTATGGGTTTGTTGGAGATGTTGCCGAGATCTAAGCAGATGTTGCAGTTGCCGTTGGAAAGCTTGTCTCCTGGCTTCCAGCATCTCAGGGGGTTCATCTGGTCCCACTGGTGTTTGTAATAGCTCTTTCTCTTCCTGTTCCGTCATTGGCGGAGCAGTGATTTCCTTAGATTTCTTTTCCGCTGGCTTTGTGCCGCTAACATCTCCAACTTCCAGGTTTTCATCAGCGAGATCGGCTGATTTTTTCTTCCGGAGTTTGTATTGGAGTTTTTTTAGAAACACGGTGCTTTTTCTTGGAAGAGGGAGGTTTTTTGACAGGCTCATCTTCTGTCATCTCCTTAACATTGGGGAATATCGGAGAAGTTTCTCCGTCTTCTCTCTCTTCCACCGGCGGAGGGGTTTTAGGGCTTTCCTGGCTGTCGGCACCCGTTGTATCAACTGGTTTTGCCATTAGCACTTCATGGAATCCCTCTTGAAAGGACTTAACCTTTCTTACGAAGGCATCCTCGTCTTCGTCTTCGGAGTCGAAGTTATCCGATCCGGTTTCCGACTCCAACCTTGCCTCAATGGCGGCAAGCACGGACTCTGCTTCCGAGTTCATCGTCTGGTTGACGGATGTCGGATCTTCCGTCTCTGTGACGGGTATTTGTTCTTCCGTCTCTATGACGGGTAGGTTGTTATCTTCCTCTTGCACGGGATTTACGTCATCCGTGTTTTCAGCGATTTCGGATTGCACCATGCCGATAAAGTGTGTATCACTTTTTTGTCGGCGATCTGAGCAGAATCCGGCATCATAGTCGTCTTCGACTGGGTATAGGGCAGGTGGGATAAATTTGCTTCCACCGCAAAACCCCATTGCCTCTGCAGTTAGTCCGATAAAGATGTTAGCAGATCCGATCGGTAACACGCAGGCACTTACCAGGTGGTTTTGCGCCGGTATATAGGATCCGTTGTCGAGGAAGCGGCCGACGTCGTCGTCGAACTCCAAGCTTCCGACAGTGATCGATCTTCCAATTCCGCCAAGTATCCCAGATCGGAATTTCACGCCTGACGTCGTTTGCCCCACGGTGGGCGCCAACTGTCGAGACATCGTAGTAGTTTTCATAGACGGGGGTGCCATGAGACTACGGTAGAGACGTGGGGTAACGGGATAGCGTAGTAACACAGAACACGGGATTTTACCCAGGTTCGGTACGTCGTGATAGTACGGCGTACCTACTCCTGCACTTCTCACTAATTGGGACTAAAGCCCGTTTATCAGGGTTACAATGTGAGGGTGTAGATCTAGCTTCTCGGCGAGGATGAGCTTCTCGGCGAGTTGCGTAGAGCTTGAACTTGTTGTGTCTAACTTGTGCTTGTTTAATCTATCTCCCGTCCGGCTTTATATAATAGCCGGATTAGGGCTTATAGAATAAGAAACCTAGAAGACTACGTTTAACTTGTAACTTGGAAAACAAGGAATCCGTCTTCTCCTCCAAGCCAGATCACGCGGGCCGTGATCCAGGTTCTTCTAGAATCCAGCTTCTGCGCGTCGGACTACTGGGCCGCCCAATGGACCTAAGCCCATTACCATGTAGGCCACCCTGGTAGTCCGGCCCTTTGTCTACCATCTTCTATACCCCTATTCAGTATATATCCGACACACCCTGAGTGCATTAAGGAAAGGAGAAGATTGAGACGAGATCTTTCAGAAGAAATTCCACCACCGTCAGGCTTGACCCGTTCCAACCTATACCCCCTACATCTGCTTGTCAAGCGCTGGTGAGTTCATTCAACTTAGTTGATCAAGACAGAGCCCATATGACTAAAGGTTGCACGGGAAGTTACTAAACTTAGAGGGACATGGTAATCTCTTTGTTCCTGGGTGGCCATCCGCAAGTAAGAACCTCAAGTGGAATAACACTTAGACAAGGGCCCTGAGACAACACTCAACATAATCCAGTCTTACCACTTCCACCCAGGTGTTTCATTAAACTTAGTAGTTTTATCCTTAACATCCAAAAGAAACATTTGAAGAGCATAGCAATTCTACTAAGTTCAATGTCTTCTATACTAGAAGGATTTAGAAGGATGGCTACACACTACTTGGTATATTAGCGTAGCATAATATAACTTAGTAAAATTTCCTATCATGCATACTACTCAAAATCAACTAAAGCATGTAGAAAATAATGGGTAGTTGAATGATGTGTTACTTGCCTTCTTGAAGTTGGTGAAGATATCACACTCTCTTCACAAAAGATCGTTGCTCTCCGTACAATCTATTCACTGAAAACACAAACACAAAAATAAACAAACATACTAGAAAGCAAACAAATAAGTGAAGAAAACATGCAAATCAACTAACATAGCAAAAGAGGTTTAACCAAAATTGGCTAGGACAAGGTCAAGGTTTGATTTTGAAATAATTTATTCTCTAATGGTTTAATACATTCTAAGGACTTTCCAACGTTTTACTTGGGATGGACTAGGTTGAGTTTTGTAGAAAACTAACTTTATTATAACCATACTTGTCGAGGAAGTTCCAAGAGTTCACTACGGTGATCTCATTGTTTCAACTAAACACATAACAATGTGTAACACTTAGTCATTTTCATCAAAACATTTGAGTACTCTAAATGTCTTTCCATTTTTTTAGGGTAGGTCTAGGTTAACTAACTTCTTAACAAAGGATATAACAAGTTAAAGTCTTGGTCCATTTGGGTCAAGGGCTGGACAAAAACAACTTGTTATTCTTCAACTTGTGTGGATGGCTCCAAGTCTTCACATGCTTGTCTTCTTGAAGATTATCTTCATGCTTCTATTGTAGTCTTGTTCCTTGGATGGATTCTTCTCTTGGTCTTGAGATATTCTTCATGGCTTATCACTAGTTGTTCCAAGGTAGGAGGGGCACAAAGTATAACTAAGTCCATTTGGAAAGAAAGGAAATAAGAAAGATAGAAAGAGAAAGGGGGTGTTCTTCTTCTTGATTCTCTTCATACACTTGTACTTCCTTGGGTTGCTTCTAGTTGTGTATTACAGGTCTTTTCTTCAAAACTTCTTCATTGATCTTCCTTGTAGCTCTTCATGTTGCCACCAAGTTGAAAGTGTAGTGCCTTATTGTTCTTGAGTCTTGTTTTCCATTTGCTAACTTTGATGGATTCTTGAAGCAAGAATAGGGGATGGAGTAGATAGAAAACTATAGTACTAGTGTCTGAGGTTCACCACTTGGTCTCTTATATGGTTTACATACTAGGTACTTGGTCTTGGATTCAAAATGGCCACAACAAACAAAGGTAAACAAAGATAGAACCAACTCTAAGACTTAACCAACTAGGTGGACTACTATGATGGAAGTTTTGCTAAAATACATGGTCATGGTCCAGGGGTGTCCAAAATGGTTAGGCACTGATGTCTCTGGTTCAGGGTTATCAAATGGATCAACTTTGCCTAAGAAAACAATTTCTAATTATTTATAGAATTAAATCTATGTCCAAAAATACTCAAATGGCCATCTAAAATCTAAAACACTTCAAAAAATAATTCAAATAGGATTTTGGGCAGTGGGTACTGTTAGTACATATTCTAAGAAACCCAAAGAAATTTGGTTTGCTTAAATTGGATTTGCATAATTTGAATTATGTCAAATTTTATCAAACAAGCATATTTGAATTTTAACAATTGTTAAATGGTCAATTTTAAATTTGGCCAGTTCCAATAGTTTCTAGATGTTGTGCTGATTTCGAAAAGTCTAAGATTGCTAAATTTGGGCTTATGATTAAAAAGTTATGATGATTTCAAGTTACAAGGACTATTATGCAAAACAGCCAAAATTTTCTATTCGGGAGAAAACAGAAAACAACTGGGCTCAGATTTGACTATTTACCGTGCGGGGCAACAAATAACAAATGGGCTTGGGCCTGCTACGTGCTGCGCCGAGCGACAGGTAAGGACTTAACACAGGGGCTGACGTGGCGTGTCCCTAATGGCTGGTACCCCTTCGTGTTATGCTTCTAATCGTGGTCGTTCAGATATAGATCTACGGTTGAGGGAAGGGAAGGAGCTCACCACTGCGACTAGGTCGCCGGAAAATGGCAGGGTGGCGGCCGGTGTCTCCGGCGTTGATGGCGGCAGAGCTCTGGTGGATCCCTGGGCTCGGGAAGTGCATGGAGACTTTCAGCACGACACGGCGAGGTTGATAGTGTCCCTGGCAGAGGCTGGTGTTTCCTATCGTGGTGGCGCGGTGAAGACCCAAGGCGGCGGTGCGGTTCCCGGCTACGGCGAGCTCGGTCTCGTCGCTTCCCTGCACCAAAAGACGAGCAGGGGCATGAAAAGCATGCGCGAGGCCACGAGAAAGCAAGAGGGCCACAGAGGGGCGGCGTAGAATCATTCAGGCGGCCGGAAACAGCGAAACACGATGGCAGTCGGTGCGGACTCCGGCGAGGCATTCCTTGAGCCTTGGGGCATCAATTTGGGGGAAGAGGGAGGGGAATGGGGAGGCAATAGAGGGCTATATGGGGCTGGTCTCGGGGCAGCAATCACTACATTTACTCGTGCGGAATCAAGGATCGAATTGAAGATTGAAACGGAAATCTTTCCGTTACTGGAGGTTGAAGACGGGATGATCTCATTGATGACGTGAGCATTTTTTTTTAATTTCGTGTTTTCTTCTTTATTTTATATCTTCTGTTTTAAATATCCAAATAACCTCAAATAAATTTCTAAATCCTTGAAATGAAATTTTCTTTCAACTAAGCATGTTTGAAAACAATTTTGGACACATTTTAATTTTTGAAATTTGAAAATATATGTAATTCACTAATAGTACTTAATACCATTTTTTAATTAAAAATAATAATAAAATGAGGTTTTTATTAAATAAAATTTCAGAGAGAGTAAACATGTGAAATATAATTTTTGAAAGTCATTTCACAACATTTTCATATTTTTATAAATTTAATATTTGAGTGATTTACTAATAGTAACTTAATTCCATTTTTTAAATAGAAAATGAAATAAATACAAAAGTGGCTTAATAAAATTTGGAACAATGCCACAAGTCATAATATTGTTTTCTAAGTCTTATTTTATGTTATTTACAAAGCAAAGCATTTTATATTCATTCCTTTATGTTTAAAACTTGGAATAACAACTAAAAGTTATTATTAAAATATTTTATTCTCATCAAATATTTTTGAGGCTTAGAACTTTATTAAGGGTTATAAATCTTTGATTTTTGTTGTCATAAAATATTTTCAAAAATGAAATGAAAACATATTAAAAAAAATAAGGTTTTCTAAGAGAAAACAATTTCTTTGAATAATGAATAGTTATTTTTAATGGGCTTTTAGGGTTTATGGAATAGAGGTATAATGGATTCTTAATTTCAATTTTCATTGAGTTATGTATTTTTTTTCCTTTTATTTCTTGCATATCATTGGTTTTTGGTGACTTGCATAACATGAAAATAAAAGTTTCAATTTTTAGTGATTTTTGGACTTTCCAAAAATCAGGGATGTTACAGACTACCACCCTTAAAAGAAATCTCGTCCCAAGATTTGGGAAGGCTAGAAAGAAAGATTAGGTTTGGGTAACTGGGTTCCAGAACAACTGGGTGGGCTACCACCCTTAAAAGAGACTTTTGTGGGTAGCCTATTTTCATTAGATTGGAGTGTAGATTGATTTGAGATTGGCTTGAGTAGAAATTTCCTTCATGGTAGAGTTATAGACATAATAGATCTGTTGAAATACCTTTGACACTGAGGGGTCACTCTTTGGGTCAATCAAAATTCTTTGGGTCACTCTCAACTTGGTCTTTTGATGTCCTTGGCAATCTTCCATCTTGTTGTTGTCATCCTTGAAGCAAGCACCATGCTATTTCTAACGAAACTCTACTGGTAGGAAAAATCTTCCATTTGTTTGATAGCTCCAAGGTTGGCTTGATTCTCACCGAAAATAATATGTTTTTCAGCAACACTAACATAGGGTCATTATTGTATTCTACCATTCTATGGTTCAGGTTTAACATCGTCGTCTCTCTAATAGGTATGTCACTCAGATTTAACATTCCTCATAGCAAAGGTGAATAATATGAGTAGTCACAATGGGGGCCAATCCATGTTGCACTCAATCATTACCTTGTACTTGGATTGATGAATCTTGTTTAATAACACTAGGTCACCTCACTTGTCTAACAGAAATTTTCCAATCTGTAAGACAAACTTGAGCTACACTATCATTTCTCAACTAGTGGGTTGCATAAAACTCTTATGTAACACAAACTGGATAGTTGTGTTTCTTCATTATTTCTTCTCTTAGTGTAGTTGGATCTGGAATCTTCATAGCTCATGCAACTTGGGGTTCACTTGTCTTTCTCCACTTGTTGATTTTCTTGCTTCTCCTTATGATGTAGTTGGAATTGATCATGGATGTGATTGTTCCTTCACACAAAAGATCGACATCTTGAAATATATGATATTCCTCAATTGGATGGCTTGTGTCTTGGTAGGATACTAGTTGTAGGATTTCTGGATGCTCTCATAGTTTATTGCATAGCAAATATCCTCTCACTATGGTTGGTGATTGGATATAGGATTTGATTTGGCTTAGCATGAATGAGTAGAGATTAGTAAGAAGGCTACAAAAGTTCATACCCAACACAGCAGATCAAGGAAATTCATCTTGCACACAACACATAACAAACACAATCATCACACCAAACAACATGGTTTTAGAAAACAAACTAATATTGGCATACCACACTCATTAGTATGATCAATATACTAACACGTTAACGTTGTTCTAACCAAGTAACTAGATTGGTGGTCTCATCTATATCTTCTTGAGCTTTTCTTCATATTCTTCTCCTCCATGTCTTGAGGTGTTCCTGATTGTTGGGAAGTCTATGTTTTTCTTCAAATTCTTCAATAATCTTGAGTGTAGGTCTTCATGTGGTGAAAATACTCCTTGCACTTCTTGGTATGGTCATCGACAATCTTGCCTTGATGGTATTCAAGAAGTAGGTCATCTAGAAAATTTTGAAGATGAATAGTAGATGAGAGGATATGAGAAGAAATAAGATGGTTGTTTTGTTTCTAGAAAGTTTGAACATAGCTAATTTTCAATTCTAGGGTGATCAATGGGTTATTATCAACTTGTTGTAAATTGGATATTCACTATAGTGAGAAGGACATGCACCCGCAAGCCAATCAGGGAACGGTCTCGTGTCCGTGGACACGTAAAGTTGTCCGGGCCGCTTCATCTCACTATGTCGCTAGGATCCAAAATACTCTAAGGAGATAATAACATGATCAAAAATGGCTTCCAAACCTAAGGGTCTCGAATCCTAAAGGCAACACAAGGCTCTGATACCATTTTGTAGCGTTCCCACATTTAAATAATGTAAGAACATCTGTGTTATTGTGCTAGTCGCTGGATCAATTGCTAGCACCACAGTACAAGATGAAATATCATGCAAATGTATCAAATTCTATTACATCGCATGATCCAGTCTTTTAAAAAATAGGATTACAACTTGCATAGTCTTAGAAGACTAGCAGAAAACTAAGATATACAACAGAAGACATAGTACATATTGAGCCCATCTTCTTCATGTGCCACAGGCAAAACATGTTGGCGATAGTCTCGAGATCCTAAACAAAATCCTCACTCGTCTTCAGAAACATCTGCAATATGTAATATGCAGCCACAAGGGAGTCAATTCAATTTAATGTATTGGCAAGTAACACTATGGTGGATATAAATGGCAAGACTAATACTACATGCTTATTTGGCTGAGTGGAGTTTTGGCTAAGTTTGCATAAAGCCAGTTTTCTCCTATCTTTTATCATAAAACAATTTCATCTATAACAGGTATCACTGATAGAAACTAGTGAACCTTAACTAAATTAAGGAGTACCTCTGATAGAAATCAGGGTAAACTCCTACCCTTGTTCACCCATCAAAATTTTATTAAGAAGTTGGAATGATGAGATTCTTCCGTCTTTCCTTGTCCAGCTGCTCAAATTGTCCATAACCGGGGACACGGCTAAGATCTTAGTTTGTTGACTCTGCAGAGTTTGTGCACTTTCACCTTTAGACTCAAATCAGCCCAAACATCCTATACACCCTGAGTGCATTAAGGAAAGGAGAAGATTGAGACGAGATCTTTCAGAAGAAATTCCACCACCGTCAGGCTTGACCCGTTCCAACCTATACCCCCTACATCGGCTTGTCAAGCGCTGGTGAGTTCATTCAACTTAGTTGATCAAGACAGAGCCCATATGACTAAAGGCTGCACGGGAAGCTACTAAACCTAGAGGGACATGGTAATCTCTTTGTTCCTGGGTGGCCATCCGCAAGTGACAACCTCAAGTGGAATAACCCTTAGACAAGGGCCCTAAGGCAACACTCAACATAATCCAGTCTTACCACTTCCACCCAGGTGTTTCATTAAAGTTAGTAGTTTTATCCTTAACATCCAAAAGAAACATTTGAAGAGCATAGAAATTCTACTAAGTTCAATGTCTTCTATACTAGAAGGATATAGAAGGATGGCTACACACTACTTGGTATATTAGCGTAGCATAATATAACTTAGTAAAATTTCCTATCATGCATACTACTCAAAATCAACTAAATCATATAGAAAATAATGGGTAGTTGAATGATGTGTTACTTGCCTTGTTGAAGTTGGTGAAGATATCGTTGCTCTCCGTACAATCTATTCACTGAAAACACAAACACGAAAATAAACAAACATATTAGAAAGCAAACAAATAAGTGAAGAAAACATGCAAATCTACTAACATAGCAAAAGAGGTTTAACCAAATTGGCTAGAACAAGGTCAAGGTTTGATTTTGAAATAATTTATTCTCTAATGGTTTAATACATTCTAAGGACTTTCCAAGGTTTTACTTGGGATGGACTAGGTTGAGTTTTGTAGAAAACTAACTTTATTATAACCATATTTGTCGAGGAAGTTCCAAGAGTTCACTAAGGTGATCTCATTGTTTCAACTAAACACATAACAATGTGTAACACTTAGTCATTTTCATCAAAACATTTGAGTACTCTGATTGTCTTTTCATTTTTTTAGGGTAGGTCTAGGTTAACTAACTTCTTAACAAAGGATATAACAAGTTAAAGTCTTGGTCTTTTCCATTTGGGTCAAGGGCTAGACAAAAACAACTTGTTATTCTTCAACTTGTGTGGATGGCTCCAAGTCTTCACATGCTTGTCTTCTTGAAGATTATCTTCATGCTTCTATTGTAGTCTTGTTCCTTGGATGGATTCTTCTCTTGGTCTTGAGATATTCTTCATGGCTTATCACTAGTTGGTCCAAGGTAGGAGGGGCACAAAGTATCACTAAGTCCATTTGGAAAGAAAGGAAATAAGAAAGATAGAAAGAGAAAGGGGGTGTTCTTCTTGTTGATTCTCTTCATACACTTGTACTTCCTTGGGTTGCTTCTAGTTGTGTAGTACATGTCTTTTCTTCAAAACTTCTTCATTGATCTTCCTTGTAGCTCTTCATGTTGCCACCAAGTTGAAAGTGTAGTGCCTTATTGTTCTTGAGTCTTGTTTTCCATTTGCTAACTTTGATGGATTCTTGAAGCAAGAATAGGGGGATGGAGTAGATAGAAAACTATAGTACTAGTGTCTGAGGTTCACCACTTGGTCTCTTATATGGTTTACATACTAGGTACTTGGTCTTGGATTCAAAATGGCCACAACAAACAAAGGTAAACAAAGATAGAACCAACTCTAAGACTTAACCAACTAGGTGGACTACTATGATGGAAGTTTTGCTAAAATACATGGTCATGGTCCAGGGGTGTCCAAAATGGTTAGGCACTGATGTCTCTGGTTCAGGGTTATCAAATGGATCAACTTTGCCTAAGAAAACAATTTCTAATTATTTATAGAATTAAATCTATGTCCAAAAATACTCAAATGGCCATCTAAAATCTAAAACACTTCAAAAAATAATTCAAATAGGATTTTGGGCAGTGGGTACTGTTAGTACATATTCTAAGAAACCCAAAGAAATTTGGTTTGCTTAAATTGGATTTGCATAATTTGAATTATGTCAAATTTTATCAAACAAGCATATTTGAATTTTAACAATTGTTAAATGGTCAATTTTAAATTTGGCCAGTACCAAAAGTTTCTAGATGTTGTGCTGATTTCGAAAAGTCTAAGATTGCTAAATTTGGGCTTATGGTTAAAAAGTTATGATGATTTCAAGTTACAAGGACTATTATGCAAAACAGCCAAAATTTTCTATTCGGGAGAAAACAGAAAACAACTGGGCTCAGATTTGACTATTTACCGCGCGGGGCAACAGATAACAAATGGGATTAGGCATGCTACGTGCTGCGCCGAGCGACAGGTAAGGACTTAACGCATGGGCTGACGTGGTGTGTCCCTAATGGCAGGTACCCCTTCGTGTTATGCTTCTAATCGTGGTCGTTCAGATATAGATCTACGGTTGAGGGAAGGGAAGGAGCTCACCGCTGCGACTAGGTCGCCGGAAAATGGCAGGGCGGCGGCCGGTGTCTCCGGCGTTGATGGCGGCAGAGCTCTGGTGGATCCCTGGGCTCGGGAAGTGCATGGAGACGTTCAGCACGACACGGCGAGATCGATAGTGTCCCTGGCGGCGGCTGGTGTTGCCTATCATGGTGGCGCGGTGAAGACCCGAGGCGGCGGTGCGGTTCCCGGCTCCGGCGAGCTCGGTCTCGTCGCTTCCCTGCACCAAAAGACGAGCAGGGGCATGAAAAGCGTGCGCGAGGCCATGGGAAAGCAAGAGGGCCACAGAAGGGCGGCGTAGAACCACTCAGGCGGCCGGAAACGGCAAAACACGATGGCAGTCGGTGCGGACTCCGGCGAGGCATTCCTTGAGCCTCGGGGCATCAATTTGGGGGAAGAGGGAGGGGAAATGGGGAGGCAATAGAGGGCTATATGGGGCTGGTCTCGGGGCAGCAATTACTACATTTACTCGCGCGGAATCAAGGATCAAATTGAAGATTGAAACAGAAATCTTTCCGTTACTGGAGGTTGAAGACAGGATGATCTCATTGATGACGTGAGCATTTTTTTTTAATTTCCTGTTTTCTTCTTTATTTTATATCTTCTGTTTTAAATATCCAAATAACCTCAAATAAATTTCTAAATCCTTGAAATGAAATTTTCTTTCAACTAAGCATGTTTGAAAACAGTTTTGGACACATTTTAATTTTTGAAATTTGAAAATATATGTAATTCACTAATAGTACTTAATACCATTTTCAATTAAAAATAATAATAAAATGAGGTTTTTATTAAATAAAATTTCAGAGACAGTAAACATGTCAAATATAATTTTTTAAAGTCATTTCACAACATTTTCATATTTTTATAAATTTAAGATTTGAGTGATTTACTAATACTAACTTAATTCCATTTTTTAAATAGAAAATGAAATAAATACAAAAGTGGCTTAATAAAATTTGGAAGAATGCCACAAGTCGTAATATTGTTTTCTAAGTCTTATTTTATGTTATGTACAAAGCAAAGCATTTTATATTCATTCCTTTATGTTTAAAACTTGGAATAACAACTAAAAGTTATTATTAAAATATTTTACAGTGAATTCTCCATCCAACCTGCTTGTCAAAAACTTCTCATACTCGTTGGGTTCGACACTCTTATTTATTGAAAGTACTACGATACACCCCCTATACTTGTGGGTCATCAAGACTATTTTCTAGCGCTGTTGCCGGGGAGTGAAGTGATATTGGTAAGTTGAATTGGTATAAGAAACTTTTACTGTGAGTGCTGTTTTTATTTGTGTTTGTTGCTTTATTTCAGTATGGAGAATACTTTTGGTTCTCCATTTAGGGGTACTTCTACCGTTACTGCTAGGGTAGTAGGTAAATCATTATCTTCTGAATTAGATCCTTATAAATACCTATGAAATTTGTTGGACATGTTACGGATAACTGCCATTATGGTGATGGAACTGTCCATCCCGGTGATCATTTGCTCTTTATACATGAAGTATGCGAGTTATTCAGGTGTGCAGGTATTACAATGGATCAAGTTAAAAGCAAAAAAAAATTATCGCTGAGAGGAAGAGCCGCAGAATGGTTCAAATTGCTGAAGAATGTTGAATCTATTGGATGGGAGGAAATTGTTCCTCTCTTTTATTCTAAATTCTATACTCCTACTGAGATTCATAAAGACTGGAATCAAATATATAATTTCTGGCCTCATGATGGAGAGAGTATTGCCCAAGCGTGGGGGATAATTTAGTTATTAATGCTTAAATGTCATATTCATGAGCTCTTGAGTAATATTGTTATCAATAATTTTTATGCAAGGGTTTCTCTTCATGATAAGGATTTATTGGATGCTTCTTGTTCTGGATCATTCACACTTATGAAGAAAGAAGCTAAATGGGATCATCTTGACCGTATTCAAGAAAACACTGAAGGATGGGAAAATGACAAAGGTAGAAACTCAGGTATAAATTATGATTATGAATGCATTAAATCTTTTATGGGAACTGATGATTTCTAGAATGTTAGTGCTGTTTGTGGTCTTGATTCTTAAATATTTGCAAACTGTCTTAAAGATTTTGCCTCCTATCTTGATATTCCTAAAAAGGAGTGTCACAAGTACCATGCACCTTATAAATATATTGTTCCTACTAGTAATGTAGAAGTGCATGTTGTTAAACCTCCTGCTCCTGAGCCTTATATTGAGAAAATGCCTTTCCTTGCTAAGGTGAAAGAACACTCTATTATAGCTAGTGTGGTTAATAAGAGCATTAAGAAATCTATTGAACCTGATGAACAAATAACTGTTGAACCTGCTTTAGTAATAGTGAAAGATCTTATCTGTGAAAACGTAGAGGATTACCATGTTGTCTTTTGTGAGGATGGTTCTAAAATTGTCTTACATCCAAATAGACCTAAGAAAACTAGTGGTCTTGTGCTTTCTGTTAATATTGGTGATAATTGCTATTATGGTTTATGTGACATTGGTGCAAGTTCTAGTGCTATTCCTTATGAGCTTTATAAATAAATTATGCATGAAATTGGTTCTTGTGAGCTTGAAGATATTGATATGGTTATTCAGCTTACTAGTAGAGAAACTGTCTTTCCGATTGGTATTGTTAGAGATGTGGAAGTTTTATGTGGTAAAACTAAATATCCCACTGATTTTCTAGTACTTGGTAAGGCTTCTAGTAAAACTTGGCCTATTATTTTTTGGTATACCTTTCTTTAACACTTGTGGTGCTATTATAGATTGTAAGAGGGAGAAGATTTTGACTAAATTCGATGGAAAATATTATGAGTTCAATTTCTCCAAATTTGCTAGAGCACCTTATGAATCTGAATTGCCTAATGAGAATTTTAAAGTTGAACAACTTTCCTATATTGCTCTTGATCCTAACAATGCTTTGCAGCAATATATGGAGGACCATGAGAGTGAATTCTTTATGGAAGAGATAATGAGATTGACGATATTCTTCTTCGTCAACTGGTGATACTGAAATATAATTTACCTGTGGAAGACTTGGGTACCACATTATCACCAAAGGAGGATCCTGTTTTTGATTTAAAACCTTTGCATGATGATCTTACATATACTTATATTGATGATAAGAAAATACATCATGTTATTATTAGTGCTAAACTTTCAGGTGAAGAAGAGGAAAGATTATTGGGAATATTGAAGAAACACCGTGGAGCTATTGGCATTACCAAATTCCGCGCGGTCTGGGATGTTTCAATAACGTTGCGGATGGGCTCGAAACCGTCGCTAAGGGCCATCCGCGACGGTTTACGCGATAGAGTGAGAACGTCCTTGATCGATTGTCACGGACGATTCTGCGATGATTAAATGAACACTAAACCGTCGCAAGCTACTAGCCGACCAAGCACAAGGCCCAACAAGGAGCGACATTTTTTTTCGTCGAAATGTGTGTGCATGTGGCAACATTTTCCCGTTACCCGTTACTGACGTCACTTCCACCATTCCTGACGTCATCATCGTCTTGACATTTTAAAAACGTCGTGATTGGAACTACCGTTACCTCTCTTAATGACGCCATAATATGTGTGACGTTTATTTTCTCGTCGCGGGTACAAGCAATATAAGGTGCCACGTGTCGCTCTCATAATGTTCCACGTATACGCTTATTCCCGACGAATTTATAACGTTGTCCGACGGTGCAACGTTTTAGTTCGTCGTAAGACGTCGCGAATCATGAGCTAGCACGTGTACCAACACGACATGTCCACGTCGAAATGTTTCCGTAACGTGTTTATTTCATCGCGATTTCCATCCAATAAGGTGCCGCGTCATGGACCTACCATATAGTACCACGTGTCCTCGTATTCATAGGTATGGAAAATACTATATTAGTTTTCACAGTAAAGAAAACACAACAAATACATAAATTCCGAATAAGGTCACAACATAGCTCGCTAGCAAAGGCAGTCTAATACAGTTAAACAGACAACAAGCGGTTTCACAAAGAGCTACTCAGTTCCATATCTCGGATGACTTGAGCCAACATGCCACCAATAAGGGTTTTGTACATTTCTTGACTCTTCTTCATACCTTTGTGTTCCTCCGTCATACGCAGCAATTCTTGCCGATGCTTCATCCTATCTGCATCAGCTTGTTCATTGGCCTGCTTCAACTCATCAACTACAGACTGCAGGTCCTGCCTCTGTTTGCTCTCAGAATCAAGTTAAAGGTGAAGCTGAGACTTTGTTGCTCTTGCAATGATTGTGACCCCATCTATGGTATTCAGAAACGAAGACTGTAGACGGTTCTTGGTCAGCACGGCAGCAACAACTTTGGTGGCAGAAAGAGGTTCCTTGACAGCACCATCTACTGAACTACGTTCTAGCATATGATATTGCATTTCTTCCTATAAAGCATGTAAAAGCTTTAGATGAAATAGAAGCTGAACTAGCTAGTAAGGAACATTGATATCATGACAAGCTTGTACATAACAAAGATGCAAATACCAGATGACAAGCAATTAAGCACGCATGACAAGCTTGTAAGGAACATAAATGAAAAACATCACATGACAGGCATGTAAGTAAACATGGCTAAAAATAGCAACGACAAGCATGTACAAAACATAGATGAAAATAGCAGCTCACAAGGATAGATGAACTAGCAGATGAAAAGCAAGCAGCATGCATATGCATGAACTATGAGATGGCAAGCATAGGTGAAATAGCAGGAGTTTGCATCATAATTCCAAAGGGAAGCATCAGTACGTATCTAGAAGAATCTATTGAGGTAATTGTTGATCCCAGAGATAAAAAAAATTCTAAGGGGCTTACAATTGCTCTTTTCACGGGCGAAGAGAATCCATGTGTCTTGCTGTTGTGCGTAGCTTTGAACAATTCAAAGGCATCCTCCCCCATGTCGCAGCAAACCTCGTAGCTACGAGAACCTATGGCGCTATGGAACTGGACGGCCTGTCTGCTTTGTCTGGCTTTCATACAAGCCATCTACATAAACAAAATATGAACTGATTAGACACAGTCCAGGTTATGGAATAGAAACAGTGGCAATGTAGAGTGAACAAAGACAGTACATGTTTCCTGACTAAGGACCAGTTATCGACAAGCCTGCACCATTCTGCTTCGCTCATGTGCCCAACTGCATCAGGAGGCATTCGTACAACTCTACTCTTGTCTCTAACACTGTCGAAAAATTCTTGCTTCAGAATATGGCGTCTTTGTCTTGTACAGTTCTTGAGATGCATCAGAAGAGATGGACGAATAATAGGGTCTCTGGGGTTCAGATGAAACTTTGACTGAAACAAAAGAAAGAGCACTTTTCAGTTATATGAACATCAATGGAATGAACTGGAAGGTTGGGTTACAAAACTTACAGACACATGGCCGTGGTAGGAGTAAAATATATCTTTCCTTCCCTTGTACTCTTTCCAATGGGGGAAGATAGGGACAGTGTGCTTCACAGCTAATGAACACGCAGTAGCATACATGGCAGCAACCTTTGGGTCCACTGTCCTTGTCTTTCCTCGAGGAATAACAATTTTGATCTTGATGTTTCTTCTCCTCCTAGTCGCACCACTCGAAACAATGTCTTCACAAGGGTAATCTACAGAAATTGTGGCATTGGTGGAGTTAATATTCTGCATTTTGGATTTCCCTCCACACATGGCCCCTCGTAGAGCATGCAATCTCTGTGATATGTCATCTTGCTCTTTGTTGCAGGCACCTTGCTCCTCGACTTGGGAACCTTGACCCTCTCCTAGGAATGGTGGCAGCTCGCCTTGCACACCTGGCAGCTCACCGTAGGGAGGTACCTGCTCGCATTGGGCGGCTACCTCCTCACGGTGGTCAGCCACCTCCTTCTATTGGGCAGCTTCTAGCTGGCCATGGGCAAGTGCCTGCTCGCCTTGGGCAGCTTCCTGCTGGCCTTGGGGAGCTGCCTCCTCGTCTTGGAAAACTGTTCGCTTGAGTTCGTCATCTGCATACGGATGGACATTTGCAACTGCATGCTCGCGATGGGCCTTGACACGCTTGCGTTTACAACCATGTCCACCAGGAGGCATCTTTTTCCTACCATATGTACTCTTGACTTTAATGTTCCTAAGCTGGACGGTTCATATGTACCAAATCAACTAGGATAGTAGCACAAAATACATGGCATAACAGTAATTAAGCCAGCAGTTCCACACAACATAAATACCTTTATTGTTGAGCTAGAATGCAAGGCATGCCTGATCTAGATGGTGGACATGGTATAAATGGAAACAAATACCTTACAATATAAGTCTAGAATTGATGATTTATGCGAATAAATGAAAATAAATAGCGCATACATGTTCTTTACAAATAGACTTATATTTCATTGGGATGTGACAACATAGAGTTACAAAATCTTAGTGATGCAATTCGCTGTTTAAACATATCATATAAGTAATCTAATTTGTGGACCTAAGTATGATAGGATTGCAGGAGAAGTGATCTTAAGCTTTATACAAGCTAGAAAATAAGCAAACTCTGACCAAAGGAACCTGACGGCTACCAGGCAGGCGAGGTGGTAGATTTTGAGGACGACCTGAACGGCGAGGTGGCAGATCTTGACGGCGACCTGGACGGCAAGGTATCAAATCTGGACGACGAGGTGGCAGATCTGGATGGCGTCCTGGACGGCAAGCTGGAATACCGGGAAGGCGAGCTGAGCGGCGGGGTGGACGACCGGGGACGGCAAGGTGGAAGCCCGGGAAGGCAAGCTGCACGGCGAGGTAGAAGACCGGGGACAGCCAGGTGGAAGCCCGGGAAGGCGAGCTACAGGGCGAGGTGGAAGGCCGGGGCAGAGTAGATGGGGTTTAGGAGGAAAGGGGGATTTCAAACAAGAAGAGGAAGGGAAATTTCGGCGAGGGGACAGATAAGAGGGAGAGGTTCGAAATTTAGGGCAGCATAGGCTGCAAAATTTTTGGTCGATAATTTGGGTGGGCGGCGTGAAATTTTCTGCGCCAGCCAGATTTTGATACATTGGCTGGAGAACATTGCTGGCCGTTGGATACATGATGGATGGCCTAAAAAGATAACTATTATTGCAATATGTTATTTAAGGATAATGGGAAGAAATCTATAAATTACTGACATAAACTATTACTAATAATAAATAAATTACCCTACCATTGTCTTGGGTGTTCCTTGAGCCTAACCTAACACAACCAAACAATTGGTTCCGCTTTGCTACCCCTTTTACGGCTCACGTAGAGGGGCCAAAACGCCAGTTCCATCTTTTTCCCCAGCGGGGCTATGGTTTCTCCATAGAGGGGGCTCTGGCAAGTCTGAATGCCACCACAACACATGGTATGCCATAACATGTGTGTTAGAGTGTCGCATGGGTCTTGGATTCCCAACATTCCCTCGCTCTTTGTGCTAGGGTTTCACCAGCGTCGAATTCTCTCTCGCGGGTTCCAGGACTGCTTAATGAGAGTCCGAAACTCCCGGATCTAACGGAACTTGGGGAATCTTGACAAGAGGTGGACCCTACCATTTGTCTTGGTATTCCTTGATCCTAACATAAGACGACCAAGCAATTGGTTACACTTTGGTACACCCTTTCGGCTCACATAGAGGGGCAAGAACGACAGTTCCGTCTTTTTCCCTAGCGGGGCTATGGTTTCTCCAGAGTGGGGGGCTCTGGATCGTCTGAATGCCACCAAATCCCATGGTATGCCATACCATATGTGTTATATTGTGTAATATAATGGGTCTTGGATGCCCAAGATTCCCTCGCACTCCGTGTTAGGGCTTCACCGGCGTCGGATTCTCTCTAGCGGGTTCCAAGACTACTTAGAGCCCGAAACTCCCGGATTTGACGGAACTAGGGGGAATCTTGCCAAGAGGTGTGGACCCTAACATTTTCTTTGATGTTCCTTGGGCCTAACCTAACACAACCAAACAATTTGTTCCACTTTGCTACCCCCTTTCGGCTCACGTAGAGGGGCGAGAACGGTTGTTCCGCCTTTTTCCCAATCGGGGCTATGGTTTCTCCGGAGGGGGGGATCCGGATCGTATGAATGCCACCAAATCCCATCGTATAACATACCATGTGTGTTAGAGTGTGTCATGGTCTTGGATACCCGAGATTACCTCGCTCTCTTTGTTATGGCTTCACCGGCGTCGGATTCTCTCTGGCGTGTTCCATGACTACTTAGAGCTCGAAACTCCCGGTCTAACAGAACTGGGGGAATCTTGCCAAGAGGTGGGCCCTGCCATTTTCTTGGGTGTTCCTTGGGCCTAACCTAACACAACCAAGCAGTTAGTTCAATTTTCCTACCCCCTTCCGGCTCACGTAGATGGGGTAGAACGGCAGTTCCGTCTTTTTCCACAACGGGGCTATGGTTTATCCGGAGAGGGGGCTCCCGATCGGCTGAATGCCACCTAATCGCATTTCACGCCATACCATGTGTGCTAGAGTGTGGCATGGGTCTTGTATGCCCAGGATTCCCTCGCTCTCTTTGTTAGGGTTTCACCGGTGTCGGATTCTCTCTCGCGGGTTCCAGGACTAATTAATGAGAGGCCAAAACTCCCGGGTGTGAAATAACAAGGAGAATCTTGCCAAGAGGTGGTCCCTACCATTCTCTTGGGTGTTCCTTGGTCCTAACCTAACACAAACAAACAGTTAGTTCCACTTTGCTACCCCCTTCCGGCTCACGTAGATGGGGCAGAATGATAGTTCCGTCTTTTACCCCGGCGGGGCTATGGTTTCTCTGGAGAGGTGGCTCCAGATCGTCTGAATGCCACCAAATCCCATTGCAAGCCATAACATGTGTGGTAGAGTGTGGCATTTGTCTTGTATGTCAAAGATTCCCTTGCTCTCTGTGCTACGGTTTCACCTGCATCGGATTCTCTCTCGCGGGTTTCCAGGACTAATTAATGAGAGCCCGAAACTCCCGGGTGTGACAGAACTGGGGGAATCTTGCCAAGAGGTGGGCCCTACCATTCTCTTGGGTGTTCCTTAGGCCTAACATAACACAACCAAATAGTTAGTTCCACTTTGGTACCCCCTTCCGGCTCTCGTAGATGGGGCAAAACGACAGTTCCGTCTTTTTCCCCAGCGGGGCTATGGTTTCTCCGGAGGGGGGCTCCGGATCGTATGAATGCCACTAAATCCCATTGTATGACATACCATTTGTGTTAGAGTGTGTCATGTTCTTGTATACCCGATATTACCTCTCTCTCTGTGTGTTAGGGCTTCACCGGCGTTAGATTCTCTCTGGCGTGTTCCAGGACTACTTAGAGCCCGAAACTCCCGGATCTGACGAAGCTGGGGGAATCTTTCCAAGAGGTGGGCCCTACTATTGTATTGGGTGTTCCTTAGTCCTAACCTAACATAACCAAGAAATTGGTTCCACTTTGCTACCCCCTTCCGGCTCATGTAGATGGGGCAGAACGACAATTCCGTCTTTTTCCCAGCGGGGCTATGGTTTATCGGGAGAGGGGGCTCCGGATCATCTAATGCCACCAAATCCCATTACACGCCACACCACGTGTGATAGAGTGTGGCATGGGTCTTGGATGCCCAAGATTCAATCGCTCTCTGTGTTAGGGTTTCACCGGTGTTGGATTCTCTCTCACGGGTTCCGGGACTAATTAATGAGAGCCCGAAACTCCCGGGTGTGACGGAACTAGGGGAATCTTGCCAAGAGGTGTGTCCTACCATTCTCTTGGGTGTTCCTTGGTCATAACGTAACACAACCAAACCATTGTTTCCACTTTGCTACCCCTTCCCGCACACGTAGATGGGGTAGAACGACAGTTCCGTCTTTTTCCCCAGCGGGGCTATGGTTTGTCCGGAGAGGTGGCTCCAGATCGTATGAATGCCACCAAATTCCATGGTATACCATAACATGTGTGTTAGAGTGTGTCATGGGTCTTTGATTCCCAAGAGTCCCTCGCTCTCTGTGTAAGGGCTACACCGGCGTCGGATTCTCTCTCGCGGGTTCCAGGACTAATTAATGAGAGCCCGAAACTCCCGGGTGTGATGGAACTGGGGGAATATTGCCAAGAGGTGTGCCCTACCATTCTCTTGGGTGTTCCTTGGGCCTAACCTACGACAACAAAACATTTATTTCCACTTTGCTACCCCCTTCCAGCTCACGTAGATGGGGCAGAACGACAGTTCTGTCTTTTCCCCCATCGGGGCTATGGTTTCTCCGGGGGGCTCCGGATTGTCTGGATACCACAAAATCCCATGGTATACCATAACATGTGTGTTATAGTGTGTCATGGGTCTGGGATGCCCAAGAGTCCCTCACTCTCTGTGTTAGGGCTTCACCGGTGTCGGATTCACTCTAGCGGGTTCCAGGACTACTTAGAGCCCGAAACTCCCGGATTTGACGGAACTACGGGAATCTTGCCAAGAGGTGGACCCTAACATTTTCTTTGGTGTTCCTTGTGCCTAACCTAACACAACCAAATAGTTGGTTCCACTTTGCTACCCCCTTTCGGCTCACGTAGAGGGGCCAGAACGGCAATTCCGCCTTTTCCCCCAACGGGGCTATGGTTTCTCCGGAGGGGGCTCCGGATCGTATGAATGCCACTAAATCCCATGGTATGGCATACCATGTGTGTTAGAGTGTGCCATGGTCTTGTATACCCGAGATTACCTCTCTCTCTGTGTTAGGGTTTCACCGTGTCAGATTTCTCTCTGGCGTGTTCCAGGACTAATTAATGAGAGCCCAAAACTCCCGGGTGAGACAAAACTGGGGGAATCTTGCCAGGTGTGACCTACCATTCTCTTGGGTGTTCCTTGGGGCTAACCTAACTCAACCAAACAATTATTTCCACTTCGCTTCCCCCTTCCGGCTCACGTAGATGGGGCAGAACGACAGTTCCGTCATTTTCCCCAGCGGGGCTATGGTTTCACCGGAGAGGTGGCTCCAGATTGTCTGAATGCCACCTTATTACATGGTATACCATAACATGTGTGTTAGAGTGGGTCATGGGTCTTGGATTCCCAAGAGTCCCTCGCTCTCTGTGTAAGGGCTTCACCGACGTCGGATTCTCTCTAACGGGTTCCAAGACTACTTATTAGAGCCCGAAACTCCCGGATTGGACGGAACTAGGGGAATCTTGCCAAGAGGTGGACCCTAACATTTCTTTGTTGTTCCTTGGGCCTAACGTAACACAACCAAACAGTTGGTTCCACTTTGCTACCGCCTTTCGTCTCACGTAGAGGGGCCAGAACGGCAGTTCGCCTTTTCCCCCAGCGGGGCTATGCATGGTTTCTCCGAAGGGGGGCTCCGGATCGTATGAATGCCGCCAAATCCCATGGTATGACATACCATGTGTGATAGAGTGTGTCATGGTATTGGATACCCGATATTACCTCGCTCTCTGTGTTAGGGTTTCACCGGTGTCGGTTCTCTCTTGCGGGTTCCAAGAATAATTAATGAGAGCCCAAAACTCCTGGGTGTGACGGAACAGGGGGAATCTTGCCAAGAGGTGTGCCCTACCATTCTCTTGGGTGTTCTGGGCCTAACTAACACAACCAAACAGTTAGTTCCATTTTGCTACCCCCTTCCAGCTCACGTAGATGGGGCAGAACGACAGTTCCATCTTTTTCCCCGACGGGGCTATGGTTTCTCCGGAGAGGTGGCTCCATATTGTTTGAATGACACCAAATAACATTTGCACGTGATACCATGTGTTCTATAGTGTGGCATGGGTCTTGGATGCCCAAGATTACCTCTCTCTTTGTGTTAGGGTTTCACCGGCGTCAGATTCTCTCTAGCGGGTTCGAGGACTACTCAGAGCCCGAAACTCCCGGATTTGACGGAACTAGGGGAATCTTGCCAAGAGGTGGACCCTAACATTTTCTTTGGTGTCCTTGTGCCTAACCTAACACAACCAAACAGTTGGTTCCACTTTGCTACCCCCTTCCGGCTCACGTAGAGGGGCCAGAACGGTAGTTCCGCCTTTTTTCCCAGCGGGGCTACGGTTTCTCCGGAGGGGGCTCCGGACCGTATGAATGCCACTAAATCCCATGGTATGACATTAAATGTGAGTTAGAGTGTGTCATGGTCTTGTATACCCGAGATTACCTCTCTCTCTCTCTCTCTTTTAGGGCTTCACCGGCGTCGGATTCTCTGTGGCGTGTTCCAGGACTACTTAGAGCCCGAAACTCCCGGATCTGACGGAGCTGGGGGAATGTTTCCAAGAGGTGGGCCCTACCATTTTATTGGGTGTTCCTTCGGCCTTACCTAACACAACCAAAAAATTGGTTCCACTTTGCTACCCCCTTCCGGCTCATGTAGATGGGGCAGAACAACAATTCCGTCTTTTTTCCACAGGGCTATGGTTTATCTGGAGAGGGTGCTCCGGATCGTCTGAATGCCACCAAATCCCATTACATGCCACACCACATGTGATATAGTGTGCCATGGTCTTGGATACCCGAGATTACCTCGCTCTCTGTGTTAGGGTTTGACCGGTGTCGGATTCTCTCTCGGGGGTTCCAGGACTAATTATTGAGAGCCCGAAACTCCCGGGTGTGACGGAACTGGGGGAATATTGCCAAGAGGTGTACCCTACCATTCTCCTGGGTGTTCCTTGGGACTAACCTAACACAACCAAACAGTTATTTCCACTTTGCTACCCCCTTCCGGCTCACGTAGATGGGGCAGAACGACAGTTCAGGTCTTTTTCCCCTACGGGGCTATGGTTTCTCCGGAGAGGTGGCTCCAGATCGTCTGAATGCCACCAAATCCCATGGTATACCAAACCATGTGTGTTAGAGTGTGTCATGGGTCTTGGATTCCCAAGAGTCCCTCGCTCTCTGTGTAAGGGCTTCACCGGCGTCGGATTCTCTCTAGCGGGTTCCATGACTACTTAGAGCCCGAAACTCCCTGATTTGATAGAACTAGGGGAATCTTGCCAAGAGGTGGACCCTAACATTTTATTTGGTGTTCCTTGTGCCTAACCTAACAAAGCCAAATAGTTGGTTCCACTTTGCTACCCCCTTCCGGCTCACGTAGAGGGGCCAGAACGGCAGTTCCGCCTTTTTCCCCAGCGGGGGGCTATGGTTTCTCTGGAGGGGGGCTCCGGATCGTATGAATGCCACCAAATCCCATGGTATGACATAACATGTGTGTTAGAGTGTCATGGTCTTGGATAACCGAGATTACCTTGCTCTCTGTGTTAGGGTTTCACCGGTGTCGGATTCTCTCTCGCGGGTTCCAGGACTAATTAATGACAGCCCGAAACTCCCGGGTGTGACAGAACTAGGGAAAAATTTCCAAGAGGTGTCGCCTACCATTATCTTGGGTGTTCCTTGGGCCTAACCTAACACAACCAAACAGTTATTTCCACTTTTCTACCCCCTTCCGGCTCACGTATATGGGGCAGAACGACAGTTCCGTCTTTTCCCCCATCGGGGCTATGGTTTCTCCGGAGGGGGCTCCGGATCGTCTGAATGCCAAAAAATCCCATGGTAAACCATACCATGTGTTTTAGAGTGTTTCATGGGTCTGGGATGCCCAAGAGTCCCTCACTCTCTGTGTTAGAGCTTCACCGGCGTCGGATTCTCTCTAGCGCGTTCCAGGACTACTTAGAGCCCGAAACTCCCGGACTTGACAGAACTAGGGGAATCTTCCCAAGAGGTGGACCCTAACATTTTCTTTTTTGTTCCTTGTACCTAACATAACACAAACAAAAAGTTGGTTCCACTTTACAACCCCCTTTCGGCTCACGTAGAGGGGCCAGAACGGCAGTTCCGCCTTTTCCCCCAACAGGGCTATGGTTTCTCCGGAGGGGGCTCCGGATCATATGAATGCCACTAAATCCCATGTTATGACATAACATGTGTGTTAGAGTGTGCCATGGTCTTGTATACCCGAGATTACCTCTGTCTCTGTGTTAGGGTTTCACCGGAGTCAGATGTTTCTCTGGCGTGTTCCAGGACTAATTAATGAGAGCCCGAAACTCCTGGGTGTGACGGAACTGGGGGAATCTTGCCAAGTGTTCCCTACCATTCTCTTTGGTGTTCCTTGATCCTAACCTAACACAACCAAATAGTTATTTCCACTTTGCTACCCCCTTCCGGCTCACGTTGATGGGGCAGAACAACAATTCCGTCATTTTCCCCAACGAGGCTATGGTTTCTCCGGAGAGGTGGCTCCAGATTTTCTGAATGCCACCAAACCCATGGTATACCATAACATGTGTGTTAGAGTGTTTCATGGGTCTTGGATTCCCAAGAGTCCCTCGCTCTCTGTGTAAGGGCTTCACCGGCGTCGGATTCTCTCTAGCGGGTTCCAAGACTACTTATTAGAGCCCGAAACTCCCGGATTGGACGGAACTACGGGAATATTGCCAAGAGGTGGACCCTAACATTTTCTTTGGTGTTCCTTGGGCCTAACCTAACACAACCAAACAGTTTTTTCCACTTTGCTACCGCCTTTCGACTCACGGAGAGGGGCCAGAACGGCAGTTCCACCTTTTTCCCCAGCGGAGCTATGCATGGTTTCTCCGGAGGGTGGCTCCGGATCGTATGAATGCCACCAAATCTAATGGTATGACATACCATGTGTGTTAGAGTGTGTCATGGTCTTGTATACCCGATATTACCTTGCTCTCTGTGTTAGGGTTTCACCGGTGTCGGATTCTCTCTCGCGGGTTCTAGGACTAATTAATGAGAGCCCGAAACTCCTGGGTGTGACGGGACTGGGGGAATCTTGCCAAGAGGTGTGCCCTACCATTCTCTTGGGCGTTCCCTGGGCCTAACTAACACAACCAAACAGTTAGTTACATTTTGCTACCCCCTTCCAGCTCACGTAGATGGGGCAGAACGACAGTTCCATCTTTTTCCCCGGCGGGCCTATGGTTTCTCCGAAGAGGTGGCTCCAGATTGTTTGAATGCCACCAAATCCCATTTGCACGCCATACCATGTGTTCTAGAGTGTGGCATGTATCTTGGATGCACAAGATTCCCTCGCTCTCTGTGTTAGGGTTTCACTGGCGTCAGATTCTCTCTAGCGGGTTCCAGGACTACTTAGAGCCCGAAACTCCCGGATTTGACGGAACTATCTTGCCAAGAGGTGGACCTTGACATTTTATTTGGTGTTCCTTGTGCCTAAACTAACACAACGAAACAATTGGTTCCACTTTGGTAACCCCTTTCGACTCACGTAGAGGGGCCAGAACGGCTGTTCCGCCTTCTTTCCCAGCGGGGCTACGGTTTCTCCGGAGGGGCGCTCCGAATCGTATGAATGCCACTAAATCCCATGGTATGATATAACATTTGAGTTAGAGTGTGTCATGGTCTTGTATGCCCGAGATTACCTCTCTCTGTGTGTTAGGGCTTCACCGGCGTCGGATTTTCTCTGGCGTGTTCCAGAACTACTTTAGAGCCCGAAATTCCCGGATCTGACAGAGCTGGAGGAATCTTTCAAAGAGGGGGGCCCTACCATTGTATTGGGTGTTCCTTCGGCCTAACCTAACACAACCAAGAAATTGGTTCCAGTTTTCTACCCCCTTCAGGCTCATGTAGATGGGTTAGAACGACAATTCCGTCTTTTTCCCAGCAGGGCTATGGTTTATCCGGAGAGGAGGCTCCGGATCGTCTGAATGCCACCAAATCATATTACATGCGACACCACGTGTGATAGAGTATGGTATGGGCCTTGGATCCCAAGATTCACTCGCTCTCTGTGTTAGGGTTTCACCGGTGTCAGATTCACTCTGACGTGTTCCAGGACTACTTAGAGCCAGAAACTCCCGGATCTGACGGAGCCGGGGGAATATTTCCAAGAGGTGGGCCCTACCAATGTATTGGGTGTTCCTTCGGCCTAATCTAACACAACCAAAAAATTGGTTCCACTTTGCAACCCCCTTCCGGCTCATGTAGATGGGGCAGAACGACAATTCCGTCTTTTTCCCAGCGGGGCTATGGTTTATCCGGAGAGGGTGCCCCGGATCGTCGGAATGCCACCAAATCCCATTACATGCCCCACAACGTTTGATAGAGTGTGCCATGGTATTGGATACCCGAGATTACCTCTCTCTCTGTGTTAGGGTTTCACCGGTGTCGGATTCTCTCTCGCGGGTTCCGGGACTAATTAATGAGAGCCTGAAACTCCCGGGTGTGACGGAACTGGGGGAATATTTCCAAGAGGTGTGCCCTACCATTCTCTTGGGTGTTCCTTAGGCCTATCCTAACACAACCAAACAGTTGATTCCACTTTGCTACCCCCTTCCGGCTCACGTAGAGGGGCCAGAACGGCAGTTTCGCCTTTTTCCCCAATGGGGGCTCCGAATCGTATGAATGCCACTAAATCCCATGGTATGACATACCATGTGTGTTAGAGTGTGTCATGGTATTGTATACCCGAGATTACCTCTCTCTCTCTCTCTCTGTGTTAGGGCTTCACCGGCGTCGGATTCTCTCTGGCGTGTTCCAGGACTACTTAGGTCCCAAAACTCCCGGATCTGACAAAACTGGGGGAATCTTTCAAAGAGGTGAGCCCTACCATTGTATTGGGTGTTCCTTCGGACTAACCTAACACAACCAAGAAATTGGTTCCACTTTGCTACCCCCTTCCGTCTCATGTAGATGGGGCAGAACGACAATTCCGTCTTTTTTCTAGCGGGGCTATGGTTTATCCGGAGAGGGGACTACGAATTGTATGAATGCCACCAAATCCCATTACAAGCCACACCACGTGTGATAGAGTGTGGCATGGGTATTGGATGCTCAAGATTCACTCGCTCTCTGTGTTAGGGTTTCACCGATGTCGGATTCTCTCTGGCGTGTTCTAGGACTACCTAGAGCCCGAAACTCCCGGATCTGACGGAGCTAGGGGAATCTGTCCAAGAGGTGGGCCCTACCATTGTAATTGGTGTTCCTTCGGCCTAACCTAACACAACCAAGTAATTGGTTCCACTTTGCTACCCCCTTCCGGCTCATGTAGATGGGGCAGAACGATAATTCTGTCTTTTTCCCAGCGGGGCTATGGTTTATCCGGAGAGGGATCTCCGGATCGTCTGAATGCCACCAAATCCCATTACACGCCACACCACGTGTGATAGAGTGTGGAATGGGTCTTGGATTCCCAAGATTCACTCGCTCTCTGTGTTAGGGTTTCACCAGTGTCGGATTCTCTCTCGCTGGTTGCATGACTAATTAATGAGAGCCCGAAACTCCTGGGTGTGACGGAACTGGGGGAATCTTGCCAAGAGGTGTCTTAGGTGTTCCTTGGGCCTAACCTAACACAACCAAACAGTTAGTTCCACTTTGCTACCCCCTTCCGGCTCACGTAGATGGGGCCGAATGTCAGTTCCGTCTTTTTCCCCAGCGGGGCTATGGTTTCTCCAGAGAGGTGGCTCCAGATCGTTTGAATGCCACCAAATACCATTGCACGCCATACCATGTGTGCTAGAGTGTGGCATGGGTGTGTGATGCCAAGATTCCCTCGCTCTCTAAGGGCTTCACCGGCGTCGGATTCTCTCTAGCGGGTTCCAGGACTACTTAGAGCCCGAAACTCCCGGATTTGACGGAACTAGGGGAATATTGCCAAGAGGTGGATCCTAACATTATCTTCGGTGTTCCTTGGGCCTAACCTAACACAACCAAACAATTGGTTCCACTTTGCTACCCCCTTTTGGCTCAAGTAGAGGGCCAGAACGGCAGTTCCAGCTTTTTTCCGGAGGGGGCTCCGAATCGTATGAATGCCACCAAATCCCATGGTATGACATACCATGTGTGTTAGAGTGTGTCCTGTGTGTTAGGGCTCCACCAGCTTCAGATTCTCTCTGGCGGGTTCCAGGACTACTTAGAGCCCGACTTCTTTCTCTCTGTGTTTCTCTCTCGAAATTACATGCCCTATTGGCCCGAAACTCCCGGAACGGAGAAACGGGAGGGAATCTTGTGAAGATTTGGGTCATACCATTGTCTTGGGGCATTCTAGTGTCCACCCTAACACATCCAAGCAAGTAGATAATCATTGATAAAAAAGGCACGATATCACTAAATAATCAACACAATTTAGATAAGCTTGGTTTTCCAAAAAATTGAATCTGCATTTTGTCTTTCAAAAAAATCGAGGAAATTGTTTTTATTCTATCAGGTCAAACGGATGGAGTATTTTGTGGTGAAGTAATTATTATTCTATATTAATTGTTTTTCTTTCCATTTAAAATTATTTTTCTTCTCTTTTGTGAAATGTTTTGGGCAACTGGCGCCAGGCCGGCCCTTTATTGCGCGGGAGACGCAGCGTCAACCCCTTCGGGAAGGCGCGCCCTTTAATTGCGCTCACCTCCCCCTCTCTCTCTTCTAGTGATATCACTCGCTCTATCTCTCTCATCGCCTTCCTGAGCTTCCCCTCTCTCCGTTGGCGGGTTTTCTTTCGCCGGGACATCGACAGCACCGCGGCGACCATCCTCGGCGGGAAACGAAGGCCATGCCTCCTCTTCCTCCCTTGGCAGGCAGGATCTTCATCGTATTTTTTCAGATCACCGCATGCGTCGTCCCGTCCTCTTCGAGGGCTTTGGCAATGACGGTAAGATGATAGCTAACCCTCTTATCCCTTGCATGTATCGTAGATCTGTAGATTGAGCTCGATTTTTCTGCGTAGCACGACATGCACGGTAGATCTACATGTTTTTACCGTTCATTCTGCGTCTATGCTTCGTATTTTCTCCCGTAGACATGGTTTTGTTCTATGGCTTAAGTTTGGGATATCCGGCACGCTTAGTTCATCTATTTCCACCATGATTTCGATAGGTTATGGTTTAATTCCGTACCCGATTTGGGTGCTTTAGTTAGCTTAGGATTAGATTTGGTTTTTTTTGGGTTCACGTCTTAGATTTGGTATTTTTGCAAGGTTATTTCAATTTTGGCCAATTAATAACACTTTGGCTAATGATTTACCGAAGCCAGGTGCTAGTGACTATACTTGTTGTACTTAGAAATTCTGAGGTCAGATTCATTTTTTCTATGCATTTTCCATTGTTCCAACTTTTTTCTTTTGTGTATCCTAATTTATCAACATGATGAATGTCCTCCTAGTTATATGCCGATGATTAAACCAGGCCATGGTAAAGGCCGAGAGAGTGTCTAAAATACCTTGTAGTGTATACAATTTGAGTATTTGTATTCGTATATGGTATTTTAGACACTCTTTCGGCCTTTGGTTTGCATGGCAATGATATATGAGGCTTGTATTACATTCGTTTCTATTGTTCCACTTTTCTTTGCCTTGAATGTCCTCCTAGTTATATGCCGATGATTAAACTAGGTCATGGTAAAGGCAAAGAGAGTGTCTATAATACCTTGTAGTGTATACAATTTGAGTATTTGTATTCGTATATGCTATTATAGGCACCCGCTTGGCCTTGGTTTGCATGGCAATGATATCTGAAGCTCGTATTACATTTGTTTCTATTGTTCCACATTTCTTTGCCTTGAATGTCCTCCTTGTTATATGCCGATGATTTAAACTAGGCCATGGTAAAGGGAAAGAGAGTGTCTATAATACCTTGTAGTGTATACAATTTGAGTATCTGTATTCGTACATGCTATTATAACCACTCCTTTTTCCCTTGGTTTGCATGGCAATGATATATGAGGCTCGTATTACATTTGTTTCCATTGTTCCACTTTTCTTTGCCTTGAATGACCTCCTTGTTATATGCCGATGATTAAACTAGGCATGGTAAAGGCAAAGAGAGTGTCTAAAATACCTTGTAGTGTATACAATTTGAGTATTTGTATTTGTATATGCTATTTTAGACACTCTCTCGGCCTTTGGTTTGCATGGCAATGATATATGAGGCTCGTAATACATTTGTTTCCATTGTTCCACTTTTTCTTTGCCTTCAATGTCCTCGTTATATGCCGATGATTTAAACTAGGCCATGATAAAGGCAAAGAGAGTGTCTATAATACCTTGTAGTGTATACAATTTGAGTATTTGTATTCGTATATGCTATTATAGGCACTCGCCAGGCCTTTGGTTTGCATGGCAATGATATATGAGGCTCATATTACATTTGTTTCCATTGTTCCACTTTACTTTTCCTTGAATGTCCTCCTTGTTATATGCCGAGGATTAAACTTGGCCATGGTAAAGGGACATAGATTGTCTATAATACCTTGTAGTGTATACAATTTGAGTATCTGTATTCGTACATGCTATTATAGCCACTTCTTTTTTCCTTGGTTTGCATGGCAATGATATATGAGTCTCGTATTACATTTGTTTCCATTGTTCCACTTTACTTTGCCTTTAATGTCCTCCTTGTTATATGTTGATGATTAAACTAGGCCATGGTAAAGGCAAAGAGAGTGTCTACAATACCTTGTAGTTTATACAATTTGAGTATTTGTATTCGTACATGCTATTGTAGTTACTTCTTTTTGCCTTGGTTTCCATGGCAATGATATATGAGGCTCGTTTTACATTAGTTTCCATTGTTCCACTTTTCTTTGCCTTGAATGTCCTCCTTGTTATATGCCGATGATTAAACTAGGCCATGGTAAAGGCAAACAGAGGGCTACAATACCTTGTAGTGTATACAATTTGAGTATTTGTATTCGTACATGCTATTGAAGCTCTCTTGTTGCCTTTGCTTGCATGGCAATGATATATGAGGATAGTATTACATTTGTTTCCATTGTTCCACTTTTCTTTGCCTTGAATGTCCTCCTTGTTATATGCCGATGATTTAAACTAGGCTATGGTAAAGGGAAAGAGAGTGTCTATAATACCTTATAGTGTATACAATTTGAGTATTTGTATTCATACATGCTATTATAAGCACTCTTTTTTCCCTTGGTTTGCATGCCATGATAAATGCTAGGAGATCAGATTCAATACGTGGCAGTGATACAAGGCCACGTCTTGTATTACTTCCTGGTATTGAGTTCGTTCTTCTAGCAAGTGTTGGCAATGTGTTTATGAGGCTTGTTTTACATTTTGCATTGTTCCATATGTGTTTATTCTGACTACATGTTACAATGAATTCTAAGGATGACCCTTTAGTGCATGATCACCTATGTGTTTATGAGGCTTGTTATCACTATGCACAATTTATGAGATGATTTGGTCAATGAAGATGACTTTGACACATGTATATTTGGCTGATACCTCACTGTCTCCGCCAGATGGCCAGCAAAAGTAAGAACCAGACACAAATAGATGTGCCATGTCTTTGCTTTTGCTGGCCCACCTGGTGTAGCAAAGTTGTGTATGCTTTGTGTGTCTCTATGTTCCCTGAGGCCAATGAGTACAGAGCTGTGACTATAGATGTTGTTTTGAATGTGCATGATCCCTTTAAGTCGATGATTAAAATGTGTCACCATATCATTGCAATGAGGGTTCCATACTATCTTGTGCAATGTACAAGCACATTCATTGTGCATTCCTCTTGGTAGTGTAGAATTACTTCTTGGATAAACATGGTTGTGCTTTTATTATGAGGCATTACCAGTTGTTCATAGTTTGGCCCCAGTTTTACATAAATGTCTTCATGAAAGAATTGTTCCTTTTTAAACCAATCTGCTTATATGCACATTTTGTAATTTATGCTTCTTTTTTGCTTGATCAACAGGGTATTCCATGCCCTGTATTCAAGAATAATTGCACAAATGTTGATCCTTCTGCATCCAAGTTTGGTGTTGCTGTACAAGAGTGTCACCTCAAGTCAGTGGTAAGAAAACAATTCTTCTTCTTACAGTTGTATTATGTATTGTGTTTTTATTACAATATCTAATTTCCACGTTTCTTTTTATTTCTGATGCATAGGTCGTACCGTGCACTACTCAGATAGCATTAAACAAGTTAGTAGGCGAGCGTGTGCTGTTTAGTTCCCATGGCAGGAAGTACACCTTTCGTGTGTCAAAAGAACAGAGCAAGACCCGTTTGCACGGGATAGAATGGGACTGGTTCATCGAGGAAAAGAACATCTCTGCGGGAGACATACTAGTGTTTCCATGATACCAAGGCCCACTATCTACGTTGCTATTATTGGTGACGCCCAAGATGACTCAGTTTGCATTTCAAGCGAAGATGACTCAGTTTCAAGCGAGGATGACTCAGTTTGCAGCGTAGATGGCAGTTCTGATGATGAGATGCATGATGAGGATTCTAGCAATTCTGATGATGAGGTCCATGATGAGGATTCTAGCAATTCTGATGATGAGGTCCATGATAAGGATTCTGACAATTCTGCTAATGAGAGGCATGATGATGCCAACATCGTATATGCCCAAAGAGCCAATCTCGACAATCACGAGAAGAACCGCCTGGCCCGGTTTCTACCCCTTGGACCCTATGTTGGGCTTCTTTTGTGATTCGTTTCACCGTCACAAACTTGCAGCACTATACTATGGTATGTATCTGTAAGTCGCCCTCCTCTTTTTGCAAGTAAATTTCCAAGAACCATGAGAAGGTCTGCTAATATGGTATGTTATCTTTCATGCTTAGAAACTACAGAAGTTGATAGGGGAACACGCTGGCCGGAGGAATCATGGCAGGGTTGGCCTACGACTTAGAGCAGAAGAGCATGTCACCACCATTTCTTACAACAAGAAAACCGACGGCCACATTACCCTCGACAAGCTGGTGTGGATGTTTTTCATCCAAGGCAATAATTTTCATAATCAGCAACCTGTTTTGATCATTGTGAGGGAGACCGATGACCCTAGGTTGGAGGCGGTCATTGAGATGGGGGTGATATAGAATCGGAGCAAAGGATATGCATTGTTGGTGAAGAGACAAGGCTGCTGCATTGTTACTGGACCATGCTTCTTGGAGATTGTGGCATGTGCTGCTTGGAATATTTGGAAGGCAAGAAATGATCTGATCTTTCAATTTAAGGAGGCCACTTTTATTTGCTGGCATGTTAGGTTCTGTTCTGATGTTATGCTCGATCAGTACAGAGTCAAGGAGTCCATCAAGGAATCCCTCATTTGTTGGGTTAGGACACTTGTCACATAAGATGTATTGTAGCTTAAATTTTTTCCCCCTTGATCATCCCATTGTAATCAACTTTGTACTTTTTGGAGGCCTTTGTCCTCCTATATAATTTTGAAAATCTAACCGTAGGGATTTTTCCCTACGGTACAATCTTCAAAAAAAAAAGAGACAAGGCTGCTGCTGAGCTAGGCCTATGAACTTCTTATTTTTTTCTAGCTAGATTGTAATTTCGTTTTTTCCTGGACTTGTTAAGGTTTAGTTTGTTTCGTAAACTTCTAAGGTATATTATCGCTGGTAGATCCCTCGTGCTAAAACCCGAGTAAAGATCAAATCTCTAATAGCTGCTAAAACCTCGAGTTTAGATCAAATCCCTCGTGCTGGTAGATCGTGCAACTCATCACTGCAGAACTCAACAAAAGCCTGGCAAGCCAACGGTCACTGAACTTTTCGACCTCGTCGCTATCGCATAAATACAACCGAGCATGGACCACGCAACCTACCTTCTACGCCGCCGCCACAGCCCCCCCCCCCCCGACCTTCCCCTCACTCTCGGCGCTGATTACTGCACGCCGCCACAGCCCCCCCCCCCCCGACCTCCCCCCTCACTCTCGTGGCTGATCCACCCGATGGCGCCGCGTGTGAGAAGCAGCACCGGCTTCCGAGGTGTGCAGCTGCGGCCGTCCGGGCGCTGGTCCGCGGAGATCACACACAATGGCGTGCGATGGTGGATGGGCACCTTCGACACTCCCGAGTTCGCCGCTCGCGCGTCGAACGTGGCGGTTCGGCCGCCCGCGCGCCGAGCTCAACTTCCGGGACATCGAGAGCCCGGAAGTTGTCGAGTTCCTCGCCCCGGATCTGAGGATTGTGACCCGCAAGGCGGAGCAGGAGAACCGACGCGCGTTCGTGCAGCTGCGCATCCGCCGGGACGACGAGGCCACGATGGAGAGGTTCCGCCGTGATCACCCAGATCTGGTACAGGTGCAGTTGCGGCTCGACGCTCAGAGGGACGTGACGATGCGAGCTCGTACATCCGGGAGGGGTGTTGGCCCCTCCACCATCGTCGTCTCATCGTCGGATGTGGAGATGGTCGAAGCATTCTGGGAGAGCCTTATGCATGACTCCGATGAGGATGAACTTGACGATGCATTCTAGGATGATGTGTAGTGTTTTACAGTGTGGAAAATGTTGAAACGTGTCAAAATAATCAAAATTTCGACGTTTTATGTGTTTGTTGAAGTTTCAACATTTCTTCCTTCTTATTTTGGGTTGCAACTTTAGTAGGATAATTATGGGCTACGGAGTGCTATAAGGCCCAATAAAAAGGGCCTGACAGGAGAGGGCCCAAGAAAGTGCCATCATGGCCCAAGTCTGGAAACAACCGCTCTTCCACTCACCGCAGTAACCCTAGCATGCAGCACGCCACGCGTTCGTCACGATATTGTGAACGTGAAACGTGTCGCTTTAGTCCCAGCGGCCAGTTATTTCTCCGTCGTGCATGCGGCTCCTGCGTTCCACTCCCCCTCCCGGTGTATAAATAGACGCACTCTTCAGTTCATCCTCTATCTGCCTCACCGCCTCCCATCAAGAGAAAACCCTTTGACGTAGTAGCTGCTTGATCGTTCCTACAGGCGGCCATGGCTCCACCGGCGAAGCGGTCTGCTGCCCTCTTGTAGGTTCCATTTCCGTTCACGTACTTCTGAGCCGTTTCTGGATTCCTCGTGATTTCGTCTTTCTTAGATCCTTTTCAGAATTCCTCGTGCTTTCATCTTTCTTAGATCCGTTTCTGAATTCCTCGTGATTTCATCTTTCTTAGATCCATTTTTCCTTTTATATTAGCATCAACTTCCTATCATGCAACTATCTACATGGCACATGAAGCCGAGCAGAGGGTCATCTTTGCCGCTCTGGCGGAGAGGGTTGACATCCTAGAAGCTGAGTTTGAGAAGGCCTTGAAGCTCTCCTACGACAATCTCAAGAAGGCACGCGATGCCAGGTTGGAGCAGGTGGCTCAGGGCGAAGCTTCCCTCGTAGTGTATCGGAAGTTGATGGATTATATGTCCAAGATGATGGCCAGCAACCTCGAACTGACCTCGCAGGTTGGGGAATGGACGATCGGTTTAGTCCTGGCAGAGCAGAAAACTCTGATCGCTCTCCTCGCGGCTGTGAGGCCCCAGGCAAGGGAGGATCTGGTGCCATCGGAGATCCAGTGCCGTCGGAGGATCCAGTGCCATCGGAGGAGCTGTCGGCCCCCTACTGATGCTCTTTTAGCCCCCTACTGCTACCCCCGTGCTTCTGATGTTTTGTTTAGATCGACAATCTCGTTGGTTGTATTGGGTGGTTTCTATTAATATGTAGTCTATTTTATTTTCTTAAGATAGAGATAATTCGAGTTCACAATATGGAGAAATAGATGACAGAAGTTTCGATGGATCTAAGTGACAGAAGTTAAAAGGGTTACATTAGACTAATGCCGATGCAAAAACATATACCAAACAGATAATTCGATTTCACAATATGGACAAATAAATGACAGAAATGAAAAGGGATATATTCGACTAATCTGTGACATTCTCGTGGAACGAAACTCGCCTCCAACTGGGCCTATTGGGCCGGGAACAAAAATCTGCGACGGAACATATAATAAACGTCGAGATGGACCGCGTCCTTCGAGAGCAAATTCCACTTTTTAACCATCCGCGACGGAAACAACACGATGTTATCAAAACGTTCCGGATCGCGCGGAATTTGGTAGTGTGAATATACTCTTGATGATTTAAAGGGGATTTCTCCCTCTATATCTCAGCATGTTATTAATATTGAACCTGATGCAAAGCCAGTAGTTCAACATCAACGCAGTTTAATACCTAAGATGAAGGAAGTGGTAAGAAATGAGGTATTAAAACTTCTTGATGCTAGTATTATATTTCCTATTGCCGATAGTAGATGGGCGAGCCCTGTGCATTGTGTCCCTAAGAAGGGAGGAATGACTGCTATGCCTAATGAAAATAATGAGCTTATTCCTCAAACAGAAGTAGTTGGTTATAGAATGTGCATTGATTTTAGGAAAATTAACAAAGTTACTAAGAAAGATCATTACCGTTTGCCTTTTATTGATCAAATATTAGAGAGTTTGTCTAAGAAAACTCATTTTTTTCTTTCCTGATGGTTATTCTAGGTTTTCTCAAATTTCTGTTAGGAAGCAAGATCAAGAGAAAACAACCTTTACTTGTCCTTATGGTAGTTATGCTTATAGACATATGCCTTTTGGTTTGTGTAATGCTCCTGCTACGTTTCAAAGATGCATGTCTGCTATTTTTCATGGTTTTTGTGAAGAGATTGTGGAAGTATTCATGGACGATTTCTCCGTCTATGGAACTTCTTTTGATAATTTCTTGCACAACCTTGATAAAGTTTTGCAGAGATACGAAGAAACTAATCTTGTTCTTAACTGGGAGAAATGTCACTTTATGGTGAATGAAGGAATTGTTTTTGGACATAAAATTTCTGAAAGAGGTATTGAAGTTGATAGAGATAAAGTGGAAGCAATAGAGAAAATGCCCTGTCCAAGGGATGTTAAAGGTATTCATAGTGTTCTTGGTCATGCTGGTTTTTATAGGAGGTTTATTAACGATTTCTCTAAAATATCAAAGCCTCTTACTAATCTTCTTCAGAAAGATGTACCGTTTGTTTTTTATGATGATTGTAAGGAAGCTTTTGAAACTTTAAAGAAGGCTTTAACCACTACTCCTATTGTTCAACCACCTGATTGAAATTATGTGTGATGCTAGTGATTTTGTTATAGGTGATGTTCTTGGACAGCGAGTAGATAAGAAGTTGAATGTTATTCATTATGCTAGTAAGACTCTTGATGTTGCTCAAAAGAATTATGCTACTACTGAAAAAGAGTTCTTAGATGCAGTTTTTGCATGTGATAAGTTTAGACCTTATATTGTTGACTCAAAGTTTTTTTTTTGACATTTAAAGGTTACTATTCATACAGATCATGTTGCTATTAGATACCTTATGGAAAAGAAAGATGCTAAGCATAGTCTTATTAGATGGGTGTTGCTTTTACAAGAGTTTGATTTGCATATTGTGGATAGGAAGGGTGCTGAAAATCCTGTTGCTGATAAATTGTCTAGATTGGAAAACATTGCTTTTGACCCTATTCCTGTTAATGATAGTTTTCCAAATGAACAGTTGGCTGCAATAAAGGTTAACTCCAAAGAAAGTCCATGGTATGCTGATTATGCTAACTTTATTGTTTCAAAGTATTTTCCTCCAACATTTACAGCTCAACAAAGAAGAAAATTCTTCTATGATTTGAGGCATTATTTTTGGGATGACCCACACTTATAGAAAGAAGGAGTAGATGGTATTATGAGAAAATGTGTTCAAGATCATGAACAACGTAAAATATTTAAAAAGTGCCATGGTAGTGCTTATGGAGGACATCACGCTGGAGATAGAACCGCACAGAAGGTTCTACAATCAGGTTTCTATTGGCCTACTCTCCTTAAAGATGCACGTAAATTTATTTTATCTTGTGATGAATGTCAGAGAGTTGGTAATATTTCTAGGCGTAATGAAATGCCTATGAGTTATTCTCTTGTTATTGAACCTTTTGATTGTTGGGGATTTGACTTTATGGGTTCTTTTCCTCCTTCCAATGGCTACACTCACATTCTCATTGCTGTTGATTATGTTACTAAGTGGGTAGAAGCTATACCTACGAAAAGTGCTGATGGTAAGACCTCTTTAAAAAATTCTTAAAGATGTTATTTTCCCTAGGTTTGGTGTGCGTAGATATCTTATGACTGATGGAGGTTCTCATTTTATTCATGGTGGTATTAGAAAAACCCTTGCTAAATATGATGTTAATCATATAATTGCCTTAGCTTATCATCCTCAAACAATTGGGCAAGTAGAATTTCAAATAGAGAAATTAAATCAATTTGTAAAAGACTATTAATAAATCTAGGAAGAATTGGTCTGATAAGTTGAATGATGCTTTATAGGGCTTATAGAACTGCTTATAAAAATCCTATCGGCATGTCTCCTTATATAATGGTTTATGGAAAAGCTTGTCACTTTCCTTTAGAATTAGAACACAAAGCTTATTGGGCAGTGAAAGAACTTAATAAAGATTTTTAACTTGCTGGTAAGAAAAGAATCCTTCATTTGAATCATCTAGATGAATGGAGATGTGAATCTTATCAAAATGCCAGGCTCTTTAAAGAGAAAGTTAAACAATGGCATGATAGGAGAATTCTTAAAAGAGAGTTTTATGTTGGTGAGAAAGTTATATTGTATCGGTCTCGTCTCAGATTTTTTGCAGGAAAATTACTCTCGAGATGGTAAGGCCCTTATGTTATTAAAGAAGTGTATTGTTCGGGTGCAATCAAAATTGCTTCCCTCAAAGATAACACTACACAAGTGGTAAATGGGCAAAGACTCAAACATTATATTTCTGAGGATTCTTATGATGGAGATGTCGATGTTATTCAAGTAATGACTCCAGACAAGTTCATTAGAGGGAAGATTCCAGAATCTATAGAGTCTATTTTGGAATAGGTAACAGTTCTATTAAGAAAAAGTTCGCGGAATACCTTCCAAGTTATAATTTATTGATTTTTAGAAAATATGAAAAATACCGAGCCGAAGAAGAGAAGGAGGAGGTGCCCGAGGGCACCATACCATCCCTGGGCGCAGGCCCACCCTTGTCCGCTCCTGGCTATGGTGTGGGCTCCCCGGAGCCCCTCTCCGACTCATTTTCGACCTGGACTTTCCTTTTGTTGCGTATGTTTCTGATATTTAACCCCCGAGACCCCCCAAGGTTCGTATATCGTTTTCTCGTCATGTTTCTGTTTCGACCTGTTTCTGCCAGGATCTGTTTTCAGTTTTAGAAGCACCATGGTCTCCGCCAACAACAAGGGGAAGGGGCCTAAAGAAGATAATCTCCAAGATCGGAAGTCAGAGGAGGAGATCGAGAGTGGAGTTGAAGGAGATGTAGAAGAAAAACCACGAGTGCATCCACGCGCCACCATCGCAAGCATTGGAGTGTTTGCAAGACCTTTCAAGCAAACGGCAAGGATAAGCACTGGATGGAAGGCCCTACGTCACTACTTCGACCCAGAGATTCCACTTCCACGTATTAAGAGACCTTTCCATACTTTAATTCATGCATATCAATATATGAGGGTATCCGAGGTAAAATTGCCTTCTTGCTGGTATATGGATCACTCTAACCGTGCAGATAGAGAAAGTTCTCAACCTAAGGAAGTGTGGGAGAAAAATCTTGATGGATGGGATTCACCGTATGATAAGCACGTAGACCGTATTGATCGTAATACGGAGATGATGCGTATGCTTATGTTCGCAATGGAAGATTTGAAGAAATCAATTGATAAGCTCATTGAGAAGGATTCACCACCACCACCGAAGAATTGATTCGCCATTGGTATTGGCACCCTCTTGGCTTGTTCCAAGCTTGGGGGAGTGCCGTGGTATCACATCTTTATATTTCACCCTTTTTACCTTTTAGTAGAGTCTTATCATGAGTAGATAAAATATCATATAGTATGGTTTGCAGTATGTAAGTATCACTTTTTAGTTGGTTATCGTTGTATCCCTTGGTTTGAGTTGCCGTAGTGAAATATTAATGAGAAGTTTCATCATCTGCTTCCTGCACTTTATTTTAGTTTGCAATTTTTGTTATATGGTTGATCTTGTTATTAGTATTGGTATCAATGTTGGAGCTTCAAGTTAATATAGTTGGGTTTGGCAAACTTAGCAGTGGTCAGTAGCAACAATTCGTTGAGACTTAAGTAGAAAAGAGGGAGTTGCATGTAGATATATTATTCCATGATCTTTCTTTCTTGTTAGCTCATAAGCTTAGTATTCTCAAGTAAGATGGTGTGTACCTTCAAGGAAGATTACATGATTGGCTTTATCATATATGTATTTGTTTGTTTTACCTCAATTCTTATGCTTGCTACCCAACCTTGCTAGCCAAAAACATGTACTGAGAGGGAATGCTTCTCGTGCATCCAAACCTTGAGCCCCAAAACCATGCCATTTGTGTCCACCATACCTACCTATATGTGGTATTTCACCGCCACTCCAAGTAAATTGCTTGTCTGCTACCTTTAAACCTTCCAAATTACACATGTTTTGTGCCCCTGTTTTAGCTCATGAGGACGAAAATGGAGAATCTTTATCTCACTTGTTGATTGGATTTCTCAACCTGGACTAGTGGCTTCATCCGCTTATCCAAATGCTAGAAGAGCTGGCAGCGGGGTTCCCGACCCCAATAATAAGACAAATTCTCTTCACTATTTTTTCCCTGATTTATCAGTCAAAGCATAATTGTGTAAACAAAAGAGAAAGAAGGATGACCTTCTATACCAGTCGTGTCCTTCAATGGGAGTCGCTCTTGTGAAGTCTAGTTGGCTAGTGACGTACTGTATTTTTTGTTTGCCATTCGTTGACATAAACATACACCTCTCTAAAAAATTAGACACTCCTCCATGGTATATGATTGTTGGCAGGCACCCGAGGATTCGGTTAGCCATGGTTAGTGTAAGAAAGGTCGGGAGGAGTGTCAACCATTTTATACCTCTGTTTATAACAAAATAAAAGCTCTAGCACATGAGTGATCCATGCTTCCCTCTGCGAAGGGCCTATCTTTACCTTTATGTTGAGTTAGTAAACCTACTTCTTTCTGTCTTAAGAAAGCATTTGAGTTGTTGTGATCCATCCATCCATATGTTGATTTACTCAATCATGTTCGTTATTTCTCCTTGTTTGTACAAATGATTTTATCTGTTTGAATACCACTTTGAAAGTTACCAATGTCTGCAAAGAGACTGTAATAATTGAGCATGATAAACTCTGCAATATAAGCTCTAGTGAAAAGACTCTGATCGAAAGATGAGTACACTGTTAATTGTTCTCTGACCAAGAACAAAGTTTGCCTTTACCAATTATGATTTCCCTTTTGCACCTTTATTGTGATTTCCTCTACTTGTTTTAAGTTTGATTATTTGAGAGGAAGTTGTTGTCTATGACTTGTCCTTTGTTAGATGTGATGCCTCTTGTCCGTATTTTATTTATCGACACCTCACTCCATAAACCCGTGGTCATGTTTACTGAGTTCAGTTTCGCTTGGGGACAAGCGAGGTCTAAGCATGGGGGGAGTTGATACGTCCATTTTGCATCACTATTTTATACTGTTATTTTCTGTTATTCATCAATATATTTCATGTTATGATGCATCACTTATGTTATTTTATCTTATTTTGCATGTTTTATAATTTTCGAGAAAAAACACCGGGACCAGAAATCTGATGGAAAAAAGCACCGTCGAGATACCCTATTTCAGAAGATCAGAAGAAGAGGGGGGATACCGTAGGAGTCTTACAAGTTTCGAGGAGGAAGTCAGACAGAAGGGTGCCTGGAGGGGGGCCACCTGGGGCCCACATCACAAGGCGCCCCCCCCCCTCTGGCCGCGCCTGGTAGTGGTCTGGCCCCCTGGCCCACTCCCGGGTGCCCCCTTTCGCGTACTTGACCCCCAGGGAACCCTAAGCCCCGGGGGATCATCGAAGAATTATTCCGCCGCCGCCTCGGGGCGGAAAGAAACAGAGAGATAAAAACTCTCTAGCAGGGAGAAATCTGCCAGGAAAATTCCTCCCCTGAGATGGGGAATCGTCGCCATCGTCACTGTCATCGCTGCAGGCATCATCAAGATCGTCATCATCATCACCACCAGCACCATCACCCTCATCATCCACCTGCATCCCGCTATAAGAATTAGGGTTCGTTATCATTGCTCTTCACTAGATCTCTCTCGCGGTGTGGATTACTTGTTAGTAGTTGAAGCTTGTGAGATTTATCGGTGTTTACACTTTATGACCAGATTGTTATTGTCCATTATATCACCTCTTATTATGATCCATATGATGTCTTGTGAGTAGTTTGTTTAGTTCTTGAGGACATGGGAGAAGTCATGATGTTAGTCGTTGATTTATGTTGAAGTAATATCTCGTGGTTTGGTATCTAAGTTGTGGTGTTATTCTTGTAGGGGTGTCATGTGAACATCGACTACATGATACTTCACATTTATGGGCCTAGGAGGATGCATTGTGTATTCGGATACTGATTGTGGGGTTGCCGGAGTGATATAAACCTAATCCCCCAATAGGAAACCAATGCACGAGGGAGTGTAGGATCCCGAAGTTTTAAGGTTGTGGTTAAATTTATCTTAATTACTTTCTTGTATTTGCAGATGCTTACGAGAGATATAATCATAAGTATGTATTAGTCCTAGTTGGTCAGTGCATTATAATAGGTCACCCACACAACACTTCACAAACCAATAAATCTTAATCAACCATATGAAGCGAAAGCACTTGACAAAATTCCCACGTGTCCTCGAGAACATTTGGTAATCATAAGTAGAACAACCGGATTTTCCTTTGCTCTCAAAAGGATTGGGCCACTTGCTGCAATATTATTTACTGCACTTTATTTACTCGCACTTTATTTATCTTCTATATCAAAAACCACCAAAAACCCGTTTGCTAGTGTTTACACTGAATTCTCCATCCAACCTGCTTGTCAACACATTCTGCTCCTCGTTGGTTGCGACACTCCTATTTATCGAAATTACTACGATGCACCCCCTATACTTGTGGGTCATCAGTCTGGTCGAGGCTCTTGGCCAGCTCGTCAATTGACCTCGGGACCGCCATACCCGGCCAAAAGGCCCGGTACACCCGGATTGTGCTTGATAGGAGATTATCCCCAATGGACTTAAGTGGAAGAACTCGGACCTTGATGACCGCTATGAGATCCTCGATGCTAGCCCTCTCCGAGCGAACTTCTCCAGCTTGACCTCTTCTTTCCCGGATTTTCTCAATGGCCTTCGTAGCACCACCTTCCGATTCGGGGAAGGCTCCTGTGAGATAAGATGTCCGAGTTAATCAACATCAGTACGGTGGATCAGGCCAAAAGTTAGAAGAGACAGAAAGGATAAGGGATTTACTTCTCAGGTCCAAGTTCAGCTGGGAGAGCTTGATCAGCCACTATCAGCGTCTGATTTGCCTTGTCCAGCTGGGTTTGCAGGGAGTTCGCCCTGGATTCAATCTCGGTGTGCTAGTCCTTGAGGTTCTTGATTTCTTCTTCTTGGCGGGCCTTCTTGGCAACAGCGTCCTTCCCCAGCTCGGCCTTGGCTTTCTCGACGTCGCCCTTTTTCTTCTACATCTCGGCCAGTTCCAACTTCAGCCGAGTTACCTCGGCCTTCTCAGTCTGAAGCTCGTCCTTGAACTTGGCCTCGTAGTTTGAGAGCTGCATTGCTGTCTTGCACAGAGTGAGGCAGTCTTGTTGCTTCTCAGCAAAGACTTTATGTTCATCTGCACAAAAACAGCCCGGTTAGCAGGCAATCAGGCTCATAGAAACAGAATAATAAAGAAGAAAGGAAGCTTACTCTCAAGGGTTGAGATCTTGGTTTGGGCCAACTCGGCGAGTGTGGTGCAGTCCTGGTGCTTCTCGACAAAAATCTTGTGCTCATCTGCATCGGGACAATAAAGTTAGCGATCAAAAAGTGGGTGTAAATACAAAACACGAGATAGAGAAGGAACAACTTACTCTCCAAGGCAGAGATCTTGGTGATAGAATCCATCAGCTTCTTCTCCATCACGGCTGTTAAAAGTAAAAAAGAACACGAGTTAGAAAATCGATGCAGTAAAAATCATACTCGATATCTCGGTGTTATAAAGTGGTACCTTTGCCTCCCAGATGCTCCTGGAGACACAGGTTGTGCTCAGTGAGATCCCGGTGGGTCCAGAGAAGCTTCTGGTACAACTTGGCACGAGTCTCTGTGCAATCTTGGAATGAAACAAATGGTTGGTTAATTTAATGATTCAATCCGAGTAACCCTTAACTCGGTCGAGTGTGATACGTCATAAACGTATCCTTAATTTCTGATGTTCCATGTTGTTTCCTACATGTTTTCTATACACTTTATGTCATTTTTATCAATTTTTCGAACTAACCTATTGACAAGATGCCATAGAGCCAGTTCCCTGTTTTCTGCTGTTTTTAGTTTTAGAAAATTTGTTCTTGAAATATTCTCGGAATTGCAAAATTCGAAGTCCGGAGGTCCTAGAATTCCCGAAGGTTCCGCGGAATCCCGAAGAGGCCCGGAAGGGGGCCACACCATAGGGTGGCGCGCCCCTGGCCGAGCCATGGGGTGGTGTGGGCCCCCCAGGCCACCACCACCTTTTCCCTTTCGCCTATTTATACCCCCCAACATATCAACCCTAAAAATATACCACTTCATCCCGAGAAACACCCGAGGCCGCCATCATCGTCATCCCGAGATCAGTAGGGTTCTGGAGATCACCCCGGCGCCCTGCCGGGAGGGGAATTCATCACCGGAGGGGTCTACACCGCCATGCCCTCCTCCGAAGTGATGTGTGGGTAGTTCATCCCTGGACTACGGGTCCATAGAAGTATCTAGATGGTTGTTCTCTCCACTTTGTACCTCATATTTAGATCTCATGAGCTGCCTCACATGATCGAGATCATCTTTATGTAATGCTACATGTTGTGTTTGCTGGGATCTGATGAATGTTGAATGATATGTCTTTTGATTATCAATCTATCATGTTATCTTCATGCCTATGTTATTTATGATCTTGCATCCTCTCTGTTATTAGTAGATGCTCTGGCCAAGTAGATGCTAGTAACTCCAAGAGGGACTATTTATGCTCGATAGTGGGTTCATGCCTCCTTTGCATCTGCGCTCGAGTGACAGAAACGTGACGGATGGAGGATGTGCTATTGCCATTAGGGATAAAACAACAATGTTTACCTAGTTTACATTGTTTACATTACAAACTTTGCTTACTGCGATAATCTGTTGCTTGCAACTTAATACCCAACGTTTGTTCGGATGATATTCGGAAGGTTGATTATTAGAAATAGATGCAGTTGGATGACGGTCTATGTATGTTGTTGTAATGCCTGCACGAATCACATAGTAATCTTTATGTCTTGCATATGCACTACGGTGCAGCCTTATTTCTGTCAATTGCCCAGCTGTAATTTGTTCACCACGCATGTTATTTATCTTTCACGGAGAGACACCACTAGTGAACTATGGACCCCGGTCCATTTTTCATACTGATAATACACACACTGTTTCCACTACTTTCACACTGCTTTCATACTGCTTCTACTGCTTTCATACTGTTTTCCACACCATACATTTAACCTCTTTGTGTTCAGCAAAACCGGTGAGATTGACAACCTAGCTGCTTCGTTGGGGCAAAGTGATTTGATTGTGTTGTGTAGGTTCCACGTTGCTTCTGAACCGGTAGTGCGCCCTTCCATCTCATCTACTTCAACCTTCTGAAGTTACTCCTTTCGCCTACTGGTCGATTAAACCTTGGTTTCATACTGAGGGAAAACTGCTGCTATGCTCATCATACCTTCCTCTTGGGGTCTCCCAACAAATGCAAGGTCTACACCATCAGAGTGATGTCTACTCGAACCAAATCCCGGGGACTGGGTGTACGTATCTATTTCGGGTTTGCAATGCGCAATATCGGAGAAAACCGAAAAAGAAAAAGGTTACTTACCCGAGAAGTGATCTCGGCGTCTTCAGCAGCAGAGCGCATGGAGTATATCTTGTGCGCGAGTGTGCTGGTGGAGGACGATGATACGTCTCAAACGTATCTATAATTTCTGATGTTCCATGTTGATATTATGCCAATTGCTACATGTTTTCCGCTTGGTTTCCTACGTTTTCTTATGTTTTCCGGGACTAACCCATTAACAAGATACCACAGAGCCAGTTCCCTGTTTTCTGCTGTTTTTAGTTTCAGAAAAATTGTTCTGGAAATATTCTCAGAATTGGAAAATTCGAAAGCCAGAAGTCCTAAAAGTCCCGGAAGCATCCAGAAGTCCCGAAGAGCCCCGGAGGGGGGCCACAGGGTGGCCACACCATGGGGTGGCGTGGATTCCCCCTGGCCGCACCACCTAGGGGTGTGGGCCCCCTGGCCACCTCCCGGCATCGCCCTTTCGCCCATATATACTCCCCGAGGCATAAACCCTAGGGAATCGACCTTTTCTGCAAAATACATCCGTAGCTCCGCCGCCACCGACGACAAGTTTCGGGGGACAGATCTGTGTTCTAGCACCCTCCCGGGACGAGGAAGTGCCCCCGGAAGCCATCTACATCGAATCCGCCACCATCTCCATCGTCGTTGCTGTCTCCTATGATGAGGAGGGAGTAGTTCTCCCCCGGGGCTGAGGGCTCTACCGGTAGCTATGTGGTTCATCTCTCTCTCCCATGGTGTGATCGTTATGTGATCATGAGCTTTGTAATCTAGCTGAATAAGTAGATTGATCTTCATATGTTATGCTACTCAAGTGGTTTTGTTATCTCCGTAAACTCTTTGATCACAGGGTAAAGGTGACAGTGTGTGCACCATGTGGTTTAGCATGATATTTATATCTTGTGTTGGAAGATGAACCTATGAAATTGTTGGCATTTGTTTACTAATCTATGGCGCTGTAGTGACATTGGGGTACCCTAGAGAGGGAATATAAACTTGAGGAGTGTTGTTTAAGCCCTACGCAATGATTAGTGTTCGTTATTCGACCGGAGAGTGGTTCGGAGTAGCATAGTGAAGAAATGATATTTACGCATTCAATTATGTGAGAATTGTTGAGAGTGTCCTCTAGTGAAAGTAGGAGCCCTAGGCCTTATTTCCAAGCATTGAAACACCGTTTTCCGCCTTTTCTGCTACATGTTTGCTTGCTGCCATTTTTATTTCAGATTGTTATTATCACTTATAATCATCCATATTACTTTCATTTTACTCTCTCTTCGCCGAACTAGTGCACCTATATACCTGACAAGTATATTGGGTGTGTTGGGGACACAAGAGACTTCTTGTATCTTGATTGCAGGGTTGCTTGAGAGGGATATCTTTGACCTCTACCTCCCTGATTTCGATAAACCTTGGGTAATCCACTTAAGGGAAACTTGTTGATGTTCTACAAACCTCTGCACTTGGAGGCCCAACAATGTCTACAAGAATAGAAGCGTGCGTAGACATCAAGATCTTTTCTGGCGTCATGGTCGGGGAGGTAAGCTAAAAGGTTCTCACATCCTCGGGTGTGAGTGCTCGAAGTTATTTCCTTTAGATTCTGCAATTATATCTTTTTTTTCTTTTTTTTCACTAGTTAGTCTTATTTTTACTCGCTTCTTATTTTTATTTTTACTAGTGTCTTAATGGAAAACAACAAAAATATGATAGAACTTTATAATATTTATCTTGAATTAGGACATGAAGTGTTTGAAGAAAAAATTAAAAACCTATGGAACTTTATTTGCATGCTAGTGGCAATGTTATTAGTATGAACTCTTTAAACACCATTATTCCTAATGCTATGGAAAATTCTAAGCTTGGGGAAGCTAGTTTTGATTAATATGATATTTTTAGTCCCCCAAGTTTTGAGGAGGAAATTTTCTTTGATGATGCTTTGCCTCCAATATATGATGATTATAATGATTGTGGTATTCTAGTTCCACCTGTTTACAATGATGAATATGATATTTTCAGTCCACCTACTATTGAGGAAAAACTTAAATATGATTACAATATGCCTCCTATATTTAATGATTATAATGATAGCTATCCACTACTATTAATAAGAATGACTATGCTTATGTGGAGAGTATTAATTCTTTTATTCATGTGGGTCATGATAAGAATATTTTTTGTGATAGTTATATTGTTAATTTTATTCATGATGCTACTGAAAGTTATTATGAGAGAGGGAAACATGGTTTTATGCATCTCAAGAATATTAAGTTTTCCCTCTTTATTTTGAAATTTTTGAAGTTGCACTTATTTTGTCTTCATATGCTAGTCACTTTGTGCTTCATTGACTTATTTTTCTACAAGATTCTTCTTCATAGGAAGTGGGTTAGACTTAAATGTGTTTTTTATTTGCTTATTTATGCTCTCTTATTGTGATTCAACTCTTATTCTTATGTGAGCATCTTTTAAAAATCATTGTGCCTAGCTGAAAGGCGTTAATGAAAAGCGCTACCACGAGACAACCCGTTTTATTTCGATGTTTTCAACCCGTTTTCCTTCGTTTTCTTTGGTGTGCTTTGCACCTGGGTGTTTTCTATTTCCTTAGCAACCCCGGTCTATCTTTTCTTTTGAGTTTTTGTTGAGCCAAGTAAAGCCTCTAGTGGAAAGTTTGAGTTGGTTCTCGGATTTCTGCGCGGAAAACAGATTTCTGCTGTCCACCGTAAAATATCGTATAAACTCCTGGAAGATCAGAATGATCTGAATTTTTTTTGCTTATTCCTTAGCCAATTACGCAACTTTTCTTAGAAGATAACTTTTTTATTTTAGCAACAGAAGATTTTTGAAAAAAACGATATTTACCTGCTGTTCTGTTTTGACAGATTTCTGCCATTTATCGCATTTGCACCTTAATCTCTTTCTTTTGGTGTTCTTTTGAGAAAAAGAGTTTTGAAATAAGTTGTGACAGTAGCAAATGTGTTTTTGAGTGTTATACTTGTGTTGAAACTGAACCATGTGAATATATTATTTCAATTGCACTAACGTTGCTAATGAAGATTGTGAGAATTTTGGTGTGAAGGAAGTTTTCAAGGGTCAAGAGAAGAGGATGATATGATGTGATCAAGAAGATTGAAAAGCCTAAGCTTGGGTATGCTCTGGTGGTACATCCAAGAAAATTCCAAGAAGGCTCAAGCATCTAAGCTTGGGGATGCCCAAGGCATCCCCTTCTTCATGGACAAATTATCAGGTCACTTCTAGTGAAACTATATTTTTATTCAGTCACATCTTATGTGCTTTACTTGGAGCGTATTTTATTTTGTTTTTCAGTTTGTTTGGTTTTCTTTTCTGTAATAAATGGTTGTATCTCATCATACTTGTGTGGGAGAGAGACACGCTCCGTTTTCGTTGCTTAGAACACTCTAGTTTTCATTCTTATTGTTCTGTGAGTGTTCACTTTTTGCTAGTACTGCGTTTAGCCTTTGTTTTCATGCATCTCTTATTCAGATTTGTTAGCTTTTTTAGTTAGGTGGTTCTCATATGTGTGTTTTCATGGAAATATAAATGCTTATGTGGTAGTTGCTATAGTGGAAAAATTCGCATGGTCTTGTAGATCACTAAACTGCTTCACTTGAATCACTGGTGTTATTTTGAGATATTAATTTGCTTAATGGATAAACGGGAAGGACAAGTAAGTATAAACTTTTAATGGTTGGTCTAAGAAACTTGAAACTGTGCCACACTTAAATTACCAGCTGATAGAAACAACGGTATATGATTGCTACGAGTGATACATTTCTGATCGGCCTTTTGTTATGCGCTACGGTCGGGGTAGCTAATAGTGACTTGTCACTGCCACGGACCCTCTTGGAGTGATTTGCACTTTTCCTTGTAAGATGATTTGCTTGATGTAATCTTTTAACTTTTGAGTTCTATGTTGCGGGTTCCTGGCACTTCCACCATCCATATTTGCTAGCCTCTTCGGTACTGTGCATTTCCCTTTCTCACATTGAGAGTTGGTGCAAACTTCGCCAGTGCATCCAAATTCCGTGGGAGGACTTTGTTCTCCTACACATAAGACCATATATTCTTCCTCAAAACAGCCACCATACCTACCTATCATGGCATTTCCATAGCCATTCCGAGATATATTTCCGCACAACATCCACCTCCATTATGTTACTTGATGATGAGCTTCACGGTTATTTATGCATACTGCTACACTGGCAGGAGCCTGCAGTTAGAGACATCAGAGATATTTCTTTATGAGGTATGAGTACTAAAAGTGTGATGGTTCATTGTAATATAGGATGTTGCCAATAAAAAATGAAAAAGCCCAAAAAGAAAAAAAAAGGCCAAGGAGAGAATAAAGAGAGAGGGGGCGCATCACTATCCTTTATACCACACTTGTGCTTCATTTTTAGCACCAATACTTCAGTTTGGAGAGAGTTTTCATATTATCATTCATTCATAACTATGTGGGGAACTTTACATTATAGAACTTGGCTTGTATATTCCAATGATGAGCCTCCTCAAATAAGCTCTAGGTCTTCGTGAGCAAGCAAGTTGGATGCACCCCCACTAGTTCCATTGGAGAGCTTTCGTACACTTATAGCTCTATGTGCATCCGTTGTGTGGCAATCCCTACTCCTTGCATAGCTTCGGTTGTAAGACTTTCTCTTATCTAATGACCACTTTCAGCTTTGTGAGACTTTCTTCCTTTGACCTTCCAAACCCACCATAATGTTCTCTTAGCCATAACATCCCGATTCCAGGGACCAATGCATAACACTTGCTTGTTTTTAGTGCTCAAATAGTTTAAGACTCAAGCATTGCATCGTGTGGAAATCTTGACTTGATCCTAACAGGGGTTGTGAAGATAGTTTGACGTGCATGATATTGTTGTTATTGAAAGCTTAAATCATCTCTATAAACTTTGCACGGTAGATAGTCTTTTAGTATTGATTCATTAAAGGTTTTACTTCTTTCTTCTTTGTTTATGCATTACATGTTGATATCAAATATAGATCATAGCTTTAGTTCATTTGATCCTAGTTTACATGTTCTACTTTACATATTATGATCAAGATTGTGTGGTAGCATGTCACCTCAGAAATTATTTTGTTTTATCGTTTACCTACTCGAGGACGAGTAGGAACTAAGCTTGGGGATGCTTGATACGTCTCAAACGTATCTATAATTTCTGATGGTCCATGTTGATATTATGCCAATTGCTACATGTTTTCCGCTTGTTTTCCTATGTTTTCCGGGACTAACCTATTAACAAGATGCCACAGAGCCAGTTCCCTGTTATCTGTTGTTTCTAGTTTCAGAAAAGTTGTTCTGGAAATATTCTTGGAATTGGAAAATTCAAAAGCCAGAAGTCCTAAAAGTCCCGGAAGCATCCAGAAGTCTCGAAGAGCCCCGGAGGGGGCCACAGGGTGGCCACACCATGGGGTGGCACGGGTTCCCCCCTGGCCGCGCCACCTAGGGGTCTGGTCCCCCTTGACACCTCCCGGCATCGCCCTTTCGCCCATATATACTCCCCGAGGCATAAACCCTAGGGGAATCGACCTTTTCTGCAAAATAGATCCGTAGCTCCGCCGCCACCGCCGACAAGTTTCAGGGTACAAATCTCTGTTCTGGCACCCTGCAGGGACAGGGAAGTGCCCCTGGAAGCCATCTACATCGACTCCACCGCCATATCCATCACAGTTGTTGTCTCCTATGATGAGGAGGGAGTAGTTCTCCCCCGGGGATGAGGGCTCTACCGGTAGCTATGCGGTTCATCTCTCTCTCTCTCCCATGGTGTGATCTTTATGTGATCATGATCTTTGTAATCTAGTTGAATAAGTAGATTGATCTTCAACTGTTATGCTACTCAAGTGGTTTTGTTATCTCCGTAAACACTTTGATCGCGGGGTAAAGGTGACAGTGTGTGCACCGTGTGGTTTAGCATGATATTTATATCTTGTGTTGCAAGATGAACCTATGAAATTGTTGGCGTTTGTTTACTTATCTATGGCGCTCGTAGTGACATTGGTGTGCCCTAGAGAGGAAATATAAACTTGAGGAGTGTTTTTTAAGCCCTACGCAATGATTAATGTTCGTTATTCGACCGGAGAGTGGTTCGGAGTAGCATAGTGAAGAAATGATATTTACGCATTCAATTATGTGAGCATTGTTGAGAGTGTCCTCTGGTGAAAGTAGGATCCCTAGGCCTTATTTCCAAGCATTGAAACACCATTTTCCGCCTGTTCTGCTACATGTTTGCTTGCTGCCATTTTTATTTCAGATTGTTATTATCACTTATAATCATCCATATTACTTGCATTTTACTCTCTCTTCGCTAAACTAGTGCACCTATATACCTTTCAAGTATATTGGGTGTGTTGGGGACACAAGAGACTTCTTGTATCTTGATTGCAGGGTTGCTTGAGAGGGATATCTTTGAGCTCTACCTCCCTGAGTTCGATAAACCTTGGGTAATCCACTTAAGGGAAACTTGCTGCTGTTCTAGAAACCTCTGCACTTGGAGGCCCAACACTGTCTACAAGAATAGAAGCGTGCATAGACATGAGACGCAACTGGCATAGTTACCTGGCCAATGTCGGCCTTCGTTCCAATCCTGGCGGTAGTGATCCAGCGGGCCCAGCTTCTTCCTGGCATGAACCTTGGGAATGTACCCGACATGGTCAAGGCTCACCTCCAAGTCCTCCTAGCGTACTCCTAGCCCTTGGTGCGGGACCATCTGTGTGTCGGAGCTGATCGACACCCTGCCTTCTTTCGGCTGCCCGGTTCCGGTCTTCTTCATCGGCACAAAGGCTTTCTTATGCCGAGTCGGTGCGGACAACTCCTTCTCGGTGGCCTCCGCCTTCCCGGTTGTCCGCCGCGAACCACTCTGCACGGGCGCGGATGCCTGTATTGGTGGGGGCGAAGGAGCAGACAGAGTTGCAAGTGGCTACTGAGTAGGAGGGGGAGTTGCTGATGGGCCTGCTGGAGTTGTTGTTGGTGCTATTGGTGTTGCTGGTGCTGAGGGTGCTGGTGGTGATGTTGGAGCTGCTGTTGGTGGGGCTTGTTGCTGCGGTGTTTCCTCTAGGTGCTCCTGCTGTTGTTGCTCCGGAGCCATGTTACTTTCCATCTTGGCGCCTATGTTGCTGGCACTGAGGTGTTGGTCTTCCCTCTCGAGGGTGGGCATTTCTGGCACATCCACGGAGTGGACTTCCGGGTTCTCGGCGTCAAGGTCGATGTAGCCTCCTGCGCCCAGGAGCTGGTTCACAGGAGAAAGTGTGGTACTCGGTGGCACAAAGACAGGGTGTCTCGGTATCGAGGTGAAAGCAGAGGGCTCTGTCATCTCGATGTGAATCGGCTCACTATAAGAAAAAAAAAGATAAGGAAACCAAATGCAACTAAATCAACTCGGACAAAAAAGCAAAGAAGTAGAGAAAATGTAAAGATAGCGCATTTCGTAAATAACTCACCCATCCAACATGGGCCGCCTGGTCTTGCGGCTGGTCTGGCCCTTGGTCCCGGGTTTCTTCTTCATCCTCTTGGACGGAGGAGCAACTGCGCCGCTCCCGGATCTCTTCCTGGCTTCCACGGGCGCGGCCACGACAACTGGAGGGACATCCAAGACTTGCTCTCCCGGATCAACTGAGGCCGAGGGCCGAGGGTATGCGAATGAGATCGGAGTTGGATCAAGTACCTCTACAACAATGCAATCATCATCATCTTCATCGACCTCGGACCAGTCTCGGATGGAGGCTGGAACTCGGAAATTACCGGCTTGGGCCGCGAGCAGGGCGTCCAGGATGGGGAGTGTAACAGCCCTACTTTGGAATAAAGTTGGGTTGTGTGTTGTGTACATGGCATACATGCATGAAAATGTTGGTCAAAATTTTGCATCTTAAAATAACAAGTCAAATGAATAAAAATCACTTAAAATAGCAACCCACAAAGTTGTTCTAAAAAGTTTCTCAAATTTAACAAAACAAGTGATGCAAATGTGGATAATTTGAAGAGCTTTCCAAAAGTTATTTTTTTGAAATTTTTGCTTCACAAAAAGGCCCTCAAAACTTGTTTTTGGTTCTGCTTTTAATGTGAAAAGGACCTCTCTACAAAATCCAGCTTCTCCAGGGAGTTATCCGCAAATTTTCTTTTCTTTTCCCTTTTCTTCCTCATCTCGATCCAGAAGGACTCCGAGGGCGGTGAGGTGGCTTGCCACCTCCTGCTACCCCCACCCGTGGGGATTAGGACGCAGAGGAGGCGTCCAGATCCTCCCCACATCACAGAAGCCCCCTCCTCGAGCGCTCTCCTCCCTCTCTGTCTCTGTGACGAAACTGAACCCTAGCCTCGCCGTGATCCCTCGCCGCCGGCGATTGGAGCCTTCCCGCGTCGTATCGTCTAGCTCAAAAGGTTCCCTGTCGTCCCCTTGACCTCCACAAGCAAGCAGAGAAGAGGGGGTGGTCAGAGGGCAGCGGATTTTGCAATCTCACCCGTGGATGTCCGAGCTCTGTCGTCGCCATTGCCGCCGCTCCTCACCTCCCTCTGCCCCACCGTCCTCTCCATCACGTTCACGGTGAGCCCAGCTCCCTCCCCGTGCCTCCCGTTTTCTTCTAAGTGGATGAAATCGAGGAGCTCACCGGAGCCCGACACCGTTGTTGCCTTTCCGTACATGGCGGCTTGCCGGCGGTGACCCTAACGGGGCGGCGCCACCACGGTTAGGTGCGCATCGAGGAGACGCTTCCAACGAGCACGCCCACGCTTGCAGGGGTGCAGTGGTTCGCTGCCGGCGACCACATCTGAGCCGGTCGTCCATCCGCTGACGTCATGATGATGTCACTATGACATCAGCCCGGGCCCCACCTATCATGTTTAAATATTAAAACATTTAATAAAAAGAAAATGCTGACATGGGCCCCACCTTTTTATAATTACATAAATGAATTAAAATTGAATATTTAATATTGTCATTTCTGTAACTCAGAAAAATATGAAAAATATATGGTTCTGTTCAGAAAATATTTCCAACCCAAATATGTCACTTTCATACATGTTTGACAAACTTTAATTTTGGGCATTATTTAAATATCAAATAAATCATTTAAAAATAGAGAAAATAAGTTTTTAAACAATAAAATCAGAAAATTTACAAGCTATATACCAAAATTCTCAAAATGACAAGTGCAATACATTTATGATGTTTTCAAAGTCATTTGAACAATTAAAATTGTACTCACTTTCAGAATTGTCCGAAGTGCCTTCCGGGGTCTATTTCGGGGCAAATTTCAGTAAAAATGCTTAACCACCATATGAACCATAACAAATAGTTGAATACGTTTAGGTATTTATCAACGTGCATTAACTTTGTCATGCATACATATTGCGCATTGCATCGATGCCATGTGTTGATTGTTTCTTCTCCGGTCTTTGCTTCTTATCGGTAGAACGCTACCCGAAAGAAGATCAACAATTCCCGTGACGAATACTTGATCTTAACCGACAAGTCAAGCACTTACCCAGAAGATCTATCTATTTGGTTTTCTGTTAAGCAAGGCAAGCATAACCTCTTATCTGCTCTGTTTTCCAACGACTTTTGGTTCTTGTACTTTGCATTCGGTTCCAAAATATTTGGTTTATGTATGTAGTGTTCTCCTATACTCTCCATAGCTTAAATACCCCGATCCACTTCTCCTAGACGCCTAGATTTGATTGTGTGCATCGCCAGAGCCTTATATATGTTGTGCTTAGTTTTGTATACTTTCTTAGCTCTGCTCCATCCGGTTGATGAATCAGAGTTGCGAATGAATCTAGTATGGCAGGATGACGTGGAAAGATGAGTTATGTGTGTTTAACCTGATTAAAACTTGGATGGGAGGCCACTTGGGAAGTGGTTGTTTGTCCTATGCTCGCCAACCCTAGGATTAAGGCTTCGGGCAAAAGCCAAGACTGAGCGTGCAACCACACGCGGGGTCTAAGTAACCGCGCTAGACTAACTAACTTATTTGGCCACATCCATGAGTCACGTAGTTTGAGAGTTCCATTCGACAACGCAAATAAAACTATCAAACGTTTTGGAAAAATGCTCCGCCTAGGGAGTGACCAGGGCCAAGTGATGGACGTACACGGATCTTGACCCCGCCTCACAGAGACAGGTGCCGTCAGGAGGATGGCCAACTCCCTGTTGACGGGGTGGCCCTGTCTTGGTTTGACTCATGGATATGGCTGGGTAAGGTAAAGGTCGTGACCAACCACCCTCTGTCGCGCTCCCTTGGGAAGAGCGTTACCGTGTGGCGTTAAGAGTCGGTTAGTACGTGTGGGTAAAGTATACATCCCTGCAGGGCAATCTTTTCGAAAAGCCGTATCCACGGTTATGGACAACTTGGTGAATGCAAAGACCATAGATAACTTAAACGTGATGTAAAACATGTTGGCGACGAATGAAGGGTGCCTCCTCGGAGATGCCGAGAGGGGTGATCCTTGTAGCATGAGATGCTGAGGAATGATGTTGGTGGTTTGAAAAGATGATGATCACAGTATTTTGAGTCCTTTCTCATCTGTTTTTAAAATACTCCATGACACGTGCTATTCTTCCTCAATTTGGAAAACAAAGATTGCTTTACGCAAATTAACATTCATAAAACAGTTTACAAAACAGCTGATATATAATAGGTTCACTAAGTCTTGTTGAGTACCTCCAGTACTCAGGTTTGCTTAAATTTGGTTCAGGTGAAGATCTCACATCGGTGGTGACTCAACGTGGACATCGACGAGTAGTTTGGGGTTCCCAGGTAGCAGCCTGGAATCTATGGGCTGGGATGTCACCTTATTTTGCGGCCTCTTAGGCCTTTTTGGTTCTTGTTGATTAGCAACATCATTTGCCTTCCGTTGTCTAATGTAATGATGGGTCATGTGACCTCTGTTTGTAAAGCTATACTCTAGTAATACCTGGGTAATACAGCTTCCATGGTTAGAGTACTGCTTTGATCGGTTGTTGGTTTCGAGCTCATTGTTCTACAGTTTTGGCTATGCCTGCGTAGTTGCCGCAGTCGAGGGGTTGTGGAGCCGATGATCCATGTCCGAGAACGCCTGCCGATGTGATTCGGCGTGGGGCTTGGTAACCCTAGTAACACTTGATTGTTGTTGCACTTCTTGGACACATAGCATCTCTGTATAGCTTTGGTCCCGTTCCTTTAGTTTCATCCGACTCGTGGACGCTTGGTTATGCATAGTTGGTTATGACTAGCATGGACACAAGGAGTAGTAGTACTGAGGTGATCCGACCTATGTGCCGATGAATCCGGTATGCCTGCCTTTTTTGTTGCAGCCGGGGCTGGTAACCCTGAACCCCTTGTGGGTCCATGACTAGGAGCACATAACAGTATGTATATCTCTGGGGCCGGGGTCTGACAAGTCATGGTATCAGAGCCGGACTGCCTGTAGGAAACCCTTTGCTATTGGTCTATGTTGAGTCTAGTGTTTGTGAAAACTAGTTTGAATTTGCAAATGAATTGTGAAAACCTTCTTTGGAATTATTTTTAGTCCTTATCTGGTATCACTCTAACTCTGAGTCTCCTTATCTCAGTTGTTTTAAATGGTGTTCCTCTCCTCTGTTACCTTCAAAACTAGGATCAAAATCGGTGGGTGTTTTCTTTCCGGTACTTCGTGTCAGGTTGCTAACCTCTCAAGTTTTGACTAACTCAAGTCTTCCGATCTATCAATTCCATAGCCGGGGTTTGCATCTCTGTGTGATTCCCCGGTTGTTCTTTTAGGCGATGTGGCTTACTCCTTCAACATAACGTCATGTATCTTGCTTCCGTTGAACTATCATGTATAATTTCGTAGTTTTCTCCTATCATGAATGTGTTGTTCATGGTTCCTCTCCTTTTTACTCAGGATGTCCGGCGGTACTCGTAGACGTCGTGGACATAATCCTCCTGATGCAGAAGTTCCGCCTCTTCCCGCAGGTTCTGCAGAATATCGAGATCAACCGCCTGAGAAATGAACATGTTCTTGAACGTGTGGCGTAGAATACTGGACGTCGCGTTGAAGGTGTTACACTTTGGATTTTCCTCAAAGCTCAGCCTCCTACTTTTTCTGATTCCAAGGAGCCTCTGGATGCTGATGACTTGCTCCGTACAATCGAGCGCAAGTTTGTTGCTCTCCATGTACAAGATAATGACCGTGTGAACTTCTCCACCTACAAGCCAGAAGGTGCTGCTGGTGCTTGGTGGGAAGGTTTCTTGGCGTATCAGGCGCCAGGACATGAGGTCACCTGGGCAGAGTTTTTTATTGTGCTCCGTGATGCTTATATTCCAAAGGCAGTCATGGACATCAAAAGAAAGGAATTCCTTGATCTCACTCAGGGCAACATGGACGCTGAACCTTACGGGCGAGAATTCACCCGTTTGGCTCGCTATGCTCCTCGTGATATCATAAATGATGAGGACAACCAAGAACTGTTTCGGAAGGGTCTAAACCCAAACCTCCATTATGACTTGCTTCCTTTCAAATTCCAGAGTTTCCAGGAGTTGTATAATCAGGCTATTACCCTTGAATATGGCAGAAAGGAGATGGAGACTGTTGTAAAACGGGATGCTGATGATTCTCGTGCATCTTCCTCTGGCTCCAAGAAGCGTCGTGTGTTTATACCATACGGTGCTATCTCTAGAGCTCCGTTTGCACCCAATTTTGAGGGATACATTCCTCATCCGCCTCCATCAGTTGCTAAATCCCCTAATTCTATGTGTTTCAAGTGTGGTCAGCCGGGTCATCTTTCTCGAGAGTGTCTTCAAAAGAAAATTTGTCGTGGAGTTCCTCCGCCCAAGAAAAATGTGAAGAACACTGATACTATGCATGCTTGTTTAACACATGTTACACTTGAGAAGGCTCAAGATGATCCAAGCGTTCTCTGGAGTACAGTTCGAGTTAACTCCATTCTGGCTACAGCGTTGTTTGACTCTGGAGCATCCCATACATTTATGTCAGAAAAGTTCGCTGAAATGGATGGGATACCTTTCCAAAAGATGTCAAAGTCTTTGGTGGTCCAGTCCCCAGGGTTTAACGGGCGAACCACGATGGTTACTCCAGAGCTCACAATCGATATAGGGTATCGGTTGTTCCCTACCACATTCTTTTCCTTAAAGTCAACTGACATTGATGTCATTCTAGGCATGGATTGGCTCAAGAGATTTGGAGATGTAATTGACTGCGCAGACAAGTCCATCATTTTGACAGATACTTCTGGTGCTAGTGTGAAATGTTGGACGTGTGCAGATCTAGCTCCATCAGCGTGCCATCAACTCTCGCCTGAGTCACAACTATACTCAATGCAAGCTAACTACCCTCCTGAAATTTATGAGTTACTTGTAGTCAGTGAGTTCCCTGATGCGTTCCCTGAAGAGTTACCGGGCATGCCACCTGATCGAACTGTTGAATTTGTCATTGAACTGGTTCCTGGCACCGTCCTATGTCCAAAAGACCTTATCGTATGGCCCCAGAAGAGTTGGCTGAATTGAAAAAACAAATAGAGGAGCTAGAAGAAACATGTTTCATCCAACCTAGTACATCTTCTTGGGGATGTCCTACCATCTTTGTCAAGAAGCGGGATACAAATGTTCCGCGTCTGGTTGTTGATTATCGGCCGCTGAATGTCGTAACCATCAACAACAAGTATCCTCTTCCAAGAATCAACGACCTGTTTGATCAGTTAGCTGGTGCAACTGTCTTCTCTAAGATGGACTTACGGTCAGGATACCATCAAATAAAGATCAGAAAAGAGGACATTCCTAAAACGGCTTTCACTACTCGTTATGGTCTTTATGAGTATACTGTTATGTCCTTTGGCCTTACCAATTCTCCAGCGACATTCATGAGGCTCATGAACTCGGTATTCATGGAATATCTTGACAAGTTCGTCGTGGTCTACATCGACAATATCTTGGTCTGTTCTAAAACTGAAGATGAACATGCCGAACACTTGCGTTTGATGTTGTCCAAACTCCGCGAGCACCAGTTGTATGCCAAGTTTTCTAAATGTGAGTTCTGGTTGAAAGAGCTCATCTATCTTGGACACGTGGTGTCTGCCGAAGGTGTGGCCGTGATTCAAGACAAGGTCCAAACAATTTTGGATTGGGAAGCACCTAAATAAGCCAAGTATGTTCGGAGTTTTCTCGGGATGGAAGGTTATTACCGTCGATTCATCGAGAACTTCTCCAAAATTTTCAAACCTATGACTGAACTTCTGAAGAATGGCAAGAAGTTTGAATGGTCAGAAAAGGCAGAAGAGAGTTTCCAAACTCTGGAAACTAAACTAACTACCGCTCTTGTGCTTGCTCTTCCTTATACGTGTAAGGACTTTGTTATCTTCTGTGATGCCTCGCCACAAGGACTCGGTTGTGTGTTAATGCAAGAAGGTCATGTGGTGGTCTATGGTTCTCGTCACTTGAAACCACATGAGCACAACTACCCAACTCATGACCTCGAGCACTACTAGGAAAAAGGGAATCAGTGGCGCACCACTTTGGACAATCAGTGGCTACTATTGCGCCACTGATACTCTGGTGCGCCACTGATTCCTCTTCAGTGGCGCACTAGTGTGGTGCGCCACTGATTCCCCACAGTATCAGTGGCGCACCAGTGCGATGCGCCACTGATTCCCCCAATTTTTTAATTTTTTTAAAATGTTTTTTTCTTCACTCAAATTGCTCTATCTCAATTTTGGTCAACTTCCCACTAGGTCACCCATCCTCAAATTTCTCTAGCCCTAGCAGCCCTAGCACGCTTAACATCTTAGTTCCATTCGACTGTAGTCCCGGGAAAGAATTTATAACTTATTGATATATGTATCATATCAATCCTATTAAGCCTTTGAGCATGATGTCACGCATTTACCGTTTGGTTTTATAACAATAATTTGAAAAGTTTGACCCAAGTTTGAATAGTTTGACCATACATTGACTAGAGTTTGACTAGTTTGACCACACATTGACTAGAGTTTGACCATAGTTTGACCATAGTTTGAATATACATTGACCAGCGTTTGACCATAGTTTGACCATCATTTGAATAGTTGACCAGAGTGTGACCATAGTTTGACCACATGTTGACCATAGTTTGACTAGTTTGACCACCTGTTGACTAGAGTTTGACGAAAATTTGAATAGTTTGACCATACATTGACAACCATTTGACTAGTTTGACCATAGTTTGACCAGAGCATCAGTGGCGCACTGCTCACTAGTGCGCCACTGATACCTGGCACCCATGTATGTCCATTAGTATAGTGGCGCATCATGCACGATGCGCCACTGATTCTTCATAACATCAGTGGCGCACCATATACCATGCGCCACTGATACCTGGCACCCATGTATATCCATTAGTATCAGCGACGCATCATGCATGGTGCGTCACTGATTCTTCATAGCATCAGTGGCACAACATACACCATGCGCCACTAATACTAATGGAAATACAAGGGTGTCAGGTATCACTGGCGCACCGTGCATGGTGCGCCACTGATGCTATGGAGGATCAGTGGTGCACTATGCACTGGTGCGCCACTGATACTAATGGACATACATGGGTGCCAGGTATCAGTGCCGCACCTGTGCACGATGTGCCACTGATGCTATGAGCATCAGTGGCACGTGAATACATGGTGCGCCACTGATGCCTCGACCTGTTTCCTCCCAACCATATCAGTGGCGCAAGGCTACATGGTGCGCCACTTATGCTAATCCATCTATAGCCATTTTCCTAGTAGTGGAGCTAGCAGCCGTGGTCCGTTCTCTCAAGCAGTGGCGTCATTACCTTCTTGGTAACCATTGCGAGTTATACTCAGATCATCAAAGTCTGAAATATCTGTTCACCCAACCGGATCTGAATCTCAGACAGAGAAGATGGTTGGAAGTAATCAAAGACTTTGATTTGGGTCTCAACTATCAACCCGGTAAAGCAACCGTCGTGGTTGACGCGCTAAGTCAGAATTCTTACTGTAACAACTTGATGATACAGAAGCTCAACCTTCTCTTCATGAGGAGTTTTCCAAGCTCAACCTTGAAATTGTTCCTTCTGGGTACCTAGCTAACCTAGAAATAAAACCTTCTCTTGAGGATCAAATCAAAGAGGCCCAGAAGCGTAATGTGGGCATTGCCAAGATAAAGAAGAATATTGCTAGCGCAGTTGCTAAGTGTTTCTCGGTTGATGATCAAGGCATCGTTTATTTCAACAACCGTTTGGTTGTGCCAAAGAAGCGAAATCTGAGAAATCTGATACTCCAAGAGGCTCATGATACACCTCTTTCCATCCACCCTGGTAGTACGAAGATGTATCAAGACCTACGTCCAATGTTCTGGTGGACCCGGATGAAGCGAGAAATCGCTCAGTATGTTGTTGAATGCGACGTCTGTTGTCATGTGAAATCTGAACATCAATGACCAGCCGCTGTTCTTCAACCTCTACAAATTCCTGGATGAAAATGGGATGAAATTGGTATGGACTTCATTACTGGTCTTCCCAAAACCAAAAAGGGTCACAATGCTATCTGGGTAGTGGTTGATCGACTGTCCAAGGTTGCTCATTTCCTTCCTATTCGAGACGGTATCACCACTAGTCAGTTGGCAGAGCTGTACATCTCCCGAATAGTCAGTCTTCATGGAGTTCCAAAAAGGATTATCTCGGATCGTGGGAGTATATTCGTCTCCAGATTCTGGGGATTTCTTCAAGAGTCCATGGGAACTCGTGTTTTTTTAGCACTGCTTATCATCCACAAACCGGTGGTCAAACTGAAAGAGTGAATCAAATCCTTGAGGACATGCTTCGAGCTTGTGTTATCTCTTTCGGTAAGAATTGGGAAAAGTTCCTTCCCTTTACCGAGTTCACTTACAACAACAGTTACCAATCTAGTTTCGGCAAGGCTCCTTTAGAAGTTATGTATGGTCGTAAATGCCGAACTCCTCTGAATTGGTCTGAAACTGGTGAAAGGTCATTCTTCAGTCCGTATACAATCAAGGAAGCAGAAGAAACCGTTCTCATCATTCGTGAACGGCTGATAACATCTCAATCTCGTCATAAGAGTTATTATGATCATCATCACCAAGATGTTCATTACAAAATTGGCGAGAAAGCTTATCTTCGAGTCACGCCTCTGAAAGGTGGAAAACGTTTTGGAATAGAAGGCAAACTGGCCCCTCGTTACATTGGTCCTTTCCCCATCATTGGAAAACGAGGTCAAGTCTCATATCAGTTGTAGTTGCCTCCAGGATTTCCGGATGTTCATGATGTATTCCATGTCTCCCAACTCAAACGTTGCTTCAAAGATCCCGTCTGTGGTGTGGAACACAAGACTCTATAGCTCAAGGATGATCTCTCTTACAAAGACGTTCCTGTCCATATTCTTGATGAGGTCGAACGAAGAACTCGTAGCCAAACCATCAAGTTCCTCAAAGTTCAATGGTCACATCATTCCGAGAACGAATCAACCTGGGAACGAGAGGATCGTTTGCGATTTAAGTACCCCGGTTTCTTTTCTAAAACCTAGGAATCTCCGGACGAGATTCTTGTAAGGGGGTAGACTTGTAACAACCCTACATTGAAATAAAGTTGTGTTGTGTGTTGTGTACATGGAATACATGCATGAAAATGTTGGTCAAAATTTTGCATCTGAAAATAACGAGTCAAATGAATAAAAATCACTTAAAATAGCAGCCCACAAAGTTGTTCTAAAAAGTTTATCAAATTTAACAAAACAAGTGATGCAAATGTGGCAAATTTGAAGATCTTTCCAAAAGCTATTTTTGTAAAAAAAATTGCTTCACAAAAAGGCCCTCAAAACTTGTTTTTGGTTCTCTTTTTAATGTGAAAAGGACCTCTCTGCGAAATCCAGCGTATCCAGGGGGTTATCCGCAAATATTCTTTTCTTTTCCCTTTTCTTCCTCTTCTCCGGCCAGAAGGACTCCAACGGCGGCGAGGTGGCTTTCCACCTCCTGCTACACCCTCCTGCGGGGATTAGGACGCAGAGGAGGCATCCGGATCCTCCCCACCTCGCAGAAGCCCCCTCCTCGAGCGCCCTCCTCCCTCTCTGTCTCTGTGACGAAACCGAACCCTAGCCTCACCGTGATCCCTCGCCGCCGCGATTGGAGCCTTCCCACACCACCTAGTCTAGCTTAGAAGGTTCCCCGTCGTCCCCTTGACGTCCACGAGCAAGCAGAGAAGAGGGGGTGGCCGGAGGGCTGCGGATTTCGTCGTCTCCCCCGCGGATATCCGAGCACCGCCGTGTGCCATTGCCGCCACTCCTCACCTCCCTCTGCCCCGCCGTCCTCTCCAACACGTCTACGGTGAGCCCAGCTCCCTCCCCGTGCCTCCCGTTTTCTTCTCCGTGGCCGAAATCGAGGAGCTCGTCGGAGCCCAACATCGCCGTTGCATTTCCGTACAAGGCGGCTCGCTGCCGGTGACCCTAACGGGGCGGCGCCATCATGTTTAGGTGTGCCTCGAGGAGACGCCTCCAACGAGCACGCCCATGCTTGCAGGGGTGCGGTGGTTCGCCGCCGGCGACCACATCTGAGCCGGCTGGCCATCCGCTGACGTCATGATGAAGTCAACGTGACATCATCCCGAGCCCCACATGTCATGTTTAAATATTAAAATATTTAATAAAAATAAAATGCTGATGTGGGCCCCACCTTTTTATAATTATAGAAATGAGTAAAAATTGAATATTTAATATCTTCATTTCTATAACTCAGAAAAATATGAAAAATATATGGTTCTGTTCAGAAAAATATTTCCAACCCAAATATGTCACTTTCGTACATGTTTGACAAACTTTAATTTTGGGCATTATTTAAATATCAAATAAATCATTTAAAAATAGAGAAAATAAGTTTTTAATCAATAAAATCAGAAAATTACAAGTTATATACCAAAATGCTTGAAATGACAAGTGCAATCCATTTATGATATTTTCAAACTCATTTGAACAATTAAAATTGTACTCACTTTCAGAATTGCCCAAAGTGCCCTCCGGGGTCTATTTCGGGGCTAATTTCTGTAAAAATGCTTAACCACCATATGAACCATAACAAACCATTGAATATGTTTAGGTATTTATCAATGTGCATTAACTTTGTCATGCATACATATTGCGCATTACATCGATGCCATGTGTTGATTGTTTCTTCTCTCGTATTTGCTTCTTATCGGTAGAACGCTGCCGGAAGAGAAAATCAACAATTCCCGTGACGGATACTTGATTTTAACCGACAAGTTAAGCACTTATCCAGAAGATCTATCTATTTGGTTTTCTGTTAAGCAAGGCAAGAATAACCTCTTATCTGCTCATATATGTTTTCCAACGACTTTTGATTCTCGTACTATGCATTCGGTTCCAATATATTTGGTGTTTGTAGGTAGTGTTCTCCTATACTCTCCATGGCTTAAATACCCCGATCCACTGCTCCTAGACGCCTAGATTTGATTGTGCGCATCGCCAAAGCCTTATGTACGATGTGCTTAGTTTTGTATACTTTCTTAGCTCTGCTCCATCCGGTTGATTAATCTGAGTTGCGAATGAATCTAGTATGGCAGGATGACGTGGAAAGATGAGTTTTGTGTGTTTAACCTGATTAAGGCTTGGATGGGAGGCCACTTGGGAAGTGGTTGTTTGTCCTATGCTTGCCAACCCTAGGATTAAGGTTTCGAGGAGAAGCCAAGACTGAGCGTGCAACCACACACGGGGTCTAAGTAACTGCGCTCGACTAACTAACTTCTTTGGCCACATCCATGAGTCACGTAGTTTGAGAGTTCCATTCGGCAACAGAAATAAAACTTTCAAGCGTTTTGAAAAAATGCTCCGCCTAGGGCGTGACCGGGGCCAAGTAATGGACGTGCACGGATCTTGACCCCGCCTCACAGAGACAGGTGATGTCAAGAGGATGGCCAACTCCCTGTTGACGGGGTGGCCCTGTCTTGGGTTGACTCATGGATATGGCTGGGTAAGGTAAAGGTCGTGGCCAACCATCCTCTGTCGCGCTCCCTTGGGAAGAGCGTTACCGCGTGGCGTTAAGAGTTGGTTGGTACGTGTGGGTAAAGTGTACATCCCTGCAGGGCAATCTTTTCGAAAAGCAGTGTCCATGGTTATGGACGACTTGGTGAATGCAAAGACCATAGATAACTTAAACGTGATGTAAAAAATCTTGGCAACGAATGAAGGGTGCCTCCTCGGCGATGCCGAGAGGGGCGATCCTTGTAGCATGAGATGCTGAGGAATGATGTTGGCAATTTCAAAAGATGATGATCACGGTATTTTGAGTCCTTTCTCATCTGTTTTGAAAATACTCCATGACACGTGCTATTCTTCCTCAATTTGGAAAACAAAGATTGCTTTACGCAAATTAACCTTCATAAAACACTTTACGAAACAGCAGATATATAATAGGTTAACTAAGTCTTGTTGAATACCTCCTGTACTCAGGTTTCCTTAAATTTGGTTCAGGCGAAGATCTCACATCGGTGGTGACTCAACGTGGACAACGACGAGTAGTTTGGGGTTCCCAGGTAACAGCCTGGAATCTATGGGCTGGGACGTCGCCTTATGTTGCGGCCTCTTAGGCCTTTTTGGTTCTTGTTGATTAGCAACATCATTTGCCTTCCGTTGTCTGATGTAATGATGGGTCATGTGACCTCTGTTTGTAAAGCTATATTCTAGTAACACCTGGGTAATACAGCTTCCATGGTTAGAGTACTTCTTTGATCGGTTGTTGGTTTCGAGCTCATTGTTATACAGTTTTGGCTATGCCTGCGTAGGTGCTGCAGTCGAGGGGTTATAGAGCCGATGATCCATGTCCGAGTATGCCTGCTAATGTGATTCGGCCTGGGGCTTGGTAACCCCAGTAACCCTCGATTGTTGTAGCACTTCCTGGACACATAGCATCTCTGTATAGCTTTGGTCTCGTTCCTTCAGTTTCATCCCACTCGTGGACGCTTGGTTATGCATAGTTGGTTGACTAGTATGGACACAAGGAGTAGTAGTACCGATGTGATCCGGCCTGCGTGCCGATGAATCTGTTCTGCATGTCGTTGTTTGCTGCGGCCGGGGCTGGTAACCCTGAAGCCCTCGTGGGTCCATCACTAGGAGCACATAACAGTATGTATATCTCTAGTCCGGGGTCTGACAGGGAGGTTTTCCTCATCGTCGTACTCCTGAGTGTCGTCCTCAGTTTGGTCCTCGCCCCAATGGTCTAATGGAGTCTCACCATGCTCTTCTAGCTGGCGGGGAAAGAGTTGTACATGTGAAACATAAAGCATTACTTCCAAGATAAAGTTATCTTGGAGCATACCGAAATGAATGTAACTCGGCGGAGTTCGAGATACTTACGTAGGGTGCCTGGCCTGCTCGTAGGGCTTGATCCCCCACTCCCAGTCCTCGCTGAGATCAGTCTTGGCGATTGACTTGATCCTAGTGTGCACCTCCTTCTTGGTGAGCTCGAAGGTGGTTACTCGGGTGGGATCTTGGTGCCCACTCATGAAGCACATTTTGTGGGTCCTGCGCTGCAGTGGCAGTACTCGGCAGCTCACCCATGTGGCGAGAAGGTCGTCTCCGGGTAGTCTAGCTCGGAGGAGTTGTGCGAGCTGGTTGTGGATGAGATTCACCTCGGGAACTGAATTTTTGGATTTGTAGTCCTAGTTCACCATCTCGATGGGGGGATCGTCGTGGAATGCTAGAAGTCCTATCAGATCCATCTTGGGGGATTCTTGACGTAGAAGAATCCCCGCTGCCATTTTCGGCAGCACTTCAAACCCGGAATTCGGGGAAACTTGGAGCCCAGACATGGGAGCACCATCGCGGCTCCACACTGTGTCATGCGCTTGGGCACATTCGAATTCGCCGGGTTGGGAATGTCCTGTTTCCGAAAGTGGAAGTATTTGCTCCACATTTCGACAGTGGGAAGGAGGCCGAGATAGGCCTCCGAGAAGGTGATGAAATAGGAAAGTGTGGTGATAGCGTTTGCGGGGAGATGGTGAGGTTGAAGACCAAAACGGAGGAAGAATCTAGTCATAAAGGAAGAAAGGAGGAGGCCAAACCCGCGTTCGAAGTGGCCGAGGAAGACCACGTACTCGTTCTCGGCGGGTTCCGGCTGGATCTCCCCGTCAGGCCTTTGGCATACGACGCCCGCCGGGATGCGCCGGGTATCTAGTAGCCATTGGAGATCCTCATCTCGGACCTCGAAGCCATCCCATGTGCCGTGCGTGGATGTGGGTCCCACCAGCTCCACCTTTTCCACCGTTTCAATATCCATGGCATGCCTTGGAGGTTCCGGTGCTGCTGAGATGCTCGCGGGCGCGGGGAGGTGCTTGTGGCGCAGTGGACGTAGGAGCGCGGCGGCGGCGCGGAAGAAAAACGCCGTGGCGGTGCAGGTGATACGTCTCCAACTTATCTATAATTTCGGATGGTCCATGATAATATTATGCCAATTGCTACATGTTTTCTCTCTTCTTTATAGCATTTTTACACGTTTTCCGCGACTAACCTATTAACAAGATGCCAACTGCATGTTCCCTGTTTTTTGCTGTTTTTTATTTCAGAAAAGTTGTTGGAAATATTCTCGAAATTGGACCCCACAAAGCCTGAAGTGCCTATTTTCCCCGGAAGCATCCAGAACACTGAAGAGGAGTCGAAGACGGGCACCAGGGGAGCCACATCATGGGGTGGCGCCCCCTTGGCCGCGCCCCCCAGGGCTCCACCGCCTCTGCCCTTTCGCCTATTTATTCCCCCCGAATGGAAAACCCTAGGCACCTGATCAAATATCCCCAAAAATTCCACAGTCGCCGTCATCGTCAACCCTAGATCAGGGGGGTTTTGAAGCTGTCTCTCGGCACCCTGCCGGAGAGGAAATCATCACCGGAGGCCTCTTCATCACCATGCCTACCTCTGGAGTGATGCGTGAGTACTTCATCCTTGGACTACGTGTCCATAGTAGTAGCTAGATGGTTGTCTACTCTTCATATGCCTCCATGTTTAGATCTCGTGAGCTGCCTAACATGATCGAGATTGTTCTTATGTAATTCTATGTGATGTGTTTGCTGGGATCCGATGAATATTGAACTTATGACAAGTTGATTATAGTCTTTATTGCATATGCTATTTGTGATCTTGCATGCTTTCCGTTGCTAGTGGTTGCTCTGGCCAAGTAGTTGCTAGTGACTCCAAGAGGGAGTATTTATGCTCGATAGTGGGTTCATGCCTCCTTTTTGCCTGTGCTCGAGTGACAGAAACGTGACGGGGGAGGATGTGCTATTGCCGCTAGGGAGAAAACAGCAGTATGAGTGCCCGCGTGTACAATCATTGCTTACTTTACACACATTGTTTAATGCAATTATCTGTTGCCTGCAACTTAATACCTAAGGGGTTCGCATGATAACCTGAGGGTGGATTATTAGTCACAGATGCAGTTGGATTACGGTCTATGTATATTGTTGTATTGCCCGCACTAAATATCATAGTAGTCATCATGTCATGAATGTGCACTATGGTGCAACCTTTATTTGTCAATTATCCAGTTGTAATTTGTTCACCCAACATGCTATCTTTTATGGAGAGACACCACTAGTGAACCTATGAACCCCGATCCATTTTCCTACACTGTTAAACAAACCACTACAATTTCCTGCTTTCTTACTTACTTCAAGTATACACCATTTTCCACACTATCCGTCTTATCTTTGTTTTCAGCAAGACCGGTGAGATTGACAACCTCACTATACCGTTGGGACAAAGTATTTTGGTTGTGTTGTGTGTAGGTTCCGCGTTGTTGCTGACACCGGTGAGGCGCCATCACCACCGTCAGTGGCATCAACCTTCCAAAGATCTTCTTCCTCCTACTGGATTGATAACCTTGGTCTTAACTGAGGGAAATTCTTACCGCTGCACTCATCAAACCCTCCTCTTGGGGTTTCCAACACACAGGAATTTCTGCCGCCATCGCAAGCATCAAGGAATTTCTGGCGCCGTTGCTGGGGAGGAAGAAGTCTTCCGGCAAGGGGAGTCTCTCACTCTCAACCTCTTTATTTTTTTATTGTCTTGTTTTTATTTTTGTCTTGTTTTGCTTCTTTATATCAAAAACACACACAAAAATAGTTTACTTTATAGTTGTTATTTATTTGCTTGCTTTTATTTTACTAAAATGAGTTCCTTTGAGAATACTAAGTTGTGTGACTTCACTAGCACAAATAAGAATGATTTTACTTGCACACCTATTGCTCCACCTGCTCCTACTGCTGCTTTCTATGAAATTAAACCTACTTTATTAAATCTTGTCATGAAAGAGCAATTCTCTGGTGTTAGTACTGATGATGCTGCTGCTCACCTTAATAATTTTGTTGAACTATGTGAGATGCAAAAATATAAAGATGTGGATGAAGAAATTATTAAACTGAAATTATTTCCTTTCTCTTTGAGAGGAAGAGCTAAAGAATGGTTGTTATCTTAGCCTAGAAATAGTATTGATTCATGGACTAAGTGTAAAGATGCTTTCATTGGAAAATATTATCCTCCTTCTAAGATTATATACCTGAGAAGTGACATAATGAATTTTAAACAATATGATAATGAACATGTTGCTAAAGCTTGGAAAAGAATGAAAACTATGGTGAAGAATTGTCCCACTCATGGACTGACTACTTGGATGATTATACAAACCTTTTACGCAGGACTGAATTTCTCCATAAGGAACCTATTGGATTCAGCTGCTAGAGGTACCTTTATGTCCATTACTTTGGGCAATGCAACAAAGCTTCTTGATGATATGATGATAAATTATTCAGAGTGGCACACTGTGAGAGCTCCACAAGGTAAGAAGGTAAAATTTGTTGAGGAAATCTACTCTTTGAGTGAAAGGCTTGATGCTATTATGTCTATGCTTGTTAATGGTAAAGCTCAAGTTGATCCAAATAATGTTCCTTTAGCCTCTTTGGTTTCTCAAAAAGAGCATGTTGATGTGAACTTTATTAGAAATAATAATTTTAACAACAATGCTTATAGAAATAATTTTGGTGGAAACAATTATAAGCCCTATCCTCCTAATAATGGTTATGTTAATTTTTATGGAAATTTCTACAAAAACAATAAAAGCTCTACCTCTGATCTTGAAAACATGCTTAGAGAATTTTTTAGCGCACAAACTTCTTTTAATAAATCTGTTGAGGAAAAGCTTGGTAAAATAGATGTTCTTGCCTCTAAAGTGGACAACCTAGCTATTGATGTTGATTTTCTAAAACTGAAGGTTTTGCCACATGATGTTAAACAAAGTAAAACTTTGAATTCCATCCAAGTTCGAATTGATAATAATGTTAGGTTGATGGCTGAATTACGTGCTAGGTGGGAAAGAGAAGATGAATTGGCTAGAAAGAATAATATTGCTAGAGTTTGCAGTATCAGCACCACTTGTAAAACTAAAGCTCCAAGTGCTAGTAAACCTCCTACTATCAATGGTAAAGTATTTGGTGTTAACAAAGTCCCCACCCCTTCGGTGAAACGTGCTAAATTGCCTCAAATTGCTGAAACCGCTTCTAATAACAGTGCTGAAATTTTTAGAGATGTAGGGGATAATGGTCCAGTTACTTTTGATGATTGCAATATCTCTGAAGTTATTATGTTCCTACAAAATCTTGCTAGAATTCCCAATGCTAGTTCCATGAATATGGCCTTTACTAAACATATTACCAATGCTCTCATGAAAGTTAGGGAAGAAAAGCTGAAACTTGAGACATCTATCGCTAGGAAATTAGATGATGGTTGGGAGCCTATCATTAAGATAAAAGTAAATGATTTTGATTGCAATGCTTTGTGTGATCTTGGTGCTAGTATCTCTGTTATGCCTCAAAAGCTTTATGATATGCTTGATCTACCACCGTTGGAACACTGTTATTTGGATGTTCATCTTGCTGATAATGCTAAGAAGAAACCTCTTGGTAGAATTGATGATGTTCTTACTATGGTAAAAATTAACCTTGTCCCTGTTGATTTTGTTGTTATGAACATTGAATGCAATGCTTCTTGTCCTATTGTTTTGGGAAGACCTTTTCTTAGAACTGTTGGTGCTGTTATTGATATGAAAGAGGGGAGTATTAAATATCAATTCCCCCTCAAGAAAAGTATGGAACACTTTCTAGAAAGAGGATGAAGCTACCTTTTGAATCTATTATTAGATAAAGTTATGATGTTGATGCTTCTTCACTTGAAAATACTTGAGTTGCTTTCTATGCCTAGCTGAAAGGCATTAAAGAAAAGCGCTACCGGGAGACAACCCGTTTTATTTCTCTGTTTTCAACAAGTTTTCCTTTGTTTTCTTTTGTGTGCTTTACACCTGGGTGTTGAATATTTCCTTAGAAACCCCGCTGTATCTTTTCTTTTGTGTTTTTGTTGAGACAAGTAAAGCCTCTAGTGGAAAAGTGAGACTATATTTCGGAATTCAGCGCAGGAAACAGATTTCTGCTGTCCACTATTAAATACGTATAAAATCAAAGAAAATTCAAAATGACCTGACTTTTTTGTGCATAATCCTGGGCTATATACGTATCTTTTCTTAGTCGACCACTTTTTGATCTGAGCAACAGAAGATTTTCTCAAAAAAAAATCATCTTTACATGTTGTCCTGTTTTGACAGATTTCTGCCAATAATTGCATTTGCATCTTAATCTATTTCTTTTGGCGTTCTTTTGTGAAAAAGAGTTCTAAAACAAGTTGTGACAGTATATAATGTGTTTTTTAGTGTTAGTCATGTGTTGAAACTGAACCATGTGAATTTATTATTTTGAGTGCACTAACGTTGCTAATGAAGATTGTGAGAAGTTTGGTGTGAAGGAAGTTTTCAAGGGTCAAGAGAAGAGGATGATATGACGTGATCAAGAAGAGTGAAAAGACTAAGCTTGGGGATACCCCGGTGGTACATCCTAGAAAATTCCAAGAAGACTCAAGCGTCTAAGCTTGGGGATGCCCACGGCATCCCCTTCTTCATCGAAAAATTATCAGGTCACTTCTAGTGAAACTATATTTTTATTCGGTCACATCTTATGTGCTTTACTTGGAGCGTCTTTTATTTTTGCTTTCAGTTTGTTTTTATTTTTTCAATACGCTTGGTTGGACCCCATCATTCTTTTATTGGAGAGTGACACGCTCCGCTTTTTCATGGGAATACTTTCTATTCTTAATCTTTGTCTAGCTGCTGCATTTATTTAGCTCCTGTTTTGCATGCATCTCTTATCAGAGCTGTTATTTTTAGTAGTGTTATGTGAGTAATCTCATGTTTGTTTTCTGTATCATAAAGAGTATTTTTGTTAAAACATATCTTGTATGGTGCTTGTTGGGAAAAGAAACTGCTGCTTGCAGTAGAATTTATAACAGTGCAAGTAGAGGCTTGTATAGACTGTGGCTAGAACTTTTTCATGCCATGATAAATGTTATTTTAGTTTTAAAGTTTTGTGGTCATTGAGTAGCATGAATACCCTCAAATATCTGAGAATTTTTTAATATGCCAATGAAAGATTCATGAGTTGTTCTTGTCATAGTAAATCATACATTTATGGTATTCTCTTTCGAATGTTTTATTTGGTTGACTTGGCGCATGCTCACACCATGATTATGACTATGAACCAGTCACGAATAGCCTTCGTGACCACTTAGTTTTTGAACTTGTGATCCCGCTTATGCTTTAATTAATGATGTTACGTCGCTATGCATGATTATGGATCTTATGCTCTCTTGATTTGTCGCTCCCAGTCTTTTGCTAGCGTCCACCTGTACTGAGTATGAGCTCTACTCATGCATTCAAATCCCTTAAACCAAAGTTTTTCCCATTGTGTCCACCATACCTACCTACATGTGGTATTTCACTACCACTCCAAGTAAATTGATCATGCGCTACCTTTAAAACTTTCAAAATTACTCCTGCTTTATGTTCCTGTTTTTGCTCATGAGGACGTCAATGGAGAATCTTTATCTCACTTGTTGATTGGATTTCACACCCTGGACTAGTGGCTTCATCCGCTTATCCAAATGATAGAAGAGCTGGCAGCGGGGTGCCCAGCCCCAAATTAATGCAAACCAATTCTCTTCACTATTTGTACCCATGATTTATCAGTCAAAGCATAATTGTGTAAACAAAAGAGAAAGAGGGATGACCTTCTACCCAGATGCGTTCTTCACATGGGAGCCTCTCTTGTGAATCCAGTTGGCTTGTGACGTACTGTATTTTCTATTTACCATTCGTTGACATTAGCATACATCTCCCAAATATAGACACTCAGTGTCAAACTTTTAATACCTCTGTTTAATAAAATAAAAGCTCTAGCACATGAATTGATCCCTGCTTCCCTCTACGAAGGGCCTTTCTTTTACTTTTATGTTGAGTCTCCATCTTCTAATTTTATGCACAGTTGAGAGAGCATTTTTTCCATTCCGAGTTCTATGTGCATTTGTCCCATAAACATCAATAATTGATTCATGATTTGATATTGTTTGTTCTTAAATTATTTGCTCTAGTCTTCCTCATGAACTTTGAAGGTGTCCTGGAATTTATGTTTTGTCCCACTCTTAAGGACTAGAGAAATACCACTTTGACATGCTTTCTCTATACTTGAAACAAACGTTTATCTTTCTTTGCATTATTATTCATGATCCTTTATTTGAGATACTCTTCATGATGCAAAGTGATTTCTATGCTTTATTATTAAAGTTCTATTTATCATGTTTGTGTTTGAAGTTCTATGATCTCAGCTTACATATGATTTTACATTATAATGATCAAGTTTATGTTAGTAGCATGTCACCTTGAAATTATTGTGTTTTATCGTTTACCTACTCGAGGACGAGTAGGAACTAAGCTTGGGGATGCTTGATACGTCTCCAACGTATCTATAATTTCTGATGCTCCATGATAATATTATGCCAATTGCTACATGTTTTCTCCCTTATTTATAGCTTTTTTACACGTTTTCCGGGACTAACCTATTAACAAGATGCCAAGTGCCAGTTCCCTGTTTTCTGCTGTTTTTTATTTCCGAAAAGTTGTTCTGGAAATCTTACCGGAATTGGACCCTACAAAGCCCGAAGTGCCTATTTTCCCCGGAAACATCCAGAAGACCGAAGAGGAGTCGAAGACGGGCACCAGGGGGGCCACACCATGGGGTGGTGCCCCCCTTGGCCACGCCAGTTGGTGGTGTGGGGCCCCTAGGGATCCACCGCCTCTGCCCTTTCGCCTATTTATTCCCATCGGATGGAAAACCCTAGGCACCTGATCAAATGTCCCCGAAAAGTTACGCAACCGCCGTCGTCGTCAACCCTAGATCAGGGGGGTTCTGAAGCTGTCTCCCGGCACCCTTCCGGAGAGGAAATCATCACCGGAGGCCTCTTCATCACCATGCATGCCTCCGGAGTGATGCGTGAGTAGTTCATACTTGGACTACGGGTCCATAGTAGTAGCTAGATGGTTGTATCCTCCTCATATGCCTCCATGTTTAGATCTCGTGAGCTTCCTAACATGATCGAGATTGTTCTTATGTAAGTATATGTGTCGTATTTGCTGGGATCCGATGAATATTGAACTTATGCCAAGTTGATTATAGTCTTTATTTCATATGCTATTTGTGATCTTGCATGCTTTCCGTTGCTAGTGGTTGCTCTGGCCAAGTAGTTGCTAGTGACTCCAAGAGGGAGTATTTATGCTCGATAGTGGGTTCATGCCTCCTTTTCGCCTGTGCTCGAGTGACAGAAACGTGACGAGCGAGGACGTGCTGTCGCCACTAGGGAGAAAACAGCGGTGTGAGTGCCTGCGTGTACAACCATTGCTTACTTTACACACATTGTTTAATGCAATTATCTGTTGCTTGCAACTTAATACCTAAGGGGGTTCGGATGATAACCTGAGGGTGGATTATTAGTCACAGATGCAGTTGGATTACGGTCTATGTATATTTTTGTATTGCCCGCACTAAATATCATAGTAGTCATCATGTCATGAATGTGCACTACGGTGCAACCTTTATTTGTCAATTGTCGAGCTGTAATTTGTTCACCCAGCATGCTATCATTTATGGAGAGACACCACTAGTGAACCTATGAACCCCGGTCCATTTTCCTACACTGTTATACAAACCACTACAATTTCCTGCTTTCTTTACTTACTGCAAGTATACACCATTTTCCACACTATACGTCTAATCTTTGTTTTCAGCAAGACCGGTGAGATTGACAACCTCACTGTACCGTTGGGACAAAGTATTTTTGTTGTGTTGTGTGCAGGTTCCGCGTTGTTGCTGACACCGGGGAGGCGCCATCACCACCGTCAGTGGCATCAACCTTCCAAAGATCCTCTTTCTCCTACTTGATTGATAACCTTGGTTCTTAACTGAGGGAAATTATTACCGCTGCACTCATCAAACCCTCCTCTTGGGGTTCCCAACACACAGGAATTTCTGCCGCCATCGCAAGCATCAGCAGGCTTGGAGAAGAAAGGCGCGGCGATGGCGCGGCGGCGTGCAGATCTGTGGTGAGGGCGAGCTCGAGCGCGGCGGTACACGGGTGCGCGGTGCGGCGCGGAAGCATGGCGGAGTCCGCGGGGCGGCGACGGAGTGCGGAGGAGCGGGGCGCTGCGCGAGGATGCGGTGAAGGTGAAAAGGGGGAAAATGACGGAGGAGAGAAGAAGGATGGGGCAGTGGGGGTATTTATACCCCCGGTGAATGCCAACTGTTCCGGATTAATTGTGGCGCAAATTGTGGAACCGTGGCATTTACCCCGCATGTAGAAATGCACAAAGCAGATTCCCTGCATGTAACGTGCGCAGTAAATCCCACGATAACCGCAACAAGCACTTGAGTGCACTGCTGGGACACGACGGCCTGTGGGGCCATGTGGGGCCACGTAACTGCGCCTGGCGTGGGCATGTCGCGTGCGCGGTTGTGCACGAGGAACAAGGTGACGTTCACAACGGTTCTGCGCCACGTGTTGCATCCACTACGCGAAGAAAACGAGGCGACCACGCCTCACATTGTTTGAACCTGTGGAGAAAATGGCTAAGTGTTGGAATCTCGGTAAGATCAAACCCAGCACGAGCATCTTGGATTTTGGTGAAAACCCGTAGTAGTAATTGCGGATTGAATCCGAGTTCGAGATGAAAATTGGGTCGAGATAAAAGTATCTCGGTCGAGTATTCTGAAGCTTATTGATTTAAACTGGCATGGCCCACCGTCCGAGTTCGACGGACCATACCAGTTTTGGGGACTAATGTCATGGCCTCATGGGGCTACTCCCGAGTAGGGTCAAGCTTGGCATGAAATGGTATCCAAGGAGTGGATACCGAGATGCTGTTGACCGGGTTGACTACCCGGACCAAGATGAAGGTTACCGAGATGGATCTATCTCGGTAAGAAGAATCAAGGGTGCTATGAAGAAACGGGTGTCCCCCGGGTTACCCGAGATACACTTCGAGAATCCGGGTACATGAAGAATTATCCATCCCGGAGCGAGGTCAACGGAGCAGTTGAGATCCCGAAGATCACGGGAGAGTTTGCGTGTGCGGTTCAACTTACTAGTCGTAATGATGTACACTCGTACAGCTGAGCGATGCAGGGCGTGGGCGAGGCCACATCGTATCTCTGACAAGGGGAACAGGACATGGCAACAGCTACGGAGGAGGCGACTTTTGGCGTAGTGACATCGAGCGTGCGTTACGATACAATGTTCTACGCCTAACTTTGTACGTTCCGTCAGTGGCCACCAGTATATAAGGTGGCCACTCCCCTCGTGCGCGAGGGACGACGACACTGCCATTCCAGAGAGAGAAACACTAGGCATTTTCCTTAGAGAGAAAGGAGAGAAGAGAGGGCTTCTTCTTCGTCTAGCTCTGTGAGCTTGAGGAACCACGTTGTACTCGGTTACCCACTAATATAGATAGACAGGCAGGACTAGGGGTGTTACCTCCACACGAGGGCCCCGAACCTGGGTATATCTTGGTGTTTGCCGTGTAGTGAGCGCGCTATCTTGGCGTGCAATCCCTCCCCGGATACCCATAGTGTCCATCGGCCCCAACCTAAGCCATCCCATGGCGTCTGTCTTTACACCACCACAACAAATATCATCAATCATCTTGTCGTGAGTAGGGATCATAATAGTGATATATGGGTATGACCTAGAAAGTGTAATGGAACTGAGATTGTTCAAGACTAGTACTTAACTCCTCTATACGATAGATAGATACACACTCTGGGCCCTCTTAGTATCACCGATGTCATATCGTCTAGCTAGACACAGTGTGATTTATCACAAGGACATCGGGGATATGGATGAGAAAAGCGAACGATATTGGTAACGAGAGTTTGATTAGATTAGATCACTCAGTCTCACCTCGTGGTATCGCTGGTATCATGAAGTTAAGGGAATAAGTGCAATGAGTAACTTATAAGGTTCTCTCGTTCTTCGGGAACACATAGGAGCCATCATGGGTGTCCACGGCCCCCTGCTGGTTATTGTTCGGTAAGTTCCCGATCATGTCTATGTGTTATCGAGTATGGGTCACACACTTATGTCGTTCTAACCTTTAATTAAGAGAACTAATATGTTGTTATTGGTTTTATGAATGTTTTATGTCGTTACGATGTCACTGAAACAAGTTTGGTATCAATCAGAGTGGCTTCAGGGAAGTTGCTATTAGAGAGAAATTATGTCGGTGTTAGGAAGAATTTACATGAGAGGTAACGGAGGACATGAGATGTCTCGGGATGTTAGAAATGTGTTTCTAACATCGGTCAATAATATCGATGATTTTATCTATAGGGTTTATGTGGTTCCGGAGGAGTTTCGGCGAATTTCCATATAAGGGGGGTGCCGGAAGGCCCAGTGACTTCAGAAGTTGCTACTCGTCGTCCGGTATTTTTCCTAAAATTATTGGAGAAAAAAAGAGAAAATAAAAAGGAGAAAAAGGGAAAAAAGGAAGGGAGAGGGGGTGGAATTGGACTCCACCACCCAATCTGAGTTGGGCTAGGGGAGGTGGTGCGAACACCCTCCTCCTAGCACAACTAGGACTTCCCTCTCCCTTTGGCAAGTCTTCTCCTCCCTCCCACTATATAGAGGACTCCAAGGCTCAAAACAAAACACACAATTGACTCTTAAGCCTCTCTCTCTCTAGTAGAATTAGAGGGTCTAATTAGAGCCTCTTCTAATTGGGTTTTGAGGTGTCCTCTCCCGATTAGATTTAGCTATAATTCTAATTTTCTCTCATGTGTTGAGAACTTCCATATTCATACTATCTCTAATCATATTTGATTAGAGCTACCAATTAGCAACGCGGGAATGTTGTCTCTGTTCGTTGGTGCCGAGTCCTGTACGGTGGAGCACTGACGGGCTGACACGAGCGCACTTGTGCACACCATGTGAGGGATTACACGTGTGACCCTTGACGAGGGAATACTTAGCGACATCCTTACAACTAGGTCTAGTTGTGAGGATCTACGATTTTTCAGATCTCTTCTATGACTACATCGAATCCGCTACCCGATGATTTGTATTTCTGATCCTCACATGTATGGGCATGCCTCGTTATCTGTATAGTGATCTTGGCGGTCTATGTAGGGCAATTTTTTAAATTCTACAGCGTAGACCAGCGGGCATCTATCCCAATTGGTTCATATTTGTTAAGACAATTTGTAACACTATTGGTGAGGGAAATATCCATTTTTCTAAGAAGTAAGAAGTTGTACGAAAACATGTGGAGCGGAAATTTGGCGTGCTCCAGGCCCGGTTTGCTGTTGTCAGGTACCCTTATCTATCATGGTTGATAGATCAAATGTGTGATATCATGAGCATTTGTATTATCATGCACAACATGATCGTCAAGTGTGAGCAAGAGAGTAGTGTGTTCGATGAGCCGTTTGACTTCCAGACCCTCTTGCGGATGCACGGCCGGCCATGCGTGCCGAGTTTACAGATTTTTTCGGTGTCTATCAGCAAATTTATGATAAGACAACTCACGAGAAACTACAAAATGATCTTGTCACGCACTTGTGGGAACTCAGAGCTACCGAGTAGTTTGATTAACTATTTGTTTTCAGAAATTTGACTAATTCAAAATTATTTTTAAGTGTTATAATAACTATGTAATTTATATCTTTACATAATTATTTAACTCTTTTATTAGCTATGCAACCAAAAAATTTGAATTTTAGATAGAAAACTTGTGATCGTCTCGTCTTCATTTGGGGGTCACCGTTTGGGGGGTCGACGCTAGGGGCAGCACCCACCAATGCGGCGGACGATGTTCGACACCCCCAAAGAAGGTACAATTGGGAGATGCTGGACACAAATTAGTTAGGTGCCGGTGGAGATTCTCTGAGTTGGGTGGCGATGGCCGTCTTCTTTTGGCTGACCGCAGTGCCCAAGGAAAGAACAAGCTCAACGCCTCCTCCAATGCATCTGGTTTGGTGGGTGCCCGTACATGTGAGGTTGTTGATGCTTCCCTCGCTCCCTCCATTGACTGTCGTGGCGGCGGTACTACGTTGCTTCTGCATGTCGGGGATGGACATAAAGATTTGGTCGCGGAGGGTTCTAAGCGACAGCGAGGCACACCACAACTACCGTGGTACACGTGAAAGTTGTCCGCCAAAGAAAATGACAAGAGCATCTGTAGCCCCCCGGCGGTATTTTTTTCGCCGGCGGAAACATTTTCGCCCAGGCGCCTCCTAGGATCCCAATTTCCTCCGGATTCGGCCGATTTGTAATCCGATGGAACCAGGCCAAACCCAGCGCGCTAGGGGGAGGGGGAGCCGCCGGAAGAAAAAATGGCGCGGAAACAACTCATGTCTATTTTCTTGCCCGTGGCCCCGCCCTGTCAGCGACCCAGAGCATCGTCGTCCTCGTCTCCTCGGCTCCTCGTGCGCATTAACACCGCCGCCGGTCAGTCCAATCGCCACACGGCCGAGTATACTAATCGTCCACGCGTCGGAGTAATGGCGCTCCCGCCGCGTCTGCACGCTCCCGCCGCTCGCCGCTATAAAAGGAAACGACCTCGCCATCGAGTGCACACTCATTCGTGTCCTTCTCCCCCACCGCTCGCACCCCCTTCTCCTCCCACCTTCCCGCCCACCAGCACCGTGAAAATGGTGGAGAGGTTCCTACGCGACGGTACGGCGGCCAACGGCTTCGGCCGCTGTACACTCCTGATATACTAGCAATATTTAGATTGCCACTCTCCGCCGAGATCAAAGCTATCCGAGCGGCTATGCCGGAAGACGAGCGACATGAATTTCCAACAGCTGTAAGATAGATGTTGTAAACTTTGCCAACTAGGATATATGGTGAGGTGAGACATGAAAGTTGTACTTAGATTAACCAACAACTCTTGCACAAGCTCCAAAATAATATAGATAGCATTCACATTTACTCTCTATTCTCCTATTGGTCAATTTAGATGCATCCATTGAACTTGTTGGTTGATGACATGGACAATCTTACCGATATGACTATATACAAACTATTGGAGATGCCCTAAGTGCATCTCCAACAACCGTAAGATAGGTGCTGGTAAAATTTTCCGACTAGGCTATGTGATGACGTGGCATGCAATAAATAGAGAGAGAGCAAAGTTATAAATAACATACACTCGTAACATACACGTTTTCCTAACCTATGTTACTACCTCCATAGTGGGTAACATATATATATGGTGTCATGCAAGGGCTCATTTGTTGCACTATATTATCTTGATATAGGTGATGTTACGGTAACCAGCTATGATACTCTATTTGTCTATCTCTTCACTAATTAGCCGCCACATCATATTTTTTGTGTTAGGTGACATTGATGTTATCACCTAATGTTAAGCGTACAATAAGGTGACATAAACAGTCTATGAGGATTTAAGTAATATATCTTTACTTATGTGGGGGAGAGAGATGACGAGAGAAGCAAAGTGGGCTACAAGTTAGTAGCTAGTTGTAGCCCATGCTCTAGATACTATGTGAGAGTGTAAGGTGGGTCATATGTTGATAAATTACTTCATATATATAGCCAACTGTTGTACATTTTGACTATAAGCTAGCTATATGTGACACGACAATGATATATAGCCATCAGTCGGCTGTAATATTAATCATGCTGTAATGGTTGTAACTAGACACATAAAACATAGGCATGTTACTGATGTGGCACTATATTAATTGAGAATAAAAAAGAGTGGTGTTTATCTTATTTACCATACGGCTCTTGCATGAGATCACATGCAAAACAAGAGATTAGACCAATCACATGTAATTATGAGTTATGAGGCCAAATTTATTAAATATTAGTCAACTTAGATACAAACCTTTAAGAAATCATGCATTAGGATGGTCGTCTCTTATAACACAGTAGTACTTATGCATTACGAAAGGCCTTACTCCTACTGTGATCAGTCTTGATCCTAGTCATAGTGAGAATAACAGAAGTAGTAATATTAACGCCATGTAGGTAAAAAGAAAAACTAAGGTGGCAAGTAATTAACGTAGGAAAAGATTGTGATGGTAACATCATCACATCACACATTTTCAAGACATTATATGACTGCAACCTTATATACTCCAATACGATGGTAGTAAGACTAGTCATAATGGAGAATATCATATACTAGTCTATTAGTCTATGTTACTACTTTCACAATGCATAGTAACACATGTGTGATATCATATACTAGTATATCTATTAGGCTATAGACATATCTTGTCTTGAAATACGTTATGTTAATTAACTGAGTACCACATCATCTTTTTTTTGCCCATGCGACACTTATGTTACCACCTATGTTACTCCCACCGTAAGCAATCTAATATAGACTCTATGCTACTCCCTACTATGATCAATTTAATCAACGGCTCTTATACAAGCTCTAAGACCGCTCACAGTGGAAGTAACATAGTTGTAATGTGAGTTTCACATAGGCAAAAAAGATAATGTGACACTCGTTAAGGAGAAATGTGCTAGTGGTATGATAAATAGTTACTGTAACATAACACATTCCATGACAAGATGCGTCTATAGCCTAATAAATACACTAGTATATGATACCACACATACCCACTCCGTATCAAAATGTAATATGTTTTAGAATTTTCTAGACAAAACGAATCTACACATGTTTTAGTGTAAGATGTATATGAATCTATACACTAAAACATGTCTAAATATATTGTTTAGAAAATGCTAAAACGTCTTATATGTTTATATGGAGGGAGTATTATGTATTGTGAAAGTAGTAATCGTAGACTATATGATACTGTGACTAGTCTAATTAAAAGTTGATGACATAGCCAGTTTTGCCACCGAGTTAAACAACAAAATAGGAGATGCCTGAGGGTACAAATGAAAACTTTGGCATCAATGCCAACTTGCCGTATGTGTAATTAATTAGCACTGCTGTTTCGGAACGAAACAAAGTAGAGAAAGGAACAGAGCACAAAGATTCGGCGGTTCATTACCCAAGAAATTCATTGTGTCCAACACCAATTCACTAGGTTCACCAAGAAAAGGGGTATAGTATTTTTCTGACCAGAAGAAAGTGATTTTGCCTCTCAGACCACAGTAATATTTCAGCTTTATAATCATCACAAGCAGGTGCTAGATGGCTGATCGACAAACTTAAAGAGGTGCATTCGTCGTGTCGCTTGCCCCGGCCGACTGGAGTGGCGCCCCTTAGTTGATTTCATGTGTGCTGTTTTTTATGTTGGCTAAGCTGTAGTGCCTCAGCATTGTACTAAACCTGTGTGAACCTTCTGGGCTTTGTTAACTCAAGGTCGGGTAATAAATTACCTTTTATCTAAAAAAAAAAATCATCACAGTAGGAGGGAGTACTTGGTATCACTAGGTACGTGATTACTGCTGCGGACCACTCCTACTGCTAATACAGTACGGAGGCCTCGGAATAAGGCTGGTGCCAACGCAGCCTTTAGTGGGGGGCGGTAGCGCCCCTACCGCCCGTGGCGGGGCGAGAGGGGGCGGTAGGGCGGGGCGAGAGGCCGCGGCGGGCGGTGGCCCTGCCGCCTGGGCTATAGCCCCTGCCGCCCGGGCTATAGCCCGCATAGGCGGGGCGGTAGCGGGGGGGTGGGGCGGTAGGGGGGGGGGGGCGGCAGGGCGGTAGGCGGGGCGGTGGGTTGGCGGCGTGGGGCGGTAGGGCGGGGCGGTAGGCCAGGAGCCGTTGGGGCCAACGGCTAGCTGACGTGGCGCCCTCCTATTGGTCCACGTCAGCTAGCCGTTGGGGGTATCCGTTGCTGCCCAAAAAACCTGAAAAAAAATTCGAAAATTTTGAAAATTGGAGCTGATCCCTCCTATAAATACCCCCCCATATGCTGCACTCAATCCACACCAACTTCATCCTCTCTACTCTTCATTTCCACCCTCTCGACGCCATGTCTTCGTCAAGCAGCACCGATTCGAGCGAGGGACTGGACGGTGAGCTGATCGCCGGAATGCAGGCGGCAATGGAGGCCGAGTACGAGGCGGCGCTCCAAGCGGTGCAAAGACCGCCGCGGCGCCGTCGACAGTTCATCAGGCGTGATCGTGTTGGCGCCGCCGAGCGGCTCTACGACGACTACTTCGCCCCCAACTGCGCTTATCCTCCGAGCTTCTTCCGTCGAAGGTATCGGATGAGGCGATCCCTTTTTCTACGCATTGTGGATAGATTGGGTGAATACTCTCCGTATTTCACCCAAAGAGTTGATGCTCTGAACCGTACGGGTTTTACTCCGCTACAAAAGTGTACTACGGCGTTGCGTCTGTTAGCTTATGGATCCGGTGCTGATACCATAGATGAGTGGCTTAAGTTAGCTAGACAAACTTCGTCAGACTGTCTAGATAACTTCTGTGAGGGCATCATCGACTGTTACGGTGAAGAGTTTTGCCGTCGACCTAACGTCGCGGATACTCAGCGTCTGTTAGCGAAAGCCGAGGAGCGCGGCTTTCCGGGAATGCTAGGGAGCATAGATTGCATGCATTGGCAGTGGAGGAACTGCCCAGTTGCGCATGCCGGTCAGTTCACAAGGGGAGACATCAAACATCCAACCGTAATCTTAGAAGCCGTTGCGTCGTATGATCGTTGGATCTGGCATGCTTTTTTTGGAGTCGCCGGGTCCAACAACGACATCAACGTGCTCAATCAGTCCCCATTGTTCACGGAAGTGCTTAGAGGAGAAGCACCCACAGTGAACTTCACGGTGAATGGACACCAGTACAACTGGGGTTACTACCTTGCCGACGGCATCTACCCCTCCTGGCCGGTGTTCATGAAGGGTGTTACTCTTCCACAAAGTGACAAGCAACGTGTCTTCACTGCTGCTCAATCGTGTTGGCGCAAAGATGTGGAGTGTGCATTTGGAGTGTTGAAGTCTAGATTCAACATTTTAGCAGTTCCCGGACGCTCCTACTCCATGCGCACTCTTGGGTTGATCGTGCGTGCATGTGTCATTCTGCACAACATGATCATCGACGATGAGCGTGGTACCAATTTGGAGAACACCTATGAGACAGTTGCGAGCAACGTCGGGCCTCCAATACATACCAACGCACCACCAAGCCTAGCAGCAAGGATTCAGATGGACAACGAAATGCAGGACTCGCCGATGTATACACAGCTCCAGGGGGATTTGATTGAGCATGTGTGGGCTCATCAAAACTAGATTATGTAATTTTCTCATTTTTATGTAATTTTTATTTATTATTATGTAATCGGTACAATTTTAGTTGAATAAAATAATTTCTTCTATTATTTGCAATGTTTTTAATCTTCAAAATATGTGTTGACGTGGAGGAGAGAGAAAAGCTGATGTGGCAGAGAGAGAATCTTACAGCCCGGGCTATAGCCCGTGCACTGGCACCGTGCCTGTGATAGTGGGGGTGATAGTGGTGAGAGAACGTGACGTGGCAGGGGCTATAGCCCGTGAATAGTGGGCGGTGCATTGGCACCAGCCTAATGAGAAGAAACACCTTTACCCTTCCCCCCCCCCCCCCCCCGCCTCCCCTCTCTCTCTCTCTAGAGTGTAGACCACTCCCATTGATGCTTTGCCGATGGAGGACGAGGACGAGAGGCAGAGCGGAGCGAGGCCCTGTCACTCTGTTCCCCTCCCTCCTCCCGTGCTCTCCCTACCACCATAAACCACACAAGAAAAGCAAGCCCTCACGCTCTGGCCACCACCACCCCACCTCGGCCGGGGCCAATCACCCCCACCCCCGTCCCCAATGCCTCCTCCCTCCCCCTCCCCTCTCTGCTGCCGCTGCCTTTTCTTCTCCCTCCTTTCGGCCTCCTTCCTCGCGCTCGGGGCCGATGCCGGCGGAGATGGGGCGGCAATGCAGGCGCTGCGCCGGGGGCTCGCGCCGCCGGACTGGGCGACCGCGGATCACTGCTCCTGGCGTGGCGTCACGTGCGCCGCGGGCGCGGTCACCGCGATCCAGCTGCCGCGCCGGGGCCTCCGTGGTGACTTTTCGGCCGCCGGCGGGCTCCGCGCGCTGGCTCGGCTCGATCTCTCCTTCAACGACCTTGCCGGCGCCGTCCCCGCGGCTCTCGGCGCGCTCGCCCGCCTCGAGCTCCTCGACCTCTCCATGAACAGCCTCTCCGGCCCCATCCCACCAACCCTCGCCGGCGCCGTCGCTCTCAAGTTCTTGAACCTCTCCAACAACGCGCTCTCCGGCGCCATCCCCGACGGCCTAAGGGGCCTCAAGGAGCTCCAGGAAGTGCAGATTTCCGGTAACAACCTCACTGGCGCCATCCCCGGCTGGCTCGCCGGGCTCCCGGGCCTCCGCGTGCTCTCCGCCTACGAGAACAAGCTCTCTGGACCCATCCCGCCGGGGCTCGGCCTCTCGTCCAACCTCCAAGTGCTCAACCTCCACTCCAATGCTATCCAGGGGACCATACCCAGCAGCCTCTTCGATCTTGGCAATCTGCAGGTTCTCATCCTCACCGTCAATAGGCTCAACGGCACAATCCCGGACACTATAGGCCGGTGCCTCGCCCTATCCAACGTGCGCATCGGCAACAATCGCCTCGGCGGCGCCATCCCGGCTTCCATTGGCGACGCTACCAGCCTCACCTACTTCGAGGCCGACAGCAACGAGCTGTCTGGCGGTATCCCCGCTCAGTTCGCGCGCTGCGCCAACCTGACGCTCCTCAATCTCGCCTACAATCGCCTCGCCGGCGAGGTGCCAGACATGCTTGGAGAGCTCAGAAACCTGCAAGAGCTCATTATCTCTGGCAACGGTCTCGGGGGCGAGTTCCCGAGGTCAATTCTGCGCTGCCGGAACTTGAGCAAACTGGACTTGAGCTACAACTCTTTCCGCGGTGGCTTGCCAGATACCATCTGCAACGGATCAAGGTTGCAGTTTCTTGTGCTCGATCACAATGACTTCTCTGGTAGCATCCCGCACGGGATAGGTGCTTGCAGCCGGCTTCTTGAGCTGCAGCTGGCCAACAACAATCTGAGTGGTGAGATACCAGCTGAAATGGGCAAGGTAAAGAGCTTACAGATTGCGCTGAACCTTAGCTTCAACCACCTTTCAGGGTCGCTGCCCCGTGAGCTTGGGCGGCTTGATAAGCTCGTTGCACTGGATTTGTCAAGCAATGAGATATCTGGTGAGATCCCTGGTGATATCAGAGGGATGATGAGCTTGATAGTTGTCAATCTGTCAGACAATCGGCTGCGTGGTACCATACCGGTGTTCGGGCCATTTCAGAAGAGTGCAGGGTCCAGTTTCTCTGGCAATGCCAAGCTGTGCGGTGATCCGCTGGATGTGGACTGTGGACCAATTTATGGATCCAATTATGCGTTGGACCACAGGAAGATATCTTACAGGGTGGCGCTGGTAGTTGTCGCGTCCTGTGTGCTCATCTTCTCAGTTGTATCATTGGTGGTAACGTTGTTCATGTGGCGCGAGAGGCAGGAGAAGGAGGCTAATGCAAACACGGCTGAGGCAGGGGAGGTGGTGGTGGAAACACCACAGGTCATGGCCTCAAGCGTATTCATCGAGAGCTTGCAGCAGGCCATTGATTTCCAGAGTTGTGTGAAGGCCACATTCAAGGATGCCAACGCACTGAGGAGTGGCACGTTCAGCACAACCTACAGGGCTATCATGCCATCAGGCATGGTGGTGTGTGTCAAGAAGCTGAAATCGGTTGACCGGGCGGTCATCCAACACCAGACCAAGATGATTCGAGAGCTCGAGCGTCTTGCGCACATGAACCACCCGAATCTTGTGCGTCCCATTGGTTATGTCATCTACGAGGATGTAGCATTGCTGCTGCAGCATCACATGCCGAACGGAACATTGCTTCAGCTGCTGCACAATGCAAACGGCTGCGATGGCGAGAAACAGAAACCTGACTGGCCAAAGCTGCTGTCAATCGCCATTGATGTTGCTGAAGGGCTGGCGTTCCTCCACCAGATTGCTACCATCCACCTCGACATTTCTTCGGGGAATGTCTTCCTCGACTCGCACTACAGTGCGCTTCTTGGCGAAGTTGAGATCTCCAAGCTACTCGATCCTTCAAAGGGCACTGCCAGCATCAGTGCGGTTGCTGGCACATTTGGTTATATACCTCCAGGTGTGAACTTTATTCTACATCTGCTCACAACACAAGAACTTATTATTCATATACATAACAGTCTTTTCTGTTGCAATTCATTTCTTGCAGAGTATGCCTACTCAATGCAGGTTACTGTGCCAGGCAACGTTTACAGCTTCGGGGTACTGCTGCTAGAGATCCTGACGTCGAAGATGCCAGTGGATGAGGAGTTTGGAGAAGGTGTGGACCTTGTCAAGTGGGTGCACTCTGCGCCGGAGAGGGGAGAGACACCGGAGCAGATCATGGACCCAAGGATGAGCACCGTGTCGTTTGCTTGGCGGAGGCAGATGCTCGCCGTGCTCAAGGTCGCAATGCTGTGCACGGAACGCACCCCGGCGAAGCGACCCAAGATGAGGAAGGCGGTGGAGATGCTGCAGGAGGCCAAGAGCAGCTGACAACCTCATCCTCTTGCTGAATGCTAAGATTGCTCCTTGGGAGGCGAAATGACAAGCATAAAGAACATTCCACGCGCGATTAGTTGGTCGGGTATAAGCTCCAGTAGCCACTTTCTTCTTTGTATATATGGTTCTGCTTTTTCTCAAGCCGGTAGTATGCAATGCATTGCCAGATGCCGAACCTTGCAGCATCAGAGAACAGTTTGAGCAGAGTGATTTGCACTACAACTGGCAATGTCAGAATGTTTGGTACATTCCTGGTTGGATGCTCAGCTAGGAAACTTATCTATTATCCTAAACTGAAAATAAGCTTTGGATGCACATTGTTTCCTTTTGCTTCCTTTCTCTTGCACATAAATTGAACATGCTGCTAGTAATCGAGATATATTGAGTAAGTACATTTATTGCGACAGATGAATTGGACATTTTTAGGCGAGCTATTATATCCTGATTGACCTTGGTTAGGAAAGCAACCTCAGCATCTGCCTGTCGAAATCGCTGTGTGAAATGATTAAGCCCTTTGACATTCCTCCACATGATATGCAAATGCTTTTCTTCCGGTCTCATCCCATTGCTCGCAGCAAAAGTGATTGTGACTTTCTGCGACAGTGATGATGACTGGGGACATTCCTTCAATTTGGATCAAATGGTGGGCACTACTACAACTAATGAAGAATCCAGACTGGGCCTAGAAGGTTGTTTTTTTTTATCTTTTTCCTAGGGTTAGTAGTAGTTTGATGGAGTTACAGTCGCGAGTCATGGGTCAACTCGGCTTCGATATCGCGCTATGCTAAGTACTCCCTCCTCCGATCCATAAAAAAAAAGTGATGCTTACTTAGTATAAAGTTTATACTAACTTAGTATAAAATGTGCGACTTTTTATGCATTAGAGGGAGTAATGATTATACTCCCTCCGTTCAACAATAGATGACTTCTATTTTTCTATATATGGATGTATCTAGACATGTTTTACTTTTAGATACATCCATATATAGACAAATACAAGTCATCTATTGTTGAACGGAGGGAGTAGTTGTGAGCATCAAACCGATGCAAATACCAGAGTTGTGTACCTTAATTTTTTTTGATGCAAATACCAGAGTTATCTCATGTACGAGAGTGAAGCTCGTATGTCACGACGCAAGAGGCTGAGAGCATCTCCACGGGCACCATCCAAATGACCCCCCCCCCCTCCCCAAAAGGTCCAATGGGGTTCAGACAAAAAAAAAACGCCGCAGCGGCACCCCCAAAGGTGTCCACCCGTCAAATTTGTGTCCTCATTCTCAGCGAGCTGGCGGTCAATGTGCTGGAAAGAAAGGCAGGCAATACAAGTCAGTTGAGCAAAAGGCTAAGGTTCTCTACTCAGCATGGCGTGCAAACACAAAGCACATAAAGCCAATGAGATGCTAGTGGTGTCCTATTCGGAGTAGCATGCAAACACAAAGCATATTTGACATATTTGGCTAAGGTTCTCTACTCAGCATGGCGTGCAAACACAAAGCACATGGAGCCAATGGGATGCTAGTGGTGTCCTACTCGGCGCAGCATGCAAAGACTAAGCATACTAAGTTGGAAAGCCACCTACTCGGTATCAGAATGCAGAAATAAAGCATAGAGTGCTAACCTGTTTGATTGGCTTGTCGCGGCTATACGGCACGAAGCCGTATTGCCAGTTGCCGGTGAGGCCGGTCTTCACAATGGAGCGCGCCCAGACGGCTACGTCCGCTGTACTCAGCTCGAATGTGGTGGTCCTCGTGCAGTCCCTGCTGCCTCCCATGTAGCACATGAGGTGGGAGCGGCGCTGAAGCGGGAGCACCCGCCTCGAGATCCAACACGCGATGGGATCATCATGTTTGAATCCCAACTCCCTCAGCTCGGCGAGGCGCTTCTCGACCTGAAGGATATCGCCTTCCAGCTTCGGCTTGTATCCCCAATTTTGCTGGGTGGGCGGCGTGTTCGTCCACTTGGGGAGCCCTATCCGGTCCGTGACCGGCGCTCCTTCTTCGGCAGGAACGTTCTTGACGTAGAAGAAGGTGCGCTGCCACTTGCGCACCGTATCGAGCCCCTTGATGCGCGGGTGGTTGACGGAGCCGCGCTGCAGCATCATTGCGCTTCCCGTCTTTGTCATGCTGCGGGAGCTCTCCGTGCTTCCAGGCTTGGGGACGCTCTGCTTCCGGAAGAAGAAGTAGCGCGCCCAGGTATGCACCGTTGGGCGCACACCCAGGAACGCCTCGCAGACCACGGCGTGGTACGCGAGCATCACCATGGCGTTAGGAGGCAGGTGGTGCGGCTGCAGCCCGAAGTGGTTCAGGAATTCTTTGAAGAAATCCGAAACGGACAGGCCGAATCCTCGCTTGAAGTGGGCGAGGAACACGACGAACTCGCCCTCCTGCGGCGCGGGGACGAGTTCGCCGTCCGCGGGCCAACACCGCACGCCGGGAGGAACACGGCGGGTGTTTACCAACCATTGGCAATCCTCCGCCGTGACCTCAGATCCTGCCCATCCGGCGCGGGCGTCGTCATCACGAGCCATGGAGAGGAAGTAGATGGATGGAAGATTCGTGGAGATTTGGTGGAGGAGTGGCTAGCTTTCCGGCGTCGCACGGAGCAGCGTCACGGCAAAGGTGCGCGGCGGCGGAGTGCTCTGCGGCGGCGGAAAGGCGAAGAGGCAAGAGGTGAATGCGAGAAGGAAAGAGAAGGAGGAGTTACCGAGGGGGTATTTATCTCTCACCTCGGGTTGCCGTTACGAGCGGAGTTAGTGGGATCAGTTGTGCGTGGGGATCGTGCGACGTGGGATGCGAGCCGGTTAGAAACGCACACAGCGCAGGTTGCGCGCGTAACGGGCGCAATTGATCCCACGTCCAGATCGTGGGCTAATAACTGCAGTTGAAGTGACATAACGGGCCGGTGGGTCCAGGTCGCAGTGATGGGCGCGTGGCCTGTCATATCCCAGGTACCGAGGCGTCGGGGGTACGAGGGCGTGACACGTGCCCAATTGTGATGCGGAGAGATGGATTTGCTCTGCCACGCTGAGATTCTGTTCAGGATTTCACAAAGTCATTTTACTCGGCGACAGAGAAGGGAAATGGTGCTACTCGGCATCCTACGGTTCAAAGGCGAAGATTTGTTTTAAGCTGGGAGAGCCCAATGAACAAGTTCGCAGGACTCTACCAGCTTCGAGGACTAATGTCGGGGGGTTACCCCCGAGTAGGGGTAAGGAAAGTGATAAAGGCAAGATCAAAGGAGAGGTTTGGCTGAGTAGCTAGCTACCCGGTACTCTCTACCCGGTTGACTGCTATCCGGCCGTACCTGCTAATGGACAGAAGGAAGAATCAAGGAAGTTATTCTCCTCCGAGTAGAGGAAGTGGTCCGAGTAGAGGGAGTGGTTTCCTACTTGGGCCAGAAGTCAAAGGAGCCGTTCTGACACAGGATCCCGCGTATCCTGGGTCCGTACTGGTGCACTGTTCATCTACAGAGCGCGTGCTTATCCGCGCCAGGGTGTCAGCAGGGCGGTGCAGGTTAGGGGGCCTACCCTGTGGCCGTGACAGTGATAACAGATCGTCATCTTGGTTTTGCACAACGACTTTCCACACAAGACAAACTAGGAAGCCAAAGCTGTCAGCGAGAAGCTGGAAGTGTGCAGTGTGCACACTATGTCGACATCTGTTTGTACTTTTCCCTCTTGGATGTATCCGGCTGTGCACCAGTATATAAGGTGCCCTGCCTCCTCCTGTGTGAGGGTCGCTGCTTTGGAGAGAACACCTAGCATATACGTCACGTAGAGAGAAGGGTGGCTACTCGGATGTAGGCCAAACTTGTACTGTGGCTACTCGGTGACACACAAATACAAAGAGAGAAAGGCAGGAGTAGGGGTTTTACCTCCACACGAGGGCCCTGAACCTGGGTAGATCTTGTTGTTTGCAGTGCTTGATTCATCCCACACGCGGCTACTCGCTGCGTGATCCCTCCCCGAGCACCTCCAGCGTCCATCGACCCCAAACAATTAGCCATCCTATGGCATCTGCCGTGATACCACCACGACACACATACATAGAAAAAAACCTAACTAGGGCTGGGCCGTCGCTCGCCGGAGCTAATCGTCAAGAATGACATACTCCGGCTCGCGGTACACGTGGCCCGGCATGCCGGAAGGGCGCAGCGGCGTAGCCAGCTGGGCGCGGGACGGTAGCGCCTCCGACAGCTCTGGGGGGAGCCCAATCCACTTCCAGGACATGCCGACGAGGGGCCAGAACCAAGAGGGGCAACGCACGAGGGCTTCCCTCCTCGCCTCCTCGTCCTCCGAGGCGGCACGTGCCTCCTCCTCCCTGTCCGCCTCGCGCTCCTCCTCCTCCTGCCGCTCCCTGTCCTCCATGGCGGAGTCGTGGAGGGCCGCACGCAAGCCCTCCCACTGGGAGATGTCGTCGGGGAGGTCGTCGTCCTCCTCGTCTTCCTCCTTGACCGGGAGGCGCGGTGGGCTGCCAATACGCATCGGCGCAGCAGCACGACAGCGCCATGGAGGGGGTGGCAGAGGAACCTGCGGGGGACCCGCGCGATGCGTGCGTCGAAGTAGGCATGCCGGCAGAGGTCGTGCTCCTTCGCGAACCACGTGTCCCAGTTGCTGTTGTCAAGGGCGAAGGCTGGGTGGCCACGGAGGTCCTCCTACAGCTCCTCCCGGCGGTGGAGGATCTCAACCTGCCGCTCTAGGCCATCTCTAGGGACATGCGGCACCGGAATCCTCTCCGGATTGATGTGCCTGCCTTCCGCGAGGTGGACGTCAGGCCAAGGTACTGGGATGGCGTTGTCCCGGTACCATTGGCAGTTGCGCCTGTTAAGGTATGGCCTCCGCCGTAGGCGGCGGTCCTCTTCCTCTTCCGGTAGGGCTGGCGAGGCCAGGCGGAATGCGGGATGGGGCGTGGCGGGGTGGAGGCTGCGGTGCGGGCTGGGGCACGGGGACGCGAGGACCCTGCCTCGTTGTCGTCCATGCCACCAGTCCACCAGCGGCGGGTCATCGTGGTGGCAGAGGGAGGCTGGGGTGCTAGGGTTTTGTCGCCGGCGAGGTGGGGACGCATTGGAGTGGGGGGTGAGGGCGGTGGAGTGGGGAAGGGCGGGGATGCGTGGCCTTTAATAAGGTCGGGAGGGGAGGCGAACGTGCGGTGGGTCACTGACGGGTAGGCCAACCGTGTTAACCACGCGCGAGCGAGGGCGCATCCGCGTCGTGTCCGAGGCTGCTCATATCTAGAACAAATTTGGGCCGGAATTGAGCAGGCACGGACTAGGGCGCGAGGAAGACATCCCCGTAGTGGCCTGCTTATCGGTGGGACTGCTCAAATCGGGGCTGTGCGGGCCAAGTAGGCAGCCCCGTAGGAGATGTCCTTAGAGTCGTCCGCGGACCAAAACGAGGGCGGACCAAGGTTTTGGGTGGGAGTGCCCCCAACTCCCTCCCCCTAAATTGGTTTGGCCTGTTTTTTTTCCCTTTTTTCTCTTTTTCCAAAAAAATTATAGTAATTCAAATATGTGAGTCATCTATGTAACCTTCCGACAAGCCTCCTGCTGTTGAGCAAACCTGTGAGTCATCTCTGTAACAGGATTGCGAACTGTCTTCACAAATGTAGCCCACTCCAGAGAGATACCGTCGGCATGATAGTATCCTTTGGTGTAGGGGTGTCCATTAACAGAGAAGTTCACATGTAGAACAATGCCCTCAGCAAGCCTATCAAAGACAGGAGATCATTGAAGCACATTGATATCATTGTGTGTACCTGCCATGCCAAAGTAAGAATGCCAGATCCGGAGGTCTTGTGAGGCAACGGCTTCAAGTATAACTGTGCAGCTCCCATAGTGCCCCCTTAAACTGACCCTGCCATGCAAATGGACAATTTTTTCACTCCCGGTGCATGCAATCTATCCTCCTAAGCATACCAGGAAAGCCTCTAGACTCGTTGATCGATAGCAGCCGTGTTGTGTCTTCTAGATTAGGTTCTCTCGGGTACTCAACCCCAAACGCCCGAACCACTGCTTTGTAGAACCTCAACATGGACTCAATGCAGGTTGACTCACTCATACGCAATTACTCATCTATGAGATCTCGTGCTACTCTATATACAAGCATTCGAATAGCTACAGTGCATTTCTGATATGAAGAGAAGCCTAGCTTACCAGTAGCATTGGCCTTGCACTTAAAGTAGGGATCATACTCTCGCAATCCCTCCAATACGCGTAGAAACACATGCTTGGTCATCCTAAACTGACAGCGAAAAATACTTGGAGGAAATGTTGGATTGGTAAGATGGAAGTAGTCCTTCCATAGTTGAGCATGTCCACCTTTTCGATTACGGCCCAATGCCCCAGCATGACCCGGTACCGATCTTACATGGGCTCGAACTTACTCCTCAATGTAGGAGTTGATGAGGGCGGCCGCGGTATTCACAAGATCGGAGTCGTCGTCCGATTCATCATCTAAAGTATTGATGAAGTAAGTGTAGAAGAACTGATCTAGATCCATCTACAACACGTACACACGTATTTAAATTAAGCTAATGCAAGTGAAATGGAAAAATGCGGAGCAAACTAGCTCGTTCCTATTTACCTGGCGAAAGGCCGAACATGTTGTGGGCACAACTCTGCGGCGGCGAGTCCGAGCCTACAGCGGCCGTTTTTCTCCCCGCGCGTTGCAAGTCTGGACGACACAAGGCTGCACAGACACGGCGGCGGCTCGAGGAAGAAGGTGCCGGCGCCGAACGGATCAGGGCGTCGAGGACGGTAGAAGACCGGGGCGACGGTTGAGGATGGTGGAATACCAGTGCCAAAGTCAGCCAAAACTAGCCGGGACGGCGGCGCAGATCACCGGCAAGGGGACGGGGCTGGAGCATGGATAGAAGGCGAAGAAACAGGCCGACGGCACTGTCGGGAGCAAGAGGGAGAGATGAAAGTGGAGAGAGGGATGGGTGGTTTGTATTGCGCATGTTGACGGGCAGGCTAGGGGAGACGAAATTCGTCCGCGGACTTCCCCAAACCCGGCCCAAACTTGGGCCAGGTTTACGAAAAAACGGACAAGCCTCCCGAGCTCGGCCTGTTTAGGGGGGGAGAGGGTTGGACGTTGGCTTTCATCCCGGGGCACGAAAACGAACCAGTTTGGACCATTTAGGGGGAACCCTTGCAGATGGCCTTACCACAATCAATTCCATTGAACGCTACAAAATCTTTGAGGAAAATCCAGCTAAACATATACAACATGAAAGTCAACTAACACAACAACATGAAATCAACTTTGAAGCATGACCATAACATCCCGGTCCAACCAGAATAATTGTAACATGTCACCTGTTGTATGAAGTAGAGGCCAAACGGTTTTGCAACATATTAAATACCCCTCGCAACAAACAAAAAATCCAAAATAATAAACAATCGAGGCACCGGACTTATCGCCCTTGGGATCTCGACGGTCATGTATCCGGTCCGAGCCCCATCAGTGCCAAATCAGGTCATTCCCGAGCTATTTGTCTAAGCCTAACATCTTTTCGAGCTTGTATCCATAGAGAAGGTTCGATGATTTTTATATCCATCCATGGCTATCGGGTACATATTACACAACAACTACAATAGCGAACCGTGTCTCCCCTCGACCTCCATGTCGCTCGCATGAGGCGACTCGAGGGAAACCTAGATCCGCATGCGCCGTCCTCCCCTCCCCGACCTACCTCTGCTACCTGGGGAGGTTGCCCGATGACGTATGAAGGCTACGGGGGCGCCCCTTGCCCATTTCTTTTGAATAAAGTCTTGGAAGTGTTCTGTATCCATGTCTTCTCCAATCTGATCCAACTCTGGTTCGCCAGCTCGGCCGTCTTGGATGCTTTGAGCATCAGCAACTGATCCTCGTCTTATTAGTGCCAGGTCATGTTGAGAACGGGTCTTGTTTGTGGGTGTCATCGGCAATCTGCCGCCGCTGCACATGGAGCGGTAGGCGCCGAGAATGATGTCCTCATCGTCGGGATTGGGAGGGACAGCGCCGAGAATGATGTCGTCATCGTCGGGATTGGGAGGGACAGCGCCGTGATTGATGTCCTAATCATCGGGCTTAGGAGGGACACTACATGGAAGGATGTGCTTCCCGGGGTCGGTGTGCTCAGCTCCAAGACTATATCTCCCCATCGGCAATCAACTCGATTGTCTGTCGCTGCCATCGGCCATGGCACACTCCGGTTTTTTGAAACCATGTGGTACACCACGACATAATTAGCTGCATTTACTGTGGTACTGCCAATTATGGGGAATTCCAAGATGGTTGTGCCGGAGGACCAGTGGATCTCGACGGCTCATATCAAGTTCGAGAAAACAAGTGATGATGGAGGTGCTGACTCCCAAGTGCAGGAGGTCAATTGTAGTACCTTTCGATTAGAAAAGGTTTCGAACCCACGAGGAGCTGAAGGTATTGGTTAGCAAGAATGATAAATAAAACAATGAAACATGCAAGTGTTTTTGGGATTTTTGGTTGTATAGTTGCAAAGAGAATAAAAATGCTGAAAATAAATAGTGATAGTTGAAAGCTCTCAAAGAGAGAAAAGCCCAATCCTCTATGTGGCTAGAGGACAAGCTCAAGTAATGTGTGTCTTATATGTGGAAAACGTTCCCGAGGGCGGCATGGATTTTACATGGCATAGAGATTTCTAAAATAACACGTTGAATATCTTGTCAAGTTTTAATCTTCTTTGGACGGAGCCATTATTAGGTATAGCTAAATAAATAAACTAAACCCCTTATGATGGATCTCGTGGCCAAGTAAATGACTTCACAAGAATTAGTAAGACATAAAGGCCCACCATAGAATTACACTCTAAGGTGTCCGATACTAATACCCCATAAAGTAACTTTATGACTCGGTCTCAGGCTTACATGTCCTCCCAAGTCTCCCTCACTCCATTACACTACGGTGTTCTCCTATGAGACCATATAGGTGAAGTGATGTGCAGTCGACGTTCACACAAAACCATCATAGAATTACATAAAAAGATAAACACTAGAAAAAATACCAACACATGGTATATATAAATCATTGCCAATTCATCCTATGCCCTCAGGAACATACGGGAACTGCTCACAACGTGCAAACATGATAATATTTATTGACATAAGTGGTACAACATAATCTAAAAATATAACTTCACCTCCAAATAATGAGAAGTACTCAATCACAAACATGAATAGGAGCACAAAAGCAAGTATCTAGGGTATAGCAACTCTCGAACTACGAGGGAGACAGAATGGATCACGGAGATGATGATGGAGATGGTGCTGTTCTTGGTGATGGTGATGATGGAGAGGCCTCCCCCCACGCCAAGGAGGAGAGGTGATGACGATGACGATGATTTCCCCCTTCTCCGGAGCGCTGGAGCAACAGACCTCCCTCGGAGGAAATCAGGAGTATCGCCGCCGCCGCGGCCTCGAATTGACTTGGGAAAATTAGAGCGTAGGTTTTCGGGCGAGACGAAGGCGTGTTAAAAAGACCCCAGCGAGAAAGTGCCCGAGGCTCAAGTTAGTGGGTCCCACGCGGCCAGATTCCTTGGCCGCGTGGGCCCCTCTCTTTCGGGCCTCGTGGCTCTTCTTCCTTTGATCTTATTTCCTCTTTTATTCTCCTGGTGAAAAACTAGTTGTGTAATTTTCCTTTTTCCATTTGGGTCTGTGTAGCTCCTAAAACATTAAAAATAAGAAAAAGGAGGTTTTCTGCCTCCCACAGATTAAATACCAAAAACATGGACTTTGTATGAAAGTCCCGTAAATCATCTAAAACATGCAAAACAAAATGATATAAAAATGTCAATAACATTCTAATATGATAATATGAGTTGTATAAATGATGATATAAAATGCACGTATCAACTCCCCCAAACTTAAACCTTTACTCGTCCTCGAGTAAGTAAGCGAATAAATCATTACATGCATCAATGAGCTTATGGTTGATAAATAAATACGAGCATTTTATCATCATCATGTTCAATTGTAATGTAAGATTAATGAACTAAAACCCATACACATGAGGGCAACATAAGTAGAAGCTCTAGAAATCACCCCTTACTTTTGAACATAAATAACCATTGTATGTTGGAGAATTGAAGCATACTCTTTTTCCAATGCATTTACTCTTGTTTGCAAGCATTGTAATATTTGATACTTTGCTGAAATTTAAAGACAAGATAAACTCTTATTGAATAACTAGTTAAAAGAAGACAAATAAAAAGATAGATATGATATTGTTTACCACCTTGCTTCACTAGTAACTAGTACAAACTTTAGTCATGGATATTTCAATCAAGTTCTTATGCTCAACACAACCTTTATCTTACACTTTCCATGGCTAACCGAATCCTTGGGTGCCTTCCTTTTAATTCACTTTTCAAGAGCATAAGTATTGAAACATCTATGATCATTAATTTGCTCAAAAGATACTAGAGTATAACAAGAGTGTTTCATATTCTTTTCATTGACCTTCCTAGCTCTTTATTCTACAAGGCTACATCTCTACTTTAAACCATTATTCTCATGTCATATTGACTTATTCTCTTATTTGCTATTTTGATGAGATATTTCAACAATTGTCCAACATGCTCAAGTTAATTAAATTCAAGGCAAGATGTGACTGAAACTTCTAAATATGCTACGCTCATTTGCATGAGTGTTACCCATAAATCTCCAAAACAAGAGAGCCATGGATGACACCATACTTTAATATTTATTGATAAACCACAAGAGGATACATGATAATGCTCCATGAGCTCACACAAGCCTAAACGATAAAAGCAAAACACACCATGACTAGATAGATAGATAAACTAGTAAAGATAAAGGTTAGGTTGAACTCCCCAAAGCATGAAGTTGGTGGAGACTCTTTATTTGTCTTCCTTCTTGACTTCATGATAGTTCTCTTCAAGTTCTCCAATGATACTCATCATAAGATCATAAGCCTGCTTAAACTTGCTTGCAGCTTCTCCGAGCTTTCCCATAAGGTTCGTCTCCCTCGTTTCCTATTGGGCTTCCACTCCGGGCTTGGTAACTTAATATCTGGGATCTTACGATCCCACTCTCCAGGATAGTTCCCTTGGGTAGCATGCTAAAATTCCTTGCCAATAAGAGTAGAAACCACGTTTCTTCTAGCAAGACAATGCCTGGGATCCTTCCCTCCAGTGATCATGCGTGCGAAACGTTGGAGTAAAAAACAAGGCGAAACGGGACTCCGAGGGGCAAACGAGGTCTCCCCACACGGCCTATAAATCTGGCAGCGTGAGACCCCCTCTTTCCTCCCTCGGAACTTTGTTTCTTCCAATTTTCTTGTCCCACACGTTAATTTCCATAAAAAAAATACTTCCCACAAAATTTGACGGAATTCCGAGAAGGTTGTGAACACAAAACTTACCATTTATTGATCTGTGGTATCTGACGGTGCATAGTTATTTGCAATTATGGCCTCCAGTGCCTGTAAATTCCACTCTTCCACCATTTCTATGAAAAACTTTCCAGCAATATAATGCTTTAGGCGTTGTCCATTGACTACATGAGGTTTACCTTTCATGTCACCGTGAAGATGGATATCTCCTGAACGGTACACCTCCTGTATCACTAATGGTCCTTGCCATTTTGAAGCCAACTTTCCTGCAGAAAACTTGAAACGTGAGTTGTATAACATAACTTGATATCCTACTTTGAATTCCTTCCTTTTAATTTTCTTATGTGCCAAATTTAACTTTCTATTTAAACATCCTAGCACTTTCATAAGCTTCGTTTCTCCATTCATCTAGTAGTTTTAAATCAAGAATTCTCTTCTATCCTGCAGTCTTAAATTCAAAATTCAATTGCTTAATTGCACATCTAGCTTTATGTTCTAATTCAACAGGCAAATGACAAGCTTTTCCATAAACCATTTTATAAGGAGACATGCCCATATGATTTTTTTAAAGCAGTTCTATAAGACCATAATGCATCATTAATTTTAAGTGGCCAATCATACCTAGACTTATTCACTGTCTTTTCCAAAATGAGTTTAGTTTCCCTATTACTTAACTCAACTTGTCCACTTGTTTAAGGATGATAAGGAGATTCAACTCTATGATTAACATCATATTTTGCTAATGTTTTCCTAAGAATACGATGCATGAAATGAGAACCACCATCAGTAATTAAAAACCTGGGAACACCAAACCTGGGGAAAATGATGTACTTCAACATCTTCATTGATGTGGCATGAGTTGCACTTTTGGTTGGAATTGCTTCCACCCACTTTGTAATATAATCCAATGCAACCAAAATATGAGTATGCTTTGTGTTTGAAGCTGGGAAAGATCCCATAAAGTCAAAACCCCACACATAAAATGGCTCAAGTGGTAAAGAATAATTCATAGGCATTTCATTTCTCCTACCAATATTTCCTACTCTTTGACATTTATCACAAGTTTTAACATATTCAGCACAATCCTTAAATAAAGTAGGCCAATAAAAACCAGATTGTAATACCTTTGCACCTGTATGATCTCCTGCATGATGCCCTCTATAGGGACTATCATGACAATCTCTTATAATATCCTGTTGTTCATACTCAGGTACACAACGTCTAATAATACCATCTACACTCTTCTTATAAAGAAAAGGATCATCCCAAAATTAATGTCTAAGATCATAAAAAAATTCTTTCTTTATTGAGCAGTGAAGTGTGGAGGTATAACTTTACCAACAATAAAATTTTCATAGTTGGCAAACCATGGAGATGCAACTTTAGCACTAGAAACATTAATGTTTGCATGTTGTTCATTAGCAAAACTATCATTGATAGGGATATGATCATCAGGTATATTTTCCATTCTAGAAAGATGATCATCTACTTGATTTTTCCCCCTTTTTCTATCAACAATGTGTAAATCAAATTCTTGCAATAAAAGTACTCATCTTATTAGTCTAGGCTTCATCTTTCTTATTTATTAAATATTTAATAGCAGAATGATCAGAATGCACCGTGACTTTGGAATCAATAATATAAGGTCTAAACTTATCACATGCAAATATCATTGCTAAAAATTCTTTCTTAGTTGTGGCATAGTTTCTTTGGGCACCATCAAGTGTCTTACTGGCATAAATAAAATTAAGTTTATTATGAACTCTTTGGCCCAAAGTAGCCCCAACTGCATAATCACTAGCATCACACATAATTTCAAAAGGCAAATTCCAATCAGGAGGTTAAATAATAGGAGCACTTATTAAAGAATTCTTCAAAATATTAAAGAATTTAATGCAATCATCATTAAAAGAGAAAGGAACATCCTTTTCCAAAAGATTGGTTAGAGGCTTTGATATTTTGGAGACATCTTTAATAAACCTACGATAAAAACCTGCATGTCCAAGAAAACTTCTTATACCTTTAATATCCCTTGGGTATGGTAGCTTCTCAATAGATTCTATCTTTGCGGGGTTAACTTCTATTCCTCTTCCAGAAATACGATGTCCAAGGACAATACCTTCACTAACCATGAAGTGACATTTCTCCCAATTTAAAACTAAGTGTTGGTCTTCACAATGATGCAAAACTTTGTTAAGGTTGGACAAGCAATTATCGAAGGAAGTGCCATACACAAAAATATCATCGATAAAAATTTCCATTATCTTTTCAATATAATCAGCAAATATATAATTCATGCATCTTTAAAAAGTAGAAGGAGCATTACACAAATCGAATGGCATTCTCCTATAAGAAAATGTACCATATGGGCAACTAAAAGTGGTCTTTTCGTGGTCATCTTTGTGAACAATAATTATTGAGAAATCTGAATAACCATCTATATACCAAAAGTGAGAGTGTTTAGATAACCTTTCTAACATTTGATCAATAAATGGAAATGGTTAATGACCTTTGCAAGTTGCTTTGTTTAACTTCCTGAAATCAATACACATCCTATAACCAACAACAGTGCGTTGAGCTACAAGTTCATCTTCATCATTTCTAACAAAAGTCATTCCACCCTTTTTAGGAACAGAATGAACATGACTAACCCACTTACTATCAGCTATGGGATAAATGATACCATATTCAATAAGTCTTATTACCTAATTTCTTACCACTTCTTTCATTTTTTGGATGGAGACGGCGTTGATAATCAACAACAGGTTTTGCATCCTCCTTCAAATTAATTTTATGCATACATAAAGCTGGGCTTATACCTTTTAGATCATCAAGAGAATATCCAATGGCTGATTGGTGAGCTTTCAGCACATCAAGTAATTTCTCTTCTTCTTCGGCTGAAAGGTTAGCACTAATAATAACATGATATATGCTTCTCATCCAATTATGCATATTTAAGTTTTTCAGGCAAATGTTTTAATTCAAAACTAGGATCTCCTTTGGGTGGTGGTAGCACTCCTAAATTATGAGGTGGGATTTGCAATTGTAATTGTGGTGGTTGTTGTGAATTATTTGTTCTAAAGCATATGTTTCTTGCTCATTAAATGGTTCATCTTGATTAAGCATATATAGTTCCACCACATTAGATGAAGCTACAACTACAGAGGAAAGAGTTTCACATATATCTTTAAAAAATGGCTCTTTCTTTGAATGTTTATCAGTAAATTTAGAAAAGTTAAACTCAAGTTGCTCTTCTTCACACTTAATAAAAACTTTCTCTTTAGGAAAATTAATTTCAGCACCAACAGTATGTAAGAAAGGTCTATCAAAAATATCCTGCCGATATAAAATCGGCAGGATATTTTATATTTCCAATCAACACTTCAACATCTCTAACAATTCCAAGGGGACCAATATAATCTTTATTAGCAAGTTGAATTGTCATACTTGTCTCTTCCATCATAGTAGGATCAATATCATGCTTGATTTCTGTCGCACCCAGACTTCTAGGGGATACTCACAGTCCGCTAAACAGTAGAGAAATGGCTTACGGGGCATACCGGCACCCGCATCTCAATATGAGCAGGCCAACACGTAAACGTGTGACAACCATTCTCTACTATCCATCGTCTGCGCAAACCATCCCATGGAAATCCAGATACTTCCATTGACGTACTTCATACCATACACACATGGTACGTCAACGGCGTTGAACAAAATGATAACACAACATATCTCTAAGACACAAAAGGTAGAAATAAGTTGCAAATAGCTCTCACTAGAGCAGAGATAGCAAATACAATCATCCAGAGGACACATGTCCCAACATATCATCATTACATCACAGCGGAAGCATCCAAAGTGTCTGAGTACAGACAAAAACCAAATAGGCCTAAGAGGCCGGAAACGAAAAGACGGAGCCCATCCACGAAGTCTCGGATCCTGCCCGGGTCCACTATCTACTCGTCAGCAGTCTCGTCATACTCCACGTAGTAGCCACCATGGTGATCCTCGGAAACGTAGTCTGCGGAAACCACAACCCCAAAGGGGTCAGTACATAAACGTACTGGCAAGCAAGACTCACAGTTCACCAAAGTGTAACCCGTCAACACCAAGCACATATGCTTTGGGTTCAACGGAAGAAATGGGATATAAAGATGTTGCAACTGGCTGCTCTAACCAAATACAGACATACTACACTTCCGGCTAACAGAAAGGAGATAAGATAGCGTATCGTAACCAACCTATCAACTAACCTCAAACAAACCCATCCTGGATCTCGCCACTTATCCAAAGAAGCAATCCGAGGATAACTCACACAGTTGGATTAGTGAGGGTTCAGATTGTGTGTCATTAAGCCTATTACTAGTCCGATTGTTAAGCATTAGGTTTAAGTTGTCCTGAGTACTTGTTAGCCAGTACTTTCACCAAGTAGTCCATAACCGCGGAAAACACGGCTTCTCGAGAAGATTTACCCTGCAGGGGTGCACCAATTTGGCCGTACACGTAAGAATACCCCGCCAGATAGGAAATGCACTTCCACCAAGCGAGGCACTCAAAACAACTCAACTCTTCTTCGCATCAAGCCCAAAGAACCCCGTGCAGTGAGCGCACGGCTAATCGAGCCCCACGAAGAAAAGGGGACCCTCATAGCACTCTAAGAACGTGTCTCCCTAAATGCCGACTACAAAAGTTCCACCCTGGCCTGGGCTCGCAAAAACATGCATGCGGCAAATGGAACACCCGAACTAAATGAGGTGATTTGGACGAGATGCTAATCGAATCAAATTGAGGGGGGCGCCCATACACGCTTCCCACATGCGGTTAGTGCGCTCATCATGGATCAGTAGACAAGACCCTTTTCCTAATTAGGGTCGACACTAGCAGGCCTCAAAACCACGCAGGGCCTCCTGCCGGTGCCTTATCATCAAATTATTATTTAAACATATCATTAGCATGATTCATTGTTTAACCTCGAGCCCCAGAACATAATAGAAATAGTAACAGAAAGTAACGGGTAACAGACTCGAGCAAAACAACCCTAAGCATGCTAGTAAGACACGGGCATCAAGCAATGGTTATAGGTGTGGAGGTGAGGCAGTATCAGGGTTCAGGATATCATGTGATAGGAGCGAACAGAAACAACTATTCATAGGGCTAGCAGAATAGACAATGGAAAGTATCGGTAACCAATGTTGAAAGGAACACAGTGGTTCATGTGAGTGAATACTTGCCTGCAAACCCAGTAGCCTGGTACCGAGCTAACTCCTTAGAAGGGGTGTCGTAAGTATCGTCGGTCTCAACGTCGTCGTTTATCCAAGAAGAAGCAAACAAACAACGCAGAGAACAAACAATCAATAACATGGCATAGTGCACAAACATGGGATGATGCATGACCATTTAATTGATGCAACCAAAAATAAACTAGTTGACAAGATAACAACATGATTAAATGGACCCACATGCAATTGGGATTGCATATGGAAAGCCCATGAATTATGGTTGAATTAATTGTTCTACAACTCATCATCATGTGTAAGTGAGTTAGCATGATGCATGGATGAGGAAAACAGCAAAATAACAACAATAGAATCAATTGGAAATAAGGTTTACCAAGTTTGGAAATTTGTTTATTAAGTTAAGAAATTTTGGTTTCTTAAAGGTGTCACACAAGCATTTGTTGTTTTCACCAATTTTAATTGTTCAAAATAGATAACAAAGTTCACATTTGAAAAGAACACACAATTTTAGGTGGATTACATGTTTCACTTGTTGAAAAAGGGTTTCAAATAAATTATTTATGAATTAAACAAATTTAAGCAAGAATTAAATGAATTTAATTCAAACATGAACTTATTTGAATTTTTATTTGTTCCAAAACAGTAAGTGAGGTTCATATTTGAAAAGCTTATACTTTTATGGTTTGAAAACAGATTTTATAGTTTCAAAAATAAATTAATTTGTCCAAGTTATGATTTTAACAATATTAAATGATTTAAACAAGGTTTAAATCATTTAACCAATTTTAATTATTCAAAACATGAAACAAATTTTATATTTGAAAAGGTGGTTTAATTTTGCATGGAAAACATATTTCATTTGTTGAAATTGGATTTAAAATGAGCAAGTTATTATTTTGGCAATTTTAAATGCAATAATTAAGAAACAATTGTTTTCAGCAATTTAAATTATTGAAAACAGCAAACAAAGTTGATATTTGGAAAGTACATGAAAAATTGATTGGAAAACATATTTAGTTTGTTGAATTTGGAATTTTTATGCTCAAGTTATGATTTTTGCAAAATTAAGTGATTTAAACAAGATTTCAAATATTGCACCAATTTAAAATATTCAAAACAGTAAACAAATTTTATATTTGGGTAGACAATCCAATTTGGTACATAAAACATATTTAAAAAGTTGAATTTGGAGTTGAAATGATTTATTTATGCAATTTACAAGTTAAGGTGTAATTCTGCCATTTTTTATGAACTAGGGACTTAGAAAATTTTTAACAGGGGCATAGAAGGAAACTAGAAGGGACCTAGCTGTGATTTCTGACAAGTTGCTGTAACAAATCAAAAGGAAAAAAAGTTTTGGGTTAATTGCAGGAGGGGGGCTCGAACTCGGGACCTCCCGTGCGCGCGCAAGGGCCCTAGCCAGTGGGGTGGCTGCTGGATTCGTGATGGGAAGGGGGCACTCGGGAGGTTAAGGTGGAGGTCATGGCTTAACTGAACTGCGAACAGTTCAGTTCGCTGAACTTCTTCAGATCGAACGGGTGGGCGCCGGCGGATAGCAACCGCTGCTGTGCGCGACTCGCCGGAAGGGCGCCGTCCGTGGGGGTGCTCGGGTGCGTGTGCTGCCAAGGGAGAGAGGAGAGGATCGAGGGGAAGACGGAGGGCAGGGAGATTACCTCGAGGGGTACAGATGGAGGAGCAGGTCGGGCAGCAGGGAGACGGCCGGCGGAAGATGGGCACGGCGGTGGCGCTCCGGGGCTCCCCGGTGCCCACCGAGGGGTGGAGGAGGAAGCCCGCGGTGGGGGGAACCCATTCCCGCCATCGCCATGGCCGGAGGGAGTCCCTAGCTCCGATGATCGCCGGAGGGGGAGGGTTTTTTTCGGTGGGTTCAGGTACAGAGAGTTTCAGTACAGAGAGGGGATGCAGAGAAGGAAGAGAGATGGAGGGGAGAGAATGGAGGCGGGGGAAGAGGAAGGAGGGAGAAGAAGGAGGGTTAGGGGAACCCTAGGGTTTATAGGGAGGGGGGCGAGCTCCCTGCCGTTGCTCTCCTTCTCTGTATACGTGGCTATGGTGGATGAAGTCCGTACGAAGGTGGAAGACAGAGTGAAGGGGTATTGTGCCAAGGGGAAAAAAAATTGGGCTGGGCCTGCTGCCCCTCTCTCTCTCTTGTTCCTTTTTTATTTCTTTTTGTTCTATTTTTTTTTGCTGAATTGAAATAGGAAGAGAATGAGGGTTTTTGGGTTAGAAATTTTAGGGAATAATTTTGTAGATTGTTTATTTATTGCAGCAACACAAAGCACAACTTTTGGTTTTTCAAAATGATTTGAATTTAAGTGTTGTTTGTAATTTGTTTAAAATATGAATGACATTTAATATTAATTGAAATACTTGATCTTAAGCAAATAATTTTTTAAAATCAAGTTTCTTTGAAACAAATGGTTTAGTTGTTTTGTAATTTTCATAAAATTCAAAGGGGTTGCTGTTTGGAAACTTATTTGAATTTGAATGCAAGTTGCATTAAGTGAATTACTAAAAACCAATTTTTAAGTAGTTTGAACCTTATGGTTTAATGGATACAAAAAGGATTAGTATTTGGTTTGTAATTCTCATAAATTCAACATGGTTGTTGTTTGGAAGAAATTGTAACTGAATTTGAAAAGGGTTTGATATTAAATGAATTTTTGATAGAAACAAAACAACAGTTTTGGAATCACACTTTAATGGAAGCAATTGATTGTTTTGATTTGAAATATCATTTTGGGAATTGTAACATCACAAGTATGAAACAAAAGGTTTGAAATTTGGTTTGAAATTCAAATAGAAAACAAAGGAAAACAAATGAAAACAGTTGGAAAACAAAGCAAAACAGAGGAAAACAAATGGAAAACAAGCAAAACAAATGCAATGAACATGATGTCATGATGCAAAACATAAAATAACAGAGAGCAAACATTCTAATGGCTATTTTTCATACTTGGGATGTTACAAAACGCCCCCCTTGAAGGAATCGCGCCCCGAGATTCCTACTGAGAAAAGAAAAGGTCCGGATACTTCTTGCGAAGATCCTCTTGAGCTGTGTCACGTGAAACACATCATGCACCTTGGATAGTTTTTCTGGAATTTCAAGATGATAGGCATTCCTGGCAACTCTTCTGGAAAGACGTCAGGGAATTTGCAAACCACCGGAACATTTTCAAGTAGAGGTAAAGGTTTTGTATTGAGGGTGTGTAGCTGAATAGAACTTTATTCATTTGGAGAATAGACTATCTGGCCAGAATGGTGGAACAGAGTTATTGATTAGATGCCGGTAGCAGAATTGAAATGGGAAGCAACAACAAGATTTCAACGAACGAAAAGGATGTTGAGAAGAACAGGATATCAACATCGGGAAAACACGAGATCAAAACACTCCTGAGGTACTACGGAAAACCCATCCGGGCTTCTAAAGGATCAATATCTACTGCTTAAGGAATAGAGGATCTGCTTCCGGGGCTTACACGCCTCCGTTCTCAATCGTGAGTAGGCAACATGATAAATCATGTCACAACCACCTCCATTCCTATGGTCTAGTAGATATAACCATCCTAGATAAACCAGGATTCGTGAAATCCTAACTTGAAAGTTTAGATGAGAAGGGAAAACAATGTTGCACTTCCTTACCAGAAAAGGGAGGGTGGGTGGGGAAAGAAGAAAAATGGCAGAATTCCTACTCTCACGTTTCATTTTTCCTATATAGCTACAAAATAGTTTCTAGACTCAACTGCGACCAGTAAAAAGGGATCCTACAGGCAGACAGGCTCTGATACCATTTGTCGCACTCGGACTTCTAGGGGATACTCACAGTCTGCTAAACAGTAGAGAAATGACTTACGGGGCATACCGGCACCCGCATCTCAATATGAGCAGGCCAACACGTAAACGTGGGACAACCATTCTCTACTATCCATCGTCTGCGCAAACCATCCCATAGAAATCCAGATACTTCCATTGACGTACTTCATACCATACACACATGGTACGTCAACGGCGTTGAACAAAATAATAACACAACATATCTCTAAGACACAAAAGGTAGAAATAAGTTGCAAATAGCTCTCACTAGAGCAGAGATAGCAAATACAATCATCCAGAGGACACATGTCCCAACATATCATCATTACATCACAACGGAAGCATCCAAAGTGTCTGAGTACAGAAAAAAACCAAATAGGCCTAAGAGGCCGGAAACGAAAAGACGGAGCCCATCCACGAAGTCTCGGATCCTGCCCGGGTCCGCTATCTACTCGTCAGCAGTCTCGTCATGCTCCACGTAGTAGCCACCATGGTGATCCTCGGAAACGTAGTCTGCGGAAACCACAGCCCCAAAGGGGTCAGTACATAAACGTACTGGCAAGCAAGACTCACAGTTCACCAAAGTGTAACCCGTCAACACCAAGCACAGATGCTTTGGGTTCAACGGAAGAAATGGGATATAAAGATGCTGCAACTGGCTGCTCTAACCAACTACAGACATACTACACTTCCGGCTAACAGAAAGGAGATAAGATAGTGTATCGTAACCAACCTATCAACTAACCTCAAACAAACCCATCCTGGATCTCGCCCCTTATCCAAAGAAGCAATCTGAGGATAACTCACACAGTTGGATTAGTGAGGGTTCAGATTGTGTGTCATTAAGCCTATTACTAGTCAGATTGTTAAGCATTAGGTTTAAGTTGTCCTGAGTACTTGTTAGCCAGTACTTTCACCAAGTAGTCCATAACCGCGGAAAACACGGCTTCTCGAGAAGATTTACCCTGCAGGGGTGCACCAATTTGGCCGTACACGTAAGAATACCCCGCCAGATAGGAAATGCACTTCCACCAAGCGAGGCACTCAACACAACTCAACTCTTCTTCGCATCAAGCCCAAAGAACCCCGTGCAGTGAGCGCACGGCTAATCGAGCCCCACGAAGAAAAGGGGACCCTCATAGCACTCTAAGAACGTGTCTCCCTAAATGCCGACTACAAAAGTTCCACCCTGGCCTGGGCTCGCAAAAACATGCATGCGGCAAATGGAACACCCGAACTAAATGAGGCGATTTGGACGAGATGCGAATCGAATCAAATTGAGGGTGGCGCCCATACACGCTTCCCACATGCGGTTAGTGCGCTCATCATGGATCAGTAGACAAGACCCTTTTCCTAATTAGGGTCGACACTAGCAGGCCTCAAAACCACGCAGGGCCTCCTGCCGGTGCCTTATCATCAAATTATTATTTAAACATATCATTAGCATGATTCATTGTTTAACCTCGAGCCCCAGAACATAATAGAAATAGTAACAGAAAGTAACGGGTAACAGACTCGAGCAAAACAACCCTAAGCATGCTAGTAAGACACGGGCATCAAGCAATGGTTATAGGTGTGGAGGTGAGGCAGTATCAGGGTTAAGGATATCATGTGATAGGAGCGAACAGAAACAACTATTCATAGGGCTAGCAGAATAGACAACGGAAAGTATCGGTAACCAATGTTGAAAGGAACACAGTGGTTCATGTTAGTGAATACTTGCCTGCAAACCCAGTAGCCTGATACTGAGCTAACTCCTTAGAAGGGGTGTCGTAAGTATCGTCGGTCTCAACATCGTCGTTTATCCGAGAAGAAGCAAACAAACAACGCAGAGAACAAACAATCAATAACATGGCATAGTGCACAAACATGGGATGATGCATGACCATTTAATTGATGCAACCAAAAATAAACTAGTTGACAAGATAACAACATGATTAAATGGACCCACATGCAATTGGGATTGCATATGGAAAGCCCATGAATTATGGTTGAATTAATTGTTCTACAACTCATCATCATGTGTAAGTGAGTTAGCATGATGCATGGATGAGGAAAACAGCAAAATAACAACAATAGAATCAATTGGAAATAAGGTTTACCAAGTTTGGAAATTTGTTTATTAAGTTAAGAAATTTTGGTTTCTTAAAGGTGTCACACAAGCATTTGTTTTTTCACCAATTTTAATTGTTCAAAATAGATAACAAAGTTCAAATTTGAAAAGAACACACAATTTTAGGTGGATTACATGTTTCACTTGTTGAAAAAGGGTTTCAAAAAAATTATTTATGAATTAAACAAGTTTAAGCAAGAATTAAATGAATTTAATTCAAACATGAACTTATTTGAATTTTTATTTGTTCCAAAACAGTAAGTGAGGTTCATATTTGAAAAGCTTATACTTTTATGGTTTGAAAACATATTTTATAGTTTCAAAAATAAATTAATTTGACCAAGTTATGATTTTAACAATATTAAATGATTTAAACAAGGTTTAAATCATTTAACCAATTTTAATTATTCAAAACATGAAACAAATTTTATATTTGAAAATGTGGTTTAAGTTTGCATGGAAAACATATTTCATTTGTTGAAATTGGATTTAAAATGAGCAAGTTATTATTTTGGCAATTTTAAATGCAATAATTAAGAAACAGTTGTTTTCAGCAATTTAAATTATTCAAAACAGCGAACAAAGTTGATATTTGGAAATTACATGAAAAATTGATTGGAAAACATGTTTAGTTTGTTGAATTTGGAATTTTTATGCTCAAGTTATGATTTTTGCAAAATTAAGTGATTTAAACAAGATTTCAAATATTGCACCAATTTAAAATATTCAAAACAGTAAACAAATTTTATATTTGGGTAGACAATCCAATTTGGTACAGAAAACATATTTAAAAAGTTGAATTTGGAGTTGAAATGATTTATTTATGCAATTTACAAGTTAAGGTGTAATTCTGCCATTTTTTATGAACTAGGGACTTAGAAATATTTTAACAGGGGCATAGAAGGAAACTAGAAGGGACCTAGCTGTGATTTCTGACAAGTTACTGTAACAAATCAAAAGGAAAAAAAGTTTTGGGTTAATTGCAGGAGGGGGGGCTCGAACTCGGGACCTCCCGTGCGCGCGCAAGGGCCCTAGCCAGTGGGGTGGCTGCTGGATTTGTGATGGGAAGGGGCACTCGGGAGGTTAAGGTGGAGGTCGTGGCTTAACTGAACTGCGAACAGTTCAGTTCGCTGAACTTCTTCAGATCGAACGGGAGGGCGCCGGCGGACAGCAACCGCTGTTGTGCGCGACTCGCCGGAAGGGCGCCGTCCGTGGGGGTGCTCGGGTGCGTGTGCTACCAAGGGAGAGAGGAGAGGATCGAGGGGAAGACGGAGGGGACGGAGATTACCTCGAGGGGTACAGATGGAGGAGCAGGTCGGGCAGCAGGGAGACGGCCGGCGGAAGATGGGCACGGCGGCGGCGCTCCGGGGCTCCCCGGTGCCCACCGAGGGGTGGAGGAGGAAGCCCGCGGTGGGGGGAACCCATTCCCGCCATCGCCATGGCCGGAGGGAGTCCCTAGCTCCGATGATCGCCGGAGGGGGAGGGGTTTTTTCGGTGGGTTCAGGTACAGAGAGTTTCAGTACAGAGAGGGGATGCAGAGAAGGAAGAGAGATGGAGGGGAGAGAATGGAGGCGGGGGAAGAGGAAGGAGGGAGAAGAAGGAGGGTTAGGGGAACCCTAGGGTTTATAGGGAGGGGGGCGAGCTCCCTGCCGTTTCTCTCCTTCTCTGTATACGTGGCTATGGTGGATGAAGTCCGTACGAAGGTGGAAGACAGAGTGAAGGGGTATTGGGCCAAGGGGAAAAAATTTGGGTTGGGCCTGCAGCCCCTCTCTCTCTCTTGTTCCTTTTTTATTTCTTTTTGTTCTATTTTTTTTTTTGCTGAATTGAAATAGGAAGAGAATGAGGGTTTTTGGGTTAGAAATTTTAGGGAATAATTTTGTAGATTGTTTATTTATTGCAGTAACACAAAGCACAACTTTTGGTTTTTCAAAATGATTTGAATTTAAGTGTTGTTTGTAATTTGTTTAAAATTTGAATGACATTTAATATTAATTGAAATACTTGATCTTAAGCAAATAATTTTTTAAAATCAAGTTTCTTTGAAACAAATGGTTTAGTTGTTTTGTAATTTTCATAAAATTCAAAGGGGTTGCTGTTTGGAAACTTATTTGAATTTGAATGCAAGTTGCATTAAGTGAATTACTAAAAACCAATTTTTAAGTAGTTTGAACCTTATGGTTTAATGGATACAAAAAGGATTAGAATTTGGTTTGTAATTCTCATAAATTCAACATGGTTGTTGTTTGGAAGAAATTGTAACTGAATTTGAAAAGGGTTTGATATTAAATGAATTTTTGATAGAAACAAAACAACAGTTTTGGAATCACACTTTAATGGAAGCAATTGATTGTTTTGATTTGAAATATCATTTTGGGAATTGTAACATCACAAGTATGAAACAAAAGGTTTGAAATTTGGTTTGAAATTCAAATAGAAAACAAAGGAAAACAAATGAAAACAGTTGGAAAACAAAGCAAAACAGAGGAAAACAAATGGAAAACAAGCAAAACAAATGCAATGAACATGATGTCATGATGCAAAACATAAAATAACAGAGAGCAAACATTCTAATGGCTATTTTTCATACTTGGGATGTTACAATTTCAAGATAAAGATAATATGGAATGACGCTAATACTTGCTCCAATATCTCATAAACCATGATAGCTTGAAGTCCCAATAGAACATGATATAACAGGCTTACCCACCTTGGCCAAATTGCCTTTAATAACTTTAGTAGCATCCTCACATAAATAAACATCAATAGGATCTTCTTCATTCAATTGTTTAATAACAGAAATTTGACTACTAACTTCCATTTGCTCATATGGTTGAGAACGTATTCTACTACTCTTGTTAGTAATAGCAGCAAGTAAATTCTCCTTGATTATATTTGGATATGGAGGTGCTTCAACATACTCCTCAATTGTCACGGATGACACTGGTTCTACATGTTTAATAACTTTAGGAACAACAATAGATTGTTTAACTAGTTCAACATAAACTTCAAACCCACTTTTAGGAACACCAATATGACTAGCAAAAGATTTAGCTATCTCAATTAAAACATAAGGATCAAAACCAAAATTATCAAGCTGTTTCTTAAAAAAAATAGAAGTAGAGAAGTTCTCTACACATGAATATTCATAGTCCAAATAGGGTTCATTACCATCATCAAGATCCCAATGACAAGTATTCTCAACAATAGTCTCTAGTAAATTCCATGCTTATTCTTCAGTATTATTTGTAAAACTTCCACCGGATTAATTATCTAGAAATTCCTTGTGTTGCCTCGGTAACATCACATAAAAGTTTATAAGTATAATTTTCCTTGTGAGATCATGACAAGGATTCTTGCGAGGACCTCCTTTAATCTCCCCCAAGCTTTAGCAATACTCTCTCCCACATGTGGCCAAAAATTAAATACGTAGCAACGATTCTCATAAGCTTCTTTAGGAGTAAAATATATAAGAAAGAAAACCTTCCTCAACACACTCCATTCAATAGGGACGTCTTCATCCAAAGACCTGAACCAAATACGAGCATTACCCGATAAAGACAAATATAATAGCTTCCTTTTTACCTGATCATCAGAAATACCAGTAATCCTAAATAAACCACATATTTATTCAATTATTTCAACATGTTCACGTGCAGACTTAGTTCCATCCCCTGAAAATGGATTCTTCATAACTCTTTTAACATGAACAATGGGAATTTTAAATCCCACTCTAGGTATCTCAGGCATAGTAGTTTCTACCACTTTTGGAGCGATAACATAAGCACTTTCATATAAAGCAAGTTGAAAATCACGACGATTCATAAAAGCCATAGTAACAATAAGATAACAGCAAATAAATTTCAGCTTCCAAGTTTCCTCACCAAACTTCATACCAATAGCCCTACGCTCCCTGACAATGGCGCCAGAAAAGTATCTGGATGACTCCCAAGTGCATGAGATCAAATGTAGTACCTTTCGATTAGAAAAGGTTGTCGAACCAACGAGGAGCTGAAGATATTGGTTCACGAATGATACATAAAACAATGAAATATGCAAGTGTTTTTGGGATTTTCGGTTGTATAGTTGCAAAGAGAATAAAAATGCTGAAAATAAACAGTGACAGTTGAAAGCTCTCAAAGAGAGAAAAGCCCAATCCTCTATGTGTCAAGAGGACAAACTCAAGTAATGTGTGTATTATATGTGGAAAATGTTCCCAAGGGCGGCATGGATTTTACATGGCATAGAGATTTCTAAAATAACACGTTGAATATCTTGTCAAGTTTTAATCTTCTTTGGATGGAGCCATTATTAGGTATAGCTAAATAAATAAACTAAACCCCTTATGATGGATCTTGTGGCGAAGTAAATGACTGCACAAGAATTATTAAGAAATAAAGTCCCACCATAGCATTACACTCTAAGGTCCCCAATACTAATACCCCATAAAGTAACTTCGTGACTCGGTCTCAGGTTTACATGTCCTCCCAAGTCTCCCTCACTCCATTACATTGCGTTGTTCTCCTATGAGCCCATATAGGTGAAGTGGTGTGCAGACGATGTTCGCACAACACCATCATAAAATTACATAAAAAGATAAACACTAGACCAAATACCAATACATGTTATATATAAATCATTGCCAATTCATCCAATGCCCTCAGGAACATACAGGAACTACTCACAACATGCAAACATGATAATATTCAGTGGCATAAGTGGTACAACACAATCTAAAAATATAACTTCACCTGCAAATATGACATGTACTCAATCACAAACATGACTATGAGCACAACGCAAGTATCTAGGGTATAGCAACTCTCAAACTACGAGGGGGTGGAATGGATCACGGAGATGATTATGGAGATGGTGCTAGTCTTGGTGATGGTGATGATGGAGAGGACTCCTCCCACGCCAAGGAGGAGAGGTGATGATGATGATGGTGATGATTTCCTCCTTCTCCGGAGCTCTGGAGCAGTAGGATCTGACACACCTCGGAGGGAATCAGGAGTTTTGCCGCCGCGGCGGCCTCGGAGAGACTTGGGAAAATTAGGGTGTAGGTTTTCGAGCGAGACAAAGGCGTGTTAAAAATCCCCCAGCGAGGAAGTGTCCGAGGCTCAAGTTAGCGGGTCCCACGCGGCCAGATTCCTTGGCCGCGTGGCCCCCTCTTTTGGGCCTTGTGGCTCTTCTTCCTTCGATCTTCTTTCCTCTGTTGTTCTCCCGATGAAAACCCAGCTGTGCAATTTTCCTTTTTCCATTTGGGTCCTTGTAGCTCTTGAAGTATTAAAAACAATAAAAAAGAGGTTTTCTTCCTCCCAGAGATTAAATACAAAAATAGGAACTTTGTATGAAAGTCCCATAAATCATCTAAAACATGCAAAAACAATGATATAAAAATTCCAATAGCATTCTAGTATGATAATATGAGTTGTATAAATGATGATATAAAATGCATGTATCAGGAGGCGAGTCCGGATGTGGTGAAAACTGTGTATTCGGTGATCGGTGCTTGTAGCAGTCTCGGCACACGGGGACGGTGACATAAGGGGACTTTGTTCTTGGTGGTGCTCCTTGGACACCAAGTTTCGACTTTCAGGGTGAAAACCCTAGGTATAAACTTTACTGGTTGTGCGTGCAAATGTCGCATCTCTATTCGTCTCCTTATTCTAGGCATTGCCTGGAGTTTCTTCAGACCTCCTCCAGGGTGGGTTCTACGATCAGGCGACGATGGTGGTTGTGCATTGTTCACTTCTTAAAGGTGTCGTTCTTGGAGAACCTTTTATGGGGTCCGAGTGTGCCTTTTGGTGGTGATAGTTCTTGCTTCTTTGATGATCAGTTTGGCGTGGTTTTTTTCTTGTTTGCGTCCTTAATGTATTGACTTGCTCTTGATATTATGTTTTTTTAAAGGAGAAACAGTGGGAAATATCCAATGCGATATGTATGTATGTATCTGTATATATATAATATATATACATGTATGTATTAAAAAGGTATATTTACAAGAGGGGATGACATAGTTGTTAAAAAGAGATCATAAGAAATCTAAATTTGTACTTGGAGCCAATCTGTGAAACTTTAAGCATATTTTTCTGTGAATCCAACATTGTGTTGTTGTATATGTCGAGTGTAATTGAAATTTTTGGTATTAATATATTTTTATTAAAAAAAGAAATACACATCTTATCAATGAGAGACAAGAGAAGCTAGCAGCCAAGGAGGCAACCGACGGAGGGACATGCTTACACGCAACACATGGAACATTGCTGCCTATTTTTTTTATAACGAGTATATTAATATTATGGAGATACCAATTACACCCAGCCTCTGCAACAGCTCAATACCCTAAAGGCATTATGAATGCACATATCCGAAAAAAGAAAATAAGAAACTAAAAAAGAACAACCCCGCTATAGAATTCCAGTCCTTACAACAGCAGCACAACCACCGCCAAAATAACACCTGGTTACCAAATTCTCCAACATCAACGCCTTTAAGAACAGAATAGTGCACAAGCGTCGTCATCGCTCGATCAATGATCATGAGTTTTCACCCTGGAGATAGTCCCAACTCTCAAAACAATGCCTTCAACAAGGTCATTGCCAAGCACAATCAATTAAGGCCAGACCTTGCGTTTTCACCATGAAAGATAAGGCTTTCAACTTTACCCGTGTTGTTGCCCCATTTACATATGGTTGCCATGATTTCTGAAATGCCAAGCCAGTTCCTCCTCAATATAGAGACTCCGAGTACCATTGCTAGTCCTCCAGTGTCTCATTCCAAGACCATCCCCGGATCTTCGCGACGCGACCGAATCCGAAACGATCCAGTAATCTCCAGGCATTAGTGAAACATCCCATGTTTGTAAGTAAAGGTTAAATAGGGTTGCTCATGCCATGTCATGCATATATTTTGACCCTAAGAAAATTTTCTTTTAAACTAAAATAAGGAAATTGTTAAAATCACTTAAAAGGGCAATTCGGAATCATGGTTCAAAATAGTTTCAAAATTTTCAAACAAAAATATGTTGATGTTGTAAATTTTAATGAGAAACCTAATTATAATTTTTGACAAATTATATTGAAACATCCCATGTTTGTAAGTAAAGGTTAAATAGGGTTTATTATGCCATGTCATGCATATATTTTGACCCTAAGAAAATTTGCTTTTAAAATAAAATAAGGAAATTGTTAAAATCACTTAGAAGGGCAATTTGGAATCATGGTTCAAAATAGTTTCAAAATTTTCAAACAAAAATATGTTGAGGTTGTAAATTTTAATGAGAAACCAAATTATAATTTTTGCCAAATTTTATCCTTGCAAATAGGCTCTCAAAACAATGAAACTTGTGTTGTTTTAAAATTTTCAGGGGCTTCCTTGTAATTTCCAATAGTTCAGGGGTTTATGGAGAAATGTACCCTTACGTCGACTTCCCCGCCGCGACGGGCAGGCAGGACGCTGGCGAGCTCCTCGCCACCTCCTGCTTCGCATGATGGCTGCGGATAAGACTTTGCGGGAGAGAGTCGTGACAGCCACTCTTCCTTCACTCGCTGCTCTATTATCTCTCTATATATAACTTTTCAATGAACCCGAAACTGTAACCCGTACGGCCGCCGCCGTGCACCGTCGCTTCGTCCTCCGCCGCGCTCCAGTGAGGATGAAATTTGCTTCGCCGAGTCCTCATGTACTTCCTCGCCAACTCGTTCTCGCAAGGACGCCCGGGAGGAGCCGAATCGGGCCGTCCTCCTCCGCTCCGACCGACGACTGCCGCACTCGAATTCGCCGCCATCCGACGTCACCTCTCCTCCCTGAGCACATCACCGCGCTTAGGGTGAGATCCTGAAACTCACTGTGCCTTTCGCTTGCTCGATTGCATGTTGTAGCGTGTCGTCGCCGCTCACCGAGTCCGCCGCCGCCTGTCATAGATGCTGGCAAAGCTCTGGTGGTCAAAAGCCAGCGGCTCCGTCACCGTTGAGCTCCCCTTCACCTCCTCTACCCCGATGTCAAGTTTGATTCGTGAGTTGACCGCGAGATCGCTCGATTCCTCCACGACAGGGGTTCTGCCGGCCAGTTGCTGACGTCAGCATGACGTCACAAGGCCCCAGCTATCAGCAATTTATTATTTTTGAAAATAACTAGAAAAAGAAAAAGTTCTGACATGTGGGCCCTACCCCTTTAATAATTACAGAAAATAATTAGATATTGTAAAATTAATATCTTTCATTTGGCATTTCAGAAAAATCTGAAAAGTATATGGTAATGTTTGGAAAAATATGAACTAAATGAATATATCATTTCAAACGTGTTTGACAAATTTCAAAAATATTATTTATTTGAATTTGAATTAATTTATTTAAAAATAGAGAAAATAACATTTTATGCAATAAATTCAGATAATTATAAATTATATATCAAAATGCTCAGAAAGACAAATGTAATGCATTCAAGATGTTTTCAAACCATTTTGAGCACTTTAAGTTTAACTCACTTTCAGAATTGCCCGAAGTGCCCTCGGGGTCCATTTTGGAGTTAATTTCACTAAAATAGCATAATTTCTATGCAAACCCTAGAAACTTATCGAACATGTTTAGAGTTTTATCGTGGTGCCTTAACTTAGTCATGCATACATATTACGCATTGCATCAGTGCCATGTGTTGATTGTTATTTATTTTTTGGTGTTTTCTTCTTATCGATAGAACGCTATTCCGAAGAGAAGATCGAAATCTGCAATGACGAATATTTGATCTTAACCAACAAATCAAGCACTTATCTCCAAAGACATAAAATTTGGTTTTCAAAAGAAAGGCAAGCATAACCTCTTATCTGCCCATATACGATTTTGAACTCCTTTTGATTCTCGTACATTGCATTCAACTCCAATGTATTTTGTGTCAGTAGTTAGATAAATATCCTGATCCACTGCTCCTAGCAGCTATAGGTTTGTTTGTGTGCATCGTCAGAGCCTTAGTCTGCTATGCTTAGTAATACATGCTTGTATAGCTCTACTCAATCCGATTGATGAATTAGAGTTGCGAATGAATCTAGTATGACATGATGTTGTGGAAGATAAGAAATGTATGATTAACAATATTTAAATGTGTGGATGATGACACCACAGAGGGTCTGTGGTGTTTGTCTCGTTCATGCCCCTAGTAGCGAGTTCTCATATTCGATCCATGACTAATCGTGCATCCACACGGGGCTAGTATTCCCCTCGGTCTCAACTTGGCTACTTTGTTCCATGAGTCGCCTAGTTCGGGCATTCCATTTGGTTTTAGGGGGATTTAAAGATGTTTACAAAACTAGAATGTAGTGGTGTATCAGATCCCTGTGGCGAGACAACCGTTGATCATTGCACACAATGCTAGAAAACCGACATGAGATGGCCACTCCCTATTGGTGGACCATCTCTACTCAAAGCGACTCATGGAATAGGCAAAGTAAGGGAAATGTCGTGGTCAACCACCCTCTGCCGGTACTTCCCGGACTAGTGCTACCACCGGTGGCATTAAGAGTCAGTTGGTACGTGTGGGTAAAGTTCTACACCCATGGAGGGTTAAATCTTTTCGAAAAGTCGTGTCCACGGACAAGGACGACTTGGTGACGGATTCTGTGATCATAGATAACTTGAAAGAAATGGCTAAAACTTGTTGATAACAAATGAAGTACGAGGTGCTGAAATGAATCGGTGGAATGAAAAAAACCTTCATGACTATTTCTGACAAAGCAAATATATAATAGTTTAACTAATAGGTAGAATCCTGGAAACTATGGGTTGGGATGTCGCCTTATGTTGCGGCCTCTTAGGCCTTTTGGTATCTTCTTGATTAGCAACATATTTTCCCCTCCGTTGTGTGATGTAATGTTGGGTCATGTGACCTCTGTTTGTAGGGCTATACTCCAGTAATAGTTGCTTTATATAGCTTCATGTCTAGAGTTACTGCTTTGATCGGTTGTTGGTTTTGAGCCCTTGGTTAAACGATTTGGCTATGCATGTGCTGACTGCCGCAGTCAAGGGGTTGTGTTCCGATGATCCATATGCGAGCACGCCTGCCAATGTTTACTCGGCCTGGGATTGGTAACCCAGTAACCCTCGACATGTGTAGAATTTTCTGTGACACATAGCATTTTTATTTAGCTTTGGTCCCGTTCCGACAGTTTCAGATGACTCATGGATTCTTTGATATACATACTCGGTTATGACTCGCATGGACACGAGGAGCAGTAGTTCCGATGTTATCCGGCCTGCATGCCGATGATTCCGGTCTATCAGCCGTTGTATGTTACGACCGGGACTGGTAACCCCGAAGCCCTTGTGGGTCCATGACTAGGAGCGCACAACACTTATGTATACCTCTGGGTCCAGGGTCGTGACAGGTCATGGTATCAGAGTAGGACTACCTATAGAAAAACCTTACTGCTTGGTCAGTGTAGAGTCTAATGTTTGTGAAAACTATTTGTAAACTACAAATGAATTGTAAAAATATCTTTAGGATTCTTTTTACTCCTTATATGGTATCGCTCTAACTCTGGTTCATCTTACCTAGTTTGATTTTAAAAGGTTTTTCTATCTCTTCTAGTCATTCAAAAGCTAGGTGCCTTTGTTGGCAAGACGATTGTTACCCAAGTTGACCTACTATTGAGTTTATAGAGTGGTGTGTGCTCCATACTCCATTATCTCTTGAATCAATTGGGAGATTCCTTACCATCATACTCTCTCAGAGTTGTGTGGATTCCACATTCTCATGCTCTAAAGTTTCAAATACAGAACCTCGAGATTTCCTTTCGTCTTGAATGTATCCTTTGTCTTTTGCATAGATAGTTGTGGAGCTATGTATGGATTTTGAAAGATACTTTGTGATTACTAACTCATAGTGTTATTTAAGGCTCTAAGATGACAGTTACCTCTTTCTCTGGGTTTTTAACGCTCGGACATGAACCGAAGGTCCCGAAATGTGTTGAATTGTGGTGGATTGAATCATGCGGTTTTATAACCATGTGATGCTCATGTTGCCAGTACAGGATGCTGACCTTTAACCCAATATCCGTTCTGTTGATCCTGACGAACATTTTATACCTCAGGATTGCTAAGTCATTCTAATTCTCACAGCCATAGGTTTTCATATGTCAAAAGGATCACGATAAGAGTGTTCTTTATGACTCCCACCTCTTTGTTCCTGATTTAGCTATACCTATCCTTTCCGCATGGGTTTTACAAAATAGTAATACCCGATGCATTCAACGTGAACTCAGGATTTTCCAGAGCACGTTCCTACTCCTCAGTTTTTTCCCGAACTTCATTCATTGATTTAAATCCAAGTTGCATATGTGTGTTGGAGTTTTCCAATGCATTTTCTCTTGTGTTCCGTCAGAACATTCCACCTTGGAATGTTAGGATAAACAAACTCTAGTATCTTGTTCATCTCTAGCACCAGGTCAAAGTTTTGTAATTCACGGATTAAAGGAGTTTCATTAGCTTCTATTCCGTTCCATCTTTGAGTATCACACTCTTATATATCAGGAGGTTGTGTTAAGTTTCATGACCTCACCGATGAAGTGATGCTCTTACATGCCCTCACTCCCCCTTCCTCCAAGCTTGAATGCTCGAGAATTGTGAGTGTGCATTGATGTATGTACCAGTTGTCCTTAGAAATTCCTATTGCTTCGAAAATCTAAGAAACATTTGTATCCTTATTAGCACTATTGGTTACCCAGTCTCTAATTGAAATTGGCCGAGTTACCAAAATTGTTCATTCCGGTGCACATTCTTGGTCAAAGAGTTAGGTTCATGCCGAAGCTCTCAAGACCATATCATTTTGCCCTAAAAGGCAGGACTCTTTTCGAATTCCTAGACATACCGGTGGGTTGTGATATTCTGGATGTCTTTCTAGAAGTATCACCAGGTTTTCACCTGACCGTGATGTCTACACAAGGGGTAATTTGAATTACTCCTTTCTCCAAGAAACTGTGTTGAATATCCTGAACTAGTTGGTTGAGCTTAAACAATAACTTGGAGAGTTGAAAGACCAGAGGTATACCTAACTTGTTCTTTCACAATGGGACATCAACTTTTGTTCATGTCGAAGTAGGATAGTCTCTCCCTTGTGTACATGATTTCATCCTACCTTTGATTTGGTTTGGGCTATTGCCAAATTGAACTTAGATTCATGGACTAACTTGATGGTATTCCTAGTCATGGTGTTTTGCCTAAGAACACCTTCATGTCCTTTAGTATGCCCAATATTTTCCTTGCTCATGTATCATATAAATTCCTCTACTTGGAGTATCTTGATAAGCGTGTTGTGTAGCCCATCAATGACATTCCAATTTTATCCAAGTTGCAAGAGGTTGATATTGAACATCTGGCACTAACGTTGGAAACTTTTAAGAACCATCTATGTGTCATCACTAAGTTTGTGTTCTAAATGTTTGAAGCGACTTACCCTGATTCATGTGCTTATGCTGAAAGTTGTCGCCGTCAATCTGAGTATAGTATTTTTGTTCCCTTGGGAATAATATCAATCCAGGCATGCATGTGTGGACTATTCTAGAGATGGTTGGTTGTTACCTATATTTCGTGAACAATTTTTTCATCCACACTAAGCCACTGACAAATTGTTCATGAACGAGCTGAAGTTCATGAACTTCATTATCCTCTGAGTTGTCTTCGCCACAAGGACTCCGATGTTTTCTGTTGGAAGTAATCCATGTAGGTGAACTGTCTTTCGCAAGTTGCTAATACACGAGTTCTATAATTTCGCTCAGTCTTTCGGAGCTTGACATCATAGTCCATATATTGAGAATGTAAAAAAATTATATCCCCATAGTACCTAGTGCAACATTGGTGTCAAACATATTGAGATAAAGTTTCATTTCACCTAACCAAAGCTGGATCTCAAGTAGTAATGATGGTTCGTGTCTCCTTAGGGCTATTGAATTAGGTTTTTCTGAAAATCCGACATGCTTGATGTTGTGGTTGACACAATTAGCCGGAAGGCCTAACTCTATACCACCTTGAAGTCAACAAGAGAAACCACTATCTGTAAGGATTCTTGTACGACTTATTTTAGAAGTTGTTCCTTATGGATCTTCTAAACCAAAGTTTGACTTTCACTTGATGACTTATTGAAGGCTTATCGTAAGCTTGATATTGGTATCTGGAACATCAAGAAGAACTTGGAAATTGTTTCATATAATGTATCATTGCCAATCCTCCAAACCTTTCTTCCAGGCGGAAACAAGTTCATCATGAGAAACATCTTGAGGTGATCTTTAACCATCGCTAGGAAATTCTCCTTTTCCATTGTTTGTACCTTAAGTTATATTAATCTCACATGTTGTGTGAATTTTTCAGTCACTTCAGCCCAAAATTCTTAATCGTGTGATAAACGTATTGCTAGATCGAATCTATAACACGAAAGAGATTCCTTACTTCCTTTCGGTGCTCCAGTCCATGTTGGTTAGTCATCCTTATGGTGTGACCAAGAATTCCTCTTTCATTATGGTGTTACAACATATTTTGGTTACCCATCCTCTATTGTAAGTAACATCCCGATCTTTGACAAGGATTTTGAAAAGCTTTGATGGAATGAATGTAAGTTTCGTCATCTCATGTGTCCACTCTGAAAAGTGAACATGGTCCCATATCAAACCTTTATCTTGGACCATAATTCTAATGTGTTCTCGTGTTTTTACTCGTCTATGGATATTATGTTGTGATACCCAAGACAATCCTTTCCATCTTGGTATCGTGTTTGAAGAAACCTTGGTTTCACAAGTTGTTCAACCTTTCTTTTCCAAAACGATTTAAGGTATTGTGCAAAGTTCATATTCTAAATCCTTTGCATAAATATTTTAAAGAACATTCAGCTACAAACTTGAAACATTCCATTCCCTCTATTACCTTGATGTGTCTCATGTCTGCTAGCTCACATGTTGCCGAGAGCACTATCCCCATGAGTTGGCCATGCGATACTCGATCTTCATGAAGATAAAGTCCTAAGAGTTTTCCCTCTTACCTAAGGTGTAACCTAGGGGGTTATGGGGAAATTTCTCCTTCTATTATCTCTTCCCCACCGCGACAGGCGGGCAGGACGCTAGCAAGCTCCTCTCCACCTCCTGCTTCGCATGACGATTGCGGATAAGACTTTGCGGGAGAGAGTCGTGACCGCCACTCTCCCCTCACTCGTTGCTTTGCTCCTATCTCTCTCTGTAACTTTTCAACGAACCCGAAACCTTAACCCGTACGGCTTCGCTTCGTCCTCCTCTAAACCCTATCGCTCTCTCATGTGCCTCTCCTATCGCTCTCTCATGTGCCTTCGCTTCGTCCTCCGCCGCGCTCCAGCGAGGACGCCATTCGCTTTGCTGAGTCCTCCTATACCTCCTTGATAAATCATGCTCACAGGGACGCCCGGGAGGAGCCGAATCAGGTCGTCCTCCTCTGCTCCGACCGACGACCGTCGTGCTCGAATTCGCTTCCGTTCGGCATCGCCTCTCCTCCTCGAGCACATCACCACGCTCAGGGTGAGCTCCTGAACCTCACGGTGCCCTTCGCTTGCTAGATTTCTTGTTGTAGCGTGTCGTCGTCGTTCACCGAGTCCACCGCCGCCTGTCACGGACGTCGGCGAAGCTCCGGTGGTCAAAAGCCAGCGGCGCCGCCATACTTGAGCTCCCCGTCACCTCCTCTACCCCGACATCAAGTATGATTCGTGATTTGAGCGTGAGATCGCCCGATTCCTCGATGGCAGGGGCACTGCAGACGAGCTGTTGGCGTCGTGCTGATGTCAGTATGAGGTCAGACGGGCCCCGACTGTCAGCAATTTATTAATTTTGAAAATAATTAGAAAAATAAAAAGTTCTAACATGTGGGCCCCACCCCTTTAATAATTCCAGAAAATAATTAGATATTGTAAAATTAATATCTTTCATTTGGCATTTCAGAAAAATCCGAAAAATATATAAAAATGTTTCGAAAAATATAAACTAAATGAGTATGTGATTTTCAAACATGTTTGAAAAAGTTCAAAAATATGAATACTTGAATTTGAATTAATTCATTTAAAAATGAAGAAAATAACATATTATTCAATAAATACATAAAATTGCAAGTTATATATCAAAATTCTCAGAAAGACAAATGTAATGAATTCATGATGTTTTGAAACCCATCTGAGCACGTCAGTTTGGACTCACTTTTAGAATTGCCCGAAGTGCCCTCCAAGGTTCATTTTGGGGTTAATATCACTAAAATTCCATAATTTCCATGTACCCTAGAAACTTATCGAACACGTTTAGAGCATTATTGTAGTGTATTAACTTGCTCATGCATACATGTTACGCATTGCATCAATGCCATCTGTTGATTGTTATTTCTGTTTTGGTGTTTGCTTCTTATTGATAGAACGTGATTCCGATGAGAAGATCGACATCTGCAATGATGAATACTTGATCTAACCGACAAGTCAAGCACTTATGCCCGAAGACATATATTTGGTTTTCAGAAGCAAGGCAAGCATAACCTCTTATCTTCCCATATACGATTTCGAACTCCTTTTGATTCCCGTAGATTGCATTCAACTCCAATATATCTTGTGTCAGTAGTTAGAGTTCTTCTATATATTGCATAGTCTAAATATCCCGATCCACTACTCCTAGCAGCCATAGATTTGTTTGTGTGCATCGCTAGAGCTTTAATCTGCCATGCTTAGTCATACATGCTTGTATACCTCGATGAATCAGAGTTGCGAATGAATCTAGTATGATAGGATGTTGTGGAAGATAACATATGTATGATTAACATGATTTAAAGATGTGGATGATGAGACCATAGAGGGTATGTGGTGTTTGTCTCATTCGTTCCCCTAGGAGCAAGTTCTCGTCTTCGAGACAAGACTAATCGTGCATCCACACGGGGCTTGGATTCCTCTCAGTCTCAACTTGCCTAGTTTGTTCCATGAGTCACCTAGTTTGGTCGTTCCATTTGGATTTGCGGGAATTTGAATTTTTTTAGAAAACTAGGACGTGGCGGTGTATCAGCTCCCTGTGGCGAGACAACCGATGAGCATTGCACAAAATTATAGAGACCCGGCAGGAGATGTCCACTCCCTATTGGTGGACCATCTCTACCCGGAGCGAATCATGGAATAGGCGAAGTAAGGGAAAGGTCGTGGTCAACCAACCTTTGCCGGCACTTCAGGACTAGTGCTACCACCGATGGAATTAAGAGTCCGTTGGTACGTGTGGGTAAAGTTGTACACCCCTACCGTGTTAAATCTTTTTGAAAAGCCGTGTCCACGGATAAGGACGACTTGGTGACGGATTCTGTGATCATAGATAACTTGAACGAAGTGGCTAAAATTTGTTGATAAGAATGAAGGGTGCCTCCATGGAGATGACTAGAGGGGTTACCTTGTAGCATGAGGTACCAAAATAACTTGAGATGATGATCTTTGAAGCACGAGGTGCTGAAATGAATTGGCGGAATGAAAAGATGATGATCACAGTAGTTGAGTCGTTTTCTTATGTTTTTTGAAAATTCTCCATGAGATGTGCTATTCCTCCCTCGATTTGGAAAACAAAGATGCCTTTATGCAAAATAACATTCATGACTCTTTATGAGAAAGAAGATATATAATAGGTTAACTAGGTCTTGTTGAGTACCTCCGTACTCAGGTTTGCTTCATTCTGGTTCAGGTGAAGTTCCTCACACTAGTGTTGGTTGCAATGTGTACATCGACGAGTAGTTTGGGGTTCCCAGGTAGCAACCTGGAAACTATGGGTTGGGATGTCGCCTTATGTTGCGGCCTCTTAGGCCTTTTGGTATCTTGTTGATTAGCAACATAATTTTCCCTCTGTTGTGTGGTGTGATGTAATGTTGGGTCATGTGACCTCTGTTTGTAAATCTATACTCTAGTAATACTTTCTTTATACAACTTCATGTCTAGAGTTACTCCTTTGATTGGTTGTTGGTTTTGAGCCCTTGGTTAAAGGATTTGGCTATGCTTGTGTTGTCTGTCGGAGTGGAGGGGTTGTCTGCCGATAATCCATATCCGAGCACGCCTACCGATGTTTACTTGGCCTGGGATTGGTAAACCTAGTAACCCTCGACATGTGTACCACTTCCTATGACACATAGAATTTCCGTTTAGCCTTGGTCCTGTTCCGACAGTTTCAGATGACTCGTGGATTCTTTGATATGCATACTTGGTTATGACTCGTATGGACACGAGGAGAAGTAGTCCCGATGTTATCCGGCTTGTGTGCCTATGATTCCGGCCTATCTGTCGTTGTGTGTTACGGTCTGGACTGGTAACCCCGAAGCCCTTGTGGGTCCATGACTAGGAGGGCATAACACTTATGTATACCTCTAGGTCCGGGATCGTGACAATTAACAACACCCATGGGAGATCGCCGGCGGAATCTTCTCCAACCCGTCCCTCTTGCCAGATCAAAGAGGACATGCAAGAGGTAGTTCTTCGTCTTGGCTAAAGAGGAACCCTAGGACCACCTGCATTATTCTTCAGCCTCCCAGGCACCAATGCCGCGATTCTACTCTCATCATGAACGGAGGAAAAAGAGGAATAAACTAGCCCACAAATTGGTCGCCCACGTGAAATCACAGCCACGCCACTGCCTTGGCCCTGGCCGGACAATACTGGCCTAAGAGGCCCAATCCGTTGATACGTCTCAAACGTATCCATAATTTTTTATGCTTCATGCTTGTTTTATATCCAATACCTTTATGTTTTTACATGTTTTCTTCGTTTTCCGGACGTTTTCATGGACTAACCTATTTACAAGATGCCACAGAGCCAGTTCCTGATTTCTGCTATTTTTGGTTTCAAAAAAGTTGTTCTGGAAATATTCTCGGAATTGGACGAAACAAAATCCAGGACCTTAGAAGCATGTCACGTACACGGAGTCCGGACGAGACCCGGAGGGGGGCCACAGGGTGGCCATACCATAGGGGGGCACGGCCCCCTGGCCGTGCCACCAGGTGGTGTGGCCCCCCTGGCCACCCACCGACATCACCCTTTCGCCTATTTATTCCCCCCGAGGCATAAACCCTAAAATATCAAGCCTCCGTCCATCAAAAGTTTCGTAGCTCCACCGCCATCACCGACAAGTTTCGGGGGACAAAAATCTCTATTCTGACGCCCTGCCGGGTCGGGGAAGTGCCCCTGGAGCCATCTTCATCGTTGTTGCTGACTCCCATGATGAGGAGGGAGTAGTTATCCCTCAAGGCCGAGGGATCTACCGGTAGCTATGTGTTTCATCTCTCTTTCCCATGGTGTGATCTTTATGTGATCATGAGCTTTGTAATCTAGTTGAATAAGTAGATGTTACTCTTCATCTATTATGGTACTCAAGTGGTTTTGTTATGAGATCTCCGTAGAGACTTTGATCACGGTGTAAAGGTGACAGTGTGTGCACCATGTGAATGATTTATATATTTTTGTTGGATGACCCTTCGAAATTGTGGTGTTTGTGGGGGTTACCTAGATGGGGAATACGAACTCTAAGGAGTGCTTTTATAGCCCTACGCTATGATTGGTGTTTGTTGTCCTACCGGAGAGTGGTTCGGAGTAGCATAGTGAAGAGATGATATTTATGCATTCAATTATGTTATTATTGTTGAGAGTGTCCACTAGTGAAAGTATGATCCATGGGCCTTGTTTCTAAGCATTGAAACATCATTTACAACCAATTCTGCGACATGTTTGCTTGCTGTCATTTTTTTATTTCAGATTGCTATTATCACTTATAATCATCCATATTACTTGTATTTCACTATCTCTTCGCCGAACTAGTGCACCTATACAACTGATAATTTTATTAGGTGTGTTGGGGACACAAGAGACTTCTTGTATCGTAATTGCGGGGTTGCTTGAGAGGGATATCTTTGACCTCTAACTCCCCGAGTTCGATAAACTTTGGGTGATACACTTATGGGAAACTTTCTGCTGTTCTACAAACCTCTGTACTTGGAGGCCCAACACTGTCTACAAGAATATAAGTGTGCGTAGACATCAAGCTCTTTTCTGGCGCCGTTGCCGGGAAGGTAAGGTAAAAGGTGCTCACATCCTCTGTGAGTGCTCGAAGTTATTTCCTTTGGATTCTGCAATTATATCTTTGTGTTTCTTGTTTTTATTTTCACTAGTTAGGCTTATTTTTACTTTTTCCTTGTTTTTATTTTTACTAGTTAGGCTTAATGGAAAAAAACAAAAATATGAGAGAGCTTTATAATATTTATCTTGAGTTAGGACATGAAGTGGTTGAAGAGAAAATTAAAAACCTATGGAGCTTTATTTGCATGCTAGTAGCAATGTTATTAGTATGAATTCTTTGAACACCATTATTGCTAATGCTATGGAAAAATCTAAGCTTGGGGAAGCTAGTTTTGATGAATATGATATTTTTAGTCCCCCAAGTTTTGAGGAGGAAATTTTCTTTGATGATACTTTGCTTCCAATATGTGATAATTATAATGACTGTGGTATTCTAGTTCCACCTATTATTGAGGATAAATTTTATTCTGATCACAATATGCCTCCTATATTTGATGATCATGGTGATGAGAATAATAATGGTAGCTATTTTGTTGAATTTGCTCCCACTACTATTAATGTGAAAGATTTTACTTATGTGAAGAGTAATTATAATAATTTTATGCTTGATCATGATAAAATTGCTTTATGTGATAGCTATATTGTTGAGTCTATTCATGATGCTACTAGGAATTATTTCGAGAGAGGAAAATATGATTATGGAAATCTTCATGTCATTAAATTTCCTCTCTTTATGATCAAAGTTTTGAGCTTTCTCTTGTGTTGGTTCTATATGTTGGTTTCTTTAAGACTCACTGGAAATTATGAAAGAGGAAGACACAGTTTCATATATCTCAATAATATTAAGTCCCCTCTCTTTATGTTAATATTTTTTAAGTTGCACTTGTTTTTCTTTCCTATGCTTGCTGCTTTGTGCCTTCATGACTTGTTTCTTTACAAGATTCTTTTTCATAGAAAGTGGGTTAGACTTAAATTTGTTTTATGTTTGCTTCTTGATGCTCTCTTTTTCTTCAATTCATATTTCTTATGTGAGCATCTTCTCAAATTATCATGCCTAGCTAAAAGGCGTTAAAGAAAAGCACTTCTTGGGAGATAACCCATGTTTTTATTTTTGCAATGTTTTCTTCTGTTTTTTTTTTAGTCAACGTGTTGTTTATTTCTGTAGCAACTTTTTTGTATCTTTATTTTCTCGCATTTGTTGTGCCAAGTAAAGTCTTGAGTGAAAGTTGAAGTTAGATTTGGATTTCTGCGCAGGAAACAGATTTCTGCTGCCCACTCTTAAATTCGTATAAAATCACCGAACGATCAAAATGACCTGAAATTTTTTGTGCTTAATCCTCATCTATTTCCAAAACTTTTTGACATGGACATCTACTGGTTAGCACGCTAGGAAAATAAACTACGATGTATAATGTCTAAGGCCTATGAGCCGCATGTTTTGGTCGAGTCTTCTAAATGGGTCGATTCGTATCCAGTTTGAGTCCAACTAGGTTTAGGTTTGAGTTAGTTTTGGTTTGGGTCTGTCCAACCGATTAGGGGTTGGCCTCTTATATAAAGAGAGCCAAGGCCTAGGGTTTTAGATAGGTTGAAAATTATGTGGAACTAAAAGTTTCAGGTTACCACCGTCCCTAGGGGATCGGCGTGTAGATGGCTTCTCGGACGTTCGTCGATTATCTTTGCAAATAAAGGCATGCATGTTCTTGGATCTGCCAAGGGGGTTCGTGCGTGGCTAGGGGGCTCTCGGATATGCCCAGATTTGTCGAGCTTTGCGTGAGGCGTGGTGTTCATCACCTTGTTGCTCGCCTAAATCTATCAAGATTTCCAGGTTGCGAGTATCGCTCACGTGATTGGGAGGATAGTTATCATTGGTGGTTCTTGCGGTGAAAGATCGGGCAAACATCTACATCACTTTTTTGAGTTCTCCGTTTTTCGATTTGACCAACATAAGTGCCTCGAAAAATTTGTCTTTACAGATTGTTCTGGTTTTGACAGATTTTGCCTTCTTACTTGCATTCTCTCTTTTACTATGTGGAGTGAATTTCTTTGCTCCACAAAACATCAGTGGTTGTAGCTAATGGTTAAAAAGTATTAATAATGCTTGTCTCAAAGGAGAACATGTGAGTTTTTGATTGTGCACTAACCCTCTAATGAGAATTACTTTGAGTTTGGTGTGAAGGAAGTTTTCAAGGGTCAAGAGAAGAGGGTCATATAATGTGATCAAGATGAGTGAAAATCCTAAGCTTGGGGATACCCTTGTGGCTCATCCTAGTAAATTCCAAGAAGACTAAAGCTTCTAAGCTTGGGGATGCCCAAGGCATCCCCTTCTTCATTGGCAACTTATCAGGTCACTTCTAGTGAAACTATATTTTTATTCGGTCACATCATATGCACTTTACATGGAGCGTATGTTTATTTTTGTTTTCTTTTCTTTTGTTTTCCTTGCTGCAATAAACATAGTTGGAACCCAGCATTATTGTGTTGGATATAGACACGCTCCGCTTTTTCATATGAATATTCGTATTCCTCACTTATGATACTCGTATTCTTAGTTTTTCTTCTAGTTGCTGCAAATACTTTTAGCTCATGTTTTTCATGCATCTGTTATTCAGAGTTGTTAGTTCTAGTAGAGTAGTAGTAGTAGTACTATCTTGTTTCATTGATATATCTTTTCGAGAGTTTTTGTTTGAAATGATTGGTGTTGGAAAGTAGTAAAATATTTCGTGCTTATAACGGTGCAAAAAGAAGCTCGTATTGACTGTGGCTAGACTTTATCTTTTCATGTTAGATGTTATTTTAATCATGTGCTTAGTAGTTATTGATGTAGCATGACTTGTCTCAAATAGCTGAGAGTGCTTAATGTGCCATTGAAACAAATCATGTGTTGTTTTTATCATATCGAAGCATAATATTGTGGTATTCTCCTTCGAATGCTTTATTTGGATGACTTGGCGCATGGTTACACCATGTTATGACTACAAACAAGTCACCTCTACACTACATGATTATTTAGTTTTTGACCTGTAATATCATTTATGCTTTGATTAATAATGTTTTTGTCGCTATGCATGATTATAGCCATTATTGCTCTCTTAATTTATCGCTCCCAGACTCTTAATAGCCTTCACCTATACTGAGTATGAGCTCTACTCGTGCATCCAACTCCCAAAAACCAAAGTTTGCGAAATGTGTCCACCATAACTACCTACATGTGGTATTTAACCGTCACTCCAAGTAAATTTCTCATGTGCTACCTTTAAGCCTTCAAAATTATACATGTTTTGTGTTCTTGTTTTAGCTCATGAGGAAGTAGTAGTTGGGTTTGTTATCTTCCATACTAATTAAGTACCCCGACTTGCATGCTTCATCTGCTAGTCATTAATTTTGCAAAGAGCTGGTTAGACCATTATAACATAAAAGGCTAAACAAATAAATAGGCACTCCTCCATGGTATGAGATTGTTGGCAGGAACCCGAGGATTCGGTTAGCCATGGTTTGTGATAGCAAGGTGGGGAGGAGTGTCATACTATATAAAGTGCATGCTATAAGTGCCCAATATAAATAATTCGGAACCGCTCTCAACTTGTTTAGTATGGAAGATGACAAGAACTCTATTACCATTTGTTGACATAAGCATACACCTCTCTAAAAGTTTTCAATACCCTTGTTTAATAAAATAAAAGGCTCTAGCACATGAGTTAATCCCCGCTTCCCTCTGCGAAGGGTCTTTCTTTTACTTTTATGTTGAGCCTCCATCTTCTAACTTTATGCACAGTTAAGAGAGCGTATTTGTCATTCTGAGTATAATGTGCATCACTCCTAAAGATTATTATTGATTGATTCATGATACGTTATTACTTGCTCTCAAATTATTTGTTTCTAGTCATCCACTTGAACTTTGAAGGTGTCCTGACATTTATATTTTTCTCCACTTTTAAGGACAAGCAAAATATCACCTTGCTATGTTTTCTTTATGCTCGAAACAAACATATAACTTTCAATTGCATTATTATTTATGATCTTTTATTTGTATTACTTTTCATGATGCAAAATGATTGCTAAGTTTCATTGTTAGAATTATATCTATCATGTATGTGTTTAAAGTACTATGATCTTTGCAAATATGTTGATCAAGATTGTGTTGGCTGCATGTCACCTCAAAAATTCTTTTGTTATCACTTACCTACTCGAGGACGAGCATGAGTTAAGCTTGGGGATGTTTGATACGTCTCAAACGTATCCATAATTTTTTATGCTCCATGCTTGTTTTCTATCCAATACATGTATGTTTTCACATGTTTTCCTTCATTTTCTGGACGTTTTCATGGACTAACCTATTGACAAGATGCCACAGAGCCATCTCTTATTTTCTGCTATTTTTTGTTTCAGAAAAGTTGTTTTGGAAATATTATTGGAATTGGACGAAGCAAAATCCCAGGACCTTAGAAGTCTGTCACGGACACGGAGTCCGGAGGAGACTCGGAGGGGGGCCACATGGTGGCCACACCATAGGGGGTGCGGGCCCCCCGGCTGCGCCACCAGGTGGTGTGGGCCCCCTAGCCACCCACCGACATCGCTCTTTCGCCTACTTATTCCCCCCGAGGCATAAACCCTAAAATATCAAGCCTCCGTCCATGAAAAGTTCCGTAGCTCTGCTGCCATCGCCGACAAGTTTTGGGGGACAGAAATCTCTATTCCGGCGCCCTACCGGGACGGGGAAGTGCCCCCGGAGCCATCTCCATCGACTCCACCGACATCTTCATCGATGTTGCTGACTCCCATGATGAGGAGGGAGTAGTTCTCCCCCGGGGCTAAGGGCTCTACCGGTAGCTATGTGTCTCATCTCTCTCCCATGGCGTGATCTGTATGTGATCATGAGCTTTGTAATCTAGTTGAATAAGTAGATGTTACTCTTCATATATTATACTACTCAAGTGGTTTTGTTATGAGATCTCCGCAGACATTTTGATCACGAAATAAAGGTGAAAGTGTGTGCACCGTGTGAATGATTTCTATATTTGTGTTGGATGACCCTATGAAATTGTGGTGTTTGTCTAGAACCATCTACGTCTCATGGTGATAGCGTGGGGTTACCGAGATGGGGAATATGAACTCTAAGGAGTGCTTTTATAGCCCTACGCAATGATGGGTGTTTGTTGTCCTACCGGAGAGTGGCTCGGAGTAGCATAGTAAAGAGATGATATTTATGCATTCAATTATGTTATTATTTTTTAGAGTGTCCACTAGTGAAAGTATGATCCCTAGGCCTTATTTCTAAGCATTGAAACACCGTTTACAACCAGTTCTGCTACATGTTTGTTTGCTGTCATTTTTATTTCAGATTGCTATTATCACTTATAATCATCCATATTACTTGTATTTCACTATCTCTTCGCCGAACTAGTGCACCTTTACAACTGACAATTGTATTAGGTGTGTTGGGGACACAAGAGACTTCTTGTATTGTAATTGCAGAGTTGTTTGAGAGGGATATCTTTGAGCTCTACCTCCCTGAGTTTGATAAACCTTGGGTGATCCACTTAAGGGAAATTTGCTGCTATTCTACAAACCTCTGTACTTGGAGGACCAACACTGTCTACAAGAATAGAAGCGTGCATAGACATCATCCGCCTCAAAACAGATCTGCAGGCCAGAGACCCAAGAAATACATCGTTGCCACCACCTCCACCCGCCCCGCCACCAGGAGCCACACAACCGTCGGACCCGTGCGCCGAGCCCCGCCACCGTAGCGCAGATCGCCCGCCCCCGGAGACCAGTAGGTGGATCCACCGCCGCCAACCACTTCCCAAACAAGCGCACTCGGTCCAATCTCTACTGCCCCGCTCATAGGGACATGGATAGAAGCACCCACAATACCCTCCGTCCGAGACAGTCAGGGTGCCACCACCGCAGCCGGCTCTAGCAACGGCAGCGGCTAGGAGATCTTGCCGGGGCTTCTTTTTATGATTTCGGTGGAGCTACCTCCGTAGCCGCTCGAGGAGGAGAGACTTGGGAGGGAGAATGGAGGAAAAAACCCCGGCAAGTGGTAGATTTGTAGTCTTCCTATTACTTAGAGCATCTCCAACCGTCCCCCCGAGAGCCCCCAAGCATGCCTTTTTTCTATGCCGGCGCAACATTTTTTGCCCAGTCGCGCCCCTAGAAGCCCAAATAGCGCCGATGTGGGCCAAAATTAGATTCAGCGAACCTAGGCCGAACCCAGTGCGCCGGTGGGTAATCTGGGGCGCGGATGAAGGGAAATGGCACGAAAACCATTTTGCTCGCCCGTGGGTCCACCGAGTCAGAGACCGTGCTTAGTCGTCATCCTCACCGCCTCGTTTTCCACGATGTTCAATGCTCGTCGGCGGCCTTTCAGACTGGTCGGAGCGTCCAATCGACCACGCGGCGGCGTAATGGCGCTCCACCGCCGAGCTTCCCTTCCACGTGTCTACACCCCTCCCGCGCTCTCGGCCGGTATAAAAGCCCCCTCCCCTTCGCTGTCAGCCGCCACCCCCCCCCCCCCCCCCCCCCGCACATCAGCTCCTCTCCGAGACCTCTCTTCTCGCCCGTTCCTCTCCTTCCATGGCAGAGCGCTACCCCGGCGACGATGCGGCGGCTAACGGCTTCGGCCGCCGCCGCTTGCACGACTAGGAAGTTCGCCTCCTCGAGCAGGCAGGATACGCGACGCCCGCATGCCCGGCAACTGGCATCTGAGCGCCACGGTGTTCCGGTGTCACCGGTGCCCACCAAGGAGGAGCGCATGGCGGAGATCACCGGCATCCGCGCCGCAATGCCGATAGAGGCCCAGTTGGACCTTCGCTGGGAGGCGGACAACCATGTCGTTTGGACGGCGTATTTACAGCAGCCCCGTGAGCAACGTCTGGCCTCCACGAACGGCGCGCCTATGGTGTCGGTCCGCCAGAACTCCGGCGGACGGCGCGTCTGGTGGGGCGAGCCTGGGCGAACTATCGGGGCCGTCCTGGCGCACATCACGGTCGGCAATTTCCCGTCTCTGGTGTACCCTCCGTTGTCCCTCTCTCTCCGTCGAGAAGCGTCCTAGATGCCAAGGGGCTAGGCCACCAGGTACTCGTCCTCCTCAGCAGGGGCGACCTCCCGTTCGTCGGTCTCGGCGTCGAGGACCCTCTCTCCCCCGTCAAGCCCGAGCCGCTGAAGACGCCGCTCCGATGGCGCACTAGTGGCGGCAACCTCGTTATCAATGAGGGCGGCCGCGCACTGTCGCCTCCTCGCGTCCACCTTTGCTTCGTCAGGTCGAAGAAGGAGACTGGCGTCAAGCATAAGAAGCCGACGACGTGGAGAGAGGAACGTGCCGCCATGGCCACCGACGACATTGAAGTCGTGCTCGCCGAGTCCAAGGAATAGTACGTGGCGGAGGAGATGGAATGGCAAAGGCGCGCCATGGAGGAGATCGCCGAGCGGCGCCGCGCCGCCGCAACCGAGGAATGGGAAGTCATCCTCCTCGACGACAGCGAGGGGGCATGTCAGCGCCGCCCAGGAAGTCCGGTGGCGGTGACCCAGTGGCGAGCTGCAGCTATGCCGCCCCGAAGAAGGACGGGACGCCGAGCGATGATGACAACGACGAAGGCGGCGACTACACCGAGTTCTACCACCTCCTCGGCATAAACTAGTTCAAATTTCTTTTCTCCGTTCAAATCGCGTATGTATCCGCTTATATTCGTCCAAATATTGTATAATCGCCTATATTCATTCAAATATTGTATAATCGCAATTATTCGTCCAAATTTGTTCGAAGTTTGTCAGTTCTCTCCTTGTTGGGTTGGGGTCACGGCCGGAAAAAGGTGCCCCTAGCCGAAAAGTAGCGCCGGTCCCCCAGGAGACTATTTTGGACCCAAAAAGGGCCTAGGCCACCAACGGCCGGAGATGCTCTTACACACGTGACAATCACTTCCGCCGCTAACTATACGACTTTAGCTCGTGATGGAGTTGGAACAAGAGACATGCAGTAGACATGCAAAGGTTGCAAGTTTTTCTTAAAGAAAAATGGGAGTATAGACCAAGCCGCACCGTGACGATGCACACGAGGCGTTTATCTATTGGAAAATAAAAAAAGTGTCAAAACGTTGCAACCTTGCAAACTGAAGGCATCCACTAGGCCTTGAGTGGCTGCACCTTGACCTGATCGAGCACAGGACCGCACAGCGAGACGCCGTCGCTCGCGCTGGTGTGGTAGTACGAGCTGTAGCAGGTCACCCTGGTCCGGTGCCCGCTGGCCACGAACCGGATGCCGGCCTGCTTGGACCCGCCACCGCCGCTCGACGCGAAGGGCACCGCCATGGTTGCGTTGCCAGCCAGGGCGTGCACGAGCATCGCCCCGTGGCAGTCGTTCCTGGCGTCTCCAACGGCGAAGGTGAGGTTGTAAGCGCGGCCGGGAACGGTGCGGATAACCTGCGCGATCGCGCTCTCTCGGCCGGCGACCAGCTCCACGGCCCGCTGGCCGTGGGGCACCGCGAAGTGGGGCGCGTCGACGAGGCGCACGGGGCGGAGCGACTCGATGATCCACCCAGGGAGCGGCGAGGTTGCGTCTTTCTGCTTGGGCGGCAGCAGCACGCCGGCTGTCGAGTTTTTGATCGCCGGCGGGCCCACCTCGAAGTCGCCGTTCCGAATAAGGTTGTCTGCCGTTCAATGGCAGTGTGCACTGTTGAAGTGTACTGTCACGTACACTCGTGTTTAGATAACCTCTGTTAGTTAGCGATCCTATCTTCCAGGATAGACCTGTTCCTACGCTCTGCATGTATCTGCGAGTACAGCTGCTAGCGCTTACATGATCTCCATGATCTCTGCTCTATATATGTAACTGAATGCTGACTGTAATCTGTGCGTGAGGTAATACAATTACAGTTCAAGTTGGTATCAGAGCGACCAGGCTCTTTCTTCTTCCCCACCTCCCTCCCTCTTGCCATGGCGCAAACCTCCGACACCTCCCTTGCTCTCATCCCTCCCGGTGTCTCGATTCACAATCTCACCATCACCAACTACATCCAGTTCAAGCTCGATCTCTCCGGCCAATTCTTCCGTAAGTGGCGCAACACCATTCTTATTCTTCTTGCGCGTTATGATGCTCGCCACCATGTCGAGGAACACACAGATCCCCACCTCGCCGACGACGACTGGCGCCGCACCGACTTCTCCATCACACTGTGGTTTATCGCTACCCTCGCTGATGAGCTCCAGGAGATTGTCCTCTCGGCGGACAACACCGCGTATCAGACGTGGCGCGCCGTGCTTGCCTTCTTCACCGCCAACAAGGCAGGCCGCAGCATGCACCTGCGCCGTGAGTTCCACGACCTCAAGCAGGCCGATATGTCAATTGGCGCCTACTGCAGCAAGCTGAAGGCAATTGCCGATGCTCTTGGCGACGTCGACGACCCCATCACCGACGCGCAGCTCACCATGCGCCTGCTCGACGGCCTTGGCGACGGGTTCGCCCTCCAGGCCGAGATGCTCCAGTCCCCCCTCGCCTCCTTTGCCGATGCGCAGAAGGCCAAGGCGCAAGACGCCGCTGCTCATGCCCTCATCGCCAACGGCTCCACTGGCAATGGATCCACCGATCGCGGTGATCACGCCAATGGTGCCCCACGGAGCGGGAACACCGGCTCCGGTGCGAACGCCAATGGCACCGCGTGGAACGGCAACGGCACCGGCCAGTCCGGACACAGCGGCACCGGCGGCCACTACGGCACGCCATCCGGCGGCCAAGGCGGCCACACTACTGGTAACCACGGCGGTCGCGGCGCAGGCTACGGCAATCAGGGCGGCTACCAAAACGGCGGGTTCCAATACTGCGGTCACCAGAACGGCTACTTCAACGACCGTGGTCGAGGACGCCGGGGTCGCGGCCGTGGTCGCGGCAACTGGGGACGTGGCGCTCCACACTACCAGCCCGGCCAATACAACCCGCACGGATACTACTCCAACGGCTACCGTCCGCCCTTCGCCCCCAACCCTGCGAGCATTCTCGGACCCCGCCTTGGACACCATGCTCAGGCCTACCACGCCAACCACCCGGCCTTCTACGCCGCTCCACCGTACCATCAGCCCTCTCCACCGCCATACTCGTGGGATCATGGTGCAATGTTCTCCTCTGCACCGAGCTACTCCACACCCGAGTGGACCATGGACACTAGCGCATCATCCCACATCACCAACAACCAAGGTACTTTGTCTAAGTCTCACTCTTTTTCTCGGCTTAATTCTCAACACATAGTAGTTGGTAATGGATCTCGCCTGCCCATCACTGCCACCGGCCATGCCACCATTAACACACCCCACAAACCCTTCCTTCTATCTAATGTGCTTGTTTCCCCCTCTATGGTCACCAACCTCATCTCCGTTCGAAAATTCACACGTGATAACTCCTGTTCTATTGATTTTGATCCGTTTGGTTTCTCTGTGAAGGACCTAGCTACCAAGATTACTCTTCTACGATGCAATAGTGCGGGTGAGCTCTATCCTCTTCACGGCGGCTCCTCCAACCCGGTGGCCCTCCACACCCTCTCCACCGGCGATCTATGGCATCAAAGACTTGGACACCCCGGGCCACGCACCACCTCCCACCTTTCTCATGTTTTACCATCGTGTAATAAACGCACCTCATCTGCTAGTTGTGAAGTGTGTCAATTAGGCAAACATGTACGCTTACCTTTTTCATCCTCTGTATCGTGTACCACCGCCCCCTTTAAATTAATACATTGTGACCTTTGGACCTCGCATGTCCCTAGTTTTTCCGGTTACACCTACTATCTAGCAATCATTGACGATTTTTCTCACTACTCGTGGTCATTTCCCCTCAAGAACAAATCAGACACCGCCGCAACTTTACATCGATTCCTCACTTTTGTCAAAACACAATTTCATACCATCATCCAAAATGTCCAATGTGATAATGGAGGTGAATTTCTCAATCACACACTTCCTTCTCTCTTCTCATCCAATGGCATTGCCTTTCGGTTCTCCTGTCCACACACCTCCTCTCAAAACGGAAAGGCCGAGCGCTTAATTAGAACAACAAATGACATCCTACGCACTCTCCTCCTTCAAGGAAATCTCCCACCCTCATTTTGGGTCGAAGCCCTTCACACGGCCACTACACTACTCAATATTCGCCCCTCTCGCTCCATAGCCTCTCACACACCACATTTCCGCTTATTTGGTCATCACCCTTCCTATGATCATCTTCGACCCTTTGGATGCCTCTGCTACCCGAACGCATTAGCCACTTCTCCACACAAGCTCGCACCCCGATCAACTCGTTGTGTCTTCATCGGATATCCCCGGGAACATAAAGGTTGTAGATGCCTAAACCTCACCACCAGAAAAGTTATCGTGTCGCGTCACGTTACCTTCAACGAGTCAGTTTTTCCATACACGCCCGCCACACAACCCCACACACCAGCATCGGCCACACCCGATCCCACTGGGGACCACGCAATCTCCACGGAAATCCACACCACCCAGCCTGCACCGCAATCCCCCTCGGGATCCTCCTCCGCATCAGCCTCGGGATCCAACAACCTGCACACGCCCGCGTCGTCCAGCCCACCTACCACACCAACCCACTCCCCTGGCGCCACGTCCTCCCTGTCCACCCCACCAGGCGACACCCCGACAGGCCACTCATTCGGAGATTCCACCTCGTCTGCCGCACCGTCCGGCCCACCATCTCCACCCACTCCCGTGACGACACCTCAGCCCACCCTGCCAGCCCATGCGATTCCGATAGATCCACCCCATAATCCACACACAATGCGCACACGGGCCAAAAATGGCTTTCTCATGCCACGACGCTTATTTAATCTAAACACCACCACCACACCTATCTCCCCTCTTCCGTCCACCTACAAACTTGCTCTAAGAGATCCCAACTGGCACTCCGCTATGTTAGATGAGTTTAACGCCTTGATTAAGAATGACACTTGGACATTAGTGCCCAAACCTGCTGGTGTTAATATTGTTACAAGGAAGTGGATTTTTCGGCATAAGATGAACTCGGACGGATCACTCGAGCGGTACAAGGCACGGTGGGTCCTTCGTGGCTTCACGCAACAAGAAGGGATTGACTACACCGAAACCTTTAGTCCAGTGGTGAAACCTGCCACGATTCGGGTTGTTCTCAGCCTTGCCACGTCGCAATCCTGGCCTATGCATCAACTTGACGTCAAGAACGCATTCCTCAACGGGCATCTCCAAGAAACGGTGTACTGTCACCAACCATCCGGGTTTGTCCACTCCTCCCTTCCAAACCACGTATGCCTTCTCAAGAAATCATTATACGGTTTGAAGCAAGCCCCACGAACATGGTTTCACCGTTTCACCACTTTTCTCCTCACCATAGGCTTCACTGCGTCTCGTTGTGATCCATCTCTATTCATACTACACCGTGGAACATCCACTGCCTATCTCCTTCTATACGTGGACGACATAATTCTCACCGCCAACACCACTTCCCTACTCCAATCCATCATACACTCCCTCAAACACTCCTTCTCCATGAGTGATCTAGGCTCCCTTCACCATTTTCTCGGGATCTCCGTCCACCACAACAACCACGGTATCGTTCTCTCCCAACACCAATACGCACTTGAGCTATTAGACAGAGCCAATATGAGCAATTGTAACTCCATATCCACTCCCATAGACACCCGTGCCAAATTATCCTCCACTGATGGCTCCTCTTTCTCAGATCCCTCTCTCTATCGAAGCCTAGCCGGAGCCCTTCAGTACTTAACCCTCACACGCCCCGATATTTCTCATGCCGTTCAACAGGTCTGCCTATTTATGCACTCTCCCCGTGATGCCCACTTCCAGTTGATCAAACGTATCTTACGTTACATCAAAGGCACACCCCAATTCGGACTCCAACTCTATCGCAACTCCTCCACTGACATTCTCGCGTACTCAGACGCAGACTGGGCGGGCTGCCCGGATACACGAAAATCTACGTCAGGTTTTTGTGTTTTCATCGGCGACAAGCTCGTGTCATGGTCATCTAAACGGCAACCAACTGTCTCCCGGTCCAGCGCGGAAGCAGAATATCGAGCAGTTGCCAACGTTGTCGCCGAGTCCTGCTGGTTACATCAATTGCTGACAGAGCTCCGACGCCCTGCTCGACGTGCCACTGTTATCTTTTGTGATAACATCAGCGCGGTCTACTTGTCGTCAAATCCCGTGCAACACCAATGACCAAACACGTGGAAATCGATCTTCACTTCGTACGCGACCGCGTCGCTCTCGGTGAAGCCAAGGTTCTGCACGTGCCCACATCGTCGCAATTCGCTGATATCTTCACCAAGGGATTGCCAAGCACCGTCTTCACCGAGTTTAGGACCAGTCTTCACATCGTCCCTTACGACGTTCGAACTGCGGGGGGGGGGGGTGTTGAAGTGTACTGTCACGTACACTCGTGTATAGATAAGCTCTGTTAGTTAGCGATCCTATCTTCCAGGATAGACCTGTTCCTACGCTCTGCATGTACCTGCGAGTACCGCGGAAAATAATTATATGAGACCTGGTCTACAAATTTAGCCCGTGGACCAATTTCGGCAGTTGACACGTGGCCAGAAATCAGTTTTGATATGAAAATAGATAACCGGATTTTGTTTTTCTCTATTTTCTAGCCACGTGTCAATTGCTAGAGTTGGTCCACGGGTCTAAATTTGTAGACCAGGTCTCATATAATTATTTTCCAGTACCGCTGCTAGCGCTTACATGATCTCCATGATCTCTGCTCTATATATGTAACTGAATGCTGACTGTGGTTGGCAATGACGCGGCGAGCTCCTGGATGACGACGGCGGCGAGGAGTGGGCCGCAGGCGGGGTGGTCCTGGGCGGCGGGGTTGCTGAACACGATCTTGCGCCGCCGATGCGCGTGCACGCCCGTCGGAACGGGGAAGTACATGCCGCCCGGCTGCGGCCCCCCGGAAACGTACTCGACGTGGCCACGCAGCGCCCACCCCACGATCACCGTCTTGTTCAGCTTCCGAGGGCTCATCGCGAAGTTGCCGTTGATGAGCACGCCTGCTCAAGAAACAGAGATACCAACTCACGACAACACTTTCTACAAACAAACGCGCCACGGAAAGATGAGCAATTTCCTGTAAAGCCATTACCATCGGAAACTTGAGAGTGAGATCGAGGAGAAGGAGATGCCGACATGGCCGCATCGGTAGCGGAGGAGAATACAAGCAGGAGCATAAACACTTTTTTTTTGAAATGGGAGCGTAGCCTCAGCCTCTGCACGGAGCATAAACACTACAAGCAGGTGCTCCATTTGGCTTCTTGTTGCCTTTTTTGCACCACGGTTTCATGACTCGCACATCCAGAGGTGGCCTATATATACCGGGCACCCTGTTTACAGATGCCACATCAGACGCCATCGCGTACACATGTACCCAAGGCCGGCTAAAGCTGCTTTTCAGCAACTAATACTCCTACTTATGACAGCTTAAGTAAGGTGACAGTACAAAATATACAAAAAGAGAACGTACCGCTGGAAAAGGTAAAACAACTGCGTTTGGTCGAGGCACTTTACATGTTTCCCCAATTTCCCTCGTTTGGTTGCCATTGTTATCGTCCGCGGTAGCGAGTTATCGCCAATTATATCCTTCAACTATAAGCTCGGTAGATTGCGAGCGTTCTCAAGGCTCTTGCGTCCTTTTGTGTCTCTGTTTGTGGGCCCTTTGTTTTTTCTGTCGCTGGCTGTGGCCCGGTTTGCTCTTCCATCCTCGTGGACTTGTCGGTCTGTTGACCGTCTCCTCCTCTGTTACCTCGCCTGGGGGGCGCTGCAGGCTGCAGCTCCTCGTGTCTCCTCTCCTTCCCTAGCAGCTTTCGAGCCTCTCCAATCCCAGCCGCTCACCCTCGTGTGGGGGAACGTTGCAGCTGTCACGTCCTCTTCTCCTTCCCCGATCGCCGCCATGTGCTCAAACAAGGTCTCCTGCTCCTCTTCGTTTTCTCCTCGCAAAAAGCCTCTCACCACCTGACCTGCTTCCATCTAATGGCACCCCGACGAAGAGCTCGATATCGTTGGCCAACCAGGGAGGCGGAGCCAGGATCTCGAGACAGCAAATTTCGGGACCTCTGGGCTAGCCGCAAGGGTTTGACTGTATTGCCTGATGAGCAAGGCGACCCGCAGAGGCAAGGGAGGGTGGTAGAGGCAGTGGGTGGGATTAGTCCTAGTAGCATGGCATCGGAGCATGCGAGAGCATGGAGATGCCGTCGGGGCCTAAGCTCGAGCCAGAGCTCACGATGCGCAAGCATCAGATGGAGGTCCTCGGCACGAATTAGTCGTGGAAGCTCTGTGAGCGCAAGCAGCACCGGGCCGAACGCCATCTGTAGGTCGATCTCCTCCCCTAATACTTATGTACGTGTTTTGAAACACAGATTATTTAGTAGATCGATGGCATCATAGATTCTATTTTTTCGAAATGGGGATAAAAATCTCAGTCTCTGCATCGAGTGATGCACACCGCTTTTATTAGGGCATCTCCAATGTTTAATTTCAATTCAGGCCATAAGTTGGGACCCACAACATATGCTATAGCTGTATAAAAAGCTCACAATGTTTAAGATCTAGCTAGACCTTAAGGTGGAGCCCACATAGGAGAACCTTTGACCAATTGTCAAAAACAAAAAGGGTAAAGTAGGTGAGAGAAACATTACTTTCCTTTATTAAATTCCTTATGGCAAGGTCATAGTGGTATGGGTGGGTCTTAACAATTTAAGTTTAAGGTCTAGTCTCACAATGTATAAGGGTGGGTCTTAAGACCACCTTTTGGCTTAAGGCCTCCCCTTATTTCTACATTGGAGATGCCCTTAAAAAGTTACAAGTATTGTTTTAAGTTTTACATCTCAAGAACCACAAAGGATTAAGACATGCCTCAACCGGCAACAACAACAAAACAGCACACACACGAAGCTAAGTAACACATCTAATATGTTGCCACGTCTGTCGGGAGAAAAAATCATGTGCCGCCGCCAGAAGTCGCTTGCATCCATCCACCATAAGACCCCGCTGGTCCGAAGCTAGCAGGGAAGCCCATAACCGGATCTAGTGAACTGTCATATGAATAACTTGTAATACATGAAATTTTTCTTTCCTATTAAAGACAATATTATTCTTATAGTTCCAAATAGACCAACAAGTAGCCGAGACACCAATACAAGTACTATTTTTGGTCTTTTATCCAAACCATTTAACCAATTCCCAAACATATTCGAGACATTAGTAGGTGGAGATAAACAAATGATCAATACTATCCTCAATGGCACAAAAGGAACAATGTGTTGCAAGGTTATCTTTTGTAAGCGAAACTTTTCTACGTAAGAACCAAATAAAAACTTTATTTCCAGCGAAATTTTTAGCTTCCATAAATATTTGCGTAGGAATTTAGTATGACCATTTATTAGATCCTCATACATGGATTTTACTGTAAACACACCATTTGGAGTCAGCTTCCAAACAAAAGAACCAGGTTCATCTTTCAATCTAACATCCATTAGTCTTAGGCATAACTAACACCACATGTCCCATTTAATCCCTAAGAGTACCCTCCTAAAGCATATGTTTATAGGAGGTGCATTATGCAACACATCCTTGACCGAAACATTCTTGTGTTGCACAATGTTATATAATAATAGATATTTCTTTTTAAGCGGAGAATTACCCAACCAAGTGTCCTCCCAAAACCTGGTGGTTTCCCCGTTACCGACTTTAAACGAACCTTTCTGACAGAACTCGTGTTTCACTTTCATGAGTCCCTTCCATAATAGAGAGTTTGTTGCTTGTGCTTCCATTTGAGCTAAAGTATTGCTATGAAGCTATTTATTTTGAAGCAATTCCTTCCATACCCCTTCTTCATTTAAAAGTTTGAATAACCACTTGTTGAGCAAACATTTATTTTTCAGCTCTAGCACCTCACCCCCAACCCTCCCTGGTCTTTTGGCCGAAAAATTATATTCTATTTAGTTAACCTATATTTTCATTTTTCTTATCGCTTTGCCAAAAAAAAAGCGAGATCTGTAGAAATCCAATCTTTTCCTCACCCCTTTGGGCATTTCTAGAAAGGATAGCATGAACATCGGAAGGCTTGTTAAACCGAATTTACTAGACAAGACGATATGCATAAGATAACATATTGCCCATCCAACACCCCAATTTGCCATCGAAACGACTTTCCACTTGGTGCCATTCAGCATTTCTGAGTTTCCTATAATGTATCGGCACTCCAAGATATTTAAGAGGCAAGGAGCCAGACTCGCAACCGAAGATTTGCGTGTACTGGTCCTCCATCTCTTTTACCTTACCGAAAAGAATATTTCACTCTTATGAAAGTTGATTTTAAGCCCCGATAATTGTTCTAAAATAACTGATATTAACTTCATATTGACTGTTTTTTCAAGGTCATGCTCCTGAATAATATAGTCCATCTGCATATTGTAATATAGATAGGCCTCCCTCAACTAGTTGAGGAATAAGACCTCCTATCTGTGTTGATCTACCCTGCATAATTTTTAAAAAAATTCCCTATGTAGTCCGCCAAGATCACTATAGTGAAAGCTAGGCATGCCCATACATGCGAGGATCAGGATAACAACTCACCGGGGAGCGGATTTGATGTAGTCGTGAGAAGAGTTATGAACAATTGTAGATCCTTACAACTAGCCCTAGTTGCAAGGATGTTGATCAGTCTTCGCTCGTTAAGGATCACATGTGTAATACCTCTTATGGCGTGCACGCGTACGCTTGTTCCAACCCGCCAGCGCTCCGCTGTCTAGGACTCGGTACCGATAAGAGAGACAACCTTCCGGCGTTGCTAATTGGTAGCTCTAATCAACTGTGATCATAGCTATTATGAATCTGGAAGTTCTCAACACATGATAGATAAAGCTAATTAGAGCTAGGTCTAACTAGGAGAGTAGAACTCAAAAACCCGATTAGAAGATGCTCTAATTCAATTAGTGGTGTTTCTAATTAGAGACTCTAACTCAGTTAGAGATTCTCTAATTAGACTTATAATTAGAGGCTCTAATTCTATAGAGGCTCTCTAATTAGATCTCTAATTCCATGAGAGAGAGAAGGCCAAACGCTCAATTATTATGTTCTCCAAAGAGGAGGGGGTGGGGATTATATAGTGGGAGAAAGGAGGGCACCTTCCATGGGGGAGGTCGGTTTCCCTCTCCCCTCCCTTGTCCGCACCACCCTCGTAGGGGAAATCGGATTGGAATTCCAAGTGGAGTTCAATCCCTCCCTTTTTTCATTTTCTTTTTATTTTCCCACTAATTTATTTCACAAATAAATTCAGAAAAAATCCTACGGAAAGCTTGTGCACTTTGTGAGACCATGGGCCCCACTTGGCATACCCTAAAATTAGGTTTTCCCCATAGGAGGAAATTTGCCCCCTCCTCTGGCACTCCTTCCATATAAGGAAACTCCCCCTAAGCTCTTCCGGAACCTCGTTACCCCTATATTATAAAATCAGTGATATTATCTAACAATGTTAGAAAAACATTTCTAAAACCATGGGACATCTCATGTCTAGGTTACTAGAGTGAGATAGTTTGTTTATTCGGGCTCGAGCATGGTTACCTTTGAAAGGCATTGTTCTATTCTCTCCAATATGTTCCCCGAGTCCATAGAGTCGGCATGACTCTTCTCTAGGTTTTCCTTTACAGTTTCGATGATTCGCGACTTAGCATTTTTTCCAACATGAAAATTGCAAGCATTTGCCTCCTAGGTACTTCAAGGTATTAGTGATGTTACACATAGCGGGATACATAATGTGATTTGGATTGTTGTTGTAATTCTCTATGTCATAAGATACTTTGTAGTCGACTTACAATTTTGCATCTATTGGAACTTTATGTTGTCCTCATATAAGGACCTTAGAAATAGGCAAGAAGACCAGGTTGTGTCAACATACTATTGTTGCATTAGTTTTTTTTCAGTTTACGAGTTCATGTAACTTCGATAATGTTTTGCTACTCAGCTTTTGAAGAGTGCGTGATTGCATGGGTTTTCATGCTAGGTTTTGAAAGGTATCGGCGGTGTTCTACACCCACTGTTGCAGAGCTGGAGATCATGTCTCAAGTGATACTTCCTGCTAATTTAAAGAACAATGTGTTTCAAAGGTACTGTTGACGCCCCATGTCCATTGCTCCAAAGCTGCAGAGCATGCCTCTGGTAATTTTTTACGATAATATAAAGTACAACAATTTGGTCGACAGAGAATTATTATGGGGTTGTGATTTTAAAAACACTTGGTTCATTATTTTATTGTGGTAGGCTTATATATAAATGTATGAGCATAAGCTTTTAAAAGCCATGTTCTTGGTTATGCCTTTAAAAACCATGTTATTGGTTTGAACATGTTACCTCACATTCTTTCTCATATATAAATGTATGAGATATGTGAAACATGCATGTTGGAAAATTATTCATGAAGGAATTTACCAGCCGCCTCTATCAACTTATCATTTTGTGGAAAGATTTTTATTGGATCTGGAGCAACTGGAGCCGGCGCGAGAGGCTGGTCAGAGCCCCACGGCCTCGTCACCCGCACCGAGATGGATTCCTCTTCGCTAGGGCTATCCAAGGTGAATGTGGACGGAACTTTTTTTTTGAGGAACATCATGTGTGCTGCGATTACTAAAATGGCCCGAGGGAAGACATGAGGTTTTCTGGGAGCTTCTTCGTTTGTGATTCATGGGATGACCGATCCCGAGATGATGGAAGCCATGGCTTGTAGGGAAGGCATGGCTCTGGCGGCCGATATTCTTCTTCGACGATTAAAACTAGCGACGGACTGCTCCAATGTTGTCAAATGCTTGGCGGAAGAAGGTATGGGGCCTTATGGCCATTTAATCCAAGAGATCAAGGCCAGTGCGAGAGACTTCCAAGAGGTGCAATTCGCGCATGAGGATAGAAGTTCCAACGTCGATGTTCACTACCTAGCTAGGGGTTCTCTCTATTTGGAACTTGGTAGAGGCATGTCTGATTCGGTATTCCACCTGATGGTGTTTGTATGCGCACACCACCAACTAGACCACTAGGGAGAGGGAACCCTTCTAGAAGGAAAAAAAACAGCTCACGCGAGAGCGTCACGTGGTGGCCTAGCGCAGCACGCGTATCGCACTCGGTCGTCGTCCGTCCCAGGCGCGTGCGCGTTCGGAAGCCTGTCGGGCGGTAAACTCGAAGCCCCCCGCATGCGTTCAGGCGCGCAAATCCGAGCGAACACTAGTGGAAACAACCCCTCTCGTCCAGGGGGCCGGGGGGCAGCTGTCCCGGTTGCAACCAAATCCGGGACAAATGCCCTGCATTGGTCCCGGTTCGTGCGCCCGGGGCAACAGGAATCGCCTGGGCGCATTGGTCCCGGTTCGTGGGGGGTATATCGGTCCCGACTCGTGCCACGGACCGGGACCAATGCCTAGCCACAGGCCACGTGGCACGCGCATGACCTGTTGTCCCGGTTCAGTCCACGAACCGGGACCAATGCCCCCTTCCCCTATATATACTACCCCAGCCCCCCCCCCTCCTTCCATCTTTTTTTTTGCTTGGAGGTGTGAGAGAGTGTGGTGTTGCTGTTTTTTTTTTACTATGCACACGAGGTGTTCGACGAAATTCCCGAGACGCACACAAGCTCACTGAAAATGGTTTCTTCGACCGAGGTTAACAAATTATCTTTTTCATCTGTAACTGATACATAAAAAAGTATTATTTGTCGATGTACTGTGGTTATCTCTGTATTAATATGTATTTTGATAAACTTAATTATATGATGCAGATGGATGCACGGCAGCGATGGATGTACGGTGACCGACGCACTCCGAGTATATGGCAGGCCTGAATGCATTTCTTGCTGTAGCTCAGGCGAACAAAGATAATGGCTTCATGTGTTGCCCATGTGTTGATTGTCGGAACGTCAGAGAACATTCTTCCGAAAGAATCCTTCACGGCCATCTACTTCGGAGAGGTTTCATGCCCAGCTATAATTGCTGGACCAAGCATGGAGAAAGAGGGGTTGTGATGGAAGACGATGAAGAAGAAGAAGAAGATCCTTTGTTCCCTGAATACGACGATACTGCAATGGAAGAGAATGCAGAAGAAGGAGGTGATCAAGAACAGGCATCAGAAGAGCCCGATGATGATCTTGGCCGAGTTATTGCTGATGCAAGGGAAGACTGTGAAAATAGATTGGAGAGGTTGAAACTGGACAACATGTTACAGGATCACAAAAAATTGTTATACCCAAATTGCGAAGATGGTAGCACAAAGCTCGGTACCACACTGGAGTTGCTGAAATGGAAGGCACAAAACGGTGTGACTGACAAGGCATTTGAGACTTTACTTCAACTAATGAAGCCAAAACTTCCAAAGGATAACGAATTGCCTGAGAGTACGTACGAAGCAAAGAAAGCTCTCTGCCCTCTAGGATTAGATGTGCAGAAGATACATGCATGCATTAATGACTGCATTCTCTTCCGCGGTGAGAAGTACGAGAATTTGGATGAATGTCCGATATGCACTGCACTGCGGTATAAGATCAGAGCAGATGATCCTGGTGATGTTGACGGCGAGCCTCCCCGTAAGAGGGTTCCTGCTAAGGTGATGTGGTATGCTCCTATAATACCACGGCTGAAACGTCTGTTTAGAAACAAAGAGCATGCTAGGTTGTTGCGATGGCACAAAGAAGACCGTAAGAAAGATGGAAAGTTGAGGCACCCCGCCGATGGATCGCAGTGGAGAAAGATCGAGAGAGACTTTCCAGACTTTGCAGGAGAGGCGAGAAACTTATGGTTTGGTCTAAGTACAGATGGCTTTAATCCTTTTGGGGAGCAGAGCTCCAGTCATAGCACTTGGCCTGTAACTCTATGTATGTACAACCTTCCTCCTTGGTTGTGCATGAAGCGCAAGTTCATTATGATGCCAGTTCTCATCCAAGGCCCGAGGCAACCTGGCAACGACATTGATGTGTATCTAAGGCCATTAGTGGAAGAACTCTTAGAACTGTGGGGCAAACCAGGTGTACGTGTGTGGGATGAGAACGAACAAAAGCCATTTGACCTACGGGCGTTGCTTTTCGTGACCATCAATGATTGGCCAGCTCTTAGTAACATTTCCGGTCATACAAACAAGGGATACAATGCATGCACACACTGTTTAGATAAGACTGACAGTGTTTTTTTGGATAAATGTAAAAAGGTTGTATACCTGGGGCATCGTAGATTTCTTCCGATCAAGCATCCCTTAAGGAAAAAAGGAGGGAAGCATTTCAGAGGTGAGGCAGATAACCGAAAGAAGCCTGAGCTCCGTAGTGGTAATGATATATTTGATATGGTCAAGGACCTAGAAGTAATCTTTGGTAAGGCTGCTGGCAGCCAACCAGTTCCGTACGGCCCTGATAAGCGGGCACCCATGTGGAAGAAGAAATCTATATTTTGGGAGCTACCCTATTGGAAAGTTTTAGATGTCCGGTCTTCGATCGACGTGATGCACGTGACAAAGAATCTATGTGTCAATCTGCTATGCTTCCTGGGCGTGTATGGGAAGTCAAAAGATACGCCTGAAGCACGGGAGGACCAGCAACGTATGAAAGACCCAAGCAACAAGCACACAGATACAGGGCGCCATTCCTTAAGCAGCTACGCTCTTACTAAAGCAGAGAAGGAAATATTCTTTGAAGTCCTTTACAGTATCAAGGTTCCGTCTGGCTTCTCGTCGAATATAAAGGGGATAATAAACATGGCAGAGAAAAAATTCCAAAACCTGAAGTCTCATGACTGCCACGTGATTATGACGCAATTGCTTCCGATTGCATTGAGGGGGCTTCTACCGGAAAATGTTCGAGTACCCATTGTGAAGCTATGTGCATTCATGAACGCAATATCTCAGAAGGTAATCGATCCAGAAAGTCTGACAAGATTACAGAGGGATGTGGTCCAGTGTCTTGTTAGTTTTGAGTTGGTGTTCCCACCATCCTTCTTCAACATTATGACTCATCTCCTGGTTCACCTATGTGAAGAGATTCATATTCTTGGTCCGGTATTTCTACACAATATGTTCCCCTTTGAGAGGTTCATGGGAGTCTTGAAGAAATATGTTCATAACCGTGCTAGGCCAGAAGGAAGCATCTCGAAGGGCTATGGAACAGAGGAGGTCATTGGGTTCTGTGTTGACTTTATTCCTGACCTTAAGACAATTGGTGTTCCTGAATCGCGGCATGAGGGGAGACTGAGGGGAAAAGGAACGCTGGGAAAGAAAACAATGATACCTAGGGACGGGCATTCTTTGACCAAAGCACACTACACAGTTCTACAAAATTCTATGTTCATGGCTACGTATGTCGAGGAACACAAGAATATTGTACGGTCTGCAAACCCGGGGAAGGATGACTCATGGATTAAACGCGAACACATGGAGACTTTCGGAAGTTGGTTGCAAACACGTCTTATAAATGACACCACTGTTGAAGATCAGCTATACATGTTGGCAGGGTCACCATCTTCGACTATTGGGAGTTTTCAAGGGTACGAGATAAATGGAAATACATTTTACACGAGCTCCCAAGATAAGAAGAGCACCAACCAAAACAGTGGTGTCCGCTTTGATACAACAAACGAGAATGGAAAAACTGACACATACTATGGTTACATAGAGGAGATATGGGAACTTGACTATGGACCTTCTTTTAAGGTCCCTTTGTTCAAGTGCAAATGGGTCAACCTGAATGGAGAAGGGGTAAAGGTAGACCCGCTTTATGGAATGACAACAGTGGATCTCAACTGTATTGGTTACAATGACGAACCATTCGTTCTAGCCAATGATGTGGCTCAGGTCTTCTATGTGAAGGACATGTCTTCCAGACCGAAGAAAAGAAAAAATAAGGGAACAATTTCATCATACGATGAGCCGAAGCGTCACATAGTTCTCTCATGGAAAAGAAACATTGTGGGAATCGAGGACACGACAGACATGTCAGAAGATTATAATAAGTTTGTTGAAATTCCACCCTTCACAGTGAAATCTGACCCCACCATCCCGTTAAATAATGAAGATGCTCCATGGTTACGGCCGAAGCGATCATAAGCAAGGGACACGAAGAAAATTCAGAAGACTAGATAGGGATGTTGTTGGTGATGTGTAATAATAAACGTGGAATACATGATCATAGTTCTTATAACGTAGTATGAACGAGATTTTGTTAACCAAAATGATATTTATACATATTATGTGATTATGAATGGAGTAGGTGCAAGTTTGACCAATAATTTGTATTGATCGGTGTTGAAGAACATGTTTCCCAATGGTGTTAATGTGGTGTCCTTATTCTCCGGTATTGGAGGAGGAGAGATAGCTTTGCACAGGCTTGACATCCACATGAAGACAGTGATTTCAGTTGAGATAGGTGAAGTTAATAGGAGGATTCTGAGGAGTTGGTGGGATCAGACACAAACTGGCACTTTAATTGAGATTGCCGACGTGAAGTCTCTCACTAATGATAGCGTACACGGAATGCAATTCATTCCAAATTGATACTGTGGGTTGCCACTTGTCGGTGTTGAAGAACATGTTTCCCAATGGTGTTAATGTGGTGTCCTTATTCTCCGGTATTGGAGGAGGAGAGATAGCTTTGCACAGGCTTGGCATCCACATGAAGACAGTGATTTCAGTTGAGATAGGTGAAGTTAATAGGAGGATTTTGAGGGGTTGGTGGGATCAGACACAAACTGGCACTTTAATTGAGATTGCCGAGACAGATATTGCAGGATTATAACTACTTTCGAGATGTAGTATGTGTTGACACACGGTATAGAACAAGTGATTATGGCAGGCCTCTATTGTTATTCATTGGAGTTAATCACCATAAACAACCCAAAAAAGTTTTGACTGACTGCTTTACATCGATAGGGGATGCAGTTGCTTCTGCTTGGCCAGGGACTGTCCACCGCTCGGATATATATCTGTCAACGTCAGTCCTGGCTGCTTGTTCATCCTCTAGAGTCTGCTCTGCTCTGCTCTACTGCTCGTTGCGGCTCAGGTTGGTAACGGTCCATGTTTGCGTATGCTTTGTGAACTTATGGTTTGATTTGAGAATTTCAAAACTTTGATTTGATAATCTTTTGGCCGGAAGCACCTAGCAATATCTTTTAAACCTTGTTTCTCTCCATATGCTATTTGTACTTCTCATCGGCTGTAATGTTTCTCTACCTGATTCTACTTCTCCTCTGCCTAGTTTACAGATGTTTGCTCTTTTCTGTAGATGTTTCTACACTGTAAAATGGACATGTCCTGCGAAACATGCAGACAAGGCGCTGATCACCACTACTGGGACATGCTCATTTTACAGTGTAGAAACATCTACATAAAAGAGCAAACATCTGTAAACTAGGCAGAGGAGAAGTAGAATCAGGTAGAGAAACATTAGAGCCGATGAGAAGTACAAATAGCATAGGGAGAGAAACAAGGTTTAAAAGATATTGCTAGGTGCTTCCGGCCAAAAGATTATCAAATCAAAGTTTTGAAATTCTCAAATCAAACCATAAGTTCACAAAGCATACGCAAACATGGACCGTTACCAACCTGAGCCGCAAGGAGCAGTAGAGCAGAGCAGAGCAGACTGTAGAGGATGGACAAGCAGCCAGGACTGACATCGAATCTAGAGGATGAACAAGCCACCCTACTTCTACTATGAAAATGAGGCCCTAGCTCCAAAAAGTGTATGGGTGAAAATTTCCAGAAATTTGTATGACACAGAGCCGCTTTATAATTTGAATATAAATTTCCATAATTTATATTCAAATTATATACAAATGAAAAAATAATTAATAGTTTCAATAGTTAGAATAATTATTTAGTTAAACGAAAAATGGATTTAAATTAGTTTTGCAAATTCTAGCATTTTTCATGTTGGAATTTTTGTCAAATTTGGAAGTATATAAAAGTTGTTAATGTGCAAACTTAACACTTTTCAAATTTTGGCGCTAAAAAATTTTGGGCGCGCAGAGGTGCCACCGAAATTCGAAATTTGTTTTTGGTCCCGGGCCGTGGTACCAACCGGGACCAAAGGGCTCTAGTCCCGGTTGGTGGCACGGGCCGGGACTAAAGGCCCAAGTGTATAAAAAAGCGCGGCCCTCTCTCCAGGCCGAGCGGACACCCCAGGGGCGGGCACGAGTGGATATGGCTGGGCGAAGCCCTGCCGGCGGCGGGAACGAGTGGACAGATTCGCCGGCGGAACGCCGGTGGGGATGGACTAGGGGCACAGTAGATTAGGGGAACACAACTTATATTAAAATAGGGGCCAGGGGCCTTGCTTACATAGGGGCGGCGCGGCCACAGGCGGCCGGCCGTACTTGCATAAGGGCGGCGGCGCGGCCACAGGCGGGCCGGCCGTTTCTTGGGGGGGTAGCTAGCTAGGGGCGTTGTCTATAGAGAATAGGGGGCGGCGGTGACCTAGTCGTCCTCGTCGTCGGAGAGGTGTACATACGCGGGTGCCTGCCACAGGTGGGCAGGCGGCTGGGCCGGGCTCGCCGGGGGGGCATCGGGGGCGCGTACGGCGGCGGCGGGGGCAGGACCTCCTGTGGCAGCGGCGGCGGCGGGGGCAGCTCCTCCTCCTGCTCCGGCGACCCCGGCGCCCAAACGCCGCCGGTCCAGGCCCAGGTCATGCCATACTCCAGGCCTGGTGGGAGCGGCTGCGGCTCCGGCATGTCCTCGGACGCCTCCAGCTCGGCGTTCATGGCCTGCCACCAGGGGATGGCAGGCTCGTTGGGGGGTGGCGGCGGCGGTGGCATGGCAGCGGCGTCGGCGGCGGCGGCGGCCACGACACGCTCCCACCTCTTGATCTCGTCGTCGACGAGGGAGCGGCGGGAGCGCTCGCAGGCCTCCTCCAGTTGGGCCCGGAGCTCGGGGTCCGGCTCCCCGGAGAAGTCCTCCGGCTCGTCCACGAGGAGCCATAGCTCCCTCTCCCGGCCGGGCGCTGGCGGGGGGTAGTCGTCCACGTTGGCCTCGAGGGGGGCGGGGATGAAGGAGCGGCGGCGCTGCTCGTGCTCCTGCTCGAGCTAGGCGGCCCAGTAGGGGGAGCTGCGCGCGTACATCCGCTCCCTGCGGACGGGGGCCGGCAGGAGCTCGCGGCGGCGCTCGATCTCCTCGAGCAGCGCCGCGCCGGTCGGGGCCGGCGGCACTGGGATCCGCTGGGGATTCAGGTGCCAGCCGTCCGGGAGGTGCACGTCGTTGTAGAACACCGGAGTGGCATTGTTCCAGTGCCACTCCGCCTCGTCCACCCGGACGTACCGGCGGAACCGCTTGCCCGGGGGCGCGGCGCGGGGCGGCGGGCGTGCAGCCGGTGGTGGCGCGGGGACGCGTGGCACCCCGCCGAGGCGGACACCTCCAGGGCCGTAGCCGAAGGCCTCCGCCGGCGGGGGCGGGATGCGGCCTGCGCCGCTCGACGAGCCTCCGTCGTCGTTCCTTGGGCGCTTGCCGGAGTTCGAGAACCAGCGGGACATGGTGGCGGCTAGGGTTGCTTTGCCAGGGACGCGTCCGGGGTGGGTGGGTTGTACGGGCGGCGGGGGGCCTTTAAAAAGGACCCGGGGTGGGCTGGCATGCCAACCGGCGGCCTGAACGTGGCGGCGGTTGCAGGCGGCCATGAATGCGGGGAGCCGAGGCGTGGCGCGTGGGGAGTGGGGCGTGGGAAGCCGAGGCGGGGCGGGAAGACGAGGCGGGGCGGGAAGACGAGGCGGACAGCGGCCCTTTGACCGTCCTTCGGTCTTAGTTTAATGGACCAGGCGAACCAGCCACCAGGCCGCTGGCCAGTGGCCCCTGTTGACTGGCCATAATAACAGGCGCGGGCCAGTGGGCCCTTCGAACCGTTGACTGTCCATAAATAAAAGACGCGGGCCAGTGGGCCTTTTTGACTAAAAAATGTGTCAGTGGGCTTAATTAAAGACGTGGGCCTGGAGCGGTTGGGGAAGGGGAGGCCGGTTGGCGATTGCGAGGCAGGAGAAAAAAAAACGAACAAAAAAAACCTGCCGCGGCAGGGAAAATGGGCGGACTTTATTCTTTTTTTAAGAAGGCATCCATCCCGGTCCCTAAAACGAACCGGGACGAACTCCCTCGCGGTCCCTGGCCCAGAGTCGCCACGTGGGCCAGCCTTACCATCCCGGGTGCTGGCACAACCGGGACCAATGGGGAGGGCCATTTGTCCCGGCTAGCCCATCCCGGTTGCGCAACCGGGACAAATGGCCCTTACGACCCGGGACAAAAGGCCCTGTTTCCACTAGTGGAAGCCCGCTTCCGTGCGTTGTACGCCCTGCGCTTCTGTGCGTCGATTCCGTGTTGTACCAGAGCCAGCAAACTGATACGTACAAAAAGTAAAAGGAGGAGGTACAAAAAGAACACAGAAACAGGGAGTACAAAGTACGTAAACTAGGTGTATATAACACATATAAGAGGGTATACAAAAAGCACGCAGAAGAGGGTTGAAAGAACATTTTGTCTCCTAATCTTATTTTGGTGTTTGATCACAACATGTAGAAGTTTCTAACCATTTTCCAATGTTTCTAGGAAATTCAACTAAAGATACAAAATTTTAGAAACATGTCATACGGAGAACAGAAAAAACAAGCCTCTCCATATTTTTACTAATGATACAATCAACAAAGAAGGCTTTGCAAAAAGGAAGAAACAAAGGAGAGAAAAGGAGAAGAAATAGGAAAGCCGGCCTGGTCGGGATTTGAGGCTGGGCGGCTCGGGTAGGCATCCGGCCTGCATGCATAGGAAAGCCGGCCCAGGGCGGGACATCATGCCAGGCGCTGGATGGCCAGCCCAGGCCGGGCTACAAGCCGGCCTCACAACCCCTGCGGGTCGGGCATTCGGCGAGCCAGCCCAGGTGACGTGGGGATGACTTCATGACCTGTCAGATGGGCCTACTGGTCTAAGGCCCAGCTTGTAGGGATGGCCGATCCCGAGATGATGGAAGCCATGGCTTGTAGGGAACGCATGGCTCTGGTGGCCGATATTCTTATTTGGTGTTATTTGGGCCTAAACTAACACAATCAAGCAATTAGTTCCACTTTGCTACCCCTTTCCGGCTCACGTAGAGGGGCCAGACCGGCAGTTTCTTCTTTTTCTCCAACAGACCTAGGGTTTCTCCGGGGAGGGGCTCCGGAGCATCTGAATTCCCACCCAATCCTAGGATATGCCAAACCATGTGTGTTAGATCGTGGCATGGGTCTTGGATTCCGAAGATTCCCTCACTCTTTGTGTTCTGGCTTCACCGATGCCGCATTCTCTTTCACGGGTTCCATGACTACTCAGAGCCCAAAACTCTCAGATCTCACGGAATGGGGGGGGGATCTTGCCAAGAGGCGGGACCTACCATTTTCTTGGGTGTTACTCGGGCCTAACCTAACACAACCAAGCAATTGGTTCTGCTTTGCTACCCCATTCCGGCTCACGTAGAGGGGCCAGAACGACAATTCCGTCTTTTTCCCAGCGGGGCTATGATTTCTCTGGAGAGGGACCTCCGGATCGTATGAATGCCACCAAATCCCACGGTATGCCATACCTTGTGTGTTAGAGTGTGGCATGGGTATTTGATGCCCAAGATTCCCTTACTCACTGTGTTATGGCTTCACCGGCGTTAGATTCTCTTTCGCGGGTTCTACTTAGCCCGAAACTCCCGGATCTCACGGAACGGGGGGAATCTTTGGGAACCTCTTTGGCCGCTGCACCGCCGGCCCTTGCTTTATACACGAGAACGGCAACTGCGGTCAAAGGGGCTCTACGGCGCCTCCGTCACCGCTCAGAGGAGCGGCCGTCAGAGGCACATGGGTTGTCTCCTCTTGAAAGGAGATACCCAAGGAGAGAGGCGAAGGCGAAGTAGAGCGCCTCCCCAAAGCAAGATATCCTGCGGGCCAGGCCCACCTGGCGGGTGCGCCTGGGGAAATGGCTTCGATTGGCGTGGATGGAGCCCTCGGCCTTGCAGCTGTATACTGGGCTGGGCCACAGCTGTCGCCTCGAGGTACCCTGGTATCTAGAGGCCCGAAACCCGCGGGATCCGTCGTCGCGGTTTCTCGTGAGTTCAGCCGCCACAAACTCCGACTGATCGTCCTGATCATAGTGTCACATCTTTCTCCTTCGGCGGTCGCCCTTGTGATCATCGTCATGCGCAGGTGAGGAAGGTTCCTTTTTGCGCAAGGATTCTTCACCATTCGCCCATTTGTCGGCTATCACCATCAATTCTCCAATAGACTTGGGCGCACATCGTCCCAGTTCTTCTCGAAAGGTTGCGCGTCGCGCGCCCTTGGTGAAAGTTTCGACTGTTGTTTCCTCCGATATGTTTCCGTCCGTGTTTCTGAGCGTGGTCCATCTCTGAATATATTCGTGAGTTGATCCTCCGCTCTTCTGTCTGTAGGCTTGCAACTCCTCGACAGATGCGGGCCTCTTGTATGTTGCCTGGAAGTTCTCGAAATCGCGGGTGAGATCGTCCCAGGATATGTAACACGCACGTGGTCTGCCTTCGAGCCAGCTTCAAGCGGCTCTGACGAGGTGCATGTTTAAGTATTGCATGGCCGTCATTTTATTTTTGCGCTGGCACTTTACCGCGGTGAGGTAGTCCGAGAGCCAGGTCCTTGGTTCTTGCGAGCCGTCATACTTCGGGGCCTCCAAAGTGAGCTTGAATCTCCTGGGCATTGGTGCCTCGCGAAAGCTGCTGCTAAAGCACGCCGCAAGCTTCCGCGTCAGAGGAGGTAGATAGTGAGCGAGCACGGTTCCTGCATGCGCGGGCCTTGTCAACCTTGTTTTGGGTGATATCGTCTCGAGCATCGTAAGAGGCGCGGTCGCGACTGTTTCCCTATCGTGGCTCCCTGCTGCGATATCGCGAGTCGTGGCCACTGCGTGGTTCTTCGTCGCGATGTCTCAGCAGCCTTCGTGATGTCGCGGGCTGTCGTCGTGGTGCCGCGGGCTATCACCGTCGCTACGCGGGCTGTCGTCGCGGCGTCGTGCTTCCTTACCCCTATGACGGTGGGGGATTCTTTGTCTCCTCTTCTGGGTGACGTGCTCTCACGTCTGCAAGGTGTTTTGTCTGTTTGAGGTGTCGCGGCTTCCGGGGTGGCCGTTTTCTTGTGATTTTGGGCAGCGATTGCCACTTCGGCCAGACCTAGCACCCTTTGGACTTGGAGATGCTACGCTGCACGGGGTCGTTTTCTGGCGGCTGAATTACCTGTAAATAGGTAGCGGCGGCCAGGACCACGGCGGCAGGAGTTGTCAAGTGCACGTTTCCCTCCTCGTCGACGTGCATGAACGAGGTCTCTATGGTCCTGGAAATCTTGCCGAGGTCCTCTTGGTTCATACGAGAAGTCCTGGAGGCGTGTTTTCCTTTCTTGAGAGGTTGTTCTCCCGTTGAGTCACGAGTTTTGGAGAGCGCTACCCGTCGCGCACTCGAAGCATTAGCCGCGAGCTAACGCGCGTCGAGTTCTTTGCGGGTATTTTCCATCTCTTGACTTTTTAGCGGCAAGAAGTAATGATATGCCGTCAAGTCTTCTTGTGTAGCCCCAGGTGCCAGTGGCTAGCTCTTCTGTACTGTCGTCTTCCCCTTGTTCCAGGTGGCTTGCGAGACATGAATCTGCTGCCTGGTTGCCAGGCTTGTCTCCGTTTTGGCGGGTTCTTCGACTGGATCGGCCATGCAGACGTGGGCCAGATATGGCTCGTGAGTCATTGATGCAGGCCAATTATTCCCGCCGAGTTCGACGGGTTCTTCAGTCACGATAGTGTGGAAGTCGAGCATGTTGCGGCGGACGGAGCCGTCGCTCGACTCCGAGTTGTGATCGGCGTCGCTAAGCAGCGATTCTTGGGTTGCCGTGCTCGAGACGGTGTCAGTGCCAGATTCGTCGAGCGTAGTAGAGTCGGGGAAGCGCAGGATGCCCTCCTTGCTGGTGCAGAAGTGGAGGTTGTTGAACTTCATGTTGACGCCCTCCTGGAGACCGCTGAACGTCGGGCGAGATTCCGGCGAGTGGGGTGTGTAGATGAACGACCCAAAGAAGACGGGCTCTGAAGGAGCCGAAGATTCCGGGCGCTAGTTGAAGCTCGATGCAGATGAAGCCGGCGAGGCCGTGGATCCAGCGCATGCCGTTCCCACAGACTATGCCAATTGTAGATGACTCATACCAACAAATCCCTCGGGTGAGCTGGTAGGGTTTCGAGTGGAGGAACGATGTAGGCGCTGGTGGACTTGACGCCTAACAGGGGCACTATTTTACCCAGGTTCGGGGCTGTCGTAGAGGTAATACCCTTACTCCTGCTTGTCTGTCTCTGTATTATGATGTTTGGTTAGAATGGCGGGTGCGCAGGTCGAGAGATTGGATCTCGAGGTGTAGCTTCTACGGTGTAAACCCTAGATTGGATGTCCCCCTCGGGTGGTTCTCCTAGCACTTACATAGGTGGCTGGGTCTCAAAATCGTACCCGGGGAGGGGGACAAACCCTAGTTCTAGTCGGTGGAACCTTTCCATCTTGATCCGCAAGTCTTGTGGATGGGCCATGGCTGGACCTTCTAGAACCGCGAGGTAGCCTCTCAAGCTGGGCTTTAGTATTGGGCCTTAGACCGGGTAGGCTCATCCGATAGGCCTGGAAGTCATCTCTACGTCAACCGTGCCACACCAGCTTTGATGAGCTCCCTGAGCATAAATGGAAGTCCAAGCACACATTTTGGCCTGGTGATGATGCCACTTCCCTTGGACGGTTTTAGCCCTCAAATGCAGCTGAGGCAAGCTCTAATATGAGTCCTCCACACAATGATACTTCCGAGAATGAATAGGATGAGGAGCAAGATGAAGATGATGAGTGAGATGGCGACTCCATCGGTCATTCTTTCTCCCTTTTTGGTGTCTTGATGCCAAGGGGGAGAGAGATCTATTTGGATGTCCAGGATTTGCATTTAGAACCTGTCGTGGTGTTGTCACGGCAAGTGTCCTCATGCGAGAACTAAATTGCGAGGCCATTGCTACTGAGCGAAACATCGAAAGGGTTAAGGCGGAAACGAGAGATGCGAGTTTACCCAGGTTCGGCCCCTCGATTGAGGGTAAAACCTACTCCTATCTTTTCACTATCACGAAACAAGGTCTCGATTACAAAGGGTGATTGGCTCTTGATGTCTCGAGTTACCTTGCTATCGACTTAGAGATTGTCTTTCTACCTCCTAGGGTCTCGCCTTATATAGGGGACAAGACCAACGGGTTATAAAGGATCCGGGTTACACCCGTTATCGGAGTCCTACTCTAATCCAGTTCTAGGTCTTGCTTTGCCGGTTCACGTCGTGGCCTGGTCATCCCCGTCCGACCTTGGGCCGTCCTCCAGGCATTGGGACTCCTTGCTACTTACAACAAACTCTGGGCCGGTCTTTTATCTTCTTCGGGTTATGAAATGGTAACCCAGATCTCCTTTCATTAGGGTGACAACCATAATGCGGAACTCCATGTTATAAACCGGACCATCAGTCTCGAGTCCCATTAAGTGTATTCCGGTTTATATGAGGGGTAGGTGAGGATCCCCCTCACCTATTCCCCCAACATTAGCCCCCAGGTTAACACGAACACTTAATTTTGGACTTACGATGTTCACGTTAAACTTCTTGGAGCGCAAGCCAGGCAAAAAATCATTTGCCTTTATAAGATAACTCTCAACAAGATATCCGGTCCAGATTTCACGGGCTGAGCTCTTTATCTCCATGATCATATCTTTCCGTTTCTTGGAAAGATAACTCCCGCGTTTTCATCTCCCAGATCTCTGGAACCATAAAAACTCTTAACCTAGCCCGGATTCTTCTCCACGCAATTACTCCATTTTTCAGAGAAAATCTCCTCCTGTGATCCGATCTTGCTGTATTTTTCGCGTAAAAAGTTTAATCTTGAGGGACCTTTGTGCAAAAATTACCACTTAACCCTAGGGTTTAGGCCCCGCCTATAAATAGCAGGAGTATGGCCCCCAGGGTTCATTCGCACCCTGCTTTCTCCACTTCATCTTCCACCTCCAGACCAAGCTTGAGAGCTCCATTTCCTTTCCTGCGCCGCCGCGGCCGGAGCATCACCGGCGTTCACCTCGAGATGGGGAAGGAGAAAAGCTTGGCTTCCAAGGCCGGCGGAGCGGGAAAAAATAAGAAGACCGGAGGGGCTTCCGGTTCTGGTGCTGCCGGTTTAGGGAGAAGAAAAATGCAAGTAAATTGGTGCAAGTCGGAGATGATCCAAGGCCGTCTCACAGAGATGTAAGACTCTGGGTTACTGCCTAAGAACTTATCTTGGCGTGCCCCGGGAAATGAGATCCGGCCCGAACCTAGGCCGGGCGAGGTAATAGTTTTTGAAGCCCACATTCTCCGTTGGTTTCGCCGACCCGGGTCTCTCTTTTTTCGTCGGCTCTTTAGTTATTATGGCCTCCATCCTCAAGACCTTCCACCAAATTCCATTCTTAACTTCGTAGTCCTATGTGAGGATTACCTCCAAGTAGAGCCAAACTTAGACCTTTTTCTTGAGTACTTCTATTGCAACAAGCACCTAGAGGTAGCTGGGGGTGAACTTATACACTGTGGGGGAGTCTCGTTCTAGAGGCGGAAGGATATTGCCTACCCGGGTATTCCTCTGGCCAGTCACCCCAAGCTGTGGCAGAAATCTTACTTCTATATTAAAAACACTTCTCCTGAAGGTAAATCGGAACTTACGGGTTACCGTCCTGAACGTTTAGTCTACACCAACACCATGAATTCTTATGCCACATCCGTTGATCGAATCAAAATCCGTCCTCTCCTGAAGCGTGTAACCTCGTTGATAGTTCACGGGCTTACGGGTTTAGATTTAACCAAAACCTGGGTGGATTGGTGTATCCAACCCCTCAGTATCAGGAACCAGTTGTTCCACGAATATGTCGGTTCATCAGATTCCATGCGATACTCTGAGTCTATAGTATCCAAGTCAGAGAAGACAACTTCCTTAAAGCTCCTAGTTGGAGTAAAGCAAGATAAGTTCTTCGATGTTGGTCTGGAACCCTTTAGCTCTTCTAGCCCGGCTCCTCCTTTAAGCCTCCATATCTTTTATTTTATAAGTACTTTTCATTCCTTTGACTGCGCAAGCTCTAACCTTGACATTGTTCCGGTTCACAGACTACAGACCCCTTCTGGGTTACCACGGAAGAACCGGCTTCTCCACCTGAGGACGAAGAATAAGAAGAGCAGAGCGACGACGAGGAAGAGGTTTCTGAATTTGATTCCCTCGGTCAGTTGCACAACCAATTTGCTGAAGCTGATTGCTCGCAGGATGAACAAGCAGATCAGGAAGGTGCCGGGTTAGGTGATGGACAGGCTGGTGAAGAAGTGTCGAGTCTTGAAGCTTCGGATCAGACTATGTCGGATCTCGACCCCTCTACACCCATCATCGGTTCCAACCTGGTGATTGAGAAGGAGTCCCCCGCAGGCCAAAAGAGGACCCGGCAGGCCGTTGCAAAGGTGCCTATCTCTAGACTGTAAAAAATCCTTTGAAACCATCCTCACACACAGAGAAAACGCAGGATGATGAGGAGGGCAGCAAAAGAAGGAGGACTCGGAGCTCCGGTTCAAGCGAGTTTGAAATAGATTTGCCTGAGAAAACTCCTCTTCGCCGGGTCTCCAAAGTTCGAGTTTCACCCACTGCTTCACACCCCTTAGCCGGACAAATAAGGCCAGAGCTGAGTCATCCTTTTCATTCAGATTCTCCGAACTCAGATTCATCTCATTTTAGCGGGGCTAGTGATTTCTCCATTAACTCTGGGTAAGATAACTTTTCCATCCCTTCTTTTACTACAACTAATATCTTATTCATGCAATGTAACTTAGGGTTTTCTTTTTGCTGCAGAGCTCAAGCTATTCTGAAAGAAAACCCTGTCTCATCTGCTGCTCCCTCTGTGAACCTTGAAGAGAAAGCCCTTGGAGAAGAAGATGATGAACCGGCCGCTCCATCGCCTGGTCATATGGCTGTTATGGTTGAAGAACATCAAGAAGAGGTGAACCTGGTTGATAATATCCCGGGTAATGATCCTCCGGTTGAAGAGGCGAATGTTCAAGACCCGGATCTGGTCATAACCGGATCTCAGGCTGCCCAGGTTACTGGACCTTCCACCGTGCTCTCCAAAGTCAATGAAGACCTTAAAGTGAAGCCGGAAGAAAAGAAGGCTACTCCTAGCCTAAATATTGAAGGCTAGAACTTTGATACGCTTGCTCAAGAACTCTCTGAGAACCAGCGCCGCGCTGATGGTATTATAGAATTTCTGAAACAGAAATATGAGGTAACCTCGATATACATAACCTGTAGCCCTCAATCTTCTAGTTTATATTCGTAATATATACTTGGAGATTTATCACTGAATAATTGTAGACTGAGTAAATCTAGACCGAATAGTTGTAGCCTGAATAGTTGTAGCCCCGAAGTGCCGGTTTATAGTGGAATTTAAACCGGGACTTATTATGCTTAGTGTAGCCCCCAAGTGCCGGGTTGCGAGCCTGCAACTAGCTGGGACTTAAACATAGCTTATAACTCAATGCTTGAACCTGAAATAATGTAGCCCCCAAGTGTCGGGTTTGCCAGCCTGCGGCTACTCGGGACTTAACTTTATTCTTGAAAATGCTATAAGTTCGCCAGTTTCCGGCTTATGCTACTATAAGCCGGATTTTGATCAAGTTATGGCTGTAACCTGTAGATAACTTTATTCTGTTGTGAACAATGAATTTGCAGAGTCTTGAATCTTCCTCGCAAAAGGAGGTTTCGAACTTGAAGAACCTGCTCGCCCAAGAGGCCAAGAAAACTGAAGAAGCCAGGAGCCGGCAGAAGGAGCTGGAAGATCAAATAACTGAGGCAACCAAGACTTGGTCTGTTGTGCAGCTAGAATTTGAGACCCGGGAGAAGGCTCTTATAACTAGAGCAGAAACTGCTGAGAAGGACTTAGAGAAAACCCGGACCAGCTTTACCAAGGTCAAAGATCTGCTAAGAGATATCAATTGCAGTGTGTTTGGTAAGTTTGTCCGGTTTATTATCCCCTTTCAATGTACTACTTTTCCGCTTCTATATTTCCTTTGTCTTACTATCAATAACGTGGTTCTGACCAAAAAAAAATCTTGTAACCTGTAGGCAGAATGCATGGCAATAACCTTCAACTTCCAGACCTTAAACTGAAGGCTTTGTTCACCCTGATCCGGCAGTTATACGTTGGAGGTGGAGAATGTATTAAAGCTGTCCGGAACTGGGACACTCCTCCTAAAAGACGTAGAGAAATGCTTGTGGAGCTAACTCAGGTCCCTCAGTGGATAGAAGAGCATAAGCTATCATCCTTTTGCCGCGGAGCCATCAAGGTTATGTCCCTGGAGAAAGCCTATCACCCAGAATTGAACCCGGGTCTTCTTGTGAAGGGCTTCCCGGAATATAAAGCAGATATGTCCAAGTATGACAGAAAATACTTCGCCAGGATCGAGAAGGAGTGCCGGTTTCAGGCTTGCATTATTGCAGAAAAGATTAAGCTGAAGGATATGTGTCCGGGTTATAATTCGTGTAACATCCCTGATTTTTGGAAAACTCAAAAATCACAAAAAATTGAAACTTATGTTTTCATGTCAATACAAGTCACCAAAAACAAATAAAACTCAACACAAATGAAATATTAGGTCCTATACCAAGTATATTGGATTTGGAAGTCCAGTTATGCCCTTGTTCCTTAAACCCTAAAACCTTATTCAAAAATAAGTTTCTTTATATAAAGGGAATATGTTTTTATTAACAAACCTTTACCCAAAATATTTACAACTCTAATATTAAATTTGAAGATATTTTATGGCAACAAAAATCCAAGATTTATAACCCTTAATGAAGTTCTAAGACTCAAAAGTATTTGATGAGAATAAAATTTGCTAATAATAACTTTTAGTTGTTATTCCAAGTTTTAAACATGAAGGTGTGAAAATAAAATGCATTGTTTTGAAAATAAACATAAAAGAGGGTTTTGAAAACAATGTTATGACTTGTGGTTTTATTCTAAATTTTATTGATCAACAGTATTAATTATTTGATATGAACTAATTAAATAGCATTAAGTTACTATTAGTAAATCCTTCATATCCTAAAATTATACAATGTGAAAAAGGTTTAAAAATGGCTTTCCAAAAATAATATATGATATGTAAAATGTCTCTGAAATTTTATTTAGACAATAACATCAATTTACTATTTTTAAATTTTAAAATGGCCTTAAAGTATTATTAGTGTTTTATTTATTTTTCAAAATATAAAATTGTGAAAACAAGATTAAATGACTTTCAAAAAAAATGTTTTCAGCATTTATAATACCACTGAAATTTTAATTGACCAATAACTATGTTTTTATAAATTTTAGATTAAAAATCACATTAAGTGACTATTAAAGAATTAATCAAATTTCCAAAATTTCAAAAATAAAATATGTTGAATTGTTTCCAAAAATGGTACTGTTGGAAAGTATTTGAAGTTTCAAGATTTTAGAAATTTGTTTCATATCATTTGGATAATTAAAACAGAAGTTATAATCAAATCTTTTAAACAGAAATTGAAAAGAAAATTTTCGATGACGTCAACGGTGACGTCATCGTCTTCTTCCTCTGTTTGGAAACCACGTTGGTTTCGGACGAATTCTTCGCCCGGCGATTCCGCGCCATTAAGGCCCCGATTTCCTCCCTTCTCCATGCCCATATGTAGCCACGGGCTCCCTCTGCATTTCCCCTAACATCCCTCGCGTAATCGTGCCCCCAATCCATCGGAATCTGTCGCCGGAGTCAGCCGTATCCGCCGCCTTCGATCTCGAGTTCCGGCGAGGTGAGCCAGTCTCTGTGGCCGAGGCCCCCACCGTTCGTTTCCTCTGGTCCTCGCGCCCCTCCTAACCTCCCCCCCTTGCTTTTCCTCTGCAGAAACAATACACACGAAGCTCACCGGAGTGCCCGTCATCCCCATCCGCTTGTCGTCGTGATCAGAGAGCCCTAGAGACCCTGTGGTCATCACCAACGAGCCCGCCGTGCTCCGCTGAGCCTCGTGGTGTTCTCCGTTGAGCCCTTGGACAACTGGAGCGCCGCCACCGTCAACCTCCCGTGAGCAGCGCCACCGCAACCTCCATCTCCGGCGAGATCCCTCCGGTGAGATCCCTCTCCCTCTTTGTGCCGTTAGATCTAGATCTAGTGGCCTAGATTAGATCATTTATGCGAAGGGGTACGTCGCCGTTAGATCCAGATCCAGCGGCCCTCATTGACTCACTTATCCACATCATCGCACCGTCAGCAGCCACATCAGATCCCAGTCAGCACAAGCGCCCAATCAGATCCAGCCACGTAGCCAGCCCTTTAATTCGAATTTTTCTCCCGGTAGAATTTTTGGCAGATTTGCAGAAAAGCCCCTACAACTTCAAATCGTCATATCTTTTCAACCACTTAGCCAAATTTAGCAATCTTGGACTTTTTGAAAAGCCCTTGACATCTAGAAACTTTTGGCACTGGCCAAATTCAAATTTGACAAACTTAAATTTGTTCAACTTCAAATATGCTTGTTTGATGAAATTTGGCATAATTCAAATTCTACAAATCCAAAAATTGTAAATAAAATATATTTGGAAACCTTAGGATGTGTACTTTCATATCCTCTGTCCCAAAATAAAAATTGAACAGATTAAAATTGATTTTAGAATTATATGGCCATTTGAGCAAATTTGACTTAGTTTAAATTCTATAAATAATTTTAATATGTTTTCTTAAACAATGTTGCTCCATATGGCAACCTTAATCCATAGAAACCAGTGCCATAGAATTTTGGACACATATGAGCCATACCCATGTATTTTAGGCCAAGTTATCACACACATGTTTCATGCCATATTAAAATGACTTAGGATCCACAGCAATCTGAAGCATACTCCATCAAGTTCAAGTACATGAAGAAATGAAGAAGAAGACTCACCTCTCCCATTCTATCCTCTTGTCTCATTTCTCCTCTATTTTGACTTAGTGATATTTTCACATTTGTTAAATAAAACACTTAGTTGTGACCACACCACTTGAGAAACAACTAGTGAGAAAACCATGAAGACTATCAAGACCAAGAGAAGCACCACACCAAGGAAGGAAACAACTTAGATGGCATGATGATGATCTTCAAGAAGGCAATCACATGAGGTCTAAAAGAAATCCATACAAGTTGAAGAATAACAAGTTTTTTTTGTCCAACCATTGACCCAAATGGAAAACCCAAGACTTAGTAATATTTTCCCTTTGATGATGAAGTTAGTAGGCCTACCCTAACCACAATGGAAAATACTAACATAGTCACTCAAATATTTTTGAAGGTGAATATGACCAAGTGTTTGCATGTATTACTTTAGTTGAAAAAGTAATATGTTTATTCTTAGTGAACTCTTGGAACTTCCTCGACAAGTATGGTTATAATAAAGTTAGATCACATCAAACTCAACCTAGTCCTTCCCAAGTAAACCATTGGAATTTCCTTAACAAGTATTGAACTCAAATCTTGACCTTGCCCTAGCCAACTTGGTACAACCCCTTTGTTATGATTATTTGCTATGTTTGTTTTCTTCACATATGTGTTTGATTGCTAGGATGCTTGTTTATTTTTGTTATTGTGTTTTCAATCAATAGATTGTACGGAGAGCAACGATCTTTTGTGAAGATTGTGAATTCTTCACCAACTTCAACAAGGCAAGTAACACATCATCAACTACCCATTATTTTCTATATGCATTAGTTGATTTTTGAGTAGTATGCATTGATAGGAAATTTTACTAAGTTATATTATACTATGCTATTATCCTAGTAGTGTGTAGCCATCTCTTTTATCCTTGTTATTTATAGCCTTAGAACTTGATAGATGCTATGCAATGCGACAAATGATTTTTACTTGATGTTGTGGAAAAATTCTGAGTAACAACTTCAATGAACCACCTGGGTGGATTTGGTTGTTTGGCTGATGAGAGTTGAGTGTCTCCCCGAGGGGTGTTCACTTGAGGAGTGCCACCCAGGAACAAAGTGATTTTGATGTTCCCCAGGTTTAGATTGCTTCCAGTGCAACCTTTAGTCATATGGGCTCTGTCTTGATCAACTAAGTTGTGAGGGTTCAGCCCGGGCTTGACAAGCAGATGTAGCATAATTATAGGTGGAACGGGTCTTGCCATTGGGTTGGATTCTTGCTTATGAAAGATCTCGTCTCGATTCTTCTCCTTTCCTTAATGCACTCAGGGTGTATAGGATGTTTGGGTTGA